>JAVKLA010000088.1:11950840-12007770 GCA_034782735.1 Sagittarius serpentarius
TCAGAGATGGTGAAAGCCCCATTGCATCAACGGGAGCCACCCTTGCTCAGTACCTCTGAAAACTGGGCCCACACCTCATTCTTCCATGTTGTGCCTCGTCTTCTATCAATAGCAGTTTCGTATGATGGCTTGTCTCCTTAAATTGTTATTAGTCATGTACTATGTCCTTTCTGGTGGAGTGGAAATGCTTCAGAATTTGCAAGTGGGACTTTGCTGCAAAGATTTCAGCTTTACCTTGTAATGCGCAGTGCCTTTTATCATCGACACAGATCGTCTGGCTGCCTTTGGACTACAGAATAGACCATCACTGAACTGCACCGTTCTATTCTGTAGCACTTATTTCATGTCACAATAAAAGTCTTTTTGAATCACATTACTATCTTTTTGGTTTTCCTTTTCTTCCATTCTTCTTTACAAACTTGATTTAGTGAAATTGAACTCAGTAGGAGTCAAAATAGGAGGTGGAGCTCCATGTATGTAAAGGGAAGTAGAATTCAATACCTTCATGCGTGGCTTCATGAAAGCACCTATCTCACTGTTCTTTCTGTGTAGGGAAGTATTTCTACACATTTTAGCGGCTGAGCCTGGAAGGAGTCATTCCTGAATATTCATTTCAATTTGAGAACATTTTGGATAATGTGGTTTGCAGAGGATGAGTGGTAATTGGACCTACATTCAGCTTCATGCGGTTGCACTCACACAGTACTAAGAGGATCAGAGTCAGCGATTTTGAGGCTGAGCCAGGTATGTTTATATAAACCGCCATACACGTGACTTCACTGAAGGTGATGCCTCACAATTTACAAAGGAGAGTTACACCCCCACGCAGTTCTTATTTGATAGGCTGAGGAATGAAACATTGAGCAACAAGAGTGAAAACTGCTGGGGCATTGCTGCCACAGTCTTATCTGCGGCGCACTGGAGCAAAGTCAGACGTTCCTGAGCTGAGGCTAAAACTGGAGTCAGAACAGCTGAGTAATTCCTCTGGTAATTTGGGACCCCGGTGCGTACACACACATCTCTGCACATGTCTCCAAGCAGCTAAGAATACCAATTCTGCACTAGGAGAAAGGATTTATACCCAAATAAAAGCAATCCTGCTTTTTTAACAGTCAAAATATATATTATTACTTAAGTCTGTGGATTATGACCGGACTAGCAGAACATCATTACTTTGCTTGATAGGCTTCTTGTAAAGTAATGCCATTACCGCTGGGTGATAAAATTCAAGTAATATTCTGTTAATGGTATGGTGCAGCACATTGCATGCATAAGCCCACAATATCAGCAGAGCTATTTGAATATTCCTCCTAAGATTTTCTGACCAAAAAGCCTGTTTCATCAGTGGGCTTGCAGATATATTATCTTACAGCTCTGTATAAAAGATAGCAATGAAATAAAATTTTAAAACCAGATGCAAAGTTGTGCTGGAAGAATCTGTTTCTCAGGCAGTTCTGGCAATGATAGTGCATGAGGCACTTTGTGATCCTTAATTCTGAGAGAGCACAAGGGCATCCATGTAGCTGTTGCCTGAGGGATCTCATGGTGATGCTTAACAAGCTCAGATCATTTACTGCATAAATGCTTCAATTAAATTAACAAACCACAAGGATTATGACAATCAAAGGAAGGAAATGAATGTTATGCTTGGCAAAGCAACACTTGCCCAGCCTACGCACCAGCCCTCTCGTCACAAATGGAAATGGCTCCTAAAGACAAATATTGATACAGCTGCTGGGGTGAATTTCTCAGCTTACTTCAAGGCACGTCATGGAGTGCAAGACTTGTAGTCTGATTCTCAACTGCATACAAATAATTTCTTCCCATTCCTCTTGGCCCTGCCTCCCCACAATACCCAGATCTAGGCTAACCCCTTTGCCTTTGGGTCTGTAGTCAGATACATTATTTTACCATCAAGACTAGATAAATCATAGCACAACTTTGCCTTCTGATGGAGTCAGGACCCGCGCAGTCTTTTCAGCCCCTGATGAGGGTTAAAACAATTTCCTCGGGCATATTCAGGGAATGACTGGTAATGAACCTGACTAACTGATCTAGCTTCAAAGTTACCTTGGTTTTGAGTGGGAGCTGTACCAGACCATCTCCAGAGGCTGTTCCAACCTAAATTATTCTATGATTCTCTGCTATTTATGAGTATGTATACCATGGTACATATGAGAAAGGGGAAAAAAAATACTTTACTGAAGAATTTCTGAGATATCACATTGGCCATACAGAGGAATTAATTCTTCTTTGATGATAGCCCTCAATTCATGCATAACAATTGATGCGCAAAGTTAACTTCTTTCGGACTGGTTTGTAACTATTAAACTGCAGGGAAATGAAAGCCAGAAGACGGTGCTATGATGCAACAGGGCTTTAATACAAACAAAAAGTGGAATACATTCTTGCAGAATGAGGCAATGCAGAGACAAAGAATGTAATTTCCATTTCAGCAAGGATTGCAATCAGTCATTCAGAAGCGCACAGGGCTCACAAGACGTTCTTCTTTCAGCTGGACACTTCCACAGTCAAGTCCCATTACTTGTTTTACTCTCTTCAGGTTCAGAAAGAACAAAACATAACACGAGCAAATGACAAAGTGAGGCAACATTGGGATCATAAGCCTTAGAAAGAGCATGAGATCCCAAGCAACCCCAGCTCCTACTGACATTGGCTGGAGCAGAGGCTGCTTGGCATGTCCGATTTCCTGGTCTATATGTCAACTACTAGTTTGTATTTTATTGTTCCTTCAGTCATTACCCTTTCTTAAAGATTTAAAATGGCCCATAGTTTCCATAGCGATACCTATAATACCCTCTGGAAAAAAAGGGGAAATAATTTCTACCAAACCCTGAAAAATACGAATTTCGGTAAAAGCTTCCCAAACGGGAGATTCCACCACCACACGAGCCCTCCCCACCATATGAGCCCCCTCCCATGCCACCATAAGAACCACCTGAACCATGGGAGCCCATCCCGTAGGAGCTGCCTCCACCACAGGAACCACCAGAACCCATTCCTCCACCTCCAGAGCCCATTCCTCCACCTCCAGAGCCCATTCCTCCACCTCCAGAGCCCATCTGACCCTCAATTTCAGGCATGGCAGTTCCCACAAAACTTTCCTGAGGGCACGAGCTGATAATGGGTCCCGGGAAAGTCACGACAACGGGTGGCGCATACACAATTGCCCTTGAATCTCCACATGAGCTGACACATGGTTCATTCCAACAGTCGACGTAGGGTTGTGGGCATGTCACTTCACATGGCGGAGCACAGCGGGAGCTAAGCATCTGTCCATAGGAAGACATCTTTCCAGAAGGCAAGTCAACCTGAAAGGCAGACAGTGCACTAGCCTGGTAAAGTTATAGCCAGAGGAGTGAAAACTGTGTTATAGTAACGTGGGTCGTGTAGATGTGTTGAATGGTATTCATCTGAACAGATGCAGATACATATGTCTGAGTCATCTACAATAAACTTAAGAGTTAGTGATTAAAAAAAAAGATAAAGTCACCATTTCTAAGGCATAATCCATTCTAATGTAAAGCAGACTTACACATTACAGATTTCACCAATCAAGTGAGATGAATTGCTGGGTTGAGGCTTCTAAGTCCACTCCCACTCCTCTCTAGTGCTCCATTACCCGGTTGCCTATTCCCAAAATGAGTTCTGGGAAGAATGTCCCTCTGTCCTTTTCTCATATCATTGCCTTTGCTGTGCTTTTTGTCTGGGAGTCTGTCCTATCCCAATAATGTTTTTGGCGTGTCCTTTCTCTAGTCCTATCCCGATAATGTTTTTGGAGTGTCCTGTCTCCATAGATAGATGCTCAGTTCCTAGGAACTGCTACCATCCACGTTTTTTAAACTCCCATTCATTTCCCCCCGACACGTGCCAATGCCTACATCCACCCTATTTGCAAGTTAGAGTTTCCAAGTAAAATGTTTTTGGAGAACAAGTTCCTACCCCAAAATAGAGTAGGATATATAACCTCATATTAACACTACCTATAAAACCACATCTATAATTATGAACTGATTCAGTTAAATCAGACTTACCCAGTCACCAAGAAGAGTAAGTCAGCAGAGGCAGCTAGAGAGACCTGAGTTATGAGCACTTTTATAGGCTGTCATGGAGAACAGAAGTTGGGAGATACCTTTACGCAACCATTATCTACATCTTGTGAAACAGAATGTTTTCCCCTGGTAATGCCTTCCTTTGTTGCAACTGTTTTGATAATAGCTTATGATTATTAGATAATTTCCAATCCCACACAGCATGATGCGTGCACTTCACCCATCTTGTCTTTTAGCTGAAAATCTCACAATAAATTGCGTTTGGTTTTCTCTTAAATACTTGCTAATACTTGTGAAGGCAGCTCAGAGATGGATAAGCTACATGCTGCTAGTAAGCACAGGATTCCAGTTTACCATTTGTCATTTCAGGTAGTAACAACCAGTGGCCTTCTGGATTTTTCTTCTTTAAAGGTAGGAAACCTTTTTCCATTAAATAGCCATTAGTGTCCCTGGCCATTGTGTACTCGCTCCAGGGGCTTTGGGACTGGATTTTAACGGCTTGGGTCTGTCCTTTGGACAGACGTTCTCCTACACGACTATACCACGTCCCAAGTAAGTAGAAAGTAAAAGATACCAAAGCAGTTCATGGACTTTCCTGTGAGTACTAGGATCAGGCACAATAATCCAATTAGAAATTCAGCTAAGGAGAGGGATCTGTCCAAGCTTTTGCAATTTATCATCCATTTCTCATCTCAAGGAATCATCCCCTTCCAAGGTGCCTTCAGAATAGACACCAAAAAAATACTAATAACTATGAAGAAATCGAATTTTCCTTTCTGAGTATTCTTGTTGGAGGCCAATATGAGGACAGGAACAATATACATTACCTGTGGGACCAGAGGATCCAGAGGAAACGTTACCTGAAGTACAGGTCCATAACCTCAGCTACAATAAATTCACAAGGCCTAACAAATGCTGATACTGTGGTACATATAATCACATTTGCATAAAAAAACCCCTCTTAACTATGTTCTTATGGCAAATAATTAAAACTAAAACAAAAAGAAATACAGATTATTTTGTTTACATTTCATGATCACAAAATCAATACAATGACCAGAGGAATGTATGCAGCCGATAGCGATACGACAGCAAGTCTCACAGGATAGTATGACTCACCTAATTTGTGGGAATGAGAGGTAACTAATAATTACAGCAATTGACAGCTGAGGCGATTAAAGGAGTTACCAAACCGAATATTTTCTAAAAGTTAATGACCTCGTTGTTTTTGATTTTTTTCCAATATATAGAAAACTTGTTCAAAACACAGCTTCTTAACACACACTGCCAAAAATCCCACTGGCTTGACCATCCACACAGTTTGCTTTCTGTAACTGATGCTTTTCCCTGGCAGCTTTAAGTAAGGGGAATTCATGTTTTACATAAGGTAGAAAGCCATAAGAGCAGATACAGTCTTTCAAGCTCAAACTGTAGTCAGCCCTCATACTCTACAGACATGCTTTTAAAAATATAAGATACAAAACGCAAAAAAGTAATCAGCAACAGTCCAACATCCCTTTTCACAACACCTGACCCTCAGCTGCCTTACATCAAAGACAATTCTTTTAAAGGCAGAGAAATAGATATCCTCCCTCACCAGCTGAAGGGTAAGCACTTTAAAAATACGAAGAAAAAACATCAGGGATTTTGTGGTTTTCTCTAAAGAATTTGTTGCTTCATATATAGAGCAACAAACTTACATAAACCAGTAGTCTGGCCTGGCTGAGGAATCCCAGACTTAGTCCTTACACCTTTAGATTTAAACTCACCTCGCACAAAGCATTTCTGAAGCATTATCAGAAAGATTCCTCATCTTGTTTTTTCTAGCTTGTTGTTGTTGTTGTCGGCTTTATTGATTTTCTGGCTTTAGAAATCCCAGTCCTGTGCTCTGATCCTTACATAGCTGCTTTGCATACTAAGATTAAATCTTAAAGAGGAAGCTGGTTTAATTGCTATTGCTCTCACCTGTGCCATGCTATAATTTTCTAAATTGGTCTGAGAGCTCTCTTGTCTGAAAGGAAATGGCCTATATTATTATCACAGATTGTAGCAAAACATTGTCCTTAACCTTCATTTTTCCACAGATTTTATCATAGCAATTCCAGGTGGACCAGTGCTTGTAAGAGAACAGCAAACACCACCATGCAGCAAAATAAATAGGCTAAAATATGGGAATCATTGTGCAAGAGCGCAAATTTAAGGCTGCTTTGGATCCTGGACATCCACATTTTGGCATAGGTTTCCAGTGTGGCCTAAGAGCTGTCAGCTGGAAACCTATTTTCAAAACTGCTCAGACTGGAGGGTCAGTACTACCGAGTGCTTTTTCATTGCCTAATTGTAAGACTGAAGATGAAATAAGAAACTACAGGACTAGATCACCACTGTCTGCTCTTCCATTATCGGTATATTTAGTGCTGTTATATTGCTCAGACCATGGCAGTATCTCAGGTTTGTATTTTTATGTTCATTGTAAGTTGTGCATTACATTTACTTGATTCCCTTTGTTCACCCCTACTAAAAAAAAAAAAAAATCTTTTTTTGTTGGCAGCCTACTCCCCTCCCTGCATTTGGAGCTGTTGGAGATGATTTACTCCAAGTATGTCATTTTAAGTATAGGAAACCTTGTGACTGTGGGCTGAGCACAGCACAAGACTACAGAAAAAAATAAGAAGAAGATTCTAGATTGATGATAGAATTTGTAGTTTTCCAGAAAAGCTGATGCTTCCACCAGTTCCCAAAATCAAAGGGATTTCATTTCTTCTTAAAGTCACACTCACAGCTGCCTTCCATGTCTCAGGCTTTACCTTATATTTATAACAATCTTGTCCGGTAACCATTTCTTAGAACCTAAAACCGCTGCTTGCTTGTCCTGTCAGTTACTCAGTAAAGCAAAACAAGTCTTCCTGCCACAAAGTTGGACTTGGTTGTGTAACTATGTGGTTGCCACAGGAGAAAGGAGGACACGGGTTAGATTCAGTTCCAGATTGAGAGAGCTACACTTGGGTGGCTGAAAATATATACCTGAGTTTCTCTTACAGTCAGCCAACACATTTGGTGGAGCCTGGAGATCGATCCATGCATTCACCTTTCCGTAAACGCTTGCATTTTATCAGCTGAGCAGTTCTGCCACCTCTTTGAAGTACTGTCTAGCTGTCCCTTGAGGGCACTGGAAGTTTAGAAACCCCGCTGATATGGAGACCCTGTATTCAGCCACCAATGCGTGTTCCAGTTTCCACTGGCACCAAGATGACTTTCTTCTGGTTTTTGCCTTTTCCACGCTCCTCACTTAATCCCCTTTCAGCAAAATTCACCCTGATCCCAGGGGGAATTTGTAGTCAGTGACCTCAGTCTACTCATGCCCCATTTGTATCCTGAATATCTAGTCTCTAAGTATTTAATGACAAAATGCAGCTCTCCTGTTACATAGACTTCTTCTCTTATGGGTAGGTTTGGTTACATTTTCTAGCTACAGTGCAACAAAAGGTAGTGATTAAATAATTATACACACAAATAATTCTGAAGCTGAAGAATTCTTCCCCACCACTAAATGAGATTTGCTTGGAGCTCAGGAATAATTACCCTACTGCAATCTTACCAGGCATCTTTCATCTTAAAAACAAAACAGAACTAATGCTCTTTAACATACGAGTGCTGCTCTCCTCAGTAAAACCTGGGGGTATGTGAAATTGCAGCCCAAGGTGCAACTACATCTTGCAAGTCTGTACATAATTTAGCTTTGTATAAAAGCTGGCCAACGTATGCTTCTCGGGCAGCACACAACATACCCACCACCCAAGCATGTTTTCCAGGTCAGAGCCACCTTGCTCGACCAACGATGGGGCTGTAGGACTCTGAGGGCTACTGGGTCATCTGAAGTCCCCAGGTGTAAGAAGAGCTGATACAGCAGCATTGATAAGGCTGCTGGGTTGCTCCATAAATCAGCTCAGCGCAGCCCAGCTCTGCCCCACCCCGCCCTGCCCCGCCTCACCCCACCCCACCCCACCCCACCCCACCCCATAAGACCCAGGCTCTGAGGAGGAGACTTGTACTTTCTTCTCTGTGTCTGAATTGCTGCAAAGAGGTGAAGGACCTCAGTAAGAACCAAGAGGTTGGCAGAGGTGAGAAGGGTGTAGTAGGGTGCACTCACTGGAGGGGCAATTGTGCGTTCAGACACAGACAGCCTGGAATAGCCCTTTTGTCCCCTGACAAAAGGGGAGGAAGGGGTGTGGGGTTAGCTGGGCCTTCTTAAAATACAAGTATGGTAAAGGTGGGTATAGACCTCTTTCTTAGTAAGGTGGGTGCTCATGAGTCCAAATTTTAGGTTCTTTAGAGTGGAGAGCTTTGGAAGTTCCACCCTTGCAAATAATCTATTTTTAATACTTTGTTAGTGTTCATGGTAGGTGCTGATACTGCCAGAGCGGATTCTTATTCCTGTACAACCTCACGGTTCGCAAAGGTGTGGTGCTAATATCCAATTTAATAATCTATTAATTCTAAAGCTATTAATTAAATCTTCATTCAGGTTTATTACTTAATTAAGCCTGCTAATCTCAGCAAGAAAAACTGGCAGCTGGCTTTGAGTTCCTTCAAGGCTATTAGACTAAAAGGATGCTGATCTGGTGGCACACAACCCTGTTAAATGAATTTATATTTGAGCTTAGAGACAGAGAATGCTCTTCTCACAGAAGGAAAAGCAGAGCTCTGCTATCCAGAGAAAATACCTGAAATATGGTGCCAGGTCCTCTTCTGCTGCAAATATCTGTATAGCAGTGCTTCTTCCACCTCAGGTCAACAAGGCTAAAACTTCAGCTTGAGTAGAAAGCTGCTACAAAGACCAGTGCGCTCCTGCCTTGCTCCCAGTAACTCATGTCATGACTTGAAAAGGGATTTAAACAGTAAAAGCAGCCCTGCACCAGCACCTTTTCTGGGCATTTCATGCAGGATTCATTCTGCGCCTTCTCCTCTGTCTGTCCCATGGCCTTGGTCCCTGGCCCCACTGTAAATTTGGCTGGCATGCGATACTGGAATTATAATGACAGGTTATAAGTAATAAGACTAATAATAATTAGGTGTGTCTAAGTCTTAGATCCACCCTTATGTAGAGTGTCCTTAGACAGGTTAGGTGACTTTTGGGCATCAGTTATCCCATAATAAGATGATAAATGTCTGTGCCATACAGGTGTAAAGAGAAAGGTTTGCAAGAAGCAGTGCGATGACGTGGTATGTTATACTGACAATGAAATGTGACATCCTTTATAATGACGGAAACAGCGGGGGAAGGTAGAGGAACAGCTGGGCTCCCACAGGCAAGGCAATATGGGTGGAAAGCATTGAAACAAGCAGTGTAAGAGAAACTGGTGAAATGTGTTTGGGGGAGGTTGTTAAATGGCAGGTAATGGAGGGAAGACCAAGAGTGAAGGCCAAATTGGCGGAAAGATGCAGATGAGAAATACTGGGGGTTTTGCTAGGCTGTTAATCAAATGTCTCAAGATATGGCTTAGGCACGTGAGTAGAGAATATTGAGGGTTCTTTGAAAATGCAATGTCAATGCACACTGAATGGACCCAAACGGGATCAAGCTCTAAGTTCCTAGGCTGGAAGGCTAATGGCTAATGGCTCTTCCCTAAAAAGCCTCAGCAAGGACAGACTATCTTGTGCAAGCTGCTTCATTCTCAAGAAGAACCCAGTTAGTGGTTTTCAGGCATGTAATTTTTTTTTTATTTTTAAAAAAAGGAGTAATTTGCAAGTCATCTTCAACAGGTGAAAATCACTTCCTGCAGCCCCTTGTACAACTAGATTATTGTTAGACTCCTTGAACTGCTGGACTGGATGGGGCGTATATAGTCAGTGAAGACTGGGTCTTTTGGACTGGAGGTTCCTGAGAGCTCCACCCTGCTGATGACCTCATTATCAAACTTTTCACAACGCTTTTTGCGTGAGCCAGGCAATCAACGAAGCTTATATCTCTGCCCTGCCTCCCAGCTTATCTAGGGTGTGACACGGAGACACATTTCACAAGCTAATCTTCTAAGATACAGTAATTACATCTTCATATTGGATCAATAAAGTAGGGCACATGCTAGTGTCTGCAAGATAAGCTAGCAGATTTATAGGAGTTCCCATCCTGTAAAGGGAAGAATTGAAATATATATACCCCAAATATCTGAGGGGCTCATTTTAGAGAAAGCAGATTTACAGGGGGCAGGGAGTATGTATGGGCTGCTCATCTCCCAGGCAGATGTCCAGCTAAGCCGGCTGAGCAGACAGCAGATCACAGTGAAGGCGAAAGCCCGGGGGCTGCAGCAGAGGGGTGGGCAAACCGTCTTCTCAGGGGCTGGCAGCTTCCCTGGGAGACAGGGCAGGGTAAGCAGGGAGACTGGCAGGAGCCCAGGCTCCTTAGCATGTTTTCATATGATGTTTTAACATTCCTGTCAAGTTTTCTGCAATCTCTTTTCTCTTTGAAGAAGTCTTTGGGAAAACGACAGCATCTGGATGTGGCTGCATGGGCTGCTTGCAGAATAAGGCGCACACCCTGATGTTCATGGGCATCTGTCTCCACAGGTGAGGGCAAATTGATAAATAGCAGCTCTCAAGACTCACTAGACCAACAATGGGCAATTAGAGTTTAGCCAGCTTTCACATTTCAGTTTTAGGGACAAGTTTACCCATGAATTTTATTTCGCTTCTATTAAGGCATTGGAACGGGTTGCCCAGGGCAGTGGTGGAGTCCCCATCCCTGGATGTTTTTAAAAGTCGTGTAGATATAGCGCTTAGGGACGTGGTTTAGTGGGGGACTTGTCAGTGCTAGCTTAACGATTGAACTAGATGATCTTACAGGTCTTTTCCAATCTAGGCAGTTCTATGATTCTATGATAAACTGGGCTTTGAGCTTGCAACGGCTGGCAGAGGTGCCCAGTCGTAACTGCAGTAACATTCTTCTTGGAACCGAAAGGACAATGCTTGCACTTAAAATGTGTGGAAATATTTAGAGGAATAGAAGCTTAGAATTTGAGGATGAGGAGGAGGGGAGCAGGGAGTAGCTGTGGGGGGTTACTCAAAGTAAATAATAAGAAAATTTTCTCAGGGCATCCTTCCTTTTCATCTGCTTATTGCCTTTCAACTGACACATCAAGCCATGAACTCTCAAAACCACAAGCTGTACTTAACAGAACAAAGAACAAGTGAAAGCTGTGAGATGAAAGTGAAAATGAAAGAGTTGTGTGAAAGCCTGATTATTTTCTCACTTCATGGGTGAGCAGGACTGACAGTTTTGATTTTGATGTTTGCCATCTGAATTTCACTAGTAGGTACCTGAAAATCACGAGTAGAAGAAAAAGAAAATGAGCAAACCACCATGATAATGCAGAATAATTTTAATGGGAAGGGAAAGGACAGGACAGGACAAGACGGCTAGAATAAATAACAGCTTAAAGAGCGCAGTTCCAGATGCAGATTTTGTCACTTGTATACTACATTAACTTCTATATGCAAGTGGTACATTTCACCAAATACTTTTTCCTTTTTCTTAAATAAAATTAAGTGTAAAGAGGGGATCAGTTTCTTTTCCCCCACACTTCCTTCCTGCAGTGAAACCGAAAGCCAGAAACAAATGACACGTGTGTGTGTATATATATATTTAACAAAACGAAAAGTGAATTTCCTGGCAACTAATTCTTTTAAATGCTGAGACCAGTCTAATTAGGTCTAGCAGTGAAAGAGTTTCTCATGTCTCAACTGACCGCATTTGTGTTGTTCTTGAAACAGCTGCTGCCTTCATTTTTCTGGAAAGCAATGGAAAAAGAACCAATTGTTCCCAAGAATCAGATACTGCATGTTTCAAAGGTCAGGCTAACACAAATTAGGATAAGGGCGCATTTTATTACTCTAATCACCTGCCTGAAAATGTACCTGAGGAAAAAAACTATGAACTTAAGGTAAAGCACAATTTAAAGAAGGTACAGGTAAGTCTGCTTCAGAGAGGCAGAAGGAATCTACGAGGCCCTTGGACTTGGTCATTGGGGTTGGTATCACTGTGTTACGCTTCTGAGGTCTGTGTATCCTCATTTGCTGTAGCTGTATTTTCAGCTTCTGGGTTCTCCTTCTCTGGAGCACGCTCCTCCCTCTCGCTCTCAGACGGCCGATAGCGTCCGTAGCTGGGTCTAGTGCAAGGATGCATCCAGTGGGAAGAAAACACATAGGAGCACCGTGGTGTGTACCGAGGCACATGTTTTGGGACAAACCTCTCTGCAGGTGGCTCTGAGCACTGGACTTCTGCTCTCAAAGATGTCAGTGGGGCTGGTGCATCTTCCTCCAGGACTGCAGAACTTCCAACTACCGTCTCCTGTGGGCACGTGCTGAGGATCGGCCCTGGGAATGTCACAACGACGGGAGGCGGGTAAATAATGACCCTGGAGGCACCACAGGATACAACACAGGGGTCATTGCAGCTGGTAGCAAGAGGCTGCGGGCACTGCACATCGCATGAGTAGAAACGTCGTCCCGCGTCCCGCTCCCCACTGAAGGACATCTGGCAGAAATGGTGGCGAACCTGCAGCACATAAGGGAGACCACAGGCGTGTTTCTCAAAGCATTTGTGACCCACGCCCTGCCTTTTGCCCCACAGACCCTTGCACCTCGGGGAGGGGGGGGGACCCCTGCTCTTCTCTCCTGTTCTCCTTGTAGGGAGGGTGAGGCACGTGCCACAGCTGGGGATACGCCGTGGTGGAGAAGGCGCAAGTAGCTAAGAGTGCCGCTCAGGTATTTTATTTATAGGGGCTGTGCAAGTCACATAGATGCTGTGGCAGGGACAACATGAGCCTGTGATTTCAGGAAACGAAGCTCACAGGTCAGTACAGGCTTCTCCCCTCCCTCCACTCACCCCACCCCCACCCCCCTGAGTCCTTCGCACCCTGCCTCCACCTTCCCAAAAAGGACCCTTAGGCCTCTGGGTTTAACCAACCTCCATCCCATTTTATCACTGCCATCCGTTGCCCACAGGCCGTTGCCACCTCTGCCCCTATGCAGTGCCCCTTCTCACTCTCCAATGGCAGATCCTCCCTGGACAGCCTCCAAGGACAACTGGAGAGGTACTGCAGCTGGGGACTTCAGCGCAGCCACTGCTGGTGCCGTAAGGCCACTGGTCGTACGGGAATGGGTATTTTGTACCCCTGTGCTGGAGAATGTCCTTGCCTGGGATTATTTGTCTCATTGATAGAGCATGTGCGGCCCTCATTAGAGTAATTATGCATAATAGGATTCCTGGGCCTCTGCTGAGATTGGGCTGGGCACTGCATCCGTGTCCCGAGAGGTTCGTGCAGACTAAGGAGTCCGTGTCAGGCAGGACTGGGAGGAAGAAACATTGTCCCAGCTCTGCAAGCTGGGGGCTGCTGTGCAGGAGGTGGAAGGACGCAATTTCAGTGCCATTCTGCATGCTAGCCCCCCAGATCCTCAGAAAATCTTGCCTCCAGGTACCTCCGGATGGTTTGCGGAGACAATTCATGGCAGAGCCAAGAACTTCATAGAGATTTTTTTGGTGCCTACCTTTTTGCCTAGACCTTGAATCCATCTTTTAGGTCATTCAGCTGGAACTAATTAGAAAAAAATATTGTGGGATTTATCTGTCAAAGTTAAAAACTGCACGTTGTAGGCAATTACCTATAAAGTAGCCACTTTATTTTTTTTGTCCCTGGAGAAAAACAGGCACTCTCAGAGCGCAGTCAAGCTCATTCAGAGGTAGGTGTTCAAATAAGTCATGTGAAATGCCTGTTTCTGTCCACTGATTATGATGGAAAGGTTAAGGGGGAACCTTATCTTGTCTAGCTTTTCATGTCTATCAACACTCAGCATCAGATGCTCTTGTCAGAAAAGCATGAAGTCGTTGAGTGTAAAAACGATTGTCCTTGCAGTTTCTTCTTCCCAATAATGTTATGATAAAGGTGTCTTAACCCAAAGAGCGAGGCTCCAGCCATGAACAAACAGCCCTGCATGAATGACCAATTGAAAACTGGGGAGACGTCACTTCTTAGTGAAATGAACTCTTTGTTCCAGCTGTGTTTTGGGTGCAAACATGATCATTCTGGCAGGAAAGGAAGGAGGCAAGAAGATTTTAGTCCCTTTTTATCCCTTTGTAAACTAAATCTTGCTGACTTATGAATAACAACTTCTGGAAAACAAATCTGAACATCTCAGATCTTCTCCAATTTTTTAATGAAAAAATACTAATATTAATGTTACTGAGCAACCTGATCTAGTTGAAGATGTCTCTGCTCATTGCAGGGCAGTTGGACTACGTGACCTTTAAAGCTGCCTTCCAACCCAAACCAGCCTACGATAATGTTATCTAAACTCTACCTGAATAGAGCTTAAGATGCCCTTTATGTTGGATACCGTGCAGCTATACACAGGTAATAGATAATAACAAAATTGCACTACTTTTTTTTTTTTTTTAACAAGAATGCCAATCCCCTTAGATGTATTTTTAAGGCTGCACAAGGTCCAAAATAATTTCTAGCAGACTTTTCAAGAAAGAATCTCGTTAATATTTTTAGAAACCACAGAGTGGCTTGCTGTTAAACCCCAGCTCACGTTAAAGCAACGTTTCATTTGGTATAATTAGATTGAGGTGAATGGGACTTACCAGCTGTCCAGGAAGAAGTCAAGAGAAATGGCCAGAGGAGCCCTGAATCCTTTGAGTTTTATAGGCGTTCTTGAACTTCCAGGAAGATGAGACAGCCTTTGTGCGTGAGGACTTAATTACTCTCCAAACAATTTTTCCCGCATGTGTAACACATAATTACTATAATTATTTTAACATTGTTTACCGGCATTATTCAGTTTTCAGTGGTACATACTGTTACATGCTGCGGGGTTCCCTTCGTCTTATATCTTCATGGTCTAAATTAATTGCTGATGTGATTCTACCCCTTCTGTCTCTATTAACATGGGGATGCAACTCACTCCAGTTTGTTCAGCTTTGTCTTAAACATTGGCCACGTGAGCAGTGGTTTGCAGGCAGCAACCGATGTATTGCAGACACATTGGCTATATCTGCTGCAAGGTGTGGGATTTTCATTCATTCCCCTAAATCCACTGTAGCATTTAGTTGGAGGGGCCATGACGTTCATCCCTGTAAGTGGCTTGGAGGAGGGAGGAGTGGAGAATAGGTAGATGCCAAGGTGAAAGAATTTAGCTGTCATTTACACCTGCTGAGGACAACAGAAGAAGTCGTGGGCCAAAAGTGCATCAAGGGAGACTTAAGTATGGGGAAAAATTTTTAATCCTGTGGCTACTGCTGTACAGGAATTGCTGAATTTTGTGGAGCCTCACAGGATTCAGGTGGATTCTCAGAATTAAAACTCACATGTTCAACTCTCACAGGCTTAGCCGAAGCTGCCTTTTAACCCACTTTGAAATGATTGCTTTTGAATGCAAACAGAAATGCATTGTTTAATGAAAATGCAAAGCACCTTGAGTTGTCAAGGCTCAAAAAGAACATCCTGTTTATGAGAACAACTAAGACACTTCCATCAAAAAATGCATATTCTAAAGTTGCTATTAGCCCTGAGGCGTTTGTCTCAGATAACATACTATTAATATTATAATGATAAAACACTTTGCATGCATAAACCAGTAATGAATATTTTTAAAATGTTTTGACAGTCCCTGCTGTGTGGAAACCTCGCCTCACCAGTCTCTAATTGTCGGGATCATTTTCCCCATCCTCTCGCAAAAGACAATGAAAAGTTCATACACAGTTATCCAAAAAGCCAGGCCCCGAATTCATAGCTCACTGCGGAGGCTAACCCCATTGAGCTCTGTTACTAAGAGTCTGATGGCAATTTATGTTAAAAATCATATTTCTTCTTTGACAATTTCAGGTGGCTTATGGATCTCTTGGTGACTTCTGAACCAATTTCTGATCATACCTTTCTTCCTTTAAAAATGAGAAAAGTGTCTGGAAAAATGGAAATTCCTGTTTCTATGCCACTTTACCTGCAGAGCATCCAAATACCCCAGACTGGAAACTCATTTACACCTCCCAGTCTTCCTTGTAGGAAGAAAAGACAGCAAGGTTGCCATTTAATTTCTAGCAGTTACGATGCCTTCCGCACAAAAACACCTTTGGAAACAGGAGTAGAAACACAACGCTAAACAGCTTATGCCTCTTAATAACAGGGGCAATGCGGAGTTGGTCTGGCTGGGGGAACCTGCACTAGAACCACTTTGGAGAGCAGCTGCATGGAAAGGCCGTGCAAAGTAAGCCCCAAAAAAGAAAAAGCTGGTGTCTCGCTCCTGGCTGTCCACGGCTCTTGTGCTGAGCACCCAAAAGCGGACATGGTGGTCTGGATATGACCTCCTGAATGCTAGCTGGAGGGGAATCAAGGCTTTTCTCCTGCCGCTGGCTGTGCTCTGGCTCAGGCAGCCCCGCCTGCGGTTGGCTTTCGCTGCCACAAGGATGCAGCACTGCCTCACATCACCTTTTGGGCCACCAGGTCCTTTTTTTGCAGCGCTCGTCACCTCTCCAGGAACAGATCCCACCTACTAATCCATTTGATGAGGGAGAGCAGGGTCTGCTGCCAGAGCAGGTAGCGGGAGGAGAGAGGGAACAAGAGAGCATAAAAACCAGCCTTGTGCAGAGAGCCAGTAAAAGTTCGGGCACCCTTTAGTGGTTGCTTTGAGATATCAGGTTTCTGTATTATCATGCCAGTGTAACCCCTTTATCAGGAGCAAAATCACAGAAACAGAAGCTCAGATTTTTAAAAGGAAACCCTTTTCTGCTGATCACCTTCCTCATGCCAGCCGAAGGGGAGTCTGGATCCTTTAGGGACCACGAGTGACTGAGATTGGCAGAATATTTCAAACGGTGCAAGTGGGATAAATGCAGGTGGATAAATGCAGGTGGGAGAGCTTCCCCTGGGCCTGGGCTCTTCCACCCTCATGCCTTAATTGTGAACCTCCATCTCCCTCTAATGGCTGCAGCCCTCCGGGCCTCACCGCCTGCCCTGAGCATGCGGGTGCCTGGGGTGAGCAAGGGCGGAGAGGAGCCAGGTTTTTAACAGACCTGGTGTAAGAAAGGGATTGATCCCGTGTGAGGTAGGAAGGAGGGAGCTACTTGCTTAGGCCTTTCCCCAGGGTTAGTGATTTACCAGAAGTTAAAATGAATTCTCTCTCCCTGGGGCAGGGAGCAAGACTCCTCCTAACCCAGGAGGACAGCTGGTAGCATCAGTTGCTGGTTTTACAGGCAAATCTGTCACTTGCTTAGAAAAAGGAGTCTATAGAAATCCTGCTTGCTCTGTTTGGGGTGCTGCGGAGGGAGACAGGAGGCAGTTTTCCTGCTGGGATTTGCCCAGGGAGCTGGCTGAGCAGAGGAAGGCAGAAAAGCAGTGATGGAAGGAGCCGCCGGGTCTCCCACTGCAGCTTTAGATGGTGGCAGAGAGCTTCTGCTTCGCCGTGCTGCACCAGGAGCCCCTCCTGGGAGAGACCGTGGTGTAGGGCAGGTAAGACCTGTGCTTTGGGACTTTGCCCTTTACATAAATACACTAGGAAATCAAAACATTGATCAAGCACGGTAATTATTTCCTGCTGTCTACAAAAACGTTATCACCAAGGAACAGCTGGAATCGAAAGTTTGTTTTCACTCTGGCTGCAATTTTATAACCACAAACTATTGATGCTGCTCACCCGTCCGATGCAGGCGGGGTCAGCGCAGGGACGCAGCACCAGAAGAGACCTCCTGCAGCACCCTCTCTCCCTCCTGCTATGCCAGGGGCTATCCCACGCAACCCGTTTCATAATCTGCTCAGCAGTGGTTTGTCCAGGGAAAAAATGGCAAAGCGGGGGAAACCTTGAGGACACTTGCCCTGGTCCCAGGGTGCAGGACTGAAAGCTCTCCTGTGCGACCCGCGTGCAAACGGGGTGTGCTCCCCTGCGACGCTGGTGCGACCGAGCTAAGCCTGGATGGGCAGTAAACTCCTACCTGAAAGCTGCTAATGAGTCTCATTACTTTAATCAAGCCTTCTTCTAAACACCACCCTGTGCTTCTTCTTTTACTACATCTCTAGGTAACTTTTCAACACCAAGATCTGTTCCCAGAAATGGTGAATCTAGTCCTAAAAGTGTGATTCCTGCCATTATTTTACTCTAAGGAGTGGGAACAACAGGGAATCGTTTTTTTTCCAGTAGTAGGTATTAGAAACAGTTTTTAAAAAAGGAAAATAAATCAGACAGAGAGCAGGAATCCAGCTGCAACCTCAGTTTAATATGACTGGTACAACCGGTGAATATAATTGATCCAGTAACAGTAAAAACCTCTTGGGGTGCGAACACTGTAACAGAGTTGTACGGGTTTGAAGATCAGAGCCTGAGCACCTACTCAGAGTTACTTAACTTCTCACTAACATCTTTTCTGTTGCAGGAATAACTGAAGTGTGGTCAAAAAAGAAAGGCAATGCACTCTATGAGTTTAACATGGATACAATAAGGGGTAAAATAAGGCCAAAGCTTCTCTGAGGGTTAGGAATGGGAACAGGGGGGAGAATAATAACCTCAGACCTCAGCTACATAGCTTGCTGGTTTTACGACTACTTCTTTATCTCCTTTAGCACAGCCACTTCGAAGCACAGCGACTCTTCTTGGAACGGCTAGAACGTTTCACTCCCCCTGCATGATGCTGGGTCATGTTCTGGGTGGCCCGTGGGTAGAGGCACTTGGACTTGCTTAGGTGTTGTGTCGATGAGCTCTTGTGCTTGGCTCCCTCCTGCAGCAGCGAGCATTTGGCTGTGTGATGCTGCAAGGAGCACTCCTTTATTCCCTGCCCAGGGGGGCACTTGGGCACGTGTGGCTGCGGCAGGCACTTGCTTACGCACTGCTGCGAGGAGTAGGTGGTGACGCACTCCTGCGTCGGGTAGCCCTTCATGCACTTCTGCTGGGGGAACCCGCTCGCGTACTCCTGCAGGAAAGACTGCGTTAGGCACTGCTGGGGGGGACACTCAGTGACTCCCCGCAGCGGCAGGGAATAGCCGCTGGTCATCCCCTGCAGGGACCGGAGCTCCGCGCCGTACCGCTGCGACGAGCATTTGGATATCTTCTGCGACCTGCATTCGTCCTTGCACGAGGACGAGTACTTGATCCCACACGGTGGGAACTTGAGTTTGCCCGGCTCTGGGCACCTGGGTGCGCACGGTGGGAGGCTCTTGGCCATACGCTTTTTCTCAGGACGGCTGGCCTCACAGGGCTGGAAACTCTGCATTGTGCTCAGCTTCAGGCTGGGCTTCCTGCAGGGCAGAAGGCGAGTGGTCTCACAAGGCTCAGGGTACAACACGACGCACTGCTGTACGTAGGGCTGACGAGACAGCAGAGATGTCTGGGTCACGCTTGGCTGTGGGCACACATAAGTGAAAGGTTGCGTGTAGCTTTGCCACCTCGGCATTGGGCTCTTGATCACGCTCACTGGGTGGCATGTAGTACTGCACGCATCAGACTGGGGCGTGCACTGCTGGACGCTTTCGGTGATACAGCCCGATCCCGGCAGATACAGGTGTTTATACCGCTCCCCATAATAGTGCATGGTCATGCAAGGTGCTTATGCCTGAAAGAAGCAGGAAAAAGACAGACAGTTCACATAGGCATTGGCTATTTTTTGTGACGTAGGACTCGGAGTTTCCCTGCCAGCATCTCGACATGGCAAGCCCTAGCTGTCCTGGAGGTCAGAGGCTCTCGGTTGACTCAAGACCAGGCTGTGATTACCCAGGTGAGGAGAGGAGAGTCTGTTCGCGGCTCATGCCCCCACACCCTTCTCTTAAGAGCCCAGAAACAATCAGCGATTGGAGGCAGGCGAACTGGGGAGTTTTCATGCCACCCTTCAAAGACCAGCTAAGTGTCCATCCAAGCATTTCACCAAGAAGTGACATTCTGACCCGCTGTCTTACTTCCTGGAAACCTCCTGTGTCCCCACTGGGACGTCCTTTCAAGTTTACGTCCTGAAACTCCCAAGCACCAGAGATGAAAGGCAAGCCAAAATTAAAGGTGTGTCCATTCTGTAATACTCAGGCGTGGCTGCAGTTCATACGGGCAAACCCAAGCTGAGGTTAAATTAGCTAGCTGAGGGTAGGGACAGGTTTGTGGCAGCACGGAGCTCAGCACGTACAACCTGCCTGCCTGCCTGCCGATTCACAGTCCCACAGGGTTCTGCTGGGCTGGCAGTGTGCAATTACTGGCTCTGAGCTTGCCACCGTAGCATCAGCTTCGCTGCCTCTGCAAGCCTGGCAGTCCTACCTTCATACTATTGTGTAGGCACCTTCAAGAAAAGAGAAGAGGAAATACAACAGGGTTGTTTCCAAGTATCTGGTGAAACCATAGCAGAAAAGGAGAAGCTATCAAGGCAAGATCTCAGCTGGCATTAACTACTCAAGTTCCACTGATCTGAGAGAATTACACCCATTTAAAGCAGCCTCCAGTCCTGCACTACAGTCATACTGCGCCATAGTGTCCTGGTTTTGTTGTGGTAACCCAAAGACCCACTGTTAAAGTGGCATAGCAGCTCTGATTGATAGTGAAACCTCATCCCGACAGCCCCTGTGCAAGCAGCACGGAGGGGAGTCTAGCTGAGACATCATCCCTGGGGAAGGGACCCGGTGGCACCATCCGGAGGTCCCCATTTTCTCCTGAAACCACTGTGGCATGTCTCACTTTGCACTGATCCTGGGGGTTGTAGGAGAAACCATCCCACTTCATTCCCCGCTCTGGAAAATACCAGTTTCAGAGAGTTTTCGAGCACAACAGGTACTGGAAGCACTGACATGTGACAGGTACTCGGATCGAAAATGTTTTTTTCATTTCAACATTGTTTGGAGATAAAGGCATATAATTAAACGACTACAAAGAAACTGAATTTTCTGAACACCCCTAGTTCCGTCTATAATTACAGTAAGGCATTTTATCTTCCAAAAGCCTATCATGGGGTGACTATTAGCAATAACAATGCTGTGTGTTACTATCATTAGGAAAACGTATTATCACTACAATTATAATAATAGACTAATAAAAACAACCCGTTGAAAACCAATGATAGCAATTGCTACTACTACATGTACAATGCTAAAGTATCTGCTGATGCTCATCAAGATAAAAAGCTTCTAAAGTAGGGGGGATTGTTTGCTTCCGGGCATTGCTTGCATCTCAGACTTATTTTTAACATTGTCACCCTAGACAGAAATTTTAACATGTTCAGACATAGCTAGGGAGTCTCTCTGCTGACTTTCACATTGGCACTGAAGTTGGTCAGCTTCTTACTATTATCTGAAAAGTTGCTTTGTTCGAATTCCTTAAAACGGCAGCAAATTTCTCCACACCACTTCCTTTAGAGGAGGTGCCTTTTCGCGTGCAAGGTCATATCTGACTCCTGCCAGCATAAAGCCCTTTACGTAGTCAACAGCCTCCTTTGGACTAGAACTAACAGAAGTGTAGAAAAGCCCACAAATCCCACTCCTGACTTCACAGTCCATCTGGAAGTGCTCTCCCAGTATTCTTCAGTTTAGCATGGAGGAGATGCTCCAGCCGTTAGAGTCGCGCTTGCCGGTGCTGAAGGCAGCATCCCCAGAGGATGCTTCTCTGCGAGTACACAGGCAGGACCTCTGCCTGCTCTGGCCACCCAGGAATAAAACAGCATTTCAGGAGCTCCATTAAAAGCCAGACTTACCCACTTCATCAGTGAGAACAACCGGAGAGAAGTGCCTAGGAGAGCCCCGCGATGGCAGAGCTTTTATACAGTGAATAAGTGCCCTAGGGGAGTGAGGCGGTTTGGCTGGGCGATGCTCTAATTGCCTGCCAGTCCTGGCCGAGCCACGTGCAGCTTCGTGCCGGCGGGAATGGCTGTCCTCGCTCTGTGGGACTGCCATCACCGCCCGGCACTGCTGGGACGTCTGGCTTACCTGTGAGCTCCATGAGGGGGAACCTCCCGATCCAACGTGCCGAAGGAGTGGAAGCCCCTGGCAGGCCAAGGACGCCCTGTGCAGGGGCTGCTCGTGGCCATCAGGCTAGGAATCCCCATGCGCGGTGCCAAAGCATCCCTGCCCGTCCATTGCAACTACAGGCCAGCTAAAACGTACCTTTCCACCCAGAAAAAGTTTGCAGTTGAGACCACCAAAGGGGCTGCCCAAGGGACGCCGCATTTCCATGGGAGCTGCATGCGTAAGTCCCTTCGGTGCCTTTGAAAACACCGTCCAGGAAGGACTCTCGGCTACTTTTTGCAGACCATAATTATCGTGGCATGCAGACTTCCTTCACCTACACAGGGAACTTCCCTGATTGGGACTGAGAAAGCCTTGGGCTAAGGGCAAGACGGCTACTAAAAAGGACTTGCCACGAAGTGAATAACCTGCTGAAAGCAGTGACGCTTTTCCGGCACAACAAAGAGGAGAAGGGACGAGCAGGAGCACTGGGGCGGCCTGGGGAAAGGCGGCTGAATCAAACCAGGCTCGTGTCCTGAGAACACAAATCACATTTCCTGCTCTGCTGCACAGTCTCTGCACCAGTCATCCCTCCCTTTGTTCCCTGTTTATGCCACGAATAAACCCAAGGGAAAATTAACAGTGGCATGAGCATAAGTGCCGACAGGGAATGCGTTTTTTACGTAGTCACATCTGCATAAGTGAAGGCCCTGGCAATTTTTTTTCCTTTAATGCGAATCTGACACCTATGAATTGGGTTCCAGCATGCTGGGAATTCAGGTGATGTCCCACACATCGAAATAAAAAGAGGTGAAATAAACAAGCTCACTTTTAATGGAGTGGGTGGAAAATTTCTCACCGATATGAAGCACTGGGGATGCTGCTGGGTTGCCATCCCTGGGGGTATTTAAAAGACAAGTGGACATGGCACTTAGGGACATGGTTCATTGGTGAACTTGGCAGTGTTACATTTACGGTTGGGCTCGATGATCTTAAGGGTCTTTTCAAACATAAATGATTCTATGATTTGAAGCAGAATATTGATCTCCAGCTTATGAACAATTGAATAAATTTTCTATTTCTATTTTCACCAGAAAGTCCAGAAGCCTGAAGGTGGGTTTGTTATTTACATTTCTGGTTTTCCAGCAAAAAAGTCTTCCTCAGTATCACAGGAAAAAACACGAAGTTCATGTTGTCCCAGTTGATGCCAATGTTTCGAGAGCTACAAAAACCGAAGGGAAGAATGCTTTCTCTAGGCTTATCTTCTTTTCTGCAACGGAAGACAAAAGCACTGAATCTAACCTGGATTTCTCTAGCTTTCATTGCATTTCACTCCCCTGAACTACAACGCCCTTTTTAATGTTAAATGATCTGACCCAAGATTTTAGGAATCAAGCTGGCATCAGAGAGCAGGTAAGCAGACTAATACCATTTTTATAAGCTCCATAAATCCAGTTCCTGGGCAAGCTCCAGATCAAGTAGCCTTCAAGTAATGCCAATGTTCAGTTTAGTGTTTCCAGTGCAGGTAGCAAAATATTAACCCGATGATAACATCGTGCCCTGTCATCCAAATGTTCTTAATTAGCATCTGTAAAGTCCTTTCATCTCAGAGAGACGCACAGTCCCACATGGGACATTGTTGTGGGGGCTATTATTATTCCCAATTAAGCACAGGGGAAACGGAGGCACATTGCGCTGCGGTCACTTGGCGGTGCAGCATGAGTCAGAGCCAGGGTCAGAACCAGACTCATCGCAACCGCCTCCAAAACAAGCCCCGTGCTCCGGCAGCCACTCCACCCCTGTGAGATGAGGTCCTGTGCCACCCGGCCACCCACCACCCAGGAAGATTTTTCCTAACAATCCCCCAGGCTCTGGCTCCTGTGGGAAAGCCACAGTGATGTGACAGCTCCTCAGAAGGCTTCACCGTTGCTCATTTCTTGGTTTTAAACGGGACAAAAAACGTCGGGTTGTGAGAGCATCCCTGGCCCTGCAAGGTGGAAAGAGGGCCCTGGTCACCGCTGCTCTTGCATGCTGCCTCGCCGGGCCAAAGCATCGTCACTGGACGTTCAGGAGAAGGCGTGAAAAGGATCTGCTCCTCCACGACCCGCTGAGCACCCTGGGGAAGCAGCCGGGTGCCACCTCCACATTGCTAGATGCTCAGGTCTTAGACACAGCCTTGTCTTCAGAGCGCTGGCACCCCAAGGTCACTGAGCAAGGGTGGAGCAGGGCAGGATGCGGGGCAGCGTCCCGGCCCCGGTCACACCCTCCTCTTGGTCTTGCGACACTTGTTTCTGCCCTCCAAATACGCATGATGTACTTAGCGTGAGCTACTACTCATTTTCCTAATGATAGGGCATATTACAGGATTTTTGTATTTTTCAGACAGGAGTTCACTATATTTAATAAAGAAGAAGCACCAGGGGGCAAAAAGGCAAGATATTTAATCTGAGGTCAGACAACTATATTTATTTAAGTATATATGTATATACAATATAAGTATACATATATACATATATGGTTTGTTTTCAATACAGTGTAGAGTACACATCTTCAGGCAGCAGAAAGAATATGGTTAATTGCTTTTATAGCTCAAACATTTATAAAATAGTCGTGCTACAACTTTCAGTGTTATTTCAAAGACTTTCTTTAGTTTCAAGTCGTGTTTTGAATATTAAATAAAGCAACCGAGTGGATAAAACTTTCACGTATAAAATTTCAGCAAGGACCAACTTCACCGAGTCAGAAATCCTGTCTTGTTTGGGGACTCTACTGAAGTCAGCGCAGAGTCAGTGGTTTAAAGCAGC
This sequence comes from Sagittarius serpentarius, assembly GCA_034782735.1. Classification (NCBI taxonomy): domain Eukaryota; kingdom Metazoa; phylum Chordata; class Aves; order Accipitriformes; family Sagittariidae; genus Sagittarius; species Sagittarius serpentarius. The sequence goes on from JAVKLA010000088.1 coordinate 11,975,663, forward strand.
AGGGATTTCTGGCCACCTTCCGAAACGAAGGCCATTGGAGTAAGATTCTTATATCGTTTGCTTAGCAAATTTATGTTTGGCTTCCAAATCTGTGAGTGAAAACAGCCGTTTTGGAGAACTCACAGCCTCATGGAATCCAAATTGACCTGAACGTTGTCTCCCAAGGCCAGGACTAAACCCAGAGCCAGGCACAGGCCAGCCTTCCGCCTGCCACGCTGCCAGTCCTCTTGATCCTGTCGTGGTCTGGACTCCTTAGACGTTTCTATTTTATTTTTTTTGTATTTTTTTAAAAATCACTATTCATTTCAATTAGGTGAGAATTTGATAGCATCCCACTAAACTATGCCTTGTAGCAGATTAAGGTACAAGCCACAGGCACCTGGAGTGCAGCCATGGAAATAATATTGCACCCTGGCCCAAAACAGAGCTGAGCTACAGGGGAAGTACCGGAGAACAGGGATAAAGCAGATTCAAGCAATAGGAACCAGTCAGCAGGTGGTACGAGGAGATAAATAACCCCTGCCCCAAAGCAGTACCTCTTCCCCCACTCCTTTTTACCAGGGCCATTTGGACGCAGAACAGTACTTCTTCGAGTGACTCGAAATTTTTACTCCACCCGACTGACATTGCTGCGGGACACACTTGGTCGCACACTGCTGCTGTGAGACACACTTGGTCGCACACGGCTGCGGGACACACTTCGTGGCACACTGCTGCTGCGGGACACACTTGGTCGCACACGGCTGCGGAACACACTTGGTGGCACACTGCTGCTGCGGGACACACTTGGTCGCACACGGCTGCTGTGGGACACACTTGGTCGCACACGGCTGCGGGACACACTTGGTCGGACATGGCTGCTGTGGGACACACTTGGTCGCACACTGCTGCTGCGGGACACACTTGGTCGCACACGGCTGCTGCGGGACACACTTGGTGGCACACTGCTGCGGGACACACTTGGTCACACACGGCGGCTGCGGGACACACTTGGTCACACTCGGCTGCTGTGGGACACACTTGGTCACACACGGCTGCTGCGGGACACACTTGGTCGCACACTGCTGCTGTGGGACACACTTGGTCGCGCACGGCTGCTGTGGGACACAAGTTGTCTCACACTGCTGTGGGACACAAATGGTAGCACCCTTGGTGGCACACTGCTGGGGAACACACTTGGTCACACACCTGGTCACACACTGCTGTGGGACGTACGTGGTGGCACACTGCTGCGGGGCACAAGAGGTCACAAACTTGTGCGAGACACACTTGGTCGCACGCTGCTGCGGGACACATGTGGTGACACACCTGGTCGCAGACTGCTGCTGCGGGGTGTATGTGGTCACACACTGCTGCGGGACGCACTTGGTCGCACACTGCTGCTGTGGGATGCCCTTGGTCAGGTACGGCTGCTGCGGCACACACGTGGTCACGCACCTGCTTGCACACGGCTGCTGCGGGATGCACTTGGTCGCACACTGCTGCTGGGAGTCATAGGCTGTCACACACTTGGACGCACACTGTTGCGGCACGCCCTTGGTTGCACACTGCTGCTGCGGCACACACTTCATCACACAAGGCTGCTGCGACACACCCTTGGTCGCACACTGCTGCTGCGGCACGCAAGTTGTCACACACCTCGTTACACACGGCTGCTGTAGGATGTGCTGGGTCACACACTGCTGCTGCGGCACGCACTTGGTTGCATACTGCTGCCGCGGCACGCACTTGGTCACACACTGCTGTTGGGAGAAGCTGGAGGACATGATCCGCTGCCGGGGGACGCAGGAGGTTACATACGGTGGGGTGCACAGTGTCGAGTGCCAGGTAGGCACTGGCGGGCGTCTGGCAGCGTGCATCGGCGGGCAATTGATGGGGATGGGGTCCTGGTAGACCGGAGGAAGGCACTGATGTAGGTAGCACGACATCTTGGTGAGGCTTTGGCGGAACTGGAAAGACACATGAGAAAGCAGAGCCTTTAGACAGGCACCCGGCTGAGTTTCTCAGGGTCCTGCTGCTCCCTGTGCTGCCGGGCTGGCTCACTGCACCGGGTGCCGGAGACACATCCCGCCTACGCCACAGTCTCAAAACCACGCCAGCAGCAGCCGAAGACCCAGCCCATCATTTTTAACTCTGAAACACGGCACCGAGTCAAACAGCGAGGAAATTCAGAGACACGTAGCACTAAATATCTCCCCAGATTGCAATTCCCTCCCCATCACCTGGACTTCTGGGGCGGGCAGGACTGATCGTGGAGGTGAGCAGAGAAAGGGCTGATCTCAGAGCTCTTTCAAGCCTTAAATCCAGTTTTCCCCTCCTGCTTTTGGCTGGTGACTGCCTCTGACCTCTTGCTGATGCACTGAGAAAAAGGCCCAACCCCGAAACAAGCTCTGAACCTCTGGCCACCCCTGCCATAGCAGGAGAGGCAAAGAGCACCCAGGGCACCGCTGCTCAGTGATCCCATCACACCGCAGGCCGGCAGAGGCTCACAGCTCAGTCCCAGCACCACAAGGTTTGTGCTCATTAGGGAACCAAAGCCAATTAAAGGGTAGCGATACCACAACTGAACACAAACCTGCTTACAGCTCCTCTAGAATCATGTTCCCTGACACACCAAAGCTGCTCTAACTGTTGTCAGGCACCCCCAAAAGCAAACAACAATAGCAGCACCCCGATTACTGCTAACGACCTTTCCTCACATTTTTCAGGAGTGTCTCCTGGGCTCAGATGCCCAGCTGCAGACACTGAGAGTGCACTCCCACTCCAACACAGCAACTCAAACGAACTAGTTTTAAAAACTTTTCCCACAGAGCAATTTTCATTTATAGAAAAGCAGAATTAAATCTGCATTTCAGCAGCTACAGAGGCTCAGCACAAACCAGACTTACCCAGCTTCCCGGTGAGAACAGCTTTGTGATGTGACCAGTGAGCCCTAATAGAAGGAGAGCTTTTATATAGCTACTAAACGTGCCTTGAAGGTATGAGGTACCCACGACATGGGCTATTAGCTCCTATGCAGAAGCTGTCCTGTGTGCAACACTCGTAGTGACTAGCATCAGCGTGCTCATCCCGGAGGATGAGTAGTTGAATGTCAGGTCCCCATTGTAGGAGTAATTACCTTTTGTATAATCCTCCCTGGCATGGTAAGACTGAATGGTATTTGGAGAGGCGGCAGCAGCAGTGGCATCCCCTGCTTCAGGGGTTTTGCAAGGCAGAAGCGCACCAAACAACATGCGGTAATGGCTTTCCAGAGGTCTCACTGGAGCCAGGCTTCACAGTCCCTGGAAATGTCCTGGTGGTCCCCCAGAAATGGAGCCAACCCATCACTCAGCCTCTTTCGGCACACACGTGGCATTGGCTTCATGCCCTGAGAGCTGCACTGACCGCTCCATGTCCTTCTCGAATTTTAGTCCCTGGTTAGAGCTGGCGGCGTTTCTCACCTGCCCGGTAATGCCCAGCAGCCGGGGTCGGGTTTGTGTGCAGCCTGGACAAAGGGCACTGGCTCCTCAGGAAAAACAGGAGCTCCTAGTAAAGTTCAAATCACCCCCTTGGGTGGGTGCCGTTCATCATCCATAGAGCCCTTCGTTCTTAGCTCACGTAGCGCTGGAGAGCACCTGGCTGTTGTTGTCCCAATGCTCCCAACACAATCACCTGTTAGAGCAATGGGAATACACCGTCCAGTGACTCTCAGATGAGCGGAAAAATGAGCTGGAGTCACGTTTGATTGCAGCCGTTGCACAACAAGCTCAGCTCTCAAAGCTGTGACCGGCAGCATGACAGGCCACAAAAAGTACCAGGAGCAGATAAACTTCCTCCAGTCCTGCGGGTGACTTTCTCAGTGAGTCAACTTCTTATCGCACACTGCGCCCAGAAAAGAAACTAGTTAGAAAACTGGGAGATTAATTATTTGAAGTCACTGAAGATCTAATCAATGCTTTCATGGGTACATTGTCACCTGAAATATCCCCAAAAGGTGACTATTTCTTCCTGCTGACTACAAGGGGAGCTGAGGGGGACCACTGCAGAGGAGTGCTCAGCCCCACCGACATCTAGCCCTGGCTGAGATGAAACCCACCCCAAGGGGATCTGTTCCTGAGTGTGCTTATTAAAACCTGCGGTTTCTTGTGAGCTAGAGAAATGGCTCTGCCCAGGTGGTTTTTGAGGTAATGAAAAAGGCCCATAAATAATTTTGTAGTGAAACTGAATAATAAAGTTTAGGAAGCCTTGGACAACTATACCCCACACCAGGCAAGAATCGCAGAGGGTGAAATGCTCCCTTTACCGTAGGCTTCTCCAGCAAGAACAAATCCTGACCCTTGCTGGTCAGCACTGAGTGTGTTCATCTTTGCCTGAACCACAAGAAAAGTGGCTTTGTTGTGGCATCTCTCCTGCAGAAATTGGTTCTTTGATCCAAAGCCATAACTCTTCACTGCTTTTTAGCTCCAAAGGTGGTAGGTGCGGTCCTCCCTGTTAACCAAAGCGAGCACTTCACATTTATGTTATTTTTATTCTAGTCTGGATGCAGGCACTGCCTCAACCTTCAAAGAAATCCTTATTTCATTCCATACTTAACTGAAACCCCATGTGTACCTGCCTAACTTACTGAAAGCCCAGGTGAACTTTAGGTTTTTGATCACAACAGTTACTTGTCTTTCATGTTAATGCCCGATAATGTCTGTGAGACTATGGATCAAAGCCCTCTTAAAAAGCTGTCGTGGTTTAACCCCAGCTGGCAGCTAAGCACCAAGCAGCCGCTCACCCACTCCCCCATCAAGTGGGATGGGGGAGAGAATCGGGGCGGGGGGGAAGTAAAACTCGTGGGCTGAGATAAAGACAGCCTAACAAGACAGAAAAGGGAGGGAATAATAAAAATAATAATAGAATATACAAAACAAGTGATGCACCATACAGTTGCTCACCACCTGCTGACCGATGCCCAGCCAAACCCCGCGCTGCGGTGCCCCCCAGCCAACTCCCCCAGTTTATATACTGGGCATGACATCACATGGTATGGAATACCCCTTTGGCTCATTTGGGTCAGCTGTCCTGGCTGTGTCCTCTCCCAGTTTCTTGTGCCCCCCCAGCCTCTGCTGGCAGGGCAGTATGAAAAGCTGAAAAATCCTTGACTTTGTATAAACACTGCTTAGCATCAACTAAAACATGTGTTAACAACATTCTTCTCATCCTAAATCCAAAACACAGCACTATACCAGCTACTAAGAAGAAAATTAACTTTATTCCAGCCAAAATCAGGACATCAGTACACTCCAAAACTACAGAATCAAAGAAAGAAAGAAAAAAAAAAAACAGAAACCCAATTAGGCTCCATTTTAACTTTGACAACGTAGCAACTTTGGAGACTTTCACTATGTAACAATTCAATGAGTGTTTCACTTTCACATGATAATGCCTGTCAAAAATGTGTGCTTCTGTTGTCATCACCTGTGCATAGCCTGGTAGTATCCACCTTTTCTCCCCACAAGCCAGACCTGCCCTGCAGTGGTTGTCAGCTAAAAAAAAAATCTCCTGTGCTTTTTTAACATGCCTGACTCAACCTGTGAACAGCATGAGATGAAGGTGGGAAAGAGAAGTTAAAACAGGGCTGCGGCACTGAGAAGTACGAAGAGGGAAGCTGAAAAACATCCTGGAGGAGATGCCAGGTGAGACATTAGGGATTCCACCACCTTCCTTTTAATAAGTCAGGAATGCAAAGGAGCACCGTCACCTTGCAGCAATTTTAGAGCATGAGCCAATGCACCAGGAATGCAAAGCTCCAAATACAGAGATTTGGCAGAAGAACAAGCCAGTTAAAAAAGAAGACAGAAGAAACACACTGCACATGGAAAATAATGAGATGATTGGTGGCAGCCAAATGGGTTCACTAAGGGCAAATTGTGCCTGACAGTTTTGGTGGCCTTCTACGACAGGGTTACAGTGTTAGTGGATAAGGGAAGAGCAACTGAGGTCATCTACCTGGACTTGTGCAAAGCGTTTGACACTGTCCCACATGACATCCTTGTCTCTAAATTCGAGAGACATGGATTTGATGGATGGGCCACTCAGTGGATAAGGAATTGGCTGAATGGTCACAGTCAAAGAGTTGTGGTCAATGGCTCGACGTCCAAGTGGAGCCCAGCGACGAGTGGCCTTCCTCAGGTGTCAGTATTGAGACCATCACTTTGTTGGCAACATGGACAGTGGGATTGAGTGCATCCTCAGCAACTTTGCCGACAACACCAAGCAGTGTCAACACACTGGAGGGAAGGGATGCCATCCAGAGGGACCTTGACAGGCTTGAGAGGTGGGCCCGTGCAAACCCCATGAAGTTCAACAAAGCCAAGTGCAAGGTCCTGCACATGGGTCAGGGCAATCCGAGCACAAATACAGGCTGGGCAATGAGTGGATTGAGAGCAGCCCTGAGGAGATGGACTTGGGTGTGTTGGATGACAAGAAGCTCAAGAGGACCCGGCAATGTGCACTCGCAGCCCAGAAAGCCAACTGTATCCTGGGCTGCATCAAAAGAAGCGTTGCCAGCAGGTCGAGGGACATGATTCTCCCCCTCTACGCCACTCTCGTGAGACCCCACCCACAGTACTGCATTCAGCTCTGGGGCCCCCAACATGAGAAGGACATGGACCTGTTGGAGCAAGTCCACAGGAGGGCCACGAAGATGATCTGCTGTGAGGACAGGCTGAGAGAGTTGGGGTTGTTCAGACTGGAGAAGAGAAGGCTCTGGGGAAACCTTATAGCAGCCTTCCAGTGCCTAAAAAGGGCCTACAAGAAAGCTGGAGAGGGACTTTTTACAAGAGCATGTAGTGCTAGGACAAGGGATAATAGCGTTAAACTGAAAGAGGGCAGATTTAGGTTATATATAAGGAAGGAATTCTTCGCTATTATGGTGGTGAGGCACTGGAACAGGTTGCCCAGAGAAACTGTGGATGCCCCATCCTTGGAAGTGTTCAAGGCCAGGCTGGATGGGGCTTTGAGCAAGAGGGTCTAGTGGAAGATGTTCCTGTCTATGGCAGGGGGGGTTGGTACTAGATAATCTTCAAGGTCCCTTCCAACCCAAACCATTCTATGATGCTATAAAACAAGGTAAATTGGCTAGGTGTGATCTGGGATACTGGGTTGAAACCTCAAGTGATATAAAATTAGTCTTGCTCCATTAACGGTAACAAAAAAATACCAGTAAACTAGACAAAGAGCTGTAAAGCGGGAGGGAGCTACGGTGGGGAGCCGTTAAGCTTTAAAACTAGTGCATAGTGAAGGACACTACGTGTGTTAGGCTACAATAGCAAAGCCAAGGAAGAAAGTCTTCCCTTGAAGAAACAGCTCTGCCTTGGAGAAGTACCTGCACGGGGCTGGAATGGCCATTTCTTCCAGTCTTTCCAAGACACGGCCATTTCCTCCCGCCTCGCCAAGGCATGGCCATTTCCTCCAACCTTGCCAAGCCATGGACATTTCCTCTGGTCTCTCCAAGGCACGGCCATGTCCCCTCCAGCCTCACCAAGGCCTGGCCCCATCCTCCAGACTTGCAAGGCATGGCCATTTCCTCCAAGCTGTACAAGCCACTAGAGCGCAGCATTCGCACACGCAACCACCTCCTGCCACAGCCTTGCAGGACCAGGCACTGGTAGGTGGGAAACTGCCTTCAGACACCCTCTCTCCCTCTCCAGGAAAACAGTTTAAACTGGCAGCCTGGGGACTAGACCCAGCCCAACGCCCTTGTGTCATAGGACCCTAATGTCTGAACGCGCCGTATTGTACCAAGTCCCTGGCACGAAGTTAAATCTGAGTTGCCAGTGCTCCCTGCAGCCCAACCACGGCCTCCCGTCCCACCGCTGTAAAAGCCAGAGTGCCTTCTTCCAGCCGCTCGCAGGTACAAGTGCTTCTGGGCACCGAGAACACGCACACAGGCTGGAGCAGCGGCTGGGCTGCCCATTGTGTTCTTCGCAGGAGAGTGGCTTCTGCTCAGTCCATCGCAGCAGGGCGGAGAGGTGCGCGCAGGGAGGGGGGGGTAAAGGAAACAGGAGAGAATAAGCAGAGATCGCACTTTTATTGTATCAGACTTGTAATGAGAAAGCAGCACACAGGCTGTAGATAATAAAACTTAGCATATTATTAGCCCAGCAAGCAGTAAATTCGCAGCCTATTTCAATGATTTAACAGCACTGAAGGCAAAATACTAACCCCAGCATGCATCAGAATAAATGCTGCTCACTTGGACTCCTTCCTGCTTCATTTTAGAAGTGTTTTATTACTTAATGAACTTTTGCTGTTCTGCAATTAGTAGCCCCACACGGGTCTTTGTTCTGGTTGCTACCAGGCTCGGTGGAGGTTAGTGTCCGTAGAAAATCTGACTACATGATCATAATGGCCCTGGTGACTTTTAAAGTACTCAAGCTGAGCTGTAGAGTTTCAACACAACTTTCTCTCTCCCCAGCACCTATATCCATTAGCTCCATCCATTAGCTGGGCTTCCAATAGGAGAGACACCCCGGCACTGAGGTTTGAACTCAAAGCTCGATCGCGGCCACAGCTGTCCCCTCGGCAGCAGCGACAGTCTTTAATTCAAAGGCACAAAGCCTCCAGCAGCCCAGCTCCAGGGACTGCCAGCACCTCTGCTCCGAATGGGGAAGCAGCACGTGGTCGCCGAGGCACCCAGCTGCAGAAGATGAAGCTGTGAAATATATCTCGTGGAGCCTGAATCACACCAGCAATGAGATCGTGAAGCTACCATGGCACGCCCCAGGTTTTGTTCCTCTGCCATCACTTCCCATACGCAGGAGCTACTTTGGCCTGGGAGGCCATTGACTCGGCTTCTGGTTTGCTGTTGTTCCAGGTGTGGCGCAGAAATGGGAGCTTGTGGTGCCTTGGCTGCTGGTGGGCATTCCTCGGCTTCTGGTTTTGATGTAAAAAGCTCCTCAGGTTTCTTTTCTTTTTGGCTGTTGCTGTGTCTGGCTCTGCCATTGCTGGGTGACTGGTGCTGGCTCCAGCACGGCTTCGCTTACTGCAGGTGGCAGAGGGGCTGCTTGCTTGCACTGCTGCTGGTTTAGCTGGGAGGACATCCTTCTTGCAAGCCGGGGACTGAGAAAAACATCATAGGAAAGAAGAAAATCCAGTGGTTTTAAAGAAATATAAAATTGCACCTTTTTTTTTTTTTTGGTAAAACAGCAAACCAAGAGGGGAAAGAAAAGCAGCAGCAAAAGCAGCACTTTTCTGTTAGAAACACTGGTTCTAACACCTTCATCCACGTACAGGTGTTAGAATGAAGGAAATTGTGAGAGCTCAGGACTGTTATGACTAACTCAGAGCAATGGAAAGGAAAAGATCCAGGATAAGCCTCTCTCGAGCTTGAAGGCCGATAATTGCCCCTCCCAAACTATCTTCCTTCTGTATATTCATCTGCTCAATGTCCCTTTCATTACTCGGACCTTGTCAGAGGATCCCCTTTCCAGCACTCAACCGTTTTAGTATTGGTTTGCGGTCCGAACACCTCTGAGGACACCAATGTCGGGTCAGAGTCTGTTTTGTCAGACACAGCATTCATGCAAGGCTGTGAGTCTCCTCAAAATCTTCCCAGCTGCTCTGGGATTTACGCCTTCCGTTTGCTCCCCAGAGAGTTTGTTCTATCAGCCAGAACACGTTATTGAATCAGATGCTCAGGACATACTAAGCTCTTAAAATTTCCTCTTTCCATAGCAATTCAGCTGTCAGAGCGGTTTTAGGATTATAACGCAAGGCATGTTTGTATAATCTCCGAGTCCTCTGGGCCTGATTCTTTTCCTATAATCACCTTGTGCAAGGGTGTGATGCCATCAAAGTCACAAGAATGGCATAGGTATAACCAAGATTATCTCCATTAATCTGTGGCATTACACAGATGCAGAGACAGTTGGAGAAGAAACAGTTTAATTCCTAGAGCCTGCAGCTCCTGAAATTTGATCTCAATTAATTCCATTTGCAAATGGAAAAGTCTGACATTACCATCACCAAACTCTAATCCTGCAGTAAGTCACATTACGGTAAGTTTAATTAACAGTATTTAACAGATTCATCAGAAACAAACTCACCCAACCCACCAGTGAGGCAATCAACGCAAAGACAGCCTAACAGACTTGGGAGTCAGAGCGGTCCTTATATACCCCAGGCGTCCTGCCGCCCACAGAGGAGGGCCTGTGCTGTACACGGTGCGCTTTCTTCCACAGCTCCAGAACTGCCCCTTTTGCAGGAACAGGTGATTTTTCCTGACCTTTAGGAAAGGCAACTCCCCATTCTTAGGCTTTTTCTATTTTAGCAGCAGAAGGCTGTTGTGTTGGCCACACCTGAAGCATGAAAGTTTGTTCTTACTCAGATGTTTTCCAAATGCTCTGCTCTAAAGCGCCATGGCTTCAGTCCTGCCAGAAACAACAACAAAAATAATGCAGGCAGCAAATTCACACAGAAATTCACAATGTGCGGCCTGAACCTCAGGGACGTTCAAGGTCTTTTCTGGCTTCTTTAGAAGCATAAAGCAACGTAAATCCCAATGCAAGTGGTGCCCTGAGAGCCTCCCTGTTGTACCAGGCACCTGCCTGACCACCATGCAGCTGGTAACTCCAGCAAGCCAGCATTTCGTCCCCTTCCAAGAGGGCAGGGAAGCCTGGAACGTGGCACTCTCCAGCAGCAGCAGCAGCGCTGCAAAGATGAGCACAAACCTAGGGTGACCCCCAGGCTGCTCTACTTTACAACTGCACGTGCTGGTGTATGGGCTAGAAAAGGCTGATGACAGGCTAAACTCCCAACAAGTTCATTCCTGAGCTCGAGTGCATGAATGAAGCAACTGAGAATTAGGCTCTTTGATGTGATAGCTGACTGGAAAGTGTTCCTGTTGTGCCCAGTGGGTTTTCAATGAGGCAATCGGTTGTGCTTGAGAAGCAGAGCAATTCTGCAGAAGTAGTCAGGAATAAATTTCGGCAGGGAATTAGGAGCAGATTTTCAAGAAGCAGTGCAGGGAGACTCTGGAATAGGCTGCCAAATCAGAAAATTGGAATCAAAATATGGAACAAGCTTTACGATGGAGGTTGGTGAATTTATGGAAGGGGTTTTATAACTACGAATGCAAAGCCACAGGCTTAACTCAGTGATTCAGCCATGTGTGTCTCTTGAGAGCTGTTAAACTAACTCATTGATATAGGTTTAATAGGAAACCCTCTGGTTCCTGGGAAACTGAGGTGCTGTATTGTGGCAAAAATAAGAGGAATCATTCACAAAATAACAGGCAGGAAAAAAAAACATTGAAGCATGGATACTTCATATCCAGCACATGGATACTACAGCGTTTGGCCATCCCTGTGGGTGACCAGCTTCTCGTCTTCTGTAGCATGACCTGACACTCAGCCTCCAGCACTAGGAGAAAAGATGCTTTAGTGACTGGATTCACAGGCAGACAAACCGATACTAGGAAATTCAGTAACAGGTAATTATGTCTTTTGTCTCGTGAGATGAGTTAATCAAGATGCCCACCCTAAAATGATGACAGACACAATAATAAAGAACAAGATGGGGTGTTAACGAAACAGTGTCTAATTAAGCCATCAGGGCGAGCCCTGTCTTGGGAGATCCAGTTCAGCAACTTCTGAATCACACCAAGACGTGAAATCCAGGAGTGCAATACTTTCCTCAGATCATTTTCTCTGTGCACAAAGGTTCAAAGTACTGGACAGAGAAAAATAAAAGAGCATCCATGCAGACACGAGGTGAGGATCACAGCAAGCATTTCACATCCTGAGCTGAGGTTCTCTGCCATGCTCTTCACTTATAAAAAAGCTGATCCTTTTTTTCAGACTCAAGCAATCCAGCTTCAGGACCCTTAGAGATACTGAGACACTCGTCTCAATGATAAACCAGATAAAGTTGACAGCTACAGACCTTCATTCGGAGCTGCTAGAGTAACTGCTGCATACATCCCAGGACATCTTAGACTTTTGGGGACTTAATTACCTGATCAGCATTTGCAAGGCCACTGATGGGCTGACAGCAGCACAGCGCCTACCCAAGCTGTGTGGGAGCTGGAGTAGCATTTTACATCTAGGAAGGATGGGCTTGGGCCAGTCTTTCTCTCACTTGTGGCGTTACATTCCCTGGAATGAGTGGTACAACTTCAGTATCGACCGGGGGCTGAGCCAGGCTGCACCAGGTGAGAGCTGAGGAGCTGCTTAGCTCCACGTTCACTGTAAAGCCACCTTACTCAATGCACGTTTCTCCCGTAGTTTCCCAAATGTTTCAGTAAGGCAGGTTTCACTGCAGATGGCATTTGCCTCTAAAAATAGTCTTTGTGCAATTCACATGGAAGGGGAAAGCAATTACACCTCTACTGTGGGAAAAACATTCACTCCCTTTCCACGAGCTGACTTCAGAGCCTCTTCGATGATAATTACCATTATTTTTCTGCTGAGGTTGCTGACATGGAGGTGAAGTGACCTCCCTGAGCCTCTCCAGACCTGGATCCAAACCAGTGTTTGAGGTCAGGACGGCCCCACCTTCCGATCTCCAGACAGGGTTCAGGTCGTCTCCCTTCCAGCTATGGAAAGTGATTTTCTTTATTCACTCGATGTCGCAAGTTGAGGCTGGAAATTTGACACTTAAATATTCCAGAAACCTCACTGCTTGCTTAAATAAAAGCAATGTCTCAACACAGAGCCACGGCAGTACAGCCCGTAACAGTCTTTGCCTCAACACTGCTCCACAAGTGCTACGTGCCCCGTTTCTCTCAGGTGCTCTAATTGATGGACATAACAAAGGTTACTGAAGCTGTCACCTGAAGACGCGTATTCACTTGTGAATATTGCACAAATATTCAAATGCAATGTTTGATTTAATGAAATGCACTGTCTCCTTTCGAACCCAGCTGCTCTGTCCTTTTCAGGCCAACAAGTGCCATGATAAAACCCGCTTTTTTTAATGAGTCTGAGCTTATTCCCTCTATCTTCCTGCTTTGAAGAGCTATATTCCAGGAGCATATCTCAGCAGAAGGGCTATTTTGATAACCGCGAAGCATGATGCTACCTAGAAAGCAGACAGGCAGGTTCTCCACTGCTGGAAAGCGTCCTAGTTCCTGCCTTCAGCAGAGCTACGACTGCAATTTGTACCAGCAGAGCAGCAGGTGAGGCCTGAGTCAGGCTTAGGTTTGGGGCTGGGATATTCCTCTCGCTAGCAAAGGCTGGCCACTAAAACTAAGCAGCTTCCAGAGCCAGCCAGGCAGACAGCAAGGCCGGGCCCCACCGGCCGTGAGGTAAGAAAGGAAGTTGCATGGATGAAGTCACGCTACAGGAGAAGAAGATGTCGTCTAAAATTCAGGTGTTCTGTCCTTCAGTTGCCAAATGATTATTAACAGAGGAAGTTACACCACAGCTAGAAACAGCTTCTTATATTTGCAGCCCAGGAGCCCCAACTGGTGACGGTACCAGCTCAGCCTGTTGCAATGATTGCATCTGTAGTGCGTGCTCTGATAAGAGCTCTGGTAAAATGGTGGAGACGGGACAAAGATAGTCCCAAGACAACCAAATATGATGAAATTCACCTCTGTGTGGGACACGTCTCCGCTGCTGAAAATAATCCTACCATCAGAAATGAGGACTGTTTGACTTGTATCCTGATACTCCCTGAGATCTTGAGGGCAATAATCAGTGAGCTATTTTCACTCAATCAACTTTTTTACATGGAAATAAACTGTAGGGAATAAACTGTATATGCTACAAGCTCCCTTTATTCCATATGTAAACTGAAACATCTTTTCAAATGCCATTCTGGCACCTAAATAAGACCAGTGTCCAAATTCCATTTGGATGTGATAAATCTTGTATATTATTAAAAAAATGTTTTACTTTTCACATGATACATGGAGATAAACTCAGTTCCCTCTTCTGTCACGTTTAGATGGGTGGGAGCTGCACCTTCTGTACCATGGAAAACAACATGCATTCAAGATTATTCTGAAATAGTTCTGAAATGAAAGAAGAATGAAATCTATGAAGATCTTCAAGGGAAAAAAAAATAAACCCATCCATCATGAGTTTATAGCATCACAAGAAAGTCACTTTAGAGAATTCATTGATGAAAAGCAGGTGAGAAGTACAGATTAGCCTCCCTGTCTTAAACTACAAATACAACCTAAGAAGCGAGGGCATTAGCTGACATGAAATGATTCATGCATGGGTTGAAGTGGCACCACGCTGGTTGACACCACACCAAGACCCCTGATCTCGATGGGGCCTGCAAGGAAGGTATTAACCTGAGGTATGACCTTTATTCACACAGAAAGTTTTTTGTTAAATCAGATTAGTCAGAAAGGGGAATAAAACGCATTCTGCACCAAAAGCCTCTCTTCATAATGCCTACGTGTAAAACAAGTCTGTGGAGGAAATGCACAACAGCAGTTGTGAAAGAATGAGCTCATTACCTAGGAGGACTCATTCCCAGAAGGCAGGGCTTTGAAACCATATAAAAGTTCTCAAATCTCTGTGCTCCATCATCCACTCGACTTCGTGCTTCTCCCTGTTGACTGGCTGGGTAAGTCAGAGAACACTGATACTTTTTTGTGATGTCTATAATTTTACTGCTTGGCTTAATGTAGGCAGACTCTTTAAAAAAAGGTTTTATTTGATACCTTTGACTATGCAAAAGATTTCTGCAAAGAAGAGAAATTGTGGGCATTGGGGTAGGACAAGCAGTCTTGGAATGACTCTGCAAGGCAAATTCAGATTGCGTGTAAATCTGAGGATACTTAAGTGCTAAATTAGACCCTTTCTGAAGACGAGATTAGATAAAATTATGTTGGTTTAACTATAACTGATCCTGCCTTCAGGGAAAGAGAAGGTCTAAATGGCTTCCTAAAGCTCCTTCCAAATCTATTTTCTGTGATTCTGCTATTTATAACAAGAATATTCCTAAAACTTAAATTTCATTGAAGAATTATTTTGTAAAAGATAGATTTGGGAGTATGAGGGGCTGTAGGGAGCAGAAGGGTGAAAGTATTCCTAGTGTGCTGTCTCATTCATGCTAACCATGTCAAGAGCAATATATTAATTTGGCTTAAGATCTTATCAGGTCCTGATAAAGAAAATAGCAAGAGACAAGTGATATTGATCTGGAGGATCTAGGAGGATGCGGAAGAGAGGAATGAATTTGCTTTGAAGATGTGCTGAGAGGAGCAGGCAACATGGGGAAGGGAGAACGAACATGCACGCTCTCATACCATCTGTGTTGGTGCTAGTCCTGCATTGTGGGGACTTAAAAATGCCCCTTCCAACCAACACTTCTGTGATTCTAACCTTTTAATTGTGCCCTTAGATTGTCTTTAGAAAAACAGCAACAGGCTTTACCAAAGACACAGCACCAGTCCAGCTGAGCCTGGTGCCTGCCTTCAGCAGCCCACAAAACAGAGCGTTTCATAAATTGTTAGGAAAACCCATTTGGCCTGTTGCATATTACTGGCCTTGGGAGAATAGATCCCTCCTGATTATTCTGATTCATGCAAGCTACATGTATTATTAGTGGCCATGATAATCCAGAAACAGAGGGACGCATTACCACTGCTAATTCTTTCCATGACACTTGGAAGGACTGTGCCACAGGTAACATCAATCCATTACGTCATCAGTGAAGTCAGAGTGAAACCAGAGCAGGAGGAGGAGTTGGCCTATTGTTACTGTACAGACTCTTAATACTACAGAAAGACCTCAGCTTACTGGTGAGGTCCACCTTGAGGCCTTAGCACCTCAGGCTTCTAATTCCAAGTAAAATCTGGAAACCATTTTAAAAGGGGCAAAATCAAATGCAGTATTTCTGTTTTGTCAACATAAAATATCCTGTTGGGCCCAGATTTCTATTTTTCTACTTTTTGATACACCAAATATTTTTACAGGTTTGTCTTCAGCATTCATTTTTTTTAAATTATTATTCTGACTTTCTGAAACCGCTATCAAACCAGCAGATCTGTTATTTGGCAGCTCCTCTCATCAATTCCCCAGGACAGAAATGAAACGGAGTTAACACTTTGGGAAGAGCTAAGCAACAGGAGGAAGAGCTCTGAAGTGTAAATCAGCTCCAAGTTCAAAGGAGTGGCTCTACCAGAGTTAGACCCGACAGGGCTGTCCCACATTGCAGAAAGGAAAGGAGGAACAAGATAAGACAGAGTCAGAGCAGGAGCTGAATGGCAGGGTGAAAAAGAAAGAGCAAACCATAATTCTTTCCGAGCCAACCTGCCTTGGGAAACCAAGGGCAAACTAAGAGAACTTTACTCTTGCAGCTGATTCATGTTTCTTATAATCATTTCACCCTTATCCCAATGCAGTTCATTTAGCAGACACAATAACACTCTGACATTTCTTTCAGATAATCTTGTTTCCTGCAAAGATGTCTTTGAATCAAATGCAAATCAAGCAGGAAATCACCCTCCCACCTGGCCTGAGCAAAACGATTTCAGAGCAAAGCCAAGAGCCTGTGCCCTGTGCTGAGCCGGTCCCGTGTCCACAGCAGCAACCTGAGGTTCAAGTCCCCACACCTTGCCCAGAACCAGTCCCAGTAGTAGTGGTACCATGCCCAGAAAAAACAGTGCCATTGCCAGCACCAGTGGTGGAACCAGGCAAGGGAGAAACACCGGTGGTCGAAATACCCAAGTGTCCACCCCAGGAGCAGCAGCAGCAGCAACAGCAATGCAAGCTACCACCAACTTTCCCACCTGTATCATGCCCTGAGCCCGTTCCGTGCCCCGAAGAGAAATCGGCGTGCAAAGAGCTGCCTGTGCCAGCCCCCGTTTCCTGCTCTGAACCAACTCCATGTGTGCTGGAGAAGCAGGAGTGCAAGGAGATCCCTGTGCCAGTTCCTGTTACCTGCTCAGAGGCTGCAGCGTGTCCCCCAGAGAAGCAGCAATGCAAGGAGATTCCTGTGCCAATCCCTCTTCCATGCCCTGAACCTGCGCCATGTCCTCAGGCGAAGCAGGAGTGCAAGGAGATCCCTGTGCCCACCCCATGCCCTCCAGAGAAGCAGGAGTGCAAGGAGACCCCTGTGCCAATCCCTGTTCCATGCCCTGAACCCACACCATGTGCCCAAGAAAAGCAGCAGTGCAAGGAGACCCCTGTGCCAATCCCTGTTCCATGCCCTGAACCCGCACCGTGTGCTCAGGAGAAGCAGCAGTGCAAGGAGACCCCCGTGCCTATCCCTGTCCCATGCCCTGAACCTGCACCATGTCCCCAGGAGAAGCAGGAGTGCAAGGAGGTCCCCGTGCCTATCCCTGTCCCATGCCCTGAACCCTCACCGTGTCCCCAGGAGAAGCAGGAGTGCAAGGAGGTCCCCGTGCCTATCCCTGCTCCCTGCCCTGAGCCAGGGAAGTGCTCCCTTCCAGAGAAGTGTCCTCCCATCGAGCAGCAGCAGGTGAAGCAGCCCAACCAGTGGCCACCCGCGCAGAAGTAACTTGCAGCTGACGAGGGAAGTCCTGAAGAGAGAAGATTGCAAACCCAGACCTCCTCTCCCCGTGTCTCACAACCAGAGGTCATTTTCCAACACCTTTTTATTCACTGCAGAATTTCTCTTAAGAAGCACAGCTTCCAACTCTCCCCCCAGCTAATGCTAGCGTTATCCTATACTAACAGCCATAAGCTAACTAACTGACGGGTCGGGACCGTCAATAGGTAATAAGGCTTCAAGCAGTGTCGTAGGCATGCGCGTTCACCTTTCCAGCGGCCTGAATTTCTGCCCTCTCCCAATCATCCCGCTGGCTTTTAAAGGCCCAGAGAGAGACCAAAGAGCATGATGGCACGCACAAGTCAGAGTTCGTTAAGCTAAATATCCAAACTTAACCCAAATGCAGTTAGGGACCTAGAGCTCATGGTCCAGACCCGCATGCTGCCTCCTGGGTTTCATGCCTTCCTCCCCAGCTCCCTGTATGCGACTGCCGTCTCCCACCTTGCATTGAGGGGTTTTGCCTGTTAATGATAGGATTTGAGGTTTGTGCAGGACCTGCTGCTAAGGGGTTCTGGTCAATGGCAACAAGACTTCCTGATTCATGAATCCATAGTGCTGAATATTTTACGCAATTTAAAAAGTCCATTGGGCTAGAGGAAATAGATTTTTACAAAAGAGCCATCACCTCTTAATTATCTGCTTAGCTGAATTGGTAGTAATGAGCACTTTCCTCAGAGAGCTCACCTTGGATTTTCTACGATGTGTAAAAGAACAGCTCAAGCTGAGATTATTTGTGGAAAATACATAGATAATTAAATCCAATCCAGACATGTTTTGAAATAGATTAACCTCAGGTGTGGCTTCCGTCTGTTAGACAGGATAAAGGAGGAAGCATACACAGTGCTGTCTCGATTACACCCTGGAACATGTTTCACCATAGTGTTGTTGCATATGTATTTGGTACTTATCTTTAATTATTTTAGGCTGATATTGTATCCAGGATTTGTTTCACTGTGAAAATCAACAATAAAAATTACTTTGAATACCAAGTTGTGGAGATTTTTAATAGCCTCTGCTTAAAAAGATGAAAAGGAGCCTCAGCTTGCAACAGTCAGTCATTTTTAGGCTCAAAGCTGGCTGAATCAAGACTCAAAAACTTGGGTGCCGGGTGAATCAAGACTCAAAAACTTGGGTGCTTGCAGGGGACCCTGGGTCCACTGCTCCTCTCCAGGTGCCCAGGTTAGAGAACCTGCAAGAGTCCCTGCACTGGCTCAGTCCACTGGGCTGGCCGACAGGACCGAAACACCTCTCAGCAAGACACCCCACCCCAGAGCGTGGCACATGGCATCGGCTCACACCGAGCTGTCCCCATGGTCAATCTCCCCAATTTAAACACACTTGCAGCCACTCTGTGACCTTCAGCAGACGTAAGGCACAGGCATGTCTACGAGGCAGGTTGCAAGCACAAGCAAACGAGTTTTTCCCACACCTCAGATGAGCCAGGAGCGATGCAATCTCTCTAGTTTGGCCCTGTACCTGTCAGATGGGTGTTAGATACCTCCAACCTCGTCATCTGATCACAGAATCACACCGTGACACACAGCCTCTGGTTTGCAGAGCAAGCTTATGTCTGTCTGCCAGACACCAGCATCACATCACGCAACAGTTTCTGTATTTATAATTTTCCTCCTCTACTCTGCCGTACAGCTGACTGGAAATCAATTAGCCGAGCCCGTATGTCCTCCTGAGAAACCAAAACATTCTGACTCCTCCTTCTCATTCTTTTAAAACGGAAACTATTCTGAGCAAGCAAAAGCTTCCTTTCAGTGTTAACAACTTCCAAAGACTATTTTCCTCTCAGCAGCTGTAATACAGTTGAGACTCTAAAACCACAATTAATTGTTTTGGTAGATCCACAAGAATATACTTCAGAATATTATATCCTGCAGAAAACTGAGTTTCCCCAGTTTGCTTCAGTTCAGGATAAAAACAACCTGCACGATTGCCCTGAGATGGGAAACACACTGATCCTGAGCCAGCTTTGACACCCAGGCAGCAGCTCTGCCCCAAAGGACCCTGAATTTAAGTGGTCTTTCTAGAAACTGTGATCATTTTGTGTCCTGTTTGTGTTAGACATTTCAGGTTTTGGGTCCACTTGGTCATCATATTAACAGGTGTAGGTTTCTGGATCTAACTGAAATAAAAACATGAACAAACAATTCCTTGGGAAATCTGGAAGGCAAATGTGCATGGGTCCTGGTGTACGCATACCTTATATACAAGTGTATGTTTAAAGGTAATTGTTCGGCTGATAAAAGAAAGCAAAAGAGAATGAATGACACTAGTAAAGTGAAAAAAAAAATCAGGAAGCAAGTAATGAGGTTACTTATAATTTTATTGCAGCATGTTCCAAATTAAGGATCAGAAGAAAATGGCCCACAATTTAATTTTTTTATAGTAGAAGATGAATAAATCCAAGCTAATGAATTGCATCACATTGTAAAGTAACTTCTGCTTGCAAACAAAGGAGGTGTGGTGCAAATTTCTAGCTATTCTGGCAGAGCCAGCAGAGAGAAGGAGAGCTTGGAAATAAGCATTTGCATCTTCCATGGCATTCTGTGGCCATTACTGTTAGCGCTACTTCTGCTTTGGGCATTGCTGCTGCTGCTGCTGCTGCGGGATGCTCTTCACAGGACACTTGGCTTGTCCTTTTGGGGGCTGGCATTGCTCCACACACTTGGGAGGACACTTCTCCTGGCATTTTGAAGGTATTTGCTGCTGCTGTTTCTGCTGGTGGGAAGACATCTTTGCTAAGCCTGGAAGAAAACCAAGATGCCATTTCAGTTATTTTAAGCCCTACACACTTCTCCTTTCTGGATATTACACTTTCGGTCAGTTCTTCAGCTTTTACTTCAAACCAACAGTGAAAAGCCTTTAAAAGTTAATCCTACCAGAAAAAAAAAAAAAAACAAACACAAAACTTGGAAATCCCTGAGGATGCTGCTGTTCAGACTAAGTTTCTGTTGGTGACTCCAGTTTGCTGTAGCTGCCCCATATTGCTTTTCTGGGCCCGGGTCACGGTTAGCCTCTATGGAAATCAGCCACTCTGCTGAGGCCTCAGGGCATAACTGCATAGAAGCATAAATGAATATAAGAGGCAAGCACCATCCTAACAAAGTTGTGATCCAAACAGGTAAATGGCTACAGAGGTGGAGGGAAGAGAAACGACGAGAGGGGTTTTCCCTCCTTCCCTCTGCTTGCTATTCTCTGAACATTTCAACTTTGACAAGCTAAGAAGCAATACAAATTTTAAGGAAAGCATGCTTACTTCAAGGAGAACCTCAGAGCAATATTTAAAACTAGTCAAAGAGGAGCAGAAAGCTAGTGACATTTCATTATTGCAAATGGTTTTGAAAGAGAAAAATCATTCGATAACCATCCCTTCCAGCAACAGCCATGTCTCTGCTTAGTTCACCGAGAGCCTCAGAGCAGAAGCCACATCTCTGGCTGTTACACGCAGGTGAACCGTCCTCCTGCTCAGTGAGGGTATGATGTTATACGAAGAAGTGAAACTCAGAGCCCTGGGGATCCAGGAGACTGCAGAGATCAGCCCAGGGCTGCTTGACAGATGCAAAACAAGGTGCCGGTGGATGCCATCCTTTCATAGCTGATACTCGGTACCCGATGGTTATCCACAAGGATTCTTATCAGTTGGGAGAGAGTTATGAGGGTTGACAAGGGTTGGCTGGTCCAAAAGAGTCAGCAAACCACTGTCTGGAGCCTCAGAAAGTCTCAACATGTCTTTCACCTGTATGGAGGTGAAATTGCCAGGGACGTGAGCTGAAACTGTTACTAGAGAAAAATAAAGAAAAATCACCCTGTCTCCCAAGCACAGGACACCAGAAACCCCCACCTATGTCGCTCACTGTGCATGGAGGGACTCACCTGGTATCTCTTGCTGCCGGAGGAAGGGAAGAAGAAGCCACTCAGGTTAACGAGCCTCCCAAACGGCAGGCTTTTATATGCTTTCAGAAGTCAGCCCCAGGAGCTGATGACAACAGATTAACTTGATGACCAGAATCTTTCACAACCAGAACCTGCTCCACTGACACCTCCGTACACCTGGACTTCAGTCAAGGTCTATGAGAGATGCCTCCTCTTTCAGGTGCGGGGGATTTGTTGTTTTTAATGCAAGGCACACCCCATCTGGTAATAACTGGCTAATTTATTAATAATTCATCTTGTCTCGACCCTGGGCAAAGATCCCACAACCAAACTCAGATTTGAGCGACGGCTCGAATCCACTCTGGAGTTAGCAGAACATGTTTGCATAACGTTTAGGTGTTTCCCGACAGTTTTGTCTGCGATTAGCAGGCCGGATCTCCAGCTGGCATAAATCCGAGAGAGGTGGGGGAGGTCCCTGTGCTGCACCCCAGCTCCTGGGAAGGGCAGCAGGTCTTTGTTTGGCAGTCTGTGTTTTGGGGTTTTGCTTCTGTTCTTCTCTATTTTTCTTCCCCAAAAGGGGAATGAAACATTTTATATTGCCAAGAAATTAGAAAGCTTTCCCATTCTTTTTTCCTGCACTTTCACGTGGCTTCTCACCGAAGTAACTAAAACTTCTTTTTCACAAACACTGGGTTTGGCTTGCTGAAGTTGTGGCAGAATTTCTTTTTTCTGGGGGTGGATCCATGTTTCAGAAAAATGTTGATCCCCTTGAAATTTTTCCAAGGAAGGAACAGAGAAAATGTTTCAACAGGAACATTGTCTCTAGCTCTAATGGAAAAGGCAGTTCAAGTCTCCCTTGAGTATTCCTTAATGCTATGCCCTGTGGGGTCATATTCAGCCCTACGAATTACAGCCCAGTCTCCATTACAGATGTGTGATACATGGAGAGATGATGCACATGGCTTCCTCTGGGCGTAGGGGAGCAGAAGGTGCTAATGGAAACAACATCATCCCGTATCTTAACGTCCCTCACTCATGCCTGATTTACCAGAGGTCTTAATGACCCCAAGGCTGACAGGGACCAAATGTCACTAATTTGTTGTAAATATACAGGGGAATCTTAGCAACGCTCAGAACTAACCGCAGATGCATAGGTGAGCGGTGTGTCAGGGCTTTTGCAACATGTTTTCCTACAGGTGCAGGAAGCATGATGAGCACAAACCAACAGGTCTCTTCTGCCACTTCCTCTGGGGTTTTCAGAGCTGTGCGCTCTGTGATTACTGCGCCTGGTGCAATGCTCGCAGCAGGCAGGGAGAGAAGAAAGAATTTTAAATTACTAACACAGCTGATAGGGCTGGATGAAGATGCTTGGAAACCAGTCATAGGTGACTAACCTATGGGATGGATCTCATTAGTAGCTGCATATGACTTCCTGACCAAGACTTTTTCCGTGCCTGAAAGGGGGCACTGACACTACACGTGTGGCAGCAGCGAGCAGTTATTAGCGAGGCAGAGTTCGTTGCTGAACCCCCAAAGGTTTGCGTTCACCAGTAGGAATTGGAGGTGCACGTTCCTAGTTTCCCCTTCCATTTTCATGCTGTTGAACATCTGGTCCACCTACCCCTGCTCTGTCTATCTCGACTGAAAGGTGTGTTCAGGTGTAGAATTTGTTTGCCTTACCAAGACATGTTTTGCCTATCATTATTCCTGTTTGATGGTGTCACCTTTTGGTGTTGACAGAAATAACACAAAAAGGAATCTACTGTCAAACTCTCTACACCTGCACGCAAGGTTTCATTAAAAGCTGATTTGGTAACAGTGTTTACACACACCTAAATATAACTCTCTTCTTTTCTAGATTAGATATTCTCCACCCTTACCATAATGATATGGTAGGTGGATAGTAATTCTCTACATCCCAGACATGGAAATTGTGTGGCCATCATGGAGACAGAGGTAAGCAAGTCACATGCACAGCATGGAAGACAGTGGGAGCATTATCCCTGAAACGCAGCATTTAAATGGGTATAACGACCCTCCAGACAATGGGCCTCCTTCAGTTTCAAAATTGTGACTCCAAATAAAGAAGATGCATTTATAAGGGAATTAAAATTAAAAATATTGCACCTGCTAGACGTTAATGAACCCGAAATGCCAACCACTCTGTCAGTCAGGGATGTGACTTCTCCTCATTGCAGATGGGGAACAGATAGATAACAAGAGTGAGACCTGCCCAAAGCCACACAAAGTATCTGCAGCAAACCTGGGAACAAAACTGCAATCTTGCAGGGCTCAGACTTGTTCCTAAACCACAAAAAGATTCATCTCCTGAAGCCAAATCCCCTACTTTCTATATTTAGTCAGTGAGGATCGTGGGAAGAATTCATCAAAAATACCCTTTTCGTCTCCATCAGAACATTTTTAAGAAATAATTAAAACCCCAGCAAGAATGCTTCAATTCCTTCTTTCTTGGGTTTGGGACTTTCTTCCACTTTAAATTTACCTTTTAACATTTTCTAAGATTTGCCTCCAAAATCCAGAGAGATAAAGATCAAAATTCTATCATTAATAAAGGTGAAAGTTAAATTTCTATCATTATTTTCAAGTAGGATAAACCTCATTTTTTTCTATCTGTCAGAAAAGTATTGACCAGATGATGTTTTGCTTATAGTATTAGAAGACATTGCTCCACGTTCCAATGCCTGCTCTCTCTGTTTACAGCACTGCATTGCAGGCACAAATCCTCCACAGCCATAGCAGCTTTTTGAAATGAAGACTAAAGGAAGATGTTCCTGGGTCCAAAGACATGGGAACAGGGAGATGAAAGAAAGACAGAAGACACATGATGCCATCGATGGTCAATTTTTATTGCTGCACATAAACCTTAAAAGGCAAGAGGACATGCATTAAAAGACAAGACGAGGATTACAGAATAGAAGGGGAGGCATCTTCCAATGTGCTCACAGCACAGCCATTGCTAAATAACTTCCCAGGACGCCCAGCAGCATAGCGTTGGCCAACTGCAATCACCAAGAGAAAGGTGCTGAGATAGCAGTAGCAGAAGGTATCACAGGAAGCGAAGATACAGGCTGGAAACGTTCAGAGAAACATTTTCCAAGGCAAAGAGAGCATGGGGTAACCCGATCAGGAGAGGTCTCGGTCCGTTGCAGATGGGTCTGTAACTTGTTTTTCAATCCGCGGATGCTCATGAGCCTAAGGATATTGCAATGCACTGAAGCACCAGGGCTGCACATGCCAGGCTCATGCGTTAAAGCGATCAGCATGGGTGAGAGCAGACCGTGCTGCACGGCTCCAGGCACACCGTCTCGCACGAATCAACGCACTTGGTGGCACACACCTCCACGCATGGGGGTGGGCAGGGCTCCACGCACTTGGTGCAGCACTGGGTGACGCAGGGCTCCGCACACTGGGTGGTGCACTGGGTTGGGCACTGAGTGGCACATGGCTTGATGCAGACGTCAATGCACTTAGGGGGGCACATGTCCACGCACTGGGTGCTGCAGGGCTCCACGCACTGGGTGCTGCAGGGCTCCACACACTGGGTGCTGCAGGACGTGGTGCACTGGGTGGCACAAGGCTCCACACACTGGGTGGTGCAGGACGTGGTGCACTGGGTGGCACAGGGCGTTGCGCAGACCTCCACGCACGGCGTGGAGCACGGCTTCATGCAGACGCTGCCGCAGGGCTCCACGCACACCGTCTTGCAGGGCTCCACACACTTGGTGCATTTCTGCACACAAATGGGAGGGGGCAGGCAGGGCTGTTTGCACTGCTCGTAGCAAGACATCCTTCTGAGGTGCTGGTAAAGCTAAAGACAAAGATAAAAAGAGAGATGCAAAATCAGGACACTCATCCTTTCTTCTTGAGCCACAATTCACAACCTGAGCTCTTGAAACATATATAGCAGTTAGCTGTTGAACTGAGAAAAGGACTGTTAGAAAAAATTGCGTTTGTGAATGATTTCTAGATTCAGACATATGCAACTAACACTGCCAGATTATTCCTTCCTTTCTTGGGAACCTGCAAGCATCACTGTTAGGGAGACTAGAGCCATAAAGCCTGAATTTTGTAAAATTGCCCACAGTTAAACATTGTAGAAGCCATAATATGGAAATAGTTTATTTCCTTATTTTCTTAATTAAATCTGCAGATGTTCCAAGGCCCATCTTTTGCTTATCATTTCTTCAGTTCCTCATGCACACCACAGAGCACGTCCCCCTTTGTGTAGACACTGAGCTGCTAATGCTTGAGGATAAAGCCGAAAGACCGCAAATTCAGACACTATCCCAAATCCTCCAGCTGTATATCATGGTATGTCACTGGAGTTGTATCCAAATTAATGGGCTCATCCTTTCATAAGAGAAGGGTTGGCCCAGAGGTTGCAGCTCCTGTTTCCAGTTCATTTCCTCATCTTGACTTCTCCCAGTTGTCTCCTGCAGCTTTGCCCTCAGGTATTCTGCAGCTTCCTTCTTCCAGATAATGCTTCTTCCCACCCATCTCTTTTGAAGTCCCAAGACTTACTCTGCAGCATCCACTAATTTATTTAATTTCCAGACTTAATGAGATATGAAAAAATTAATGAAGATAGAATACGAAGGAGGATGAGAGACAGTCACAGTTTCTGAAGAGGTGACAGGACGTTCGCAAGCTACTTGAGGAAGAGCGAACTCTAAATAAGAGTCGAACATCCTCTCCCCCATTCCAGGACAAATCCTGGAACGACACCAGAAGCAAAGCTCTCCTGTGATCAGTGATACATTCTCTTGACCCGAACAACCAAGTAACACAGCCATCACATTACTCTCTGATAAATCCAGAAAGACTTACCAGTTCACCAATGCAGGTGAGTGAGGGAGAAGCCAAATGAACTGGTGTGAGCATCAAAATGCAAACCTTTTTATATGGCTTGCATGGCGTCATCTCCGGAAACAAGGGAGCCCAGGGGTATGGACACCTGACCACTAACTACCTGAACAGGTTCCACCTATACATGCTTTACATATTTGTTTACATCCTAATTTTTGATGGAAAACCTCTTCCAGGAAAAACATGTGATCCTGAGCAAATTCTGCTTCCATCTAACACCCGAGTCATGTGGTTCCCAACGAGAATGACATAGTATTTAAAAGAAATCAGGTACTGGATTAATTGCTTTTCAGAAGAAGATTTAATACGCTTGGATATTTTCATCTTCTTATTTCCATAAATGTCTGAGTGATACCTTAGGTTCTTTTCAATGCAGTAAGAATGGATAGCTATTATTAGGAAAGATGGACAACTGATCTGATTTACTACGAGAAATATGTCCTAATTCTCATGGTAAGAAACAGCTAATCCTACAGTGGGCCATCAGCGCTTCCACAAACTGTTGAGGTATCAGTTTCTCTAAACCTTTTTAATCATTAAATACACCCAGCCCATTCCTATCCAACCTCTATTAACAACATTCATGCTTGGCAATGCCAGATGGGACACAAGTCCAGTTACCTTGAGGACCTCTTGAAGCCATTCAGGGCAAAGTAAAGGGGCACTCATTTTAAAGGCATTTTCCACAGCCAGAGCAGTGTAAAGGGCTTCATTTTAAGTGGGATTTAGGCCCAGGACTCCATATTAGCATATTGAAGCCTTTTGCTGATCATGATGTCTCGCTCAGCTCTGCAGCATAGAAAATCTTTCTTTCTCTGAACTATTCCAGTCACGGAGGTGGAATGTGATCATCAGACTACAGTTAGGTGACCAAATTCCACAATAAGATCACTTACACAAATGCTAAATGGGGAAAAAAAACCACAAAAAACCTCCCAACAACCCATTCAGTGTGAGCAGTGCATCCTGTTTACACTGGAAACCAGGAGTCCCGCTGAAGAATTGCAGGCATCGGCACTGGTTCCTTTCTAGTGTTTACATGGGGAAACTGGAATTCCTGTCCTAAGTCCATGTGAGCCGATGGATTTCCACTGCTCTTGACCTCCTCCCAGCAGCACCTCATGGTTCGTTCGGTCTTCCCACTCCTCTTCCTTTGCTGGACAGCGCTGGTGTACCATGTGCAGCTTCTCCGCCTGAGACTCATACTGCTGCACTGGCGGCTTTTACAGGTGATAGGAAGGAATAGGGACTTGTACAGTGCGGTTTGCTCGTCTTAGACATCTGCTTCAGCGTGAGGAGAAACACCCATGACTGCATCAAATAGACCCTGCAGGTTGTAAAACGAACAGAAAGCAGCTAGCTCAGATTTAGGTGTCTAATATTTCGGCAGATTAATCTCTCCCCATCTTCTCCTCCTAGAGATAACCCTGCTGCGTGGTGCTGAGCAAGCCGTTGTCCTCCAGTACTTTTAGGTCCCCTGACAGCAGCAGCCTCCAACACTTATCTTGCTGAGGAGTTTCTCATAGTCCGGTTTGTACAGTTCCTCATGCTTTCCTAGGGCTCCAGGCTCACCTCTAAAACCAATGCTGAGGACCGGTCCTACATCTCCCTTTCTAGAGTGGGTTATTGTATACCCTATTGTTATATTTGATTAGCAAGAAATAGTAATGACTTCTAAGAGAAATAGACATTTTAGGAGATATAAATTGATCTGCATTTGTAATATGTGGGAACATCAGAGGGCTGGATTATTATTCTTAATTGACACTTATTTGTGGATCTCTATTATATTTATGAGCAATTTGGTCATTTGACTAGTCACATTAACTTCAGTGAGTCAGGACCCCACAGCAACACCCTTTCATGGCCATCCTTCTTTGGAAAAAGAACTGGAAAGAAGTGATTTTTTCCAAATCTGACACTTCTGGGTTCTGTTTAATTAAATGGCTAGGGTCTCCTGCAGAACCAGAGGCTGGTGTGATGGGCAGTGCTTGGATGAAAAGAGCGCGACAGAGCACAAACCTGAGCCAGAAGTTCCTGGAGCCCAGAAAGAGCCAGACTCCCCTACCCGGAGGTTTTGTCTGGTGCTGCAGAAAAGGAGCCCCCTGAGCACTCTATTCTGGTGCTCAGGAGACTGTTTCTGAAAAACTCAGTAAAAAAGAACATGGTCAACACTTTCGGCTTCCAATAATCCAAGAGAGACTTCATATTTCACCACCAAGGCCTACCAAAGATGGAGGCATATCAAGACTGGAGCCATTTTCCTACAGCCGTAAAAAATTTCCCTGCAGACATGGAACACCGCACAGTCACGGAGACAAGATTGTTAACAAAAATACAAAACTTCAGGATGTGCAGTTGTCATCATTTTTGATGGAAACATCTCACACTGAAATTTTTCCCTGTGCAGCTGTTTGGATATGCACCATTTTGGGCTGCTCTGCTGGATTCCTGCTAGGAAAAAAAAAAAACTGTTTTATAAAGTGCTGAACACTTTGCTTTGAAAATGTGATACCTCTGGATTTCTTTGCATCCCTTGGTTTACCTAAAAGCCTCCTAAGTAACGTTTCTTCCTCTGTGGCATCCAATGCTGGCCAGCATCAGGGATTTCATTTTGCTTATCTGCAGCATCCCATATAGTACACTACCCACATGCTGGTGAGCAAAGCATTTTCATAGAAATCAAGGATTCTCCCATACTCTGGCCTTCCCAGCCCACTCTCCTGCACTTTGTTGCAATTAAATCTTCAAGTCTGAGGCTTCATTACACCGGACTTTCCCCTCTCATCATTCCCTACCACAACTACCCCGGAGAAGGTGCGAGGATGCGATCCAGCACCGAGGGCAGCTTCCAGGTGAGGCTGGGCTCCGGGCCGCTGGTCCATCGCTCAGCTTTGGAAATCCTCGCATAGCTGAGATGCCAGCGGGCTGAGTTTAGAATGCAATTAGCCTCACATGAAAGCAAGTCGCTTGTCTAGTCCATGCCCGAGGGAGTATTTGATCAAGTAATTAGATCATTATTTCTGGGGCTAAGAGGAACCCAAATACGGCACTATCCGCCTCTTTTCCTGTTTACTCAGGAAGGTGAGTGCTCCATGAAGAATGGTAAGTGATCATCTGAACGCAATTAAATCTGAAAAAGAGGAACTAGCTGTGGTTATGAAAAAATACCTCATCTGTTTTATCTTTTGCCTTCTGACTATTGGATTTTCCCAATATTTTAGAATGGGAAACTAGCTTTCCTTAGATTTTGTTACATTACTGAAAAAAACTGTGCCCTGATCTCTGAGGAACACATTTTAAAGCTCAGAGCACATTGCCTGACAGAGCAAGAACTGTGGGCCTACTAAAATTGCTTATGCTGAACAGCAATTTTCTCCCTAACTGTTATAACAGCTTCATAGACGTATTCATTCATGTTTTCAGGGAGGAAGGATCTCTATTTCTCTTCCTACGGCACAATCTTGTGAGGATCACCCAGAAATGAAGTCTGTGCTCTCTGCTCAGTCTTTTAAAATCTGAATTTCCATGTTCATATGAAGGATTAAATATAAGGCAAGCATCATGCCATCAGAAGGATGCTACAGAGAAATAGTTTAAGGGAAAATCTTATCTGAACGCCACTTTTTTCCACCTACAGTTTCTTATTTCCTTGAAGATTGTTCCATTTGATTCAGGAGCAGGAGCAAAGGAAATCATTGCTTGCACAGAACCTTTTAATGAGTTTTAAAGGAGTTTTGGGGTCAAATCAGACCTCCACAGAGAGGTGATTAGGAAGCCTCAATTGATTTGGTATTTCTAGTGTGTAGCGTTTGTGCTTAGGTAAGGCCTAGAGCACTTGCCAAAGTCCAGACACCCACGGTCTTGAGCGCTACAGAACCAGTGGCGAGAGCCGGGGTCTGCCACAACCTGTTGAGAGAGGAGGGTGGAAACAGAAGAGCTGTGAGGGTGGAAAGATTTGTCCAAGGCCGGATCTCCCCAACCCGCGTGCAATGCCACGTCCATTGGGTATGATTTATCACGTCCTACTATTGGTCAGACTCCTCTACTAGAAAAAGTGAGACAGTGATAATTGCAGGTTAGTCACCAGCCACATGTCCTGGGGCATCTTTAAAGAAGGAGCCAGTGGGTGCTCGCAGGCAGCGCTGCACCCACGTCCGCTGCTTCGGCAGCGGGTCCGGCTTCCCCCGCAGTCTGCCTCCCCGTCTCTCCTCCCTTCAGCAGTTGCTGCTAAACCCAGTCTCGCTCTGCACCGTCTCTGCACTGGAAACCTGCAGGGCACTACCCCTGGCCTGTGTAACAGGGTGACTTTGAGTCCCTGAGGACGTTGCTTTACTCCTGGGCGAGCAATTTGCAAGCAAATTCGGCGCTAAGGAGGAAGCACTGGGATCCTGTTAGCAGATATTCATGGAGGGTTACCAAAATCGTCCAAGACACCTTGCTAATACTAATAACATTTCCGCAGAATTCAGTGGTGAGTGAATCCGTGTCGCTTCTCCCTAACTGGTGAGGCGTGCCCAGTTGCCACCAGAGACATGGAAATAGAAGTCGACTGCAAAAGACTGAGATAGGACCTCGTACAGATGGGTGACAAAGTCACAAGGCACAGTGTCCCAGACCTGCTCGTTGTCCCCTCGTTAGCGGCTTATTTACCCTTTGCTCGTAATGGAACATTTCATTTCTGCCTGCGGGATGCAGACACAGCTGGCCCTGAGCCCCTCCAGCTTTGGAGGAGTACTTCAGCAAATGGTTGGGTTTTCAAAGTCTTTTCAAAACCATGGGAGAGCGGTGCTTCCTCGTGAGGTACAGCATCCCCTCCCTCAGCAATGATCTGGGATATCCCGGATGAGTCCCAGGTCTCCGGCTATTGCCTTAGACCTTCCCATGCATTCTAGCAGGAGTTGCCAATTTACAGAGATCAGGCTTTTAGGAAGAAATTAAAAGGAGAAAGTGTGTGTCTGGGGAATGCAAAAGTGAAGGAAATACTTGCAGACAGCTGATGCCAAGATCTTTTTTTTTTATTGCTTCATACAAGAAAAGGAGAAGATCACAAGAAAGAACTAACGGGGAAATTCCTCCGTCCACATCAGTGCGAAGAAGAATTACAGAATCTCTCTCCCAGGCAATATTCCTGGGGGCACAAAATCAATTAGTTACGTGTTACAAGGAAAGGCATTGCTCTTGAGGTAAATATAGCAGAAATGATGCAGAACGTAAGGAAAACCGTTTGAGGATTTACACTTCCTAGGACAGGAAGGGCACTAGGGAAGCAAAGATGTGAGGAAGACATCGGCAAGTTCAGGGATCTGCAAGCCCTTTTCATTCCTTAGCCTTTGGAGACTCCACAGGGCAATGGCACTGCAGAGCTGGGTCCCCTTGCAGCCCCCACCACAGGAGCCCCCCCATGCAGCCCCTCAAGGAGCCATG
Source organism: Sagittarius serpentarius (assembly GCA_034782735.1). Classification (NCBI taxonomy): domain Eukaryota; kingdom Metazoa; phylum Chordata; class Aves; order Accipitriformes; family Sagittariidae; genus Sagittarius; species Sagittarius serpentarius. The sequence goes on from JAVKLA010000088.1 coordinate 12,007,364, forward strand.
CATTTACGACGGCAGACATCTGCGCATGTGATGGAGCAGTGCCGGGCACAGCCAGAGGTGCATACGCCCATGCATGGAGGGGTGGCTTGTGTAACACAGGCGGTGGGACAGGAATCTACACACTTCGTAACAGCCTGAACGCCCCCACAGCAGGGATCCACGCACGTGGTGGTGCACTTGGTCACTTTCTCACAGCAGGGATCCACGCACGTGGTGGTGCACTTGGTCACTTCCTTGCAACAGGGATCCACGCACGTGGCCGTGCACTTGGTCACTTCCTCGCAGCAGGGATCCACGCACGTGGCCGTGCACTTGGTCACTTCCTCGCGGCAGGGATCCACGCACGTGGCCGTGCACTTGGTCACTTCCTCGCAGCAGGGATCCACGCACGTGGCCGTGCACTTGGT
>JAVKLA010000088.1:12008524-12033575 GCA_034782735.1 Sagittarius serpentarius
CACTGGGTCACTCTGTCGCAGCACGGATCCACACATTTAGTGGTGCATCTGGTGACACCTCCACAGCACGGATCCACACACCTGGTGGTGCACTTCGTCGCCTCTCTACAGCATGGATCCTCGCACGTGGTAGTGCACTTGGTCACTTCCCCACAGCATGGATCTACACACCTGGTGGTGCACTGGGTCACTCTGTCGCAGCACGGATCCACACATTTAGTGGTGCATCTGGTGACACCTCCACAGCACGGATCCACGCACTTAGTGGTGCATTTGGTCACTTCCCCACAACAGGGATCTATGCATCTGGTGGTGCACTTGGACACTTCCTCACAGCAGGGATCCACACACGTGGTGGTGCACTTGGTCACTTCCTCGCAGCAGGGATCCACGCACGTGGTCGTGCACTTGGTCACTTCCTCGCAGCACGAATCTTCGCATCTGGTGGTGCGCTCGGTCACTTTGCAGCAACATGGGTCCGCACACGTGGTGGTGCACTTGGCCACTTCCTCACAGCACGGCCGCACACACGTGGTGACTCCGAGGCAGCATGGATCCACACACCTGGCAGCCTGCGTCACACCAAGATTACCCAGGTTCACGTAAGTGGTGGTGCCCTGAGGAATCCCAGCACAGCAGCAGGGATCCACACATCGAGGCAAGCACTGGATGTTACAGACAGTGCCACAGGGATCCACATATTTTTTCATGGGAAAACTCTTCACCAAGATGGTGGGAGGTGGAAGGCAGAGCTGTCTCAGTTGGCAATCATTTTGGCAATGCATCTTTGAGGGAGGGGTAATGTCTGAAAGCAGGAAAGGAATATACTTTGTGGAAAACAGAAACATTCAGCTTTCACAAGGCTATTTTATACACTGAGTTAAACTATACATTTTCCAGTGGAATATACTGGGAAAACAGCCTGAAATCCATAGCAGGGCATTAACTCCCCATGAAAGCATTCTAGGCAAGTTTGTAGCTACTGGTTGCACACAGGTTTCAAACAACTTCTTCTCAAAACTGGAAAGAAAAGTGGTCTCGTTTGGACTCAGCTGGATTATATTGCAGGGTCTGAAGTCATGACAGCCCCCACCTGTCCACAGCTCCCCTTGGGTTCGGATTAACTCTTTGACAGTACGTCCCTATTTCCACCCGAAAAGGAGACTGCTGGCCTTCTGATAGCGCCCTGTCCCCATGCAGGTCCTTAGCCAGGGGACGTGAGTGGAGGCTTCATGCTGGAAAACTTCCACAAGGAAAGGATCTGACGCTCACAGTGCAGCTGCTTTCCCACCTCTCCCACAGAAGTCCTCCTAGCTCTTCTGATCCAGACTTCCTTCCAGGCATTGCTTACCCTTGCAGCCTGCAAGTCTCCACTTCTTATCTTCCCTCCCACTTTTTCCCTTTGAAGTCCTAGCCTTGCCTTTTGATCTCTCTCAAACCCAGTAATTTCCTGGTTAAAACAGGGCAGCAATGTCATTGGGGAAAGAGAGAGGTTAGTCCACTCTCAGCTACCCTGAGATGCATCTTGATGGAGAAAGCACAGCAATTGCAAAACGTACAGCAAATAAAGACTGGTAGAAGATGGAATGAATATTTACCCTTAGCTCAGCTGCTTGATAAGTACCATACACAAATCTTGCTAAGCAGAAGCACTCATAAGTCTTCCAACTTGCTTCTGCAGATAATATTTTAAAACTAACTAACCCCAGCCACTACATTACTTCCCAGTAAGCCGAGAAAGACTTACCCAGTTCTCCACCAGCAACTAGCAAACGAAACCAAAATGGTTTGAGAAACACTACAATATGAATCCTTTTATATGATTTCAGTGTCCGTGTCTCCGGAAGTGAGACACGTCAGGGGTATGGAAATAAAATTTTTAATAATCCAGACCTGCTCCACCTCCGATCCTTAAATTACTTGCTTACATTATAATTTTTAATGAAACCTAGCCACTGAGGTGGTACCTGCGACACTATGACTGCTGCCTGCAAGCTTGAATTCCTGATCCACCTATTTTCTATGGGGGATGGGGAAAAAAGAACTGATGATACAGCCTGGAAACAATCCCCCTCGGGATTAAACTTTGTTTTGATAAAAGTTACTTTGGTACATTTTTCTTGCACCTTCCCTGAGACAGACACAGAGACCAGGATTACAGATGGGGCAGGACTCTAAGTGGCTTTGTTCTGCTCTACTGTGCAAGTTTGCTTGCACTTACTAGCACACAATAACCCTCCTACTGAGAATTTTATTCTCGATAATCTGGTCAGAATTTCCCTTGTTGCAACTTGCAGTCATTGCCTCTCACCCTGTCTCTGGGCTCCTCTCCATTAATGCCTTTAGACAGCTGAAAGGGGCCCAGGATCTCCCCTAAGCCTTTTCCTTTCCAGGGTGAGCAGGTCCTTCAGCCTCTCCCCATCCGTCATCTCCTCAAGACCCCTGGACTATCTTGGTGGTCTCCACTGGACTCACTCCAGTTTGCTGGAGACTGTCTGCACTGTGGGCCCCAAACTGGACACGGCGTCCAGATGTGGTCTCACATGTGCCAGATGGAGGGGAGCACTCACACCCCCCCCGTAACTGCTGGTGTACGCTGGAGAGTGCAGCCCAGTACATGGGAGCACCCAAGTTTTCAGAGCAGCTTCATAACATCTCTGCTCCCCAATTAAGTGCAGTATGCCAGCATAACCAAAATTTGTTATGAATTTGGCATTTAGGCAGCCAGGGAAGGCTTCACACTGTGTTAAGATCTTCAGCGTCACTTAGGCTCCCTCCAGGACTTCTCCGGCGGCGGCCCACCTCTATGCAGCGACACTCCAGGGTGATGAACCACCTGCGTTTAGTGCTCTGACCACAGCGTGCGTGGTAGCGGCCCTTTTTGGTTCGCTGTGCCCATTTCTGTCGTATGGCAGGCTAAACCAAGACTCAGATACACCATTCGCGAAAGACAGCAAGCTGTGCATGACTGCCGCAGCATGGAGTCGCCGCTTTCTGCCTGCCACAACGGCGGTCAGGTAAAGATGTTCTTGTGTGAAGATCCCTCGTTACAAGAGAGAAGGGAGAGCCAACAAGTGCATTGCCTGTGAAAGATCAAAGACTGTGAAACTTCCTTCTCTGCTCATTCCAACCTAGCCTTAAGCCACTTGGTGACACAAGCATCGAACCAGTATTACTTGCATGCAGAGACAAGGACATATATCATCCGGAGACGAAGGTGTGTTCTTGTGTCTGCACGCTGTTCTCCCTTTAAGTGTGTGTGTCCATGCTGCTGAGCACGGTGGCGTCCAAGGTAGTGGCTTTTGGTTGTTTAAGTTGAAATAAGTAAATCCGGGATGCGTGACCACTTGGGTTACCAGTTCGCTGCTGACCACAGTGATTTGAATTAACCCTGAGTATAATTTACGTGACTGGTAAACCAGTGGGTTGAAGGGAAAAGGGCGGTGGTCACTCCTCCTATCGCCCATCTGCTCTTCAGGGGTGTACCTGCATGAGGATAAAGGCAACATCATGGCGATGGAGCAGTGTTATGTCATTTGAGTCAGAGCTTTAGCAGAAAATGCAAAACATCACGAGACTAGTGATGATGTAAGTGTTTCCAGAAGCACGTCAGGACACTACCGCCAGCAGCACCACGTCTGAACAGGACAGTGACAGAAAGAGGTCAGATGTGGCTAAAAATAAAAGAATCCCCCAGATCCCACATCCCATCCTGTCTCTAATGGCCCACATGATGTGTTAGGCTGGAGGATGTTTTACCGTCACAGAAAAACTGACCCGTGACTGGACAACTATTTGAGAGCAAGCCGAGAGTCCATTCATTTCCCAAATTCTTCTCTGGCGTCAGCCCCGCTGAAAGGACACGTGAATTCGTAAGCCATCTTTGCTCACTCGAGGTTATGCTGCAGCCACGGAAATAGCCAGTTTCCATTAAAAATAATTAGTCAAATAATCCATCACAGGGCAGAGGTGGAGCAGGGCCGGGTTAGCGAAGGGTAGCTTGTCTGTGTGCCTGGGGCACCTCATCTCCGGAGGCCAGGCTCTTGAATATACAAGGCAGATCCTAAGTTAAAGTTGCCGTGTCTGCTCACCGTCTTTATTTGCTGATACCGAGCCGGGTAAGTATCTTTGGGATCGTACGAGATCTAAGCCTATGGCTGGTGTTAATTTTCTACTACGTGCTGAAATAGATTACTGCTACCAGCTGCGTAAGGGAAAATGTTTATTGGGTCTCACACCTCCTTGGTGATAAGGGTTTGAAAGAGTAATAATCTTCTTCCTTCGCACGCACTTTGCTGTAATTCCCATGGATGCTCTGCAAAATGCTTCCTCTCGTCTCAGCCCTGGATTTAGAGGGATAAAACGTCATCTTGCTCACTGAACGCGGCAGGCAGGAGCCGAGACTGCTGTGCATGTAGTTATCATCTAAGCGGTGAAGTGACTGCAGCATCGTGTACGGCCGTGGCCAAGGTCCCAGGTAAGAGTGCCTAGCCTCACGGTAAACCTGAACAACTACGTCTTTCTTTTCCCTCTCTAGCCTATTGCTGCTTTTAACCATGGTAAAGGCAGGACAGTGATAGCTGCACCTCTTGCAGCTGCTGCGAGATGGGTATTCTCCTGCAAGGGCGTTTCAGGACAAGGAGAAAACATCTGGAGAAGAGAGGGAATTGACTTGTAGTTTATAAACCTGCTGAAAATGTTAATCAAATCCACTGCTATCTGCGCAAGAAAATGCTGCTAGGGTGAAATTGTTTGGCTGAAAAGAGATTTTAATAAGAAAAGCCAAGTTTGGAAGTTTATACAGAAAAACAAAGTGACCAAACTTCTTTTCATAAGAAACGGTTGCAGATTTTAAAAAAAAAAAAAAAAAAAAACCAAACAGGAAATTTTCTTTCTGTTCCTTATTTCATGAACAAACAGTGGCACAAACAGCAACTGTCTTGCTGAAGAATTCACCACCCAAGAAAACTGAATGTCTGATGCTTTGGGTCAGTAGAGACCAAATTGCTCCTTTTCTTTCAGGCTTGCCTGCAGTGCAGAAAGATGTCTTCTCAGTGCAAGCTGCCCTGCTTGCCCCCTTCTGCCTGCCCAGGGGAGCCTGCGCACACCGACGCTTGCCCATCACATCGCGCCGTGGTGGACCTGGATGCCCAGTGCCCTGTGCAGGACGTGCACCCCTCTCCTGAGCAGACTTTCCCGGTGGACCCCTGCCCTTGTCAGGGTGCAGGCGCCTGCCTGGATGCTTGCCCTCAGGCTGGGCCCACCTGCCCTCCCCCTGCTGTCCCCGTCCCCGGGGACACCTGCTGCCCTGAGCACGCAGCCGCCTGGGACTCGGGCGCACCTCCGTGTGTGGGTGCCTGCGTGTGCCCAGCAGCAATCCCCTGTGACCCCCCTCAATGCAAGGGAGGGACCAGCTTCCCATTCCAGCCCACAGTCTCGCCAGTGGAGCCCTGCACCCCTGAGGCTGTTGGGACGGGCGTGGAAACCTTCCCCCTCCAGCATGCAATCTCGCCAGTGGATCCCCACATCCCTGAGACAGCTGGGAGCTGCGTGGACACCTTCCCCGTGCAGCACCCCGCTTCAGCAGTGGATCCCTGCACCCTCGAGACAGTTGAGACCTGCGTGAAGACCTTCCCCCTCCAGCATGCAATCCTGACGGAGGAGCTCTGCCTTCCTGACACAGCCGGGACGTGCGCGGAGACCACCCTCCTCCAGCAAGCAACCTCGCCGGTGGAGCCTTGCATCATTGAGACAGTTGGGACCTGCATGGAAAACAAGCCCTTGCAGCACCCAGTCTCAGCTGTGGAGCCCTGCACCCTCGAGGTGCTCGAGACCTGCACAGAGGAGCCCTGCTGTGCTCAGGGTGTGATCGTTGGTGATCCCTGCCTCGATCAGTGCTCGGTGACATGCGTGGATCCCTGCACATCCCAAAGTGTGATTTGTACGGAGCCATGCGTGTCCCAGAGCACCGCAGAACCCGCGGGGACATGCGCACCCCAGGGCACCACGGGACCCACAGACGCCAGCTTTACCAAGGGCACAGCCAAGGGTGCCGGCACCCACCCGTCCCCGCGAGCACCTTTCCGCCTGAACACCCGCACTGCCACCATTGTGGAGCGGTGCCTTTCCAGGTGTCAAAACTGGCTGCGAGGCAAGAAATAAGAGTGGCGTCAGTGGGCCCACAGTAAAGGAGAGGTTTCCCCGCATAAACGAGACCTCCTCTGGTGTGTCTCTTGGTTTCTCATCTGTAACAACAAGAGAGAAAATTGCTTCATGTTAAATAAAAAATACTTTTCAATCATCTGTTAATTATGACTCTTATTTTTATTGCCTAATGTTAACTGCAATAACAATGGCAAAAGTGCATTGCAAGTATTAATTGCGTTCAGAGAGACCCATTTCATCATCTTCCACCTTTTTACTTCCTACGTAAAAATAACTACTTTCACAGTCTGTTTTAAATTCAGTTATGATTTTGCCTTTGGGTTTTCGATGCTCTTTTTTAATGGTCTTTTAGATTGAAATTATTATGAGAATATTGAGAAATGTAGCTCAAAGGCATCATTTTAACACAGCCTGAGAAAGGTCTTTTAAGGAGATATAAAATGACAGACAGCATTTAGGGTGAAGAAAGAGCAAACACTGAACAGAAAGAAGTTGCAGAAAACACCAGAGAAGAGTAATGTTGAGAAATGGGAATTCTGTTGCACAATGTCCAGTTGAAGACTGGGTAAAACTCTGTATAATTAAAAGGTTTTGTCCCGTAACATCTTTCCCCAGAACCAGAGACAGATCTCTAAATATTAGCAACAACCTGATGCAGTAGATGGAAAAAGCTTTTTTAAAGTTACAGAAAGACCAGGAGGAGAAGGATATGCCAATTATTCCAGCAGCTGCCTGCTGTGTAATTGATATATCATCTGACGTTTCTTGCCCAGCAGCCCTATCGGACGTGGTGCCGGCACCCAAGGCTCTCCAGGCTCCCGGTAGCACTCGGTCATGAGCTGCTGTTTGCTGATACAGCAGTTTGCTGCCGCTGCAAGAAGAGCCCAGTCCAGCTCAGGGTAGCCTGGAAAAGTGACGAGAACCAGCCTAGGCATCTGTAAATAGCTGCTGAATGAAAGCCATTTTTATTGGATTATGGCACTTTGTTTGCTGGGTCTTTAACGTTCTCTGTTAGAAAGGATTTTTCTGCCTCCGTACACACATCATAAAATATCTCTGTGCGTTAGCGCTCTCTGTGTATTTGCAAAGAGATGAAACAAGTCCTTATAGTGTAGCAATAATTGCAGTTTATTGGATTGAGGGAATAAATCTTGATGAATCTGAAAAGTTTGACAGCTGTTTCCGTTTTTCTCCCAGTAAATAAATCAACAGATATCATTCTCAAGACACTATGCCAGATTACCATGCCTGAAACTACATATATCACCCATTATGTTGTAATAAGGCTCTTCTGTGAGTTAGATTAGATCTGCAGTATTAGACTTTGGAAACACTTATAAATCAAACATTAGTGAAGATAGCCTATAGTAGCATAAAAATGACAACTAAAGATGAACCAGCAAAGATAATAAGCAGAGGAATACTGTTTACTGCGGTACCAAATATGCCCTTGCAAAGTTAAATAAGCTCAGCTCATTGTTACGAGATGCTCTTTTGACACCGTATTACTGGCTGTCCTTTACAAATTGTTGCGCTGTCCCACATAATCTCAGTTACAAAAATAACTTCTCATTACACACTTGCCTTGCCCTGGCTGGCCCTTCCCCTCGCAACCCCAACATTCATGGTTATGCCAACACAGTGTGCTCCATCCCAGCACATTTGACATTCAAACACTCATTTACTGATGCTCAGAGTTTGTTGGCTTCATCCTGGGTGCTTCTGAGTACTTACCAACAGCAAGAAAACAAAACCTGGGGACTGAGCCATTTCCTCCAGCACAGCAGCCGCTCAGCAGGCGAGGCAGTGCGTTCCCTTTCCTCGAGCGTCATTAAGCTGGAGGTGTGCATCGAGACCACGGTGAAGGTTTCTTTAGCTCTTTAAAGAACTCCACGGTCCGCCCAGGACCATAAGTATGTCATGCTTTATACGAAAACTAAACCTAGAAAAACTTGGCCTTTTTGTTGGGTGCATTGACTGTAATTTCAGCAAGTGTTTCTTCATTCAAGTAATCTGGGGCAGGGATGGTCTTTGTGGCTGGGCTGCAGTGCCCTGATCCCAGTCCCAGGCCTGCAGTGCTGGTGGCAAAGCGGCAAAGCAGGAAGAGGACCAGATCCAGCTAGATCCTTTCACTGGTCCGTGTTATCTGAGGACGTACTGTGTTTGCATCTCAAAACTCATGAGCAGCCTGCTCATTGCCTTCCCCCAGCTCTTCATTCCTTTGACAGTTCTCATGTTCCCCTCGCCATGATCTCCTCCCCTCTCTCATCTGTCATTATTCCTGCCTTGTGACACCTCATCATCATCAGGGTGGAATGCAATTGGTACAGCTGGAAAAGAGGCATCAGGTGTGATTGTGGCATTCCTAACATATCAGCTAGTAATTTGTACCTTTCCTACAGAGACGAAGGAAAGGACGAAATGCCGTCCAACCTGGCTGTGGCCAAACTTTGTTTGCAAACAAAAGTCTAGGACCTCATTTCTCAGACGTGGCCGACAAGGCGGAGAGCTTGCTTACGGACATCTCAGCTGGTACCGAGAGGAAGGACCATAAGCAGTACCTCAGGGCTGGTACTGCTTATTGCATGGAGCCAGGTGAGTCATTTTAGGAAGGCGATCCTTCTGAGCAGGTCAACTCTGGACGTCTGCACTTGTGAGCCGTGCCAGTCTGGAGTCCACGTTCTCCTGGACTGAGTCACCAGCCTCAGAGGGTCTTCCAGGCACAGGGAGGAGACTGAGAAGTCCAGTTTTCACAGGCTTCTCCCACCCTTTACTGAAGGCAGAGAGGTCAGTACCCTTTAGCACATCCAAGTAACTCTTGAAAACACACATGAGCCGCACTAAGTGAAGCATTTAACAAAAACACGTTCAGCCATTGCCACATCGGTTCCGAATTCCCTGTTTCTTCACCCCTTTTTTCCCCTCTGACTTTCAGGCTCCCATCCAGCATCTTGCTGGGTTCAGGACCAGGTGACTTTTGCCCGTGGGCTGCGACTGGCTCCGTCTCAAGCAGGGCACAGTTCTAAACTTCAGCACAAACGTATACCTGGGCAAGACGTTTCTGAGAATGGCTGGGAGCCTGCCAGAGCCCAGCACACCTTCCCCTGTGCTCGCCTTTCCAGTGTAAATAAACAGAAATGTTGCTCTTAAACAAGGCAGGCCACAGGCAGAACTGGTAGCGCCTGGTTTCCACCGTCTGTCCTGTGTCCAACAGCCCAGTGAAGGGAGAACTGATTAGTCCTTTCTGCTACAGCAGCATTAACCAAGTCTGTACCAATTTTCATGAAAGTAGTAGAGATTTAGCATTTGTTTGAACCATGCCACTGTGTAAAATTTGCTTGCAAATAATAGGTTAGGGTATTAAAAGCGGGAGCATAGAAGCCTTAGTTCTTGGGAAAGCCAGGCTAAAGAAAGACGAACCCCTATGAAAAAAAGAAAGCAGGTGATTTCCCTGTCTGTACACCTCCCTGGAAAAAAGGAGAGGAGTGGGCACGGCAGGCAGGAGTCGCATTCCTGCGAGCAGCACGGGTAGCACCGTGCAGGACAAGGTGCATCAGCCTGCTTACTGCCTGGCTTTCCCCGCTGCTGCCACCCCACAAGCCTTGTGCAAGCAGCTTCCAGACCTGCCCTGTTCACCTCACGGAGTGCTGCCAGACCACCACCAGACACGTGTCCCTGCCAGGCAAGCTCCTTCTTGCCCCAGAGCCCCCGCTCCGGTCCTTGGCTGCCAGCCCGACACAATGCCTTGTTCCTCCCCAGCAGCACCTTGCCCGGCCAGATCCACCACGCTGCCAGCCTGGCTTTGGTGGGGTTTCTGTCAGGTCGTGTTTCCCAACGCATCCTCTCTGCCCCCTTCCACCCTCTGCTCTAGACAATGCTCCTGTTGTTGCAGCACAGCCACCCCTGAGCAATTCTTAGTTGCTCCCTCTCCACCTGCCCTCGGTGCTCCGGCAGTCACTCCTGGGTGGCCAGAGCTGCTTTTCAGGACAGCAGAAAGCAGCTTTCCACCCCGACCGGAGGAGACGCTGAACCTGAGACTTTAAGCCATTGCCTAAAATTGCAGCTTCCTCCGAAAACGAGCTAGGAAAAGGAACTGAAATTCTCCCGCTGATGTGCTGGGCAGTGAGGAAGCTAACGGGCAGAGACACCGAAATTGTCCCCACCACCAAGGGGAGCAGCCGAAATGAGTGCAGCCTGTGACTCACTTCCACCACGGCCACAAGAGGTGACTCAGGTCTCCACCAAACCCTCAGCGTTTGAGCGGAGCAAGCTAGCAGAGACCACAACTGAGGCAACTGCCCTGTCCCGTCCCAGCCCGTCTCCTCCGCTGACAGCCCTGGGAGAAGGCAGCGAGCCCCACCGGCGCACGGGCGGCAGGAGCAAACCCCAGCCAGGGTCCTCGCACACGGCTCCGGGCTCAGGATGATAGAGTAGGGAAGAAAATCAAAGAGGAGCGCTCGCAGCCGGGCTGCTACACCTGCCCAGCCTCTGAGCGCTACCACAAAAAGCTGGTTCACGGTCAGAGCTCTGCCCAGAAGCTGGTTTTCCTAAGCTAAACCCCGTGGCCGGCTGAGGGAGCGCGCCTGAGCGAGGTCTGCGTGCAGGCAGCAGACCCGACGGGAGGGATGGCGTCCCAGCTGCCCACACCAAAGGCGCACAGGTGTGTCTGTGCATGCACACACTTGGCCTGGGCACCCACAGCAAGCACGCACACGTGTGACCGTGCATGCACACGTGTGACCGTGCATGCACACACGCAGCGTCCTCTGGTGGAGTACGGCGCAGGAGGGCAGGAGGACATCTCCCGCTGGAGCTTGGAGAAGTTGAAAGGCAAGGAACACTCAGGCAGCGTCAAAGCTCGTTTTCTGATGATAGATAAAAAGCAGGACTTGGAGTCTTCCGGGCTGGAGGTAAAGAGTAGTAGCTGCGTGATTAATTTTGTCCTGATCGTCTGTCAGTTGACAGCATCGCCAAACATCTGGTTTGAAGGACTGCCATACAGCGGACTGCCTCACCGGGGGTCCGCCTCCTTACAGTGAAAAGCAGGTGCTTTCAGAGGGAGGTGAAATAATTCTTCGTAGCTCGTGGGATAATCTCATCTCACCTTCCTCCCTGCCCTTTTTCCATGTTAGGTTTATTCTTAGTCTCTAATTGCTAAAGATTTGCTTAAAATGAGATAGAGAATTTCATCCGTGTTCTCTATGCACCGGCTAGCTACATATCATCATTTTCTTTCCTTTTGCAGACCTAGAGCTCTTTAAGTGAACTTGTGAGTTCCTTTGCACCTTCAGAAAACATAATTTACTGAATGATAGCTTCTATGTTTTGAATTAAAACAGACGGCTGGATAAGTTATGAGCAAATGGAGCGCGGAAAAATCCTGCCTTCACAAGGAAGATCAATAGGTGAGAGGAACAAGATAATCTGAGATACCTGTGGCCCTTTGTGAGTTCTGGGGTACAAATGCAAAGGAAGGGTTTAATTAACTTCTCCATAAGTATAATTAACATATGTATTAAAACTGTCTCAAAACAAGAAAAGTATCCTCAAAAGCCTTGTTTCAGCCAAGAGATTAATTCCTAATTTTAATTGTGGGATTATTCAAATGCAGAAAGAGTCTTTTAGATATTAAAGGCATTGCTAGCTGGCTTTCAGTGCATTACCACAGGGAGACTTAGAATCCAATTATCTCTGAAGAAATATGTTAAATATGCTCATTAACATGTAAAAAAGTGGAAACATGCACTAGAGAAAAGCTGATGTATTACACTTCTTAATGTCACAGTGAATTAGCAATAAAGAAGGTTGCAACAGAAATAACTTGCTGAAATGCCTAGGCAGCATAGCAAAGTAAAGCATTTTATTCCAATTAGCTTAATTCCTGGTAATGACATAGATGTAGCGATAAAACACTCTGTATAATGGGCTCCAGCCCCGGGAAAGTTTAAGAACTGTGCTTCGTGTATGGAACGAGGCAAGAAAAGGGAGGTAAGCCTGAACCTCGGTGTAAACTGCCCTCAGCTCTCAGCAGGCAAAAGAAAGGAGGAAACAACAGGCAGAAAAGGCGAAGGAGGCCTGTGAGGAAGGCAATAACCACAGATAAAACCTCTGCGTCCCATGGCTGCGGAGAGCGCAGGCACCAACCAGGCATTTGCTTTTTCTTCTAACCTCCCAAAGCAAGCCCCATCCATTCCAGCCCCGAAGACTTCCAGCTTTCCAAAACCCGTATTTAAGTGCTTTCTCACATTAAACCTTCAGCGCAGCACTTTCCCTCCTTCGTCAGCGCTAACCTACACTTCTGCTCTTCCCTGCTGAGCAGGAACAATCGGAGTCATGCAGGAATAAACAGTAATTTCCTGCTTTAGTTTTTGTTGAGAAACCTGACCGCTCTGACCTAACTCCCACCCTCCTGAGCCCCAGACCTTAAACACCCCCAAGTCCTAACACCCAACACCAGTACAACACCAGTCCCTGCCATTACTGCCTGACACACGCTCATGACACACCCCGCCAACTGCTGGCAATGCTTTTTCTCTGTCCCCTTCCCTCCCAGTGCCTCCTTCACCTGCTTCTTCCTCTCCTCCCCATTAACCGAGGAGCTGAGCGATTTCCCAGATCCACAGGGTCTTCAGGCAGAAGAGAGGAAAATAACCCTGGGCTGTCTGAGGAGGCACCAGTTTTCTAGTTACATTTTCAAAGAAATGAATTTTAGGTGAGGTTGGTTTACCTGAAGTTTTACACACTAAGATACAGCAGGAGAAATTTAAGCGTGGCCTAGGTTGTGGATCTTCAGAAATCATCACACTGGTAATAACAGCTACTAAATTATTTTAAAGGACTTGTGTAACCACGCACACTTAGATTTTCCACACTTTTCTTTTTTTCCTGCACTTCTGACACAAATCTTGCTCCAAATGATCACACCAGAGTCCCAGTGCTGCTGCGAGCCCGGTGTCACCTCCGCCTTCACCCAGCCCTGGTGCCCATCACTCCTCCAGACCCATCCCAGCTGCGCAGTCCACAGCCCAGGGACCACAGCTGCCCCTCGTGTGAACACACAGACCCGGCGCCCTTAGAATATCTTTTTTTGCCCACGAAACAGAAAGAAAGATGAACTGGACAGGTGTGGATAAAATTAGGCAATCAAACTGCTTAAAGGAGGCAACCAGAGAGCATTTTACTGGCAGCCTAAGCTTGAATACACGCTCTGCCTCTCCAGAGAAGCTGGTTTGCCCAGTGCCCCAACACATTTTCTGCCGGTGAGCTCAGAAAATGGAGCTCCTTCAGCAAATACACCTGGAAGATTTGTGAGTTTTAGCAGAGTCAGTTTGCCAAGTAAACAAAGTGATGCAGACTTGTTCCCTCCTCTGCCACAACCGTGCACCTTGCCTCCATGGCAAATCCACCTTGGAAAGCCAGCCCCGACAAACATGCAGTGTGGCTGCTTCGAATGCAAGCTCCCAAACTATTTATCCTTCCCTGAAGTGCAGGTGGCATCACAGGGGAAGGAGCTCCCCTTCCTGCCCCAAAATTTAGGCTAATGATGCCTTTCTAGCACCAGCACGGCTTGAAGGTCTTGGGGTGCCCGGGAATCTCTAACCACATGGGGCACAGCCTTGGAGGCTGCTGGTTCCTTTAGATATTGGGTGAAAACAGAGAAAGTGGAGCTCAAGCTTTATTTCAGCCAAAGGCATCACAAGCTAATTGTATTAAGCGATTTGGCTCTGCCGGAAGAGCAGTTTTCACGGTAAAGAACAGCACAAATGCTCCTCTTCTGTTGTAGAGGTGTTCCCAGGAAGATCAGCTTCTTTCCAGACCTTTTCAGAGAGCAAGCCCCCCCAGCCCCATCCCAATGCTGTTCAAACCCCGCCAGGATCATTGCAAACCAGGTGTGAGCTTGTGCAAAGCCTTCCCTCCTATTTCACGGCTCTCAAGGCAGCACCACTGAAGTTTCATGGGATTAGGTTAGCACAAGTCTCAGAAGCACCTGCCCTCCACTCCCTGGATTCAACATAATTTATTGCAAGCTCTGCTAAAAGTGCTGTTTTTCTCTTTTCTCTTCTGCAGCACTTTTAACTTCTTCACATGTAATTTGACCCTCTAACCTTTTCTGCTTCATAAAGCACGCATGAAACCCTGTACAACATAAACCTGTTATTGTCTACAGTTGTCTACAAGAGGAGAAACTGCCCTGCTCAAGGTCTGGGTGGTCTGACTAGAAATAACTTCAGCAAGAACACCCTAAACACTTCTGCTGCTCCAAGGTGCCCCAGTAACTGCCCCCCACCCTCACTGCAGCTTAATGAGGAGGTTAGCAGCAAACACGCCACATGTTAGAGGAAAGTGGAGCGTTTCCACGCAGGTAAGATAGGAAAGTTGCTAGACAGAAATAAAAGGGTACTGCCCAGGAGGTGGCAGCCCCCCCCGGGCACTGCCCACTCCAGCTGACAGAAGAGCTGCTTGGTGGCACCTGGGGTTAAAGCTGTGCTATATTAGAAACCTCTCAGCCCTTAAAGAGAGGGCACGGTTTCAGACAGAACCAGCCAGAGAAAAAGGAACCCTGAGCTCAGGAGGACTCAGCACACCACCAAAGGACAGGGCAGCCTGCAAAGCCCTCCCGACCCTGCAGCCTCCCATCGTTATCCTCTCCGAGCCCTTCCATGTGCGCCTGCAAGGATTCCACATAAACGAAATGGGACCCATCCACCTTCCCTCTGCCAGGCACGGAGCGAGCCAGTGCTTTTTTTAGTACAAACCTGGATGTATTTTTTTTTTCTGTGCCCAAAACACCTTGTACTTTAAAAGCTACATGGATTTCTGATATCATTTTTTCCCAGTCTTTCTTATTAACCACATATTGGCCAAGAAAAGGACTTCAAAAAAGAGAAAGCTAAAGTGAGGACACCTGGAAGTCTTACTGAAAGCGCCTGGGAAACACCTTCCTTGTCACACTGCATTTGGAGCAGCCGGGGGGGGGCAACAAGACAACGTAGGGACATACAAAATGTACTTTCCTGAGCAAACAGCAATAACTGCATTTAGGTCTGTGGGGCTCCCAGTTAACCCACTGGGCCCCAGTATGGTGGCCTCACCCACAGGACACAGGGTCGCAGTGGGGACTGGTGCTGGACACAGCACGGGGAGTTTAAGTCCCTTCCTTGCCTTGTGCCTCAGTTTCCCCTTCCGGTAAATGGGGGACTGCAGCCCAACATGCCCATAATCCCCAGCTGCTCGCTGGCTCTGGGACACGCCATGTCACCCCTCCGTCCCCCTCCAAGTGCCACTTGGTGGCACTGTTTGAAAAGATTTCTTTGCCCGATGCCCACTGGGACCCAGAAGAGGAAGGAATTCTGGAAGGAATCACATTAATCTTGGCATCACAATATCCTCATTTTTCTTCCTTTGTTTTCTTTTCTATTTCTTCACCGTGCCAGCACTCCCGGCCGGTCTCCTCCCCTGCATGTCAGTCACCAGGGACCTCCTTCTCAAAAAACACGTTTGCCAAACGCAAGAGTCCCAGGCGTTGCTCAGGCATCACCTTAAACTAAATCCTGCAGGGGTAAAAATAGCCTTTTCTGTTAAATTCCTCTGAAATGTGTCTGCAGGTGGGGCAAGCTTAGGAAGGATCGTGCGCGAACTCCAGAGAAAAGCATCAGAGCAGAAGTTAATAAAAAAGAGACAAATGAAGACAGGGGCACGACACTGTAATTGGGTGCGAGATGTTTCAGGTCACCCCGCTGAAGGGGTGTCTCCTCTGGAAGATGCAGGCTGTGATCTCGAACGGTATATAAGATGGCCAAGAGCTGATCTGCTCCAGACTGCGCTCCTGAAGCTCAGCGCTCCTGCTCCTCGCCCAGGTAAGCCTGGACAGACTTTTCACACGGTCTGACTTTGTTACAGGCAGGAAAGCGGGAGCTTCTGGCCATGAGGATGTCCCTGGAGCTGCCACCGCTGAGCTCTCCTAAAGGAAAAAAAAAAATAACAAGAGAGATCTGGAATTACACTATTTCACGGTTTGTTAGAGAAGACCTCCATTCACGGCATGGGACTTTTCTTCTCTCCTCTCTTACTGCGTGTCCCCAGCCTTCCAGCTCTCGCTGTCCCTCCCCTCTCCAGCCATCACCCGCTCGTCCTCACACCCGGCCATCTCTGCAGCTGAGTTCCTTTTTTCAGATTTGTTTTCCTGTGAGATCCCTCTTGCTCTCTCTTTCCCGTCCCTTATACTGTTTCATTTTATCTGTGCCCTTCTCTGGCTCTTCTTTCTCCCTCTCTCTGTCCAGCTGTGTTGTTTAAGAGTAACTTACCTGAAAACCAAGCAAACAAAACAAAACAAAACAAAGCAAAGCCCCTTTCTGCCTGTGTCTTTCTCGCAGGCTGCCTCAGTTTTGCAGGCAGACGGCCCAGCTCCAGGAAAACATCAGTGGCCTCGTCGCTGCTTTCTACACGTGTGCCAGAAACGACGGCAACCGCAGCCCCCTGAGCAGGGAGGAGCTGAGGCGGCTCACGGCGCGGGACTTCGCGGACGCGATGGAGGTGAGGATCCGGCCCCGCAGCGGGCGCCTGCCGCGGCTGTGCCTTCTGGCTGCAGGGCCGGCAGGGTGGGTGAAGCCACGCACTCCCGTGCGGGTGTACAGGCCACCTGGCTCCCCGGGAAAAGCGCGGATGCCTTCAAAGGCCGGGATCTGCAGGGAAGAGGAGAGGTTGTTCATTCGACCAGTGCCAGCAGCTGGTAGAGCTCGGTGCGGGGAGCAACACAAGCCACGGCGGGGGGGCGGGGGGGGCTGGGTTTCTGCCCCGAGACTGCTCCAGTGCTCCTAGAGAGATGGCACAAATGGCTCACGGGCATTGCCAACACCACTGGTCTCTTTACAGAACCCCCCGGGACCCCAAAACCATCAAGAAGGTGCTGTGCTTCCTGGATGATAACAGCAACTGCAGGGTTGACTTCAGCGAGTTTCTCAGCCTGGTTTTCAGCGCGGCCAAGGCTTGGTAGAAGCCGCTCCGGCAGCATCAGGCGTCAGAAGATGGTCAAGAGCTGACAGTGCAAGAGAAGGCAGGTGGGGAGCAGCCGCCGGGGCCATGCATGGCGGGGAGGGTCTCCCACAACCAGCAGGTCCCAGGTGAACAATCAGGTCCAGGACCCTGAGACACAGGACCCAGATAACCATCGAACCCAGGAGGGTGAGACATCAAAGCAGGACCCGGACAACCATCAAACCCAGGAGGGTGAGACATCAAAGCAGGACCTGGACAACCATCAAACCCAGGAGGGTGAGACACCAGAGCAGGAGCAGGACAACCATCAGGATGACGGGACTGAACCACCAGAAGGGGATTCAGCTGAGGTCCTGGACACTGCAACCCCAGAGCAGGACAAAAATACCTGTAAGGTTGAAGAGGCTGAAACACCAAAACAGGACCCAAAAACCCACCAGGCCCAAGAAACTGAGGCAGCAGGACAGGGTTCACACCCCCATCTGAGCCCAGGCAGAGTCAGCAGAGCAGGACCTGAATTGTCCCTTGGAGATGCGAGGAAGAGACCCAAACAACAAGACCCAGGTCTGCGAGGCCCTTTGGCAGGACCCCCGCCCCGACAAGACCCAGAAGCTGCTGCCTCCACAGCGAGGAGCAAGCTTCTGTCGGGATCCCAAGTCCCAGGGAACGTGCCGTGACCCAGCTTGCCATCAGCTCCCTGAATCCAAGGTGCTGGAGCAGAAGCGCGGCAGGGCAGGGGCTCCGTCTTGTCCAGCAGAGCAGCAACAAGACGCTCAGCACCAAAGACAACGCGCTGCGGAGCAACAGCTCCTGCACTCTCTGTATCGGCAGCCACCACAGCCGTAAAGGCTGAAACAAGCCCTCGCCTAAGTGAGGCTGTTGCCCCCTGCAAGGGGGTACATTTTGTCCAGTTTTTTGTATTTCCAGTTGTCATGTCTTCTCGAATTCCTCATTAAACCTGGGCTTCGCACCCCTGGTCCGTACTGAGCTACGCACGGCTAGAGACCTTCCCTCTTACTCTGCGTTAGGCTGCCTCGGCCTGTGTAAGCGAAGCAATAAAACTGAAGGCAAAAGGCCACAGTGTCTCGCTGCGTAGCTGCAAGCGTGCCCTCAGCCTGAGCCAACAGCCAGGTTGACATGATGTGGTGCAGAGGACCTGAGCGTCCGTCCCTCGCGCGACACGTGGCCCGATTGCTCCAGGGTGCAGAGGGAGGGATGGCTGCAGAGAGGCAGGTGTGTCTTGGGGGTGGATAGCCTAAAGGAGCTGCTGCTCAGCTGCCTTTGCAACTTAGCCAGGGCGAATCGATTGCTCCCGGCGGGCAGGGATGTGACATCCCTGCGAGAGGTGTCTTCAGAGAGGGCCGAAGTCTGGATTAACGCGACAGCACGGCCGACCTGAACAGATTCCTCACAGCATCCATCTGCTCCGGGCGTTTTTCATGTCTGTCGTGAAAAGAATAAACAGCTGCTTAACACTGAATGGGAGGGATTTGTCCTATTTAACCTCACTTTATTAATAATCTCAGACGCAAGGGGAGTGTGGAGCATGCTATGAAGATCAAAAATCCCTATTAGCTATGGAAGTCTCCAAAGGAAGGAGTGGAGATACATTAAACACAGGAAAAATGATTATTTGGGTACATCCAGTCCCAGCAACAACTGAGAGGCCAGAGATAAAAAGCTGACACGCAAATCGTGCGCAAACGGAGCCAGTCTCAAACTCAGATTCATTTTAGGCAGTTCGGGGTACCAGGTCCTTGGGCACTTGTCCAGACATGCACATAGGAATGTGGATAACTCCGAGGGCATGAGCCGTCCGGTGAAGTCAGTGGGGTTTATTAGGGGGTTCAGACGTGCTGGACCACCAGGCAGGCCCAGGGCTCGGCATCCCGCAGGGAGGGTGATGCTCAGCCTGTTTTTCACCATGCTATCTTTCACTTGCGACCAATCAGCAAAATCAGCACACGATAAATGCACCCGCACCTCCTGCTCTGTGGCCGGTGACAAGCAGCACACAGAGACCTCACTGGAAAATAGAACGTCATTCCTCTGGGTCACCCCGGAATTTCACAATTTGCTAAGTGCTGAATCAGAAAAACCAGCATTTCAAAACTATCCCCAGAATATACATCATAAAAATGATTTTGTTTAAAAGTGCTAATGTCATGATTAAATGTATTAGACACAAAGTACTCCAGTCTGCTCTGCTTGTGATAAAACATATTAGCAAAAATGAGTTCTGACTTACCTCATGACAGCTGTGGACATGAAATAGGGGAGTCAAGACTTTCATCACCTGTCTGTCAAAACCCCATTCCACCTGAGACATTCCTCAAAACACTTAATTTTCCAGAGAACTCCATTTTTCTTGTAAAATAGATCTTAGCTAGAGGTTTGCCCAATGGCTCTTTGCTTCTTCCTAGCTCTGGCTTAGGGTCTAAAATCACTAGGCCCAACCACCCCCCTATAGTCTGTCTGTCCATCAGCTGCCACCTTTTGCAGCATCAATAAAAGATTGATCTCGCAGTTCAGGCAGGCACCAAGCCCTGTTAGGGGTTGTTAATTAGATGCTCTACTCTGAATAGCACTACTTTTGCCATCAGAAGTATCATATTTGAAGTTAAGAGGGGGTTTTGGTTCATTTTAAGTAGAACATGAAAATTATCCCACTGACACAAATACCTAAGAGTCCTGCAAGCCTGAGAGGTGTTGGAAGAGAAAAGTTCTTTTATATACCAAACGAGGAGCCCAGTTCCTCTAAGACGAAATGCAATAGAAGTTCCATCACCCTGTATAAACAGTGACGGGGATGGGCACAGAATTGGGTAAGAAGCAGGAGGACAGAGCCCACCCTCTTGAGTAACAGCTTTTAAAAACCTACCCAAGTCCCGTCTTATGAAAGCATCTTTGGGGAAAACCAAGCCCTTGGAGAAAAAGGGGTTTCAGTGCTGCCAGGAACGTGCTTTGAAACTCATTGCTTTGACCTGGGAACGGCAGCAAAGCACGGGAAAGCAGGCAAGCACGCCAGCATGCGTGTGGCCGAAATGCGACGTACCCTTTCCTGCATCGATACCCAAACTCTGCCCAGTGGCTCACGTGGCACCCGACCATCCCGCACTGCCCCAGCCCCTGCGGGGGGGATTACAGACTGTTACAGGACACCAAGCCGCACTGTAATACTCTAATTTTAATAACAACTCCAATCTACCATAAAATTACAGTTTCCCAAGGGTATTATTATCCCACAGGTGGGGTATAATTTGCACAAGTATAATTTAATCTTGAAAAAAAGCACAAAAATGAAGTATGGTTAGTAACAATCCTTCGTACGCACTTGTATGAGTATCCCCAAGGTGTTACCAGCACTAATTAATTAGGCTCCTACACCCAGTATGATCTTACCTTACAGATGGGCCAGATGAGCCACTCACCCAAGGCTGCGTGACAAGTTCATGCTCTGAAGGCTTTCTGCAATGTCTCCGTCATGCTTGTCAAGGCAGCATTCTACCTCCAAAACCAAAAGCAGGGGCCCAGGTGGCACGGCTGGTATCTTCCTTATTTGCTCTTTGTACTGCCAGAGTTCTGGATGAATAAAGGAATCAGTTGGTCTCTAATTAATTTATTGTTAAAACATTAAAAAAAAGATTGTAGAGGTAATTACAGCAAAGCTGCCTAGGGCAACCAGATGAAGATTCAACATGAATCAATCTCTCAGTAGAGAGGTTTCTGCTTTTATTTTTAATTAAAGATCAAGCGAAGTTGAAACGAAAGTCATTCATGGAAGAGAATTAATATGAAAAATGTTTTATCGTGATTTTTCTCAATGAAAAGTCATTGCTTATTGAACAGACATTTTCTTGTATGAATATTCATTTCGCAGACTTTACCATTTAAGAATATTCTGTTTGTGGTTGGGTTTTTTCCAACAAAAACCTGGATAATATACAAAAAGGCTCCTTAATAAGAAGTCACCAAAAATAAAACACTCTCCAAGGATGGCACACAAGCCAGGATCTGGAGGATTTGGGGATCTCACCGCTGTGCACTTGCATTTCACCATTTTTGTAGTGCTTAGTTCTTCTTCTGTCCTTCTGTGAGCGAAAGCCAGACCCAAACCCCACTGACCTCAGGCCCAAGGTGCTGAAGGAACTGCACAAAAAGCAAACAAAAATAATCTCTGGTATTGTGGTACCAAGCTCATGGGCCATACAGATCTCAACTGTCTCAAATCTGCTCATAGTGAGCTCTGCTACCATCAGCACTCTGTCCACATCCTCAAAATTTCATTCTATTTCATTTCAAACTATTTTTCTGTGTGTGTGTGTATTGAATATATATAAATTCATACCTATACAGATGCACATTTATATAAAAATACACCCTCCCATTAATACTTATATACGCTTTATAGCTACTCTAGATTTTTTAAAATCTGAAATACAACCAGCCTGTAAAATAACTTTACAGCCTGGATTAGGTGGAACCAGCCAGTGCCTGAATTACCACATGGCAACTGCTATTTCTGGGTTAAAATGATAGGTAAGGGGATGATAAGTTAAATAACCCGTTTGAGGACGTCAAGGTGCAGCTGGGCTTGGCCAAAGATGAATCAGGACAACGTCCACAAAGGGTGTCTCCTTTCTGTAGCTCCGTCAAGGACCCTATAAAAGCACTCGGGTCCTCCGATCACTCCGCACGGCTTCACAGGAATCCCACTTGATCCCGTTGGTGATTTGGGTAAGTCACTCTTTCTGAAACGTGCGCTTTGCTGGGCAAGGACATGTTATTTCTATAGGATTCTTGTTGGGCTGGGCAAGGACAGGTTATTTCTATAGGATTCTTGTTGGGTGGCAGCGTCATTTCTGTCGCGGTATTTTCTGAGAGTCTTTTGTGTTTATATCCAGTGAAGTGTTGTTTTGTGTTATGCGGACACCTGCACGCTATCGTCGTGTGTCCATGTGTAAAGGTGGCTTTTCTTGAAAAGAAAACGAGAGAGGGAGCCAGGTTTTGTGCCTTACTTTGGTCTGGAGGCAGCTCCCAGCCAGAATGAACAGACTGGAGAAAATTTCTGTTTTCTACAGAAATAGCAAAACCCAGGATTTCATATGCAGAGGTGTGCACATGTATTCATGCGTATGGGCACGTTATAGAGGCGGCAAGGCAGGCACGGCACAGCTTCCCCAGCTGCAAGCTGAGATCTCAGCACTGACGTACCTGATAACAGGCTTGGGGATCCTGTGAGGAGGAAGGAAGGAGGTGGCTTTTGAGGTTTCCTGACACAAAGCTCCAACAGGAGCTCTGCTTTCTGCCAAGCAGACCTCAGTAAAATTAAATAAGCATCTCCGACCTAGGTGATCTGACAGTTCCCCTCCGGCCAAAATCTATTTGCCAATGAACTGATGCTGTAATGAAAGCTTTATCAATTGTCTTGTATGACTAGTGGTCACAGGAGCATCAGCCACAGGGCTTGTTTTAACTCTCTGTAAGCACTCTACCTCTCTGGCCCAGCTAGATCTTGTCTCAGGCCATGCCAGCGCTGAGTTAGACAGCCTCTAACCTGCTTCACAGAAGCCGGCGTATCTCGCTCAGTGCCAGGCAGAGATAGCAGCATGGGTCCTGGAAACATAAGTACCTGGTATAGCCCCATGGGGACGGGTTCTTGGGGCATCTCTTGAGTCACCATCCCCAGTTCCCTCCCTGCGATCCATGAATGCAGGCATCCTGCCATCCCCTATCAAACGTCATTCAAATACGTCAGTAGACAAGTTGGAGGACACTCCCCATCCCACTAAAACCCCTAAGTGTTTGAATTTCTTCCCGGTGCTCTGGTGAAACAGAGCTCGCCATGGCACAGGAGCGGCCACACAGCACACGGCAGCCAGCGTCCCAGTAACGCACGCAGCCTGACCCCAGCAATTCTCCCTCCTCTTTTCATGCTCAGAGGCAAGCCAGTCTCCCATCCTTAGGTCTGCTCCTTTTCTTGCAGGCTTGCTTGAATCTGCAGGAAGATGTCTCGCTTCTTAGAGAGCATTTCCACCATCATCAGCATCTTTCACAAACATGCAAAGGAAGATGGAGACTGCTCCAACCTCAGCCGAAGGAAGATGAAAGAGTTCATCGAGAAGGAGTTTGCAGATGTCATAGCTGTGAGTGCTGCTGCAAGGGGGAGGGCTTGAGGCTGAGACTGGAGTGCAGGGATTGCAAAATCTCCTTCTGGGGAGGGGATGATTCTTATGACAGTAGGATGGGGAGGCTTTCGCCAAAGGGGAGCAGCAGTTGTGTGCCTTCGCACTGGCAGCTTCGACAGCTCTTCCAGCCCATTTTGCCATGAGCAAACAGGCAAAAGCTGGAGAATGAACCACGGGGAGGTATGGTTTTCTTTCAGCAGTAGGAAGGAAATGCACCCAGTAGAGGGATACAGCCTGTCCCAAAGAGAAGAGAGCTGGCTAGCTGCAGCCAGGGAACAACCAGAAAAATGGAGAAGACAAGGAGCTGTTGCTGACCTATAAAAGTGAGGGTGTGAGAGACGGAAGGAGAAAAGATTGCAATTCTCCCTGCCTTTGCATTTCTCTAACAAGGAGCAGGGAGGCTAAAATCCCTTTTTTTGTTTTCCTGTGTGTGTTTTCCCTGCAGAAGCCGCGTGACCCTCAGACAATTGACAAGATTCTGCAGTTTCTGGAGTGGGATGGTGATGGGGAAATAGATTTTAGTGAGTTCCTGCTTTTGGTGTTCAGAGTGGCTAAGGCCTGCTACTGGTACCTGCCAAAGGGACCATACCTTCTGCAAAGAACAAAGCTGACAACCAGTGGCAAGTCACTCCGAGAGCCTGAAATTAAGAACAGAGGGAGCCGTTGGCAGCTCCAGGAGGAGGAACAACAAACCTGTGAGAGTAATCATCATCCCCCCTGTGAACCTGAGCTGCAGCGAGACACCGGGGCCAACGAGCTTGAAACACTAGAGGAAGCAGGGAGTCATCACCAGCAACGTAACACACAAAGCAGAAATGATGCTAAACGAAGCAGCGAGCCGGGGGAGCCAATCCCTCAGGTATATGAAGAACGAAGGCAAGAGCCACGTGACCAATGGAACAGCCAAAGAAGACGTCAGCCACCGGAACCAGAGAGACGAGGAGATGCGCACAACTGCAAGCGCAGCACCTTGCAAGCACATGAGCCTGGACTACAGGCAGATGAGAGGCAAAATCAAGAGGTGTCACAGCCAGAACGACTAGCAGACGTGAGGAGTTGCAGCCAGACATGTGAACCTCAAGCACTGCCTAACCGGTGGAGTAGCCATCAGCCACAAGAGCCAGTACGACCAGCAAATGATCAAAAAACCCAGCAGCCACAAAAAGCAGATAGAGGAAGACACAGTCAGCCACATAAACCTGAATTACTCACAGAAGAGAGAAGCCGCTACCACCTACGTGAGCTGGAACAAAAAGCGCTCAAACATAGCACCCACCAGCCACGTGAGACTGAATGCCTGGACTCAGGACACCCATATCAGTCATACATACAGGAACCGCTAGAAGTTGGCCTCAGGTATTATGAGAGCTGTGCGCCAGAAAGAGAAATATATGAACAACGGAAAAACAATGAAAAGGAACTTGAACATACACAAAGTGAGAGAGAGATACATGAGGCTCAGGAGTGGGAAGAACGAGATGAGGAAAGAAGGATCGATCGCCAACGGGAGCTGGAGCTGGAGGTCTATGAGCGCCGCAGTCGCCAGACACGGGACAGGGAAGAGCTTGGTGCCATGACCAACCAGAGAGAGACACGCGAGAGACGTGACGGTCAAACACGCGAGCTCGAAGAGGACGCAAGGAGAGAGCGTGAGTCGGTGAGGTACGAAAGGACACGAGAGACCGCAGTGGCGGCAGCGGAAG
>JAVKLA010000088.1:12033675-12086571 GCA_034782735.1 Sagittarius serpentarius
GGACGAGAGGAGGACTTGCCGGGGAAGAGAGAGGGAAGAGCCCGTGCGGGAGAGGAGGATCGATCGCCAACGGGAGCGGGAGCTGAAGGTCTATGAGCGCCGCAGTCGCCTGACGCGGGACAGGGAAGAGCAAGGTGCTATGAGTTCCTACAGAGATATACTTCAAAGGAGCAGCCTCCAGATACGCGAAGAACAGCAGAGGGATTTTCTGCACCACCATCGGGGAAATGAATTACGATCTGATTCATGTGAGAGTACTCCCCGCGTGCCCTTGGAAGAGCAAGAATTGCAGAACCACAGACTTCTATGTGAGGAAGAAGCACATGATCCAAAGAGGTGCAAGGCGCATGAGGATGAAGGACAAAGGCACGAGAGGAGCCTCTACCAAACCATGGATGTGGATAACAGAGACCTCTGCCCCCCAGGGGAGCAGGCGTCTGTCACCGACATGAGGGTCTCTTATATCCCCGCTGAGCCCGATGTACGGCCAGAGGTGCAGGTCATCCCTCAGCCCTGTGAACCTCAGACCATTGCGTACTTGATCCACGTGATACAGAATTTGAACGATCCTGAAGCTACCACCTACGAGATCGTCTGCCACCAACCCCACGACCTGGGGCAGCCCACCTACGTGAAGAAGTGCTACATGTCACCACAGCCGTCAGCAGTCCCATGTGACAGGAGCAAGCACCCAGAACCACGACCCCAAAGGGATGAGCGAGAAACAAGGGAGCCCGACCTTCCACGGCAAGAGGGCACGCCAGCTTCTAGCTCCCAGGAAAACACAGGGGATCTCAATGAGCCACAAGAGAGGTCTGAAACCGGGATGAAGGAAGGGGCTCACCAGGCTTCTGCCTCTGAGCCAGATGGTGTTAAAGGTGCCCCTTGCCAGGTAGAGTCCGAGGAGGACAGGAGGGACAGCCAGCACCCCAAGATGCCTGACGAAGAAGAGAAGGAGCATCAGCCCCAGGAAGATGGATCAAAAGCTGTCAGGGAGCGGGTCCCGCAGGAGCCCGAATCCAGCTGCCAAGTGAGTAAGCGTGAGGACAGGGAGGCCAAAAGCTGCCCACCTCTGCCCCAGGCTCCGGAGCCACAGGAAGCTTGTGAGCCAGGCCAGCGAGCCACCGAAGAGAGCCGTTCCCAGCCACCCCGGAGAGACGAAGCCGGCCGCTGCCAGGAGGACGCAGAGCTTCCCCTGCCAGAGAAGAGCCGCCAGCCACGGCAGGAGAACAGCAAGGGGAGCCCCCGGCAAGTGAGCAACGCCCAGCCTCAGCGCGGGGAGGAACCACGACTTTGCACCAAGCAGAGCCAGGGGCCCCCTGCCCCCCCGGTCTCACAGGAGGCACCGAGCAATCCTGCCAGGGATGAAGCCAGGGCATCTTAAGAGGAAGCCCTCTCCCTGGAGCTGGTGGGGCTTCTCCAAGTCCCTTTGAAGACCAACCACTTCTGGTCTCTGCTTTCAGTTTAGGATGTCACTGTGTGGTGGCACAGAAGCATTCGACGCAAGAGGGTTAATGGGGTGCTCTGAGAGGGTGTCAAGTGGGTTTGGGGGTTTTCCATGTCACAAATCCTCAGCAGCTAGGTAGGCAGAGAGTTACCCCAGGATCTGCAGCTTCTGCCTTCCTGCGTTATGTCTATCCACCTTAATGCAGTATTTAGTCACTTTTCTGCTCCAGTTGGATTCCTTGGGTCTCTCTGTCCTTTATGTCCCTGTCATCTCTTCTACCCTGTGGCGTGACTGCCTGCATCTCACTGCGCTCACATCTCCCCAGCCCCGTGACTGGCTCTCCCTGTTAGCTTCTGCTGTGCAATGCAAAAAAAAAATCAAAAATCCCAGTAGCTCAATCATACTTATTCTGGGGCCTGAAAATCCTCGTGGCTGGGAAAAAAAAACACTTTTGTAGACTCAGCGCTTTTGGTTACACCTTTCTGCTCCCCTAACAGATGAGCAGAATCCCAGCTCCAGCCTTACAGAGGCTTTGAAGCAGCTGAGCTATGCTGTGGTTACTGCAGGGTAATGGTGGTGGGTGGGGGGGGTCTCTTTCTTCTTCGCACTGATGTATTGCATGAGAAATCAGAATAAAGAACTGATGACTGCACTGACTGCTGCCATCCTTCATCCTTGCATCTAATTTCTACAAGGGCCTCAGCCTGGTGGGAGGGTGTCCCAGTTCAGATCACACATTCCTCCTAATCCCAGGCACTTAATCTGGACAGGAGCTGCTGAAAATCCCACCAAATCCCCCCCCCCACATGTCTAGGAGCCCACATACTTCTAAAACTCTGGCCCTCGCTACTGATCTGCACGATTTCAGGGGCTCCCATCAGAGCTCGCACATGTTGCGATCTGACACCCACATGGGGACACACGGATGTGCCCATGCGCTCCAGCTTTCATGGCAGACGTGCACTACAGGGAGAGCCAGCAGTGCAAAGCCACTGCTGGTTAAGAGCCATCCTGACGGTTAAGAACCACCCAGACACACATTTTCCTGGCCACATGCATCCATCTGCCTTTCCCCCTGGGCTTCCCCGTACCTGGGACCACTCCTGGATCCTTGGGCAGGAGAGAGGCAGCAGCACGGCACAGAAAACACACAGGATCTCACACATGGTGCACGAGGCTGGAGATGGAGACATCCATGACCCTCCCTGGAGAAAACCAGATTTTATTTACTTTTCTTTCCCTTGAGCAAGAGAGAGCCAATTCCCTCAGCAGCAGATGGGGCTGCAATTCTGCAAGAAGACAGAGAGAGAGCAGCGAGGACAACCCCAGCACCATCTGTGTCCTTCTCTTAAATGCAACCAGAGCCCGCTGGCTGGTAACGGGGCTGGCCAAGAGGAACGAGGGCATCTCAGGTCCACCGTAGCCTGATGCAGCCTCAGGGAGCAGCACCCAGGGCTTCTCCCTCACCTAGCCCCAGCCGCCATCCTCGGATATTTTGAACCTGGTGCCAGAGGGACTCGGAAGGGTCCGTCCCAGCCAGGGGCAGGCGGATGCACGGGGCGACGCTCTCAGCAATGTCCCCTTCGTGCACGTGACAGTCGCACCTCTTGGTGACAAACATATGGCAGCACAGATGGTCTGTCTGCACAGAGGGCCAAAGCCTCAACTGCAAACACACACACAGCAGCAGCAGCAAGAAACAGAAACCTCCTGAAATTCCTCACTGCAGCCAGGATGGGGCCGGGCCACAACCCCCCCCCCCTCAGGATTTGCTCTTGCAAAGGGGGAAATAACAGCTGCCCCTCTGACCGCTCGTATTTTATTGTTAAGGGAGCACAGAGGAGTCTGCAAAATGCAGGTGGAAGAGCAAAATCTAAGGAGAAGAGCAGCAGGTTTCTGGCCCTCAGCTCCCAGGTTTGGAAAGTCCTTTTGATTTGTGTGGACTGAACTGTTTCCAGTTTGGGAGGGGTTAGGTGGGGCCGGGGGGGGGTACTTTTTCCCCAATACTTGGGAAAAAAAGGAGAGTTTGGGGGCAGGAAACTGAGGCAAGAAAAGAAAATACATTGATGACAGTTGTTCCCCTGATTTACGGCTTCCCTTCCTCCTGCTCTATGCTGAGTCACAGCCTCCAGCAGGATTTCCCAAAGAACCCCGTCCGTGGAAGCTGTCCCAGATCCCAGAGCGCATCCCAGCTCCCCCGCACCGTAGGGGGCAGCCAGTGTTCCCCCGACCTCTCCGCTCCAGGCTCCCCCCAAAGCTTTTGGGGAAATGCAGCAGCGCCCAGGGCTGGGTGTCGCAGGGAAATCCGGCCCTGGGCGGGCGATTCTGCGCCAGCGCGGGTTGCAAAGCCGCGGAGACGGGTGCCGTAAGCACAAGACGGCTGTGCAGACGCCCCGTGTCCCAGCAGCTTCCCTGGCTCTCGCCGGCTGGGGAGCGGCCGAGCATCACAGCCCCACGTCCTGGTTTTTGAGGGGCACAAGCCCCGCAGCCCCCACCCTCCCTGCTCTGAGCTATTTGGGCACATCGCTTGCCTTTCTGGGTGCTTTTGGGTGCTTCCTGTCCCTCCTCCACCTCCGTGTCGCCCTGTTTTCAGCCCTCCAGGTTCTCTCGCTCCGCAGCAGCACCAGGGTGGCCAGCCCTGGCGAGGAGCTCAGACCAGCACCGCTGCGGACAAATCCTGGCTGCAGCCAGCTCCCAGCGCAGCACCCCAAACCCACGGGGCCGCCTTCCCCGCCTTTTACACCACGAGAAGGTTGGTTACGAGGTGTTATCAGCAAAGCTCAGCAGGTGGGACCGGTCAGGGTTGAAGGGGACAGGCAGGGGCGGGCAGCCCTAGCTGTGTCGGCAGGGGAACGCTGCCTGCTCGCCTGCGCCTGATCTGCCTTTGCCAGACTCGGTAGTAAAGCTGGGGAAGCCCAAATCTCGCCTTAGCAAGAGGGAAGACTGAGGATGCTCTGGGTGGCAGCGAGGCAGCCCTGGGCGGGGGCTTAGCCCTGACCCTGGGGAAGAAATGAAGGGACCCATAAAGGGATGAGTGGCAAAGGACCAAGGGGAGAAAACAGACAAGAAGGAGAAAACGGAAGCGTAAATAACTGCGAAGACTAAAACTCGGGAGGGAAAGGGACGGAGAGCCTAGAGGAGGGGCCCAGCACATTTCTGAGCCTGAGCTGGGGACCGCAGGCATGTCCAGATCCGCCGTTAGAGCTGACGATTGCCCAACACAGCCCAAGGGGCTGAGTCAGGGC
The DNA here is from genome assembly GCA_034782735.1 of Sagittarius serpentarius. Lineage (NCBI taxonomy): Eukaryota > Metazoa > Chordata > Aves > Accipitriformes > Sagittariidae > Sagittarius > Sagittarius serpentarius. The sequence goes on from JAVKLA010000088.1 coordinate 12,038,368, forward strand.
TGGGCGCTGGCTGCACCGGGAAGGGCGGTGGCCGTGGAGTGAGGTTCATAACCACCCCGGCTCCTCCTTTGCCACACTGCACCGCGGCCGTGCTGAGGACCGAGCCCCCTCCTCGCACCCCAGCCATGGTGAGTGAGCCGGGATGCCGGGAAGGGGAGGGAGAGGCGGCTCCGTGAGGGCAGGAGGGCAATGGCGGTGGAGCTTTTCCCGCAAGCGGCCCCAGAGCTGAAGGCGAGACGTGCTTTGGCACGGGAAAGAGGAGACGGTGCCAAGGCCTGAGCTAAACCTCTGCCGGGGAGGGGGCCTGGGCGCGGGAAGAGGGTGCAGAGCTAGAAAGGGAGGGTGGAGGGTCCCTGCAGGTGTGGGGGACTAAGGGGTGGCATTTGGTGTTGCTTCCTGCCCCTCCTTTTTCCCACCGATACCTCCGACACCCATCACCAGATTCGGGGCTACAGCTCTGCCTCCGCTGTCCCGTCCCCGCCCGCGCCAGGGTAGGGGGCTGCAGAGGAGCCGAGAGCCGAGGACCTGCGGCTGAGGGTGGAAGCAACTCAGCTCCTCTCATATTAACCAAAAAAGGCTGAACTGAGCCTCAGGCGGGGCAGGATGTGGGAAGGAGTCCCCCGGATGCTGAGGTTAGGTAGGGAAGGGTGGACTCCCCCCAGCTCTGCCTGCACTGCCCTTCCCCAAAGACTAGAGCCATGGGGAGGGGAAAGACCCCCACAACACCCCCCCCCATCTCCCTCACCCTGCCCTGTCCATCCCCACTGGAGAAGCCCACAGGCCAGCCCAGCTCCGTCCCTGCCCCGAGGCGGTAGTTTGGCAAGGGAGCTCTGCTGAATTTTTCTCTCGTGACTCAGAGTTTCTCCTCCGTCCAGACAGGGCAGGGGGAGGGAAAGGGGGGAGCAGGCTTATCTTTCCAGAACAGCAGCCCCAGCCAAGCCATGCTGGAGAGCATAGAAAAAAAACCGAGCACGTCCCTGTGGTTGTAGCGCAAGCTCTTCCCAGTCCAGGACGCGCCTCCGCTGGGAACTGACATCGCCCCAGGGCCTTTTCCATGAACCACTCCCCACAGCTCTGGGTCCCTCCTGCACCACATGCTGTGCCAAGGCATCAGAGAAATTAATACCAAAGAAAAATGCAGCTGGGCAGGTTGGGCATAGGAGACTCCTGGAGGAAAGCAAGTGTAGGGGGCCCCCCCCTCAGCCCAGCCTTCCTCCAGCACCAAGAGTCAGGTTGCTCTTCCGCAAGCCCGGAGCTCCCTGCAACGCTCGCCTGAACTTGCGCTCTTGCTCCCGCAGCCCACCGAGACCGAACGCTGCATCGAGTCCCTGCTGGCCGTCTTCCAGCGGTACGCGGGGCGGGAAGGGGACAACTGCACGCTCTCCAAGAGGGAGTTCCTGGCCTTCATGAACACCGAGCTGGCTGCCTTCACAAAGGTGAGCAAACTTCAGGCCACGAGTCTCCCGTGGCACGCACTTCAGCCCCCGGGGAGAGCAATTAAAGCCTATGCCCCCACAAGCACCGTGGGGTGGGCAAGGGGAAGAGCTCGCTCCCCCCAGAAGCCAGAGCGTGGCCTGACAAGAGTTGGCCCGGCTGAATTTTGCCTCCCTCTGCCAGTCCCTCTCCCCCGGCCATGAACTCGGCAGCTGCAGTTCCACACCTGGGGCGGCACGGCGCGGGGGGGGGTTCGGCGAGGGGCAGACATCGATTCCCATCGCTTTGGTCTTTTGCAGAATCAGAAGGACCCGGGTGTCGTGGACAGGATGATGAAGAAACTCGATTTGAACAGTGACGGGCAGCTAGACTTCCAGGAGTTCCTGAACCTCATCGGGGGCATTGCGGTGGCCTGCCACGACACCCTGGTTGTCAAGGCCCCTAGGCCCTAGGCCGGGCTCCTGTGTCTCCCCCACCACTGTGAACATTCCTCAGAGAAGACCGATGCAAAGCTGGAAGCAGTGCCCTTCAGAGGGGGACATCCCCATTCCTCAGTTTTATGTATAAAATAAAAGGTTTAAAACCCTAGCGTAAGGCATGGTTTTATTTCAGCATCACCAGTGAGGAGAAAGCACTAGGAAAGCAGACCAGCCGCAGAGGGAGCAGGATCTCTAGGTCACGTGTATTCTCATCCTTGTCACTGCCAGAAACTACACTGTGCCTGGCTTTGGAGATCCTCCAGCCTGTTAAGTACCGCGGGGAAAGGCACAGTAATACTAAAGGGTACCACTACACAAGGCAAATGCAAAAACAGGAGCATTACCAGTAAGGATAATCTGAGCACTAGCAACAGCAATTACACATTAATAATTAGCCAAAGTAGCTTCTGCTGGTATGGTAAACTATTTCCGGACTACAGCCTCCATTTGCTGGCAACTTCAAAACCCTCCAAGTCTGGCAGCTTAAGAGTGCAAAAGGTGGGGGGAGCAGGAAGGGGAAAAGAGGAAATTAAGTCGAATCTCTCTTCTATCTCAGTAAGACCAACTGAGCTACAAAACAGGAAGATGAAGATGGTCAATTTACTTTATTCATGAGAGAAGCTGATTATTTTGAGAAACATTGCTAGGACAACAAAACAAAAAGTCAACACTAGCACATGGATGCTGAGCTGCTCTCCTGCCACTTCCGAGGGGAGCAGAGCTGCCCCTGAGCAGGGACGGGCTCTGTGCTGGCCCCGGTTCCAGACAGTGCCGCATTCCCATGAGAGCCAGGCTCAGCTCTTCCTGCTGTCCGGGCTGCAGCCAGGTTTTTGAGCTCTTCTTTCAGCAGCCCAACGCTACAGGATACACGAGGCAGTTGCTGCCCCTCAAGCAGTTTCTACAGAGCGCACTGTGTGGTAACCAGGGCTGAGCAAGAGCCACCCTTTACCCTCTGGAAAAGATTTGCCTTGAGACAACGGTACACAGAAACTTCAACATCAGCTGGATCTAGAAACAGAAGCGCAAGTTGCTACTACTTGGAAGCAGCAGAGTCTCGCTGCAGCATTCCTGGGTGGGGAAGAGCAGGTAAGACACAGCACAGGCATGGCTACGGTGAAGAGACTAGACTAAAAGCCGGAATGGTGGGAGGTGAAAGCTTCCACACTGGGCTGTGAAATGAGACCATTTCCCTCTGATCTCACACCTCCCCAGGACAGGCATGCCCTAGCGGAACTGGAGCGGGCTGATCCGCAGCCCGATGACATCTTTGCCGATCTCCGTCACCTGAGGAATAAAAGGGACATGATTAATGCTTAAAAGCAACTCAACAGCCCAACCCTGTACGCAGCATTCAGAGCCTAGACAGTTCTCAAGATCACACGCTGCCGATCACTGCAATGTCAGTCCCTGAAGGTAGCATTTAAACTACACAGTATTTCACAATTCCCAAACTGTTTCACCTCATGTGCCAAGTCGTCCGACATCCAACTTGACCCCAAACCTATGCCAAGTTAGGGGCAAGCAGGGGGGAAGCTGCTGGAGGGGATTCTCAAGGGTAACATCACGGGTTAGGAGCGAGTGGTAACAGACGTTGAGACTCCCTTACTGTAGTGACGCGGCAGATCTGCCCATGGAACTCAGGGCAGTAGCAGGCTCCGCTGAGCGGACACTTTTCCACGGGTTTGCCACGATAGATGGGTCGGTAAGAGGCAGCACAGATGTCAAAGGGGTTGTGCATGTCATAGTTGAGCTGGTAGGTGTCAGTGGGATTCTTCTCACATGCTGACAAGATCTTGCGAGTCTGCAAAAAGCAATCACGTTGACCAGAGAGGCAGCTAGGAAGCAGTCCAAATAGGGTCTGCCACCGCAGATATTTCTAGCCATGCGCTTCACAGACATACCTGCTGGGCCACCTCAGGCTTTGGACCCAGCTCCAGCAGCCGACGGGCAAAAGTAGCAGCTGTCTTGAAGTTTTTGAGTTTGAAAAAGAGGTTGAGAGCAGTACGCAGCACCAAGATCATGTGGACAGGCTGCAGATTGGAGTGGGTGAAATAGGCAGCCATCTGCGTTCGGGAGAAGGAGGGAAAGCAGGGATACAATCACTACCAACCGCGTGAATAACTGGATGCCCTGAAAATGCTGCAAGAAACCCCTCCCGAGTAATGACTGCCACATCTGCTTTAAAGGAGGAAATGGCAGAATTCAGGATTCCCAATGCCTTTTTAAACCTAAAGGCTACTTCCCCCTCATCGTGAAGAAATTCACAGAGTTTCTGTACCTCGCAGATTCGCTTCTGCTGCTCCAGGGTCTCTTTGGGCAGCTTCTTCCGCTCAATCTCCATTGAGAGTCCTACAATATACTCCCGGCAAATGGCTATCAGCTGCTGGGCCTTTCAGAGAGGGAGACAGTCAGGCATGTGGCCTTCTGCCCCACGGGCATGCAGACAACAGACCGAAGAGTCTGCCTCTCACCTCAGCAATCTCCTGCTTGTTGTCCACCACGAGCAAGGGCACGCTGAGCAAGATGGAGCGGAACTTCTCCACGGCCTCCTCAAACTTGCCAGCCGTAGTGAGCTGGTAGCACAGCTGCAGGCGCTGGATCAGGTCGTTGAGTTTCAGTCCAACGGCAGGGAGGGCATTCTTCAAGCCAGCTTCTTTCCTGGGGGCACCAAAGAGGGGTTGGGGGTACAAACGGGACCACTGCAGAGGCCAGCAGGAACACACGCATTTTCAGCTTGACTGCAACTTGTCAGCCACGCTGTTTTTCTTTGCCATTAGCTTAGCACAAAAGACATCTGTGCCTTCATAATTCTGCCACCCACAATGCCCAGCTCCCTCTGCATTAGCGCAGGCTAGGAAGTCTGGCTCATTTTTCTACAGTGGCTTCCAGGCACCACTGTAAAAACACACTTGTGGTTCTCTAGATGCCTTAGACCAGCTTTGTCAGAGGCAGAGCTTTAGTGCTAGAAAACACAGCATCCCAACTGCCTCACCCTGGATTTAGTCTCTAAAAAAAAAAACAAAAACAACATCTTTACATCAAACAGCGGGCAGCAGAAAAGCCTCACTAAAGACAGAATGCTCCCTATTTATATCCCGCAAACTGGAAGGCTCCTCTCTTCACAGCAGAGGGAGGAGACGTTTCTGGCTACAACTGTCAAGGAGTCTGGGAGGTACATGGCACAAGGAAAAGAGCACAGAAAAGGAGTTAACCCGACTGCTTACCAATTACGATGTGGGTATCCATACATGGTAGGGAGACATGGCAGGGCTTGGTAGGTTGTACGGCCACGGGCGTAGGTCTGCAGGAACAGCTGCTTGTAGGGTCCAAAGTTTGTTACTCCTACCTGGTCATGGAGGAGCTGAAAGGGACACATTGATCTGCTGAGTAAAAGTTGTCCGGGGCTGTACAAAGGCCGCACAGACATCACTCAGGCTCACAGCACCTCTATTTTATACCCAGAGGAAAAAAAAAAAGCACTACATGATTCACAAAAGGACACAAAACAAAGCTTCAGACTGGATCAGAGACAAAAATACATGGGGACAAGGGGACAATCTTTTCCCTAGAAACTCCAGGGGAAACTTACTCTCATTGCTGTCTCAAAGGAGCCTGCCAGAATGTGGTCAACAGGAAGCTGAGAATTGTTACACCACACCTACAAGAACAGAAGGGGAGCATATACAAGAAAAATGGAGTATACGCACACATTTGTCTTACCTACCCTCATCACCCCTAACTCCCCTTAACAAAGTTCCTGTGCTGTAGTCACAGATGAGTGTAAACAAGAAGGACTGAACCCAAAAAAACAAGCACCAAAGTAGAAAGTTTCTGAGAAAGACAAAGACTTCCGCCACTACCTGAGCTGGGCTGGTGCCCTTGGTGGGTGGCACAAAGAATCCATCTTCTGCTGCTCCTGCTGGACCAGCAGGAACATCCTGGGGGAACACACAGGGCAGTGATTAGTGTGGATGTTTCCAGCACCCAGATGAAATCAGAGCTGGCCACAGCTGTGGTGACCAAGTCTCAGAAGAAGTCCAGAACACATTTTCCCCACCACAACCACCATCAGAAGCTGTCATCTCCTTCTCAAGTAACTACAACTGGGCTACTTAAGAAGCCTCCCGGAAGCCTCCTACCAGTTCAGGGGGAAGATCCAAATCTTCTTCAACTTCCCATCCACCTCCTTCTTCCTGTCCTTTACCTAAACCTTCCTCTCCAAAGCCTTCTCCAGCATCCACAAAGCCATCTGCACAGAGGGGGCAGGGGGAAACAGTCAGAGCTCTTACACAGGCACACACTTACACTTCTGCAAGAAAAACTCTTGGATTCACCCACCTTCATCCAGCTGCAACTCTGCATCTTCTCCCCAGCCTTCGGTGCCAACAGTGTCGATATCAATATCGGCAGCTAAGGCACCCCCTTTGCCTACAAAAAGGGTAGGATCCTTATTTACTCATCTCTGAGTGGGTCAGGTGTTAAGCAAAGAATTACGTTAGGCCAGCACCCTCCCCTCCAATTGTCAAGTCCCATCTTGTGCTGAAAGGCCAAAGATTTGAGAGACCTGCCAAAGATGGTGTAAATGCCAAGCTCAATTCCAACCTCTGCTAGTAACACACAACAAATCTGAGGTTAACAGCAACAGTTCAGGAACCACAGAGACAAACACCTCCGTTCTGCATATCCCAGCTTAATGCAACTTTCCAAGTACAAAGCAATACCTTTGCTAGCAATTGTTCCTTCGAAGAACCCCTTGGAGACAGTCAGCAATGGCCAGTTGGTATCCAGAGGCATGACAGGAGCAGGAGGCTGCAGCAGCTTTGCATTGTGATCAATGTCCGGAATCTGAGCAGAGAGGAGGAGAAAACAGATAAAGGCCACATAAGGAAAATCCCATTCTTTGACCTACCCACCTGCAAGCAGCACAGACAGTCTCAAGCCTGATAAGCGGTGACTGGAATGGAGATGGTTCCTCCCTCCCAGAAAGGAGCTGCCTAGCCAGTCACGCTAACACCAGATCCCACTGTCATCTTCTTCCCAAAAACTCTAGAGCTCTTGTAACAAAGTAAGAAGCATTAAGACAGTTTGCTAACCGTTTCCTTTTCAGGATCAAATGTTTCCTTCAGACTTTCAGCTTCCTCATCCAGACCATGAGTTGCAGCTGTGAGATAGGCCAGGGACTCTGAAATGAGATATAACCAAAATGAGTACGTGTTCTTCATTGCCCAGAGAAAGAAAACTTCCCATACCTGCATGTGTGGCCACACTGACACAAAGGGAAGATCAGCAGCATACCAGGGTGTAGAATCACACCTTTAGGGGTGTCACTGGATTTAGGACTACAATATGCAGGCAACAACTGCTCATTTGAATAGGCTCTACAGTTGATTCAGGTCTCCTGGATGATATTCCAGCTCTTGGGTTACTTTCTCCTCATCTGATTCAGTTTCTCAGGTAAAGGATTATGCTGATCTGCCTCCAGACATTACTGTTCATCCCAACAACCCCCCCAGCCCGCAGGGACATACGTTAGTCTGACATTACTCACTCTGCCCACAGTTCTTCAGGATCCTCACTCTCTCTGCCACGTCTCCTAGATACAAGGCATTCTGATAGTGGCCACTCATATCTTTACGGATCTCAGCTAAACCAAAAGAAAAAACAAAAAGTCACGATAGCTTTGCTGTTCTTGGCCTCCACTGTGGTGCCACTCATCCCCTCTGGGAACGACACTCAGATCCTCTTATCTCATTGTTCTTTGCCACCATCCTGGCACTCACCTATCTTCATCATCTTCCGAAGCTTCTCCAGATTGCCAGTGATGAGATAGAGGAAGGAAAGCTTATCGAAGTTCTTGGTGCGCTGGTAGCACATCTCCACAATCTGGTGATTTCCTTGCAGCAATGCCACTTCTCCCAGTTTCTCCCAGCAATTCTTGTCGTCCAGAGCTTTGGCTGCTTCCAGAGCAATCTAACAAGAGAACTGACATGGTTAGAAAGGCTTTGCAGAAAGCAGTTTTCTCTGCAGGCTTCAGTTGACAACGCCTGTGATGGAAAGCATGGAATTACGAGGATCACTGCACAAAATCATGCCCCCATCTGAAGGCCTGCACCATAGTAAGGCTGCTGTCATCCTCAGCTCCATCACTCTCAACTAATACTTCTTCTTCCCAATACTCCTCCTCCTTGCAGCAAAAAGTAAGGTTTGCGAGCGATGCCCCACAGGACAGGCTTTTCTCACAGCACCACCTGCTGCCTCACCTCGATGTTGCCACACTCCAGTGCCAGGCTGAAACGGGTCTTCTCATCCTTGACGAAGTGCAGGGCCACCTCTGGGTAGCCCTTCTTCTGCAGGTAGGCAATGATGGACTGGCCCACAAGCTTAGCATTCCTCACCATGTGCAGCACCTGCAAAGAAAAGGCCCACGCACTGAAGCTGTCAACAGCTTCCCTTTACCTTTAGGTATATGTCAAGGAAGAGTGCAGGGTTTCTCACGTCTCCTCACCTCATCATACTTTCTGTTGATCAATGCCAGCTTGAATTTGAATTCTGTGGGATCAATGGTGAGGACCCTGGGGCGGCACTCTCTGTCCAGGCAGTACACGTTGTTCCCCTTCACACGGGTAACGTAGATAGGCAGGTCCAGGGTGCGGATAATTCCATGATCCCTGTGCCGACACACAGCACACACGTAACATGCCAACGCAACACATCTGTACGACTACATTCCCCACCTCAAAAGAGGTTATTTTAGCCTGCATTACAAAAGCAAGCCCCAGCCAGATGAACAGTGCAGCCATCCAGCCCACCGATAAAATACCAATGCACAGGGTAAGCAACCAAACATGACTATTTAGCTCTAGCTGTCCTTGGGTACGTCCATGTTGTAATAGAAGTGCTGTTTCACAAGCACCAGCTTTGGTGTCTGCCAAAAGAAAAAGCCCTGGTATTCTGCACAAGGCCTGCCAGTTCAAGGACTCGGTGCACGACTCCCAGACTCACCCTGTGGTGACTGCATATTTGATGTGATTGCTGGTAGTATAGATGAAAACACCACTTTCATCCCAGGCACCGCTCTTGACACGGATGTTTTCATGGATGTTACACAGTGACTCCAGCTTTCTGTTGCAAATCATGATGGCTGGAGAGGAAAGCCAAAAGAAGTAAGGCTAGGAAACCCTCTACTGTTAAACATCTGCCCCTGAATTATGGCTTCTCTCTTCCACAGTCCCAGCAACACAGATTACATTCGGAGTGTCAGACACTAAGGAGATGATGGCATCCACAACTAAACTGTCACCATCTGCCTTTGTTTTATGAAAGAGATTAGCTGGATCATTCTGAGGGGTACAAGAAACCCTCCGTTTTACAAGCTTGCGGAAAGGTTTTGCTGAAGAGACAAAGTGGCAAGGTCCACACTGTGAATGTCTTCAGCTGCACCTTCACTGCTAGCCATGGCACTGACTGGTTTCCCTGGCCAGGCATGCTGGCAAGGACTCTGCTCCCAGCCATGGAAGGAGCTAGTGAGCACCAGGATCCAGGTGAAACACTGCACCTCCCCGCCGCTTACCATGCTTAGCAAGCAGAGCCACGTGGGACATGTCAGCCGACCAGATGACATATTTCACCTTGGAGATCTTCACTGAGGCCAGAGTTCTGGGAAAGGACAGCACTGACATCAGAGAGTTGAACAATATCCCTCCACAGCAAACTGTGATCAGGCTGTATGATAACTACCAGCGCTCAACACTCTGAACCCAATTTGCAGATGCTCTGAAGCCCCTTTTTGCCATTCTGGAGCTATAAAATCATGAGGCAGAACCGAGTGTCTCCGCAGTCCAGTAGGGCAAAACAAACCTCTCTCCATACCTGTGCAAAACCAAATATATTTGCATGACAATGGACTTCAAAACCTAAATTTCTGAGGTGATTTTAGAGATAGATTTAACAGAGTGAGGGAAATAAGGTACTTCCAAGCAGCATTTGCATTGTTTAGTTTACTTGTAACTTTCCCAACAATACTAGAAAGACAAAGGCATACAAATAAGCAAATAAGACAATTTCTGGTACATAAGCAATCAACATACACCTCATCTCTCCGCAGTTAATCCAGAACCTTCTCAAGCCAACAAAGATGGCCAAGAGCACCAACTCCTTGCCTGTTTCTTTGTGGCTAGCAACACGTATACCAGCACAAATGTGCTGCCAAAAGCGCATTTTGAGTAGATATAAAACCTAAGGGACAAGACATCAGGCAAGCTTAGCTTGATTGAGTTTGGGTTTTTTGATTTCTCTCCACTTTTATAGCACCCGATTCTGTAGTCATAGGATTTACAAGGGTATGGCACACATCTCCCTGTGATCAATGGCACGATGCCTGCAGCATAAATTGCACCTTGGCTATGTTTACACTCTGCTCTTCGTAACAGTTGTTAGCCGTGGTTTGGATCAGTCTGACGCAGCCTGCAGCTGATGCTAAATTCTGGAGTGCATTAATAGCTATTACTCGCCCCCAGAGGGCATACGCCAGCAGGATTACAATATTAAAACTTCTCCCAGCAGACTGGATCTTACCGCTTCTGCTGCACGTCAAAGAGGGTGATGGAGTCTGCATCTCTCAGTAACAGGTTCCCTGTGCCAGCATAGAAAATCTCATCACAGTTCGGCACCTGCACCTTCTTCGTGATCTCATTCTTCAGGTTTTTGATTAGGATCTGCCATTTGACAAGAGGACATGGAACAGCACAGGACAGTTAGGTAGATTCTACAAAGAAATTCAGGATTATTTTAACTCAGAATTTTTGTATAGCTGAACCTCAGTGACCAGAGGCCAAACTAAGAGCCGCAGCCTTTCTCGAAGCAGGGTCAGACCTTATCCTGCTCGAAAACCCAACCTGATGTTTGCCAGGGTGCAGACACAGTGTATCCTTTCTTTTCAGCCCCACAGCTGTCATTACTAAGCTGGCTGATACATTTTGCAAGCCCTCTCTACAATGAGCGTATGAAGACAGTAAATATTAGGGAAAAGTGAGAGAGAACACAGTGTAGGTAGAAAAAGGAAACGAGGAAGTTGAGGAGGGAGAATGGCAAGTGGAGAAGGGGAAGGCATGGAGGAGTAACAGAATAGGCATAAAATAAACTCGACTTTACTAAGCCAAAAAACACCCTGAATTACTTAAAATAAAAAAAAAAAAAAAAGAAAAAGAAAAAATACAATATCCTGCATGGGGCAAAGAGCAAGAATTTTCTTCCCCTTCACATCAAGTAAATTCAAGCAGGGAAAACTTTCCATGACTGCCTTTCCCCCTTCTTTCTCCTACTGCACTCCACAAGTGAGAACAAAGAGCTTTATTAAAAATCTAACCTGTATTTTCCCCATTTCCCCATTACTTTCACGCTATGAAAGTGATCTGGGTGGCTTCACAGTCCTGTTCTGGTCAGCTTTCATTCCTGAACTCACCTGCTCTAGCAGGCTTCCAGCAACTGAGCTAAGATTTACTGTCAAAGAAGTTAAATAGTATTTCAACTCATTACATTTTCACTGTATTACTTTTCTTCATGTATGTCTGCAGCCCACTCTCTACTGACAATGCTTTGCCAGTCTACTTGGATCTCCAGTAATTCTGTTAACCCAATCTCCCCATCTTTCATCTGCATGCTTCCAAATGACAACATACGCCGTTAAAAAGATGACCCTGTTAAGCTTGTCCCCTTACCGAATGCATACGATCCAGGACTGCAAAGCGGTTACGAGCTACCCACACAGCTGTTAGCCCGGAGGAACGCTTCCCTTCAGGGGCTAGGGAGAGCAAAACGCAGGCAGTGAATAAAACCTCTGGCAGGCTCTTACGGCAACACATTAGTCAGTCTTGTTTGATCCCATCTTGGCTGTTGTAGCTGCTTCCTACTAATTCATGTTTAACCTGAGGCTATTCACAAGACTCATTTCCTCCTCCCCCCATGTCCTTTCAGATCTCCGTGTGGCCAGCGCCAGCCCTTCTCTCCAGCCAAGGCACAAGACAAGTGGCTGGCTGTACCGCCAACGCCACTGCTTGGCGCTGAAAAGGGCCATCCTGGGCGACAGCACCGTCTGTCAAGCTAACGAGCAGAGCCTTGCTGGCCAAACGAACTGAGCAGCGAGGGTCCCGGCTTCAATGTAAGCCCCCCTCTCTCTCCCCCCTGCAAACTGATATAACGAGCTGGAGGAGAAAGGCTGCGCTCTCCCCAGCACGCAGCTGTTCTCCCAGTTTTAAAATGCTAATACAAACACAGCACTCTGTATGTCAGCACAGAAAGAACAGTACTGCAGGATGCGTATCAGACGTGGAGAAGGCTTTTTGCAGCAGCGGAAGGGAACAGAGAAGGAAAGCGAGAGAGCTGCTGCTGTTTTGGTAAAATAAATTTTTCCTTAGTTTTCAGCCCCTTTTCTCACCAGTCCTGCTGCTCAACGCAAGCATTTTTGGAGACTCACGCGCTAGATCAAGTGCTCCTTCACCAAGCATAGTGCCATTTGTGGCAGATCTACATCCGAAACAAATGATGATGTAAACCTGACTGCCTTGCCCCTCAGCCCTCATTTAGTACCCAACACAACAAAGACTTGTCTGAATTCAATTCCCAGCTCTGTCTGGGGTTTTCTGATGGCAATTTCAGCTGGTTTTCTGAATCTCCACAACTCTGCATTTTTACTGGCTTTTAAGTCTTTAACATCGACTGTAGATCAGGCAGAAAATGATTGAAATATTATTACCCAGAAGACTGTTGAAGAGTGCTAAGAAAACTTCCTTTGTACGTCAGGTAAATAAGCTGGAGGACATGAGGATGACAACTCCAAGGCACGTGTTAAATACCTACATTATAGTCCTAGGGGATCATCAGAAGGTTGCATACGTAGCAGCTTGTTGGAGAAGACTCTTATCAACCAGTAGAATTTTATGCTATTCTTGAAAATCCACTAAAAGTCCATGGGTTTCATGAGGCCTAAACATTTCTTCCCCTGGAAGAAGAATATCCTCTTTCCTCATTTAAAGGGCCACAAGCTGGGTGTCCCCAGACAAGTCAGCATTGAATGTCTCAATCAAACTAAATATTTGAAACATATTCAATAACATTTAATCTACATAAAATTAGTATAAAGCCCCCTTTCTCTTTCTCTCTCCAAATACACCTGCTGACCGTACGCAGCAAAGAAATCCTCCCTTCATTTAGACCCACAGAAATCAATAAATCTATGAACAAGTGAGCTGGATTCCAGTCTAACTCATTCATCACTCCCACTCATTTCAAAATCTTTACTGCTGTGACGACAGAGGCAGGAGGAACCAGCTGGAGTTTCAGATCCCAAATGGAATTCATAGTTAGGAGAAAGAATTATTTTTTTTTCCTAGATCATGTTTTGACTTGTAAATTGCAGAAAACTGATCTGGAATTTGCCGAGAGGAAGAATGACTACTGGCACCCTGGCACTGTGACTTTTACAGCCACTTTTCAGAGTATAAAACCTCTTAGAACAAAACATATCTGGTTAAAATCCATCTCTGTTGACAAGCCAGGAAGGCTGCCTGCTGCGTCAAAAGGGAAAATGGAAAGTTCCTAATAACAAAATTATAAAATATATATTTGTAGCAGTAAAAGTTTGGGATGAACATGAATTTTTCAAGTCAGTGTAGTGTGATATAGTGAGCAGGAAGCCTGCCAAATGATGTGTGCTGTAGGGGCACTGGGAAACAGGGAGAAAGAGTCCAACAAGAGAGGCTTAGAGAAAAGCTTTTTTTATATATAACACGCACAGTTGGAGAGCAGAGGAGGGGACAGCTACACAGTAATAAACACTCACAAGGACTAATGTGAAATAAGAAATGCCTACCATCCGGATTCTGGGAGTCTGCATCCTTGGGAATGGTGTATAGGTCATAAGTACTGTTCTCTAAGTTGCTGGCTCTCTGCAGAGATGGGGAAAAACCCATTTTGAGATAGGATTTCACAGAACTGACATTCACAGCCTCATGGAAAGTTCTTTAGCACATTATGCAGCAAAACTGACTTACTGTGCAGAGAAGGACAGCGTTCTCAGCTGGGTTGTATGACATGTTGAACACAGGGAACTTGGAACCACTGAAGAAAAGAAGAGTCACAAAGAGAAAGTTAGAGTAGATCAAGACTATTTCTACCAAAGTCATCTTCTGACAAACGCTCTTCATTTTCTGAAATATATTGAGTACCAGAGAAGCTCAGTTTTGATGAATTTCCTGAATCAAAACCACTTGGAAACACTGTAAGAACATGAGCATTTCATAAATGAAAGAGCTAGCATTTCCGTTTGAAACTTAAAACTAGTTAAAAAAAAACATTGCATCTATGCACAGATAAAAATTGACCTAAAAAACTTCTTGTGGGCTTCATAAGTTCATCTGACAGAAGAGTCAGTTGAAAGAGAGGTATGTGAACACAACAACAGGACCGATCTGTAAGAAAGAAACTAATAAGGGATTCAGGATACAGGCAACACCTCTTGTAACATGATGAGCACCATCTCCTACCTTCGCAGCTGCATGACGGCAACGTCTTTTGAACTGTTGAAATCAAGCTGGCGGAGGAAACGGTCCTTCACATAATACAGCATGTTCCCATGCACAGCATAAGCAGGCCTCTCACGCTCCAGTTTGAATACAATCATGCCACCGTCATGGCCTGAGAAAAGGCATCCGAGAATTCAAACATGTGAATTAAATCCTGGTTTTTTTCTCACTATGAAGATGACACTACCAAGCTCCTCAAACCAAGAAAGAGCCAACAAAAATCATAACCAATGACTGGAGCCACGTCTGCTGCTCCTCAGCCTGACAATTAAGTGATTCCACTTCTCTCCTAAGGGCCTACCCCCCTTTAGGTTTCCTAATAAATCTAAGATCTGATGCTCTTCTAGAAACACTTTGCCTCATTGTCACATGTTTCTTTAAGTGTTAATAGTCCAGTGTGGGTTCCCCTAGGATCTGTCCCACCTCTTCTTAGCCTTAAAGCATTTAGCTAGTTAATGCAGAGCTATCTTGCTCTAGCTTTGAACTACAGCTGATACAAGGAGATTGTGGTCCACTAAATAAGGATCTTTTCCCTACGATACATTTAATAAAAGCATCTGCAAGTCGGTACGTTCTGCAAAGTGTGCTAAAGAAAAGTAAATGCTATATAGATTTCCTATATGGAATACATTTTGTTTTCACAGCAACCTGTCAGGCACCAAGTAGGAGGTTTTTTTACCTGCAGCAAAGAGGTTGAGGTTCGGATGAGCAGCCAATACCCAAAAGCGATCGTGATCACGCCGAAAGGTCTGGACACCCGTGCTAAAAGTACAACAGAAGGAATAAAGAATATAAACAAAATGGAAACCTTGGTGTAAACCTCCATTCCCAAAATGAAGATCCTAAGCTTTGCCATACAGACCATCTCCTGCATTCAGCACAAGGAGTCCACTGAGTGTGAAAAGACTGTATTCAAAGCCTTCTGTCAAATAATATCCTCATTTAACATATTTTCAGCAGCAGTCTCACTAGACAAGTCAGCCCTCTTCCACTTGCTTTCAGACAATTACAAGCCTTGCTCTTAATGTGTCTCAAAGGGACAGAGAATGTGAAAAACACAGCTTCTCACTCATGAATTATCAAACGCTAGCACTGATGTTTTAAGAACAGCTAGCGTTCATTTTCTCTAAGAATAACTGTAGGTCTTTCATACGTGTAAAAACTTTCATAGTAAGATTGACTCAGACGCTTGACAAGCACTAACCGTTTAGACATATCCCAGACACGGATGCTCTTGTCTTCTGAATTGCTGAGGATTAGTTCCTGCCGTGGGTGAAAGACAGCGCACGAGACGTTGTTGTAATGCCCCCGGCAAGTGTCAACCTCCCAGGCCTTCGATTCTAACCAGAAGTGGTAAAGAATGAGGAAAATAATGCTTAAACAGGTTAAGCTCTGCCATAGCGGAAGCACCCCAAGCACTATGTAATAAAGCGAACTGCATCGGCCACTAGTTACTACACCATTCTCTGCAATTCACATGTATGACCTCTCCCCAACCACTAGCACAGCCCACCTGAGCAAAACAGATAAGCCAGATTACTAAAGAGGTGCTAAGAATTGTATGTAGTTTAGCTGGACTGAGCTAACAAAAGCACAACCATTCCTGATGGAGGTCTTCTGGCTCTCGAATCATCTCCCTTTCTTATCCCATCAGTGCATATTCAAAAAACTTCAGAGTCGAGTTCTTCTATTCCTACAAGCTTCTGCTCAGCAGAGTGTGCAAACCAAAAGATGCTAGAAGCGTTTGCTAGAGAACTGAGCTCTCCTCAAATTGCAAAAGCCAATGCTGCTTGGGAATATTTACCACTCTATCATACAGACGTGTTTGCAAAGTGTAAATTACCTTCAGGTTCAGCCTACAGATGTTCAAACATAAGTTTCAGCTCTTAACCCCCTTCTCCCTGTGGGCTCCCCCTGGAGAATCTTCTTACCGTTCATCCGCCAGATCTTCACTTGCCGATCATCAGCTCCCGACACAATAAGGGGCATTGTAGGGTGGAAGGCAGCCCAGTTCACCCCACGATCGTGGCCCTACAGGCAAAAAGAAAAGAGTCACTTGAAGCAATTTGGTGACTGAGTGGAATGAGGAAAGGAAGGACGAAGCAACAAAGCCTGCAGGCAGGCTTGCCAAGACACAGCTTTCACTGTTTTTGTACTCCATGCTGCTCACACCAAATGCTTACAGATAGTAAGATTATAGATGACCACAATAAGCAGCTTTGTGGATACCATTCTTCACCAGCAGAGCAAAGCTGAAGCTCAGCAGCAGAGCAGCACCACTTCCTAGCTTTAACAAGCCACTACAGAAGGCTGTCTCTACCATAATCTCCTCTGTTGCTTCCAGTAACACAAGGCAATAACATCTGCTATTTAACTGCACTTTTGGCTGTACAGAGAAAACCGTATCTGTTTGGTTACAGCGCAAACATCTCCAGATTTCAGATTTTAAACTCAGAAAAAGTAATGCCATAATCTGCAAGAGCATATAACACTATAGAGCTGAGTCAGGTGTTTCAACTCTTTTTTTCTCTGCTATTTTCTTGGGCTTTTAGAGGATCATTTGTGTCACAGAGATTTCATTAAATAAATCTGAAAAGGCTGTACTGCACACACACATTGACACTGTACCTCAAGAACGTGCTTCACAACCGCATCTGTTGTCCCAAACAAATCCACCCCTGTTATTCCCCTGACATCCGATTCCACAGCTCCAGGGGACAGGTTCTTCTTCCTTAGGCCTTGTGGAACAAAGAGGAAGGAGAAGCAGGGGTGGAGGAAGCAAAAATTGTAATATCAAGACAATGTTTCTAATTTAACAACAAGTTGAGCACCCTCCCCATGCAAGGAACTTGCAAGAGGGTGAGCAACATCCAGGACTCCCTTCCACTTCCTCAAAAAGCTCAAGTTCCAATTAGACATACCAAAAAGAAAGTCTGCAATGCAGCAAATCGTACAACGGATCACCTCAGCTCACTGGGACGCAGACAGCGGCACCTCAGCAAAGGAGCACTGACACAATTTGACTTCTCCCCCTCTCACTCCTTTGCTAATCTGAGCTTGCACCTTTCAGAAGACTTTCACCCATGCCACTTTCATGGCCTCTCGGTTATGGATTTGGACAATCTGCCTGGACACAAAATATTTTCAGGAGCTAAAACTATATGAAGTGAGGCCTGTTCCCAATTCTGAAGAAAACTAAGTCATCCAAGTTAAAACAGACCTATATCTGTTATCCTTCATTAAAACCCAACAGAACACAGTAGGGAAACGGAGAATCAAAAAAAGCTTCTCCAACAGCGCACAGGAAAAAGACTGTACATATAACACTCTAAAACAAAACTTAGAAAATTATACTTTTCCATTTAAAAGTACTTGGCCCAAGGATGCTAGCATGAAATTTATCAAGGATAAGAAAAAATTGTCTAGGATAAAACAGAATTGCACCGATATGGACGCCAAGAGAGAGGGAAGTGTAAGAAGAAAATAAACAATACTGAAGACAAAAAATTATTATTTTCTTGTTGCAATTCTGACTCCCAGACTCCTCATGGATTAATATCTTAACATCTCAACAACCTCTGTGGCAAAGTTAGTCTAATGAAACCAACACGTTAAGCAGTGTCTCACAGCAAAGCACAAATGCTCAGCGCACTGCCGGAGGTGTACATACAGATGGTCCAGGTAACAGTGAAGGACTCAAACAGCTGAGTAGATACTGCTACAAAGCTGACACAAACCCCAGAAAGGAGGAATAAGACATACATAATCCAAGAAAGATGAGTGAAGAAACACAAGACTTTTGGAAGAGAAAATACTTGAGCCTTTGACAAGCCAGTGAAATGGGACTGGGACACAAGTGGAAAATTTCTGGCATTACTGCACAGGTCGAGAGGAAAGGCAGGACACTCACAGAACACACCAGCCTCCTGTGTTGCTCTGGGGAGGGAGCAGGGACAGAAAGGAACTTGTAGCAGAAAGGCAAATATTAGGCATTCTGAGGACAACTGTTAAAAAAAATAAATCTGAAAAGCAGACTCGGCTCAACATGCACACGAGCACTCAGGAGAACAGGTATTAAAATAACCAGAGTAAAGGGGCAACATGCTAACTGTGAATGACAAGTTGCAAGTTAGGAGAGAAGGAAGAAGACAAGACAGTCCATTGCAAATTCTTCTGCTCTATTCTCTTCTTCAATTAAAGCTAAAGAGGGCTCTCGGGTACAGACTCTTTCGTTGCTGGGCTCAGGTTCCTTCCTGTCCCTGTAATCCATCCACATCCAGTGGGCAATCACAGAAGTGCAGCAGAGGCTGAAGTCGTACCAAAGGTTTTGCCAGCCGCCAACACCCATCCACTGAGGGTGCTCAGAGAGAGGCAGTCTAGGTCCACAGGCGCTACCTGGGGACTCTCAGCTCAGGTCCTCCCAGTCCCAGGGCTCCTCAACACTGCCAGCCCAAACCCTCAGGTGATCCTCACTTAAGCTGCTCATCCAGATCGACTATACAGAGCCCTGACAGAAGAATGAAGTTTCCTGCCAAGCATCAGACGTTGACATCTGCCAACCGTGAGTAAGGTTAAACAGGAGCTGGTGTGTGATGTCAGAGCACACACAAAAGCACTCTGATCAGGGTAAGATCACTAAGACCCTCCTCGGGGGTTAATACTTACAAAGAGACAGAGGAAAACAGAAGATTATTTTGTAGTTTCTGCAGGTTAATATCAGCATCGTGAGCAAGGACTTCATTCCACAGCACAGGTGAATAATACAACATAAACGTTCATGCATTTTAATATACATAAATAAGCTTATTCTGGCTGCATTCACAGTCTCTCTCAGGAGATTAGCAAGAAACAGACCCTTTAACCTTGAGCATACTTGGTTTGCACTGAAGATCCTTTTGCAGCAGGTTTCACACCAAGGAGCACTGTCTGTATAGGAAATCAAAACAACAGGGCCATCTTCACGCTCTGGTGCCCAGTTCGGTGATGCTCCTCACCCCTCACACTCTCTGCTGAGGCTGACACTTTTGGGAGGTGGATTTTGGAATGTGACCTTTTAACTCATTTAACTGAGGGCATCAAAGAACCAGTGCTCATAATCCCAAAACCTGCTGAAAAAAATCCCCACTGATGTCGGCAGAAGCTGCAAGTTAAGAGCAGCAACTCAGAAACAAAGCTAAAGCTCAACACCAAATGATGCTCTCTATGACTAGGATTATGTGCACAACAGACATCGGACAAAATGGGGCAATAACCCTTCCCAAGAGACTGCTAGAGCCAGAACAGAACCCTGCTAAGGACATAAGTCATTTTGGGGAAAAACTGCAGAGTGGAATTGTATTTTGAATCCGTTTCTCATCTCTCTGTAGGTTTTTCCACACACTAGTATTCTCACAGTGTCGTGTCTGACTGGAGCGACAGCTGAGTCAATAACTCAGCATGTCTCTAAAACCCCTCATCACATATCAGCTGAGAAAAAAAGGTCTGTACTATCTCCAAACCAATTTGGCAGCTGGAACTCTGCTGAGAGAGAGTGTTTGTGGGAGAATGCAGCAGCAAAGCTTACTGGCAGAATAGCTGTTAAACTCCCCATGCTGGCAGTACAGAGAGGGGACAGGTTTTAAATAACCAGGATATCCTGTCCCCAGCCCCTACTGTTGACACAGCTGGCCATGTCTGAGCGTGTACTACAAACAGCCCAGCGTGCCCAACCAAAACTGCAATGGCGAGAGCAGCAGGTCAGATGATGTCTGTCTCTAGAACAGTTTATGTACTAACACCACCAGTGTTGCCCGCGCCTGCCTCCTGCCAGTCCCTTATCTCCATCTAATATTTTCTTCATTTTCTAGCTTTTCATCTAGGGATCGTATTTCATTCCGTTAAGTCATCTTGTGGCCTAGGTATAACTAAGAAATAGCCAAGATACCAGCAAAGTACTTCAGAGTTTTGACTTGCAACTCCCGCTCTGATCTTTAGGCCACGCTTCATTTTACAAAACGGACAAGCAGACTGAAAAAGTTGAAAGAATCCCTAATAATAACACCTTCCTGTCACCACCCACAACTAGGCTACCAAAAACCAAACAAATAAAAAAAAAAAAAAACCAAACAAAAAACCCAAAACCCCACTGTTTTTGCAATCCAGACAGAGGCCTTTTTATCTTTCTCTCAGAACAAATAACATATTGCTGTCTCCAAGAGTTTTTCAAGGGGATAAAGGTGATGCAGAAATTTCTAAAATCCTCCTACACATCTGGCACACCTGCAAAGCTGATCAGCTGACAACACTACTTCCCTTCCGGCAGCAATACTTGTTGCCTATATTGGCTATAAAACCAGACTGGGAGATTAGGTTGCAGAATCTCCATCTTTAGAGGTTTTTTGGCTGCCCAAAGCTACAGTTCACCTCATCTACTGTCACAGAAGACTTGCTTCAAGCAAAAGGGTGGACTAGATGACACCCAGAGGTCCCTTCCAGCCAACATCCTACCACTTCATGGCAACTGAGGGGAACAGGTCCCCATCAACAGAGAAATTCTGATTTTCTCCTGAGGCTGCTGCAGTCAAGGGGCTACTCCTCCTGCTCTCAGATCCAAACCACTCTTTCCTGCCCCGCTTGGCTTTCAGCAATTGCAGTTTTGAAGTGGGCTTTGCCACTGGGTACCGCCTGGATCTGGGCAGCTCACCAGAAATATCCCAAACGCGCACGGTCTGATCCAAGCTGGCTGACACTACCAGGTCCTCAGAGGGGTGAAACTGGGCACACATCACATAGTGGTTGTGTCCTGTCAGCACACTACAACAGAAAGGACAAAAAATACCATTTGAACATAAGATATATTAATATACACTCCAGTTTGCACCAACAGCAGTAAGCTCAGTCTTGGGAAGGATGATGAGGAATATAGAACTGCCAAATGCTGCTCTTCAAGAGTTAACATGACTGAACACTGAGCGCATCTGTTCTTACAGAGAGCATTCAACGGTCGACTTTCTGATGTCAATAACCTCACACGCTCAGCACTGACACGTACTATTTTAACCTCAAAAATTTTTCAGCCAAACAACATGTGAATTTACAAATACAAGCCTAGTGGCATCAGAATAAATGAGCAAAAGACAAGACTGACGGAAATATTCACAACTGATCAGTTATCTGTCAGTTCTATTCCTTCAACTTAGCACAGTTTCCGCTTGAAAACAACAGATGAAGACAGTTCACCCCTAAACCACGCAGTTATTTTTTAAAGCAACCATTGATTTTACCAAACGCAAGTTCTGGACTGCCAGTTCCAAACCCGAATGGTCTGGTCATCAGAAGCACTCAAGATCCAGGGATATTCCTAAAAAGACAAAGTATTCTGTATACGAAGAAATACACTCCCCAGACACCCCCATTCCCACATGGTATTTTCCAACTGTCCCCAGGAATGACCCTTTTGAAATCTTGTCTAAGATCTTGGAGGCAGAATTTATGCCGCTCACACCTCTACAGAAGGCCACCATATCTGGAGTGCCCTCATACCAGCAAGACCAGCACAACTTCTTTAGCAAAGGTTCCCGTCCAGGGGAGCAAAAGAGATTCCCTTTCACACCCCAAGGGAGCAGGCACTCGTCACGGGGGTAAGGACAAGAGGAGCTTACGTGGTGGAAGAAGGTAGTGCGAATATAATCCAAGTGCCCGAGCAGAGTGAAGAGACAACGGCGCAATTTGTAATTCCAGACCTGCACAATACAGAAGCAGAACCATGACGGCACATGCCACCACCTGCTAGAATTTTTTTGTGTGCATTCTCACATTTCTATTCACCTACAAGCCTCTCTCTTCCATTTTAAAATGTGTTTCTAATGCAGTAAACTCTAATGTCCTGGAAACAGGAAAATCACAATTCCCAAACACTATTCACCTCCCCCCCACACTCCTTCTCATCTTTTAACCAGCTTCTTTGCACACTCCCTTCCCTGGATGATGCCTTTTAGAGAACAAGAGCTAAAGGGGTAAAATTTTACCTTTATTTTGTAATCATCACCTCCAGAAACAAACAGAGGCTGCTGTTTGTGGAAATCAATACCTCGAACGGGTCCTACAAATAGGAAGAGCAGGTTGGACACTGCAAGATGGCTGACAGCTGGTGCAGTCCCTTGTACCACTTAAAGGCTACAATCTGCATTCCTCCTTGCTCCTGTTGCTATTGATAAATTAAGATCTTCACAGGAACAACAGAAAGTCATGTAACAGTCTGACATCCCTTCCCCAAGCCCGTTTCTTTCCATCAAGATGCCCACAGCAACCTACCACAAAACATCCAGGCCCTTCAAATCTGTATTTACAGGTTCCTTTTCATACCAGAAATAAAACTACTACTCTGCTTTATGCACGAGCAAGCAATGTTCAGAGCCAGCAAACTGGTCACAAGGAAACACAGGCTAAAACTGAGACACTCGGAAATCAAACAAGCAGAGGCCTCAGTAACACTTCAGCAGAGCCACCTTTCCTCCTCTCGCACCCCAGTTTTCCTTCACGCGGAGGTCCCAACACCTTCCCCCAGCACACTGACCGTCGTGTTCATCGAATTTGTCGATAAGGGTGCACATCCGATAATCCCACAGCTGGATGACGCCATTGTGCAGGCTGGTGAGGATCCACGGCCGCTTAGGGTGAAAACTGAGCCCTGCCGAGGCACAGAGAGACGTGACAGCGAGGCCTCCGCGCACTTGGGAGCCCAGCGGCCCGCAGAAGCCCTGGGGGAACCGTCCGCGCCGCACCCCCCCCAGCTCAGGGCCCGCAGGGGCGGGTGGGAGCTCCCAGCATGGCCCCTCCGGGTCCCCAGGGGCTCCCGGCACGGCCCGACCCGGTCCCGCTATTACCTTTCACCCGGGCCGACTTAGTCTCGAACTTGGTCAACATCGCCCTCCGCCCCGGCCCTCGGCACCGCCACCGCCCCGGCCCTCCACGTCGGCGCCCCGGAAGTGCCCCAGCTAACTTCCGCTTCCGCCACAGCCCCGACATCGAGTGTGAGTCCTCCTGCCGGCGCAGAGCGGCTTCCGGCGGCGCCCGTGCCTGGCCGCGGCGGCGGAAGCGGAAGAGCTGGGAAGATGGCGGTGGCGAGAGCCTGGGGCAGCCGGCGGATGGAGGCTGCTGCGGGGAGCTGCCGGGCCCCGCTCCCGGCCTGGTGGGGGCTGCTCCGGGGGCTGCTTCTCGTTGTGCTGGCGGCGGGTGAGGCTGTCTGGGAGAGGGGCGGGGCAGGGCAGGCTTAGTCTCCCCCGGTTTGGAGCCGCTCCGCCACTGAGGCGGAGGTAGGGAGGGCCTCGCCTGGCCCTCTTTGAGATGGCGGCACTGGGAACCCTTAGCTGTCGCTCTCTGAGTTGGGGAGGGGCTCGTTTTCCTTCCCCGGCCCCGAGTTGGGAAGGCGCCTTTTGAGAGGTGGAGAGCCCCTGGTTTGTCCCCCTCTGAGGTGGGGCTGTGTCTTCTCCCCAGGCTCCTGCCAGGGGAATTCTGTTGAGAGGAAGATCTACATCCCCCTGAACAAAACGGCACCCTGCGTTCGCCTCCTGAATGCCACCCACCAGATCGGCTGCCAGTGTGAGTACAGCTGTGGGGCCCCAGCACGGCTCCTTGGGACGATTGTGCAGTGGGCGGTGGGGTGTAGTGCAGCTCTCCTGTTGGACTTGCTTAGATCTGTGTTGGCCTTGTTCTCAGCGCTGTTTGTCCTCTTTTCCAATTCTGCTCTAGTAATGCTGAATATGCTGACCTGTTTCTGCTGAACTGAGGGGTGGAGACCTCGGGGAGACTGTGCTTCTACAGACCTCAAAAATCCCTGCCAAGGCAGAGAGCAGCATTTTGAGCTTTTGCAGTCAGTGCACACAGAGGGCAGAACTAAGCCACGGTCTCTAGGGGTATGAGGTGAAGCTGTGAGGGCTGCCGAATGTGTTAGGGGCTAAGAAGGTACAAGAAAAAGGGAGCAGGGAGCGAAGAAGTGAGAAGGTGACATCTGAAGGGAGTGGAGGGTTTGGTTGAGCTGCTTGTGCTGTGCTTGTTAATTTTGTAAGGGGTTTTTTTTGTCATACTGAAATGGGGAAGGCAGGGCTGCATGACTCTTAAAATTAAAAGACAGATAAGGGAACCCCATTCAAGCAGTATTCCTGGCTGAAGGTAGTGCGAGTCAGTGTTTTGCTCATTTCCAATTCAGTTTTGCTTCCACGGTGAGCCCCTTCCCGCAGCAGAGGTTGTCAGCTGCCACTACAAGGCAGCACAGCTGCGCTTGGTCCGTCAGATAACCGAGGGTACAAGGTTCTCCTGCTCCTCTTCCGCCCTCTCTGTGAGCCTAGTGTTGGGGCAGACAGCCGCACGCAGTCCTGCCTTCCTGGTCACAGGCAGTTTCTGACAATGACAGCAGTTACTAACTGGGGTTGACAAAGTGCTTGTTTTTATTAGTAGCTTCTTATGGAAGTTCTTTGTCCATCATCTGTTTTCTTTGGGAAGGGGGGAAATGGTAAGTGGTGGACCTGCTTGGTTGCTGGTCCCCTTTGCTGTCACAGTGTTTTGGCCCTTGTGGTCCTCCGGGCCTCATGCAGAGCTGTCTTTGACTTCTCAGCTTCTGAATTTGCAACCTTTACTCTTTGCTGAGGGCCAGCGCTGGACTGCTGCTGCGACTGTGGTCCCTGACGCAGGCCCTGCCTCCTCCGAGTGCCTTTCTGTCTCAGGGCCTCAGTTTCCTGCTATCCTTCCTTGTTCTCTTCAGTCCCAGGAGACTCATAGAGCTAAGTTAGCTGAAGGTCCTTAAGTGCTTTGATGTGCTTAAACAAAAGATGCTTTCAAAGCCTGAGTGCTTATTTCTTAATCTATGTGTTCAGCTTCCCCCCCCCGCCCCCTACTAAAAGCCACTGTTTCTTTTTCTGTCCTGCTGTAGCTAAATGGTGCCACTTCACCAAATTGCTTCCTCCAGCTCTCTAATCCCATGAGCTGTTCTTCCCTAAAGCCCTTAGTAACATACTGGCCTCCTGTTCCGGGATGGTTTGGGGGTGTGAATGAAATAGATCACTGTGGAAGCTGGAAGGGCACGCTCTCTTTCCACAGCCTCCATCAGTGGAGACACGGGGGTGATCCATGTGGTTGAGAAGGAGGAGGACCTGAATTGGGTGCTTGCTGATGGCCCACACCCACCCTACATGATATTGCTAGATGGGAACCTCTTCAACAGGTCAGTCATCATCAGCTTTTATCTTCCCAGATGGACTGAAGCCCCAAAGACCAATATGGGTCCCTAATCTAGTGATGAAAATGTCATTTTTCAAGTGACAGATGGCAGAATCAGCCCTGACTGCACTGAAGTATAGTGAGGTTGAAACATTTGTGGGTTTACTTTGGTTTAGTGCCTGAATTTGTTTCTTCTTAAATGGGCTGCTTTGCTCTTAGAAGAGCTCTGCTCTGTGTAAATTCTCATGCCATGTGCATCACTGTAGCAGTTACTAAAGTTCATTAAACAAAGTGATTAAGACTGGTCACATCTCTTCCTGGGCAGAGCAGGAAAGAAGTAGCTGAAGTTTTCTGCTTGTTGCTCTATGCATAATTTTATGCAGTTCTGAGAAGATAAAGGGACATGTTGGTTATTTTGATCAAAGGCATCGTCACATGCTCAACTGTAATACGTCAGCATTAGCATGTCTTGAATTGTAACTCTTCATTAATTAATCCATAATTTCGGTTTTATTTTCTCTCTTCCAGGAGGGTAATGCTGCAGCTGAAGGGAACCTCACGAGTGTCAGGCCTTGCTGTGGCCGTTGCCAAACCTAGCCCTCCCCAGGGATTCTCCCCTGGTTTGAAGTGCCCCAATGACGGGTTTGGTAAGGAAATGTTAAGTCTTTATCCTTGTCGGGAGGAAGAGAAATGGTGTCTTTACATTGTATGGTCAAAGAAAGAAGCGCAAAGGATAGCTGGAATTGCAGCTGCACTTTAATGTCAAAATGGTGTTTAAGATAACAGGCTCTCTACGTTCTTTTGAAGTAGTTGGTATGAGCTGGAATCTCATCATTTCTCAGCAAGGGCTGGGATGGGTGTTTAGGGGAAAACTGTTAGATACGCTGGCTGAAACAGCATTAAGTCACTAAAGTGTTAAACCTGACCATGGGTTGTTGTAACTTCTCCTTTAATGTGAAACTTGTACTTTGTCCATACGTGATTATTAAAGCATCTTGTGTTTGCATAGATTGAGTGGCGTGTGGGTTAACCTCTCTGTCTGGGCTAGTCGCTGCTTTCTAAAATTACATTCTGTCTCCCTGAATTCCCCCTGTGGTTTCAGTTAGGTTTTCATTTCGCTGTTTTTTCATGCAGCAAATTTACTGTATTGCACTTTGAGGGGAGAAATTGCTACACCTTCTGTAGCTTGCACAAAGCTTTCTGCTGCGAAGGATGCCGTGTACACTCCTGAGATGAGTTTGGTGTGCTGGCATTTGTTGTGTCTCTGCCTTCATGCTGTCCGCACAGTATCTAGGTGTTAAAATGATTGGCACATTATGGATGCCTTAGAGGTACTTCCAGCACATGATGAGCTCATAAAATACGGGTTTGTATGTTCCTCCTTTTGAAATACAGCGTTTCTCTGTGTGCCTCCTCCGCTCTCTCAGCATGTGATAAATGCTCACTGAGTGCTCATGCCAGCCTCCTGGCACGTGGTGGCTTTGAGCACGCATGTTTCTCATTCTCTCTGCACGGCACAGCGCTCTGTCTCTGCCACTCTGCCACGTGCAGTGACCAGCTCCATCTCTCCAAGCCTTTGTCAGCTGGTTCCTCAGCCCATAATAGCGCTCATTCTGTATTTGCTGCTATTTTCTCAGCAGGCTCTGCCTCTCCTGCAGTCTGTTATTCTCTTGCAGGCTCAGATTTGCCCATTTCTTTCTGTTTCCAGGTGTCTATTCCAAAGATTATGGCCCTCAGTTTGCACACTGCAATAAGACTGTGTGGAATCCTGTGGGGAGTGGGCTTTCGTATGAGGATTTTGACTTCCCTATTTTTCTCCTTGAAGATGCCAATGAGACACAAGTTATTAAGCAGGTACTGCGCTTCCTCAATGAGTAGGAGAGGGGAACTGCTGCACAAATCAGGAAAGGGAGCAAAAGTTTTGTTCTCTCTCAGCTTAGATTTTGAAATCTACAGTAAAAATGTGTGGTCCAATTTTATATGCAGTACACAATGCTATTACAGAAAGGCTAAGTTTTGTAATGATTTTTATTTCCATCCAGTGTTACCAAGACCATAATGTCCCTCGTGATGGATCTGGCCCCGAGTACCCTCTCTGTGCCATGCAGCTTTTTTCCCACATGCATGCTGTCACCAGCACGGTTACCTGCATGAGACGCAGCTCCCTCCAAAGCACCTTCAGCATTAATCCAGGTGAGCAGATTCCTCTTTCCTTGTCATGATGTGGGATAAGGCTGGTTATAAAAAATCCCAGTGGAGTATAGTTGTGCAAAAGAAAGAACATTTTAGAGTTTCCCTAAAAGCTTGCCTGCCACCTGAGCCCTTTCAAAACAAACTATTCAAGCGGTAAGGAATTTTCCGTTATGTTTGTCATCAGTTAAGAAAATAATATGTAGAAGAGATGCTGGCTGAGGAAGGTACCTAATACCTGCTACATAGATGATCAAGGATGGCTCTGAGCTTACTGCTCCATTAGACTGTGTGTACAAGAATTGAAATCCTGGTCCTGGTGAATGTTTTGCCAGTGACTTCCCTGGCGCCAGGACGTCACCCCTGCTGAGCAGAAGTTTGCTGCTCTGGTAGAACCACTGATGAGCTACAGCTGACTAGAAAGCTCATTTCTCACTTGTCACTGCTGTAGTCTCAACTCAAGTAATGTTGTTTCTGCTTCCTAGAGGTTGTATGTGATCCTCTTCTTGATTACAATGTGTGGAGTACCTTGCAACCTATCAATTCCTCTGGAAAAGTTGATCCTGAGAAGGAAGTTATTATTGTCGCTACACGAGTAGGTACCTCTTAATCTTGCTTTGCGGAGCATGGACTGGAAGGATTCTGGGAAGATGTGGGCTTAGAGTGTCATGGGAATATACTTCTGTTACATATTTTCATTTCTTCCCATTTTCCAAACCTTTTAGATCTGACTGGCTATTGTGTTTCTGCAAGTACGAGCCTTTTAGTTGGTGGGTTTACCTGTTGTTTCAGTATATGGACATCTGCATTTTGTTTCTTTCCGTCTTGTTATGTGAGACTTTTTTCAGCATTTTCTTCACTGATGGAACCAGACAAACAGAAATAGCTAGTGTGTCGGTTACGCTTTCCTGAGATAGTTCACATCCTTAAAAAGCGTTGCAGAGAGGGAGACAGCATCGTTGGCTCATCTGTATTTTTCAGGGAGCGGGGAGAGGCTGAATCACATGGAGATCTTGTGTGTCAAGCAGTGTCAGAGCTGAGAAAGAAGTTCACTTCCCCATCTAGCAGTCTGTTTTACAGTCACTTTGCACCCTCCAGAGAGCCAAGTTCAAAACTCCGTTTTGTCACCAGCTCAGAGCCTCATGCGGAACAGTGATGCTAGAATTAAAATTATGGCACACTTGATAATCCCA
This sequence comes from Sagittarius serpentarius, assembly GCA_034782735.1. Classification (NCBI taxonomy): domain Eukaryota; kingdom Metazoa; phylum Chordata; class Aves; order Accipitriformes; family Sagittariidae; genus Sagittarius; species Sagittarius serpentarius. The sequence goes on from JAVKLA010000088.1 coordinate 12,067,435, forward strand.
GTTTTCAGGTCAGGGCTGAGGGGTGGTGGCGGTGGCAGGGCTCTGAGGCCTCAGGACTGCCACAGCAATGTAATTGGTATTTTAAGTTTCATTAGGTGGGGTGCTTTGATTCTTCCCTTATGAGCGGGATGGGAGAAGGATGATAGATTTGCTTTCCCAATACAGTATTCCTCTGTCTTTGTGCACATTTCTCACACCTCCTGTTCGTGCTTACAGATTGACAGCCATTCCTTCTTCTGGAACATTGCACCTGGGGCAGAGAGTGCTGTCTCTTCTTTTGTGACCCACTTGGCTGCTGCTGAAGCCCTTCATAAAGTGTCAGATGTTCATTTGCTGCAAAGGAATATCATGTTCACCTTCTTCCAAGGGGTAAGAGCAGCGGCATCGCTCCACCATTTGGCTTGTTCTAAGATAGCAAATCAGCCCTTAGCTCCCTGCAAATGAACTTTTTCCGTATTCTTTGTGCGGAGTCATTTGTCTCATCCCCACACCGTGGTTCTCTCTGCTCCCCCAGTGAGAACAGGATCTTAATTGCGCTGGGATAACAACAGCAGATGGAGCTTCCACTGGGGCAACCCATATTCTGCCCCACAGTTCATTCTGGATGAATGATTCAAACTTTGCTTTCCCTCCTGTCTTCTCCTGGTGTTCCTGTCTGTATGTCTGTTCTCTGCCTCACCCCCGTTCAGGATGAACTGCAATGGCCAGGCTTTAAATCTGAAATGAAGCCCAGAAAAGGCTAGATTAAAAATATATGTGGTGACAGTAGCAAAATGTAGCTCATTTCTGAGAGCCCAGCACTGGAGTTGGCAGCTGTGGAAAAGCAGAACAAGCGTGTACAGGAGGGACTGATGGCCAACAGCTGATGTTCCCCTCAAGGCATCGACGCTGATGGCTTCTTTTGTGCAGCTTTGTGAAACTGGCTCCCACAGCCCCATGCCATGGCCATGTGATTCCCTTCATTCACCCTCCTCAGCACATATATCCCTAGTCAGGATTTCCCTGGGGGAGACAGGCTTATAGTGCTACGGAGCAGACATTCTCTGTCGTGCTCCCAGGATGTAGGAAGAATGGTGAGACTTGGCAGTGAGTTAGTCAAGGGAGGAGTCTGGGGGCTGTCTGACTTCATTGCCCTGCTTTGTCGCAGGAATTCTCTTCTTAGGGGCACCTATTCTTCCCCAGGCAATGCTCAGCTTCTTGCAGCTCCCTTGACAAGCTCATTTCTGTCATCTAGCCTTCCCTCCCTTTTTTCCAAGGAAACAGACACCCCACCTTCCAGGAAAGCTTCATGTGTTTAATTCTTGAAATGGAAAATTGCCCTTTTCCCTGACTTGCTGTCTTCCTTGCCAAAAAACAAAGAGGATGACTTATGCCAGAATAAAGGCTGTATTATAATGCCTCTCTGCTGTTACTCACAGTAACAGTATCTTGCTAGATACCCGTGCTCACTTAAATCTAACTTTGCCTCTGTGCTTTTCTTGCTTGTGGAATTCAGTAGCTGTCTCCTGGGCTTTTTTGCTCTTTGCCTTCCTTTTTGTCCTTTGCTCCATCCCTTCCTGTGATACCTTTGTGTTTGGAGCCAGGCACAGTGTAATATTTACTTTGGTCTTTTGGTGCGTACCAGGCTATGGGAACCTTCGGAAATACTTGGTGCAGTAGCTGGCCCTTGAACTCTTGGGTTTGTTCCACCTCAGCCTCTCAAATATTGCTGTTAGTTGTGCCAGGCAGCTCTGCCTATGTGATTCATATATGAATTTTTTTTCTGTTGCAGGAGACCTTTGATTACATTGGCAGCTCACGAATGGTGTATGATATGGAAAAAGACAAGTTTCCTCTCCGCTTGGACAACATTCATTCATTTGTGGAGTTGAATCAGGTGTGGGATAAGTTAGGGAACTTTTTTATTCCCTGTTTCTCTGTGATAATTTAGCTGTGGTTTTCCCAGCCAGCCTTTTACTGGTTTTGATTTTCCCCTGGACTGGACTTCCCTGCTCTGCCAGACTCGGTGATGTCCAATCATGTACTTATGGTGGGTTTTTTTTTCTTGAAGGTGGCTCTAAGGAATGATTCAATTCTATGGATGCATACAGACCCCGTCTCTCGGATGAATGAATCTGTTGAAGTGCAGGTAGTAGAAGGCAATCCGCAGTCATTCACCTAACCAAAATGCTGTGGGATCTTTAGCACACTGCAAATGATCAGGATATTATTCTTTTCAGAGAAACTACACATCCAAAAGAATAGCAAACAGTGCCTTTTTCTCTTCTTTCAGGTTAGAAACTTGCTAGATGTTCTGAGTAACAGCAGCATGGGAGCAAACGTGACTTTGCAGGAAGCTGGATATTCGCAGCCTCTTCCCCCATCTTCCTTCCAGCGCTTCCTTCGGGCCCGGCACATCCCCGGAGTGGTCCTAACTGACCACAAGACTGCCTTCCAGAACAGGTACTGCTCCAGGGTGGACGGGCACAGGCTGGCCCACAGCCGAAGGCGGCAGAGCCGGCAGAGGGCATCTGAGCTCCGGCAACACCTCTGCCATGGGGGTGCTGCCTAACATACGTGTTAGAGCGGCAGTCCCGGGGGGAGCAGAGGACCAAACATGTGCCATGGAATTGAATGAGCGCAACATAATTATTCTGACAACCGAAAGAAATCCAGTTTTGTACAGAAAATGTTCCCCACAGCTGGCTGGAAGCCAGAGGTGAGCAAATGGCAACTGAGCGTGCCTAAGCCTCATCTGTTCTTCCAGAAGCTAGCTGCCTTTTTTTTTTTCTTTTTGTTTTTTTTTTTTTTTTTTTAATATAGATTTGTGTTTGTGTTGGCAGAAAGCCCCAGGCACTGGAAAGGGCACTTTCATTCACCCTACATGACCCTACTGCAGCGTGTTCCTTGGGGATCCCCTGCTTCTCTTCAACTTTGGAAGTGGAAATGTGGGGTAGAGGACAGACATATGCCTCTCCCCTCTTCCCTAAACTCTTCAGATTGTCTCTTTCCCTTCACTTTCTATCCTTCTCTGCTGCTTCTGAGAATCTCTGTAGCAATCAAGGGGAAGTCGCTTCCCTTTCACCTCTAAATCTGCACTGCTGTAAAAGAGCAGGAAAAGGTGGGCTGGAGCAAGGCGCAACTCACTGCTGTGTGACCCATCTTTAGACTGGAGGGGATCAGTCCCAGGATGGCTGAAAATGTCAGGTGCATAAACCATGCAGTGGGCTTTCAGCCCAGTTTCCAGTTCAGCTGCATGTGCTGTAGATGCCTTGGTGTAAATATCTCGTAGAGTTCACTTGGAATTCCTTGCTGCCTTCAAGATAAGGCATTAATAAAATCCACTGGCATGACTCACGTCAAAAGCCCTCTTCCCAGGAGACCTTCCGCATGGCTTGTCCTTGCCTCAGTTTCTCTACCCATTTAATAGATTGGGCTGTTGCCCACCTGAAAGCTAATCACAGCTTGTAAATTGCTTGGAGATCCTCAGATGGGAGAAGCTGTGGAAGGGCCAAGTTAATTATAAAGCCTCATTAAATGGTTTAAGGAGCGTGTGGCAGGGCAGCGCTTTGGCAGGGCTGTATCTCTGCTCCCAGGAGACTGCCCCCACTGTTTGCTTTAGGCACACTCTGAATTGAATTCCATGCCCTATGGTTTCTTTCTGCCCCTCCCCAACCTCTGTTTGCCTTCTTCTTTTCAGATACTACCAGAGTATGTACGACACTCCAGAGAACATCCGGATGCAATACCCCGAGGGGCTTAGCCCTGAGGAGACCTTGGAGTATGTCACAGACACGGCCAAGGTTCCTACTTTGCATTTTCTTTAGCTGCTCTGTCGGGGTGGATGGTGCTTTGGGTAGGAGCAGGTAGAAACAGGGTCATGGGAAGAGGGGGAAAGCTGTTTCCAAAAAGGGCAGAAAAGGTGGGAGTGCTTTGTACGGTGACAAAGGCGATAGGCACTCAAATGCTAGCACGATGTAAGTGTTTTGATGGATTTGTAGATTCTGGCTTGCTCTCCTTGCTTGTTTTGCTGGATCTGCCTATCTTGATTAACGCAGAGCACTCTTTCTTTGCAGTCCCTGGCAGAAGTTGCCACAGTGGTCGCCCGTGCTCTCTACCGGCTTGCGGGGGGAGCCAACAACACCTCTGCTATTCAGGCAGATCCAAAAACGGTACGAGCAGATGGATTTGAGCCCCTGGCATCTCTGATGAGCCCTCACGTACTTCCCTTCTGTCTCTGTTTATATGTGTTTACACAGCATGCTGTCCTGTCTGTCTCCATGAGGGCTTTGCCTCCCCCCCGCTCTCTTTCCCCACCGCAGCTGAATGAAAAACCTTTCACCCTTCTCTAGTTCCTTGCCTCTCAATCTCAGGGCAGACATCAAGCTTCACGAGCCCTCTACAAAACAGAGCTCCTTTATTCTTGTTCCACAAAGCAGCAGAGGAAGCCGAGGTGAAATGGCAGTGTGTGCCACAGGGATCAGCTAAGGAGTCAGTGGAGCTGGAATCAAACCCAATTTTCACAGCTTGGTCCTGAGTTATATACAGTTGTGACATATAGTCTCCTTTGCTGTGCTCTTGGCCCCTGTAGTGGGAAACATCTGTCAGCCAAATAATCTTGAGAGGTATAGCTGTTAAGATGCTATTTTTTCTCCTCTTTGTATAAATCAATTCCTATCTCTTTCCAGGTCTCTCGAATGCTGTATGGGTTTCTGATTAAAATGAACAATTCCTGGTTTCAGTCCATCATTAAACCAGACATAAAAGGAATTCTGGGTAAGAGCAACATAGGGAAGAAGAACGAGGGGATGGGTTTGACCCCATATGTTACTTGGCAGCTTTCTAAAGCACCATACTAACATGGTCTGCTTCTGGCCATCTCCCTGCCAATCCCATTTCTGTGACTGTTCCAGGTGATGTTCCCCAACACTACGTTGCTGTTTCCAGCCCTGTGAACACTACCTACCTTGTACAGTATGTCCTGGCCAACCTCACAGGCACTGTTGTTAACCTCACCAAGGAAGAGTGCCTGAACCCTGAAAAAACACCCGGCAGTGAGAAAGAAGTAAGTACCCATTAATTAGAGTGGGGTGATAGGTAAGGACAGATCTGCTGTCCAGCTTGCTGATTGCTGCTTTTGAAGAGAGCTGGTTAGGATTGCTTTCTATTGCTTGTAATAACACATGGGAGAACTGGGAAACTCCAACAAGGAGGCATCTTTAATGCCCAAGGGCAGGGGAGGAGTGGACAAAAGGATCCCTTTACAGTGAGAAAAGTCAGTAAAGCCTCTCTCTCTCTCTCTTCCCCGCCCCCCCCCAAGACAAGGGTAAGGTTCCAGAACAAGGGGGTAGTTTGGTTATTTGCTAGTGGCTGTTTGCTGTCTCTTACTTTCCCGTCTTCTTTGCAGATGTATGAATATGCCTGGGTGCAGGGTTCTCTGGACCCTAACTCAACATCACGAGTCCCCTACTGTGTTCGGTCAACAGTTCATCTCAGCAAAGCACTCTCTCCTGCCTTTGAGCTGAGGCAATGGGGATCTACAGAGTACTCCACATGGACAGAGAGTCGGTGGAAAGAGATCCGTGCCCGAATATTTCTGGTAGCCAGCAAGGAGCTAGAGGTGAGTTTGTACACGTCTGAGAAAGAAAGTAGAATAAAAAATGTGGCTAGCTTTGAATAACATCTCCTGACAGCTGGAGAAACAGTTCAGAGTTTGTTACAAGATCTTATGCCATCATCCTGTGTGAGCTCCCCAGTTAAGAACAGCCAGGCTTTGATCCTTGAAAACAAGGTAACCACAAATGCATCACTGGTGATAACCCTACCACCTCCAGCCATTTGTGGGTTAATAATGTAGTCGCTGGGGCTGAGACAGTGTACAATAATCTAGAGTCCCATGAGCAGCCTGAGCTCTGTGAATAAAAGATGGAAGTGACAGGAGTCTTAACCCTTTCCCCAAGCACAAGTGGCCAAGCCAGTGAGTCTGGCTGTGCAGGTGTTTTGCCAGATATGCAACCCAGATCTTCCTTCCTGCAGTTCGAATCCCCTCTTGCCAGCGCAGAAATAACTTTTGCACAAACCTTCACAAATGAAAGCTGCTGTTGGTTCAGCGTCTCGGAGTCCAAGCAGCCCTTAGCTGGGTGTGATGTAGCTTAAGTGCCAGCAGAATAAGGGTTACACAGTCGCTTTGGGACTCTCTGCCTGTGTGGATGCCCTCTGGTTGGCTGTTAATGATGTCATACCCTGTCAGGACAGACTCAGGAGTGCACAGTGCTGTCGTCATCACGTGCTAGCAGTAAGCCACCCAAAGGCCATGCAAGCCCAGGCAATTGTTGCATCTCTCGGATGGTTATTTGAAATCTGAGCAGTTTATCTGTGTGGCACTCGGCTTTTTTAATACTGTCAGGCAAACACAATGCCTGTGTCTGTCGGCCTGTTACAGCCCAGTAGATACTGGTGCCCTGGAGATGCACGGTTTGAGCCCAGCCATCCCTGAAGTGTTGACCCAATAGAAAAATGTACTGAGAGTTGTAGCGGTGCTTGAGTGTCTGGCTGCTATATGGGTTCTGCCCTGAGATATCCAGGGGAGACTGGGAATGGCAGTCCTACCATGCAAGGAGAAGGGTTGACACGAAGGAATCTAAGGAGGGCTTAGACTGGTCTGGCACTTAGGCTTCAGGAAGGGTGCTGAGCAGGAGGTAATCTCAGCTATGCAAAGGTTATTGGCAGATGTTGATTCTGCCAGCAACTGTGCTTGTTGAAGGCATTTACAGTTCCTTGCCGGAGGAAATGACAGCTCACGCAGGAGTAGCCAGAGTGTCACATTAAATGCTTGCTAAAAATCTTTGCGAGCTGCGTCAGCCACACGCGATACATTCTTTATCTGTGATACGACGTTTTTACTTTTCCTCTTAAACTTCGGTTTGTGTGCACTGTTGATAACTACAATGAAAGCTGACCTGATCCTCTCTGGCAGTCGCTTTTGCCTAAGGCTGTAATGTCCTCAGAGTATCTTTTTATTTCGATGTGCATAGTGCCTCAGTAGTGAGTTGCTCTCTGTAGCTTTCTCACAGAGACCCCCATTTGATGCTAATTCTGTGAGGTGCTGCAGGTCTGTGTTTGTATCAACAATGCTAAGTGTTTCTCATCCCTTCCTAGATAATCACTTTGGTTGTGGGCATTGCCATTCTGATCTTCTCTCTCCTCGCCACGTATTTTATCAACGCCAAAGCGGATGTACTTTTTAGCATCCCACGGGACCCTGGGGCTGTGGCTTACTGAAGATGCTCTCAGGGCTTGAGAAGTCTTAGCCCTTGGATTTACAATTGTCAGAGATAAAACTACACTGGAATGCCCCTCTCTCTCTGGATAGGGATGCAAATGGTTCTCTCCAGAGCTTCCCTGCTCAGGTTCTGGGGACTGAGCCCTAAAACTTAAGAGACTTTCCCAGAAAACCGTGCCGACCGAGCCCTAAAGAAACTGTGACTGAGAAGTTCCCAAAGCCTTTCTTTTTAATTTGTCCTTACTTCTGAGCAACTTGAGAGGATTGGTCCTGAATGCCACTGAGACGACCATGTGATGGATATGTTCCCTAAATGAAGGCAAGGGTGGAAAGGGTAAAGGTATCTTCTCTGGGATGTACGTGGACCAGCAGATTTCCATGGTGTCTGACAGCACAGGTTGCCTGTTAATGTCCAACCATTGCTGTGAATCTGTGTATAGTACAACGCAGGGAGGGCAAGGTGTGTTTAACATGATTGGGTGTAAAATGTTCTTTTTTAATGGTGCAATATCTTCTGGGGTTTGTATATATATAAATAGTTCCATTTAATTAAAAAAATCTCCACTTACAAATTAACCCACTGCCTGTTTTGTCTTAGTCGCTGCCAAAAGAACCAAACCCACTGGGTGTTGCAATATGTTTTGGTCTCAGGAGAAAGAGAGTTTGTCTGAGTTGGGTTTTGACTCGCATTGAAACTTTTAATTCTTTCTACAGCTGGACAAAAGAAAGACATTGTGCCCTCAGACAGCACAGGGAATTAGCTCACTGTTGTTTAGACTGTTAGCTCTCCAAGGCAGGGATGGCTGATCACTCCAAACAGTGCTTTGTACGACGGTACCTTGATCTCGGTCGATCCCTAGGCACTGGTATAATAAACATAGTTTTTAATGAGCATGCTTACACACTTTGTTTGCTTCAGTGCTATTGCTTAGTGCCCGGCAAGGCTGGGCTCTCAGGGCTAGTGGTTGTGACTGACCAGGCACTTGGATATTCCTGGTTGTTTCTTTTGTATGAAAATTCACTTGTTCTTCAGCAGTCATGATTTAAAGGTGCGATAGTGCTGTTGTCCAAAGCGAGGAGCTCAAAAATAGGTAGAGAGGATTAATTCCAGAAATCGGAGCTGACTAGCACTAAAGCAGATATCACTTTCCCTTCCCTAGAGGACAGTGAGGGCTTATTGTGTTTAAGTCTTTTCTCAACGAGGCATACACTCTGGAGTTTTAAAGTAATTCAGACCTTGTACTTTCAGTGCTACCCTGAGGGAGACTTTTTCCACTTGCTAATGCATCCTGCTGTCAGGAAACTGCTCCTGATACTTGGTGGAAAGTTTCTGTGCCTGATTTCTTTTCATTTCTCCTAGCAATGCCGAAGAAACTCGTATCTCAATTTACATGGAGATATCTTGCCTTTACAATAAGGATTTTCATAGCCTCTAACTCCTAATCTTTGGACTCATTCCAACTTTGTCCGAACAAAATCAGTTCCCCCACATTATCCAAGTAGGCTTATTTCTGTGCATGAAAGTATTTTGGGTGACACAGAGGACCTCAGGACAGCATGTGGTCTGGCAGAGAGTTTTGTAGAATGTGGTTTTCCTTCCCTAAGGTAAGTTTATTCTGGTTTTGTACATATCAAAATGCAAATGCTTAATTCATGGTGGAGCAGTGCTGTGTGGAGAGATGTTGGAATCGGTGATGGCTAATCAGCAAATTGGGTCAATATACATGGGGTTCTTGATAATTTTCAAATTAAAAATGCGTCTGTCCTTCCCATACTGCTCTCTCTCCCATCTTTCAAATCTAGATTCTGTGCCTGGGTTTGGGGTTGTTTTTTTGTTGTTGTTGGTTTGTTTGGTTTTTTTCTCCTGAAGGCTTCTGGTTGGAATTTGTTTTTTCTCCTTGTTTTCCCCATACAAACAGGGATAAACCCTTTTACCACTCCCAGCCCCATTTTCCACTCCCAGCTTTTTGTTCGGAGCTGCTCTCTGGCGAGGCGAACAAACAGCTGCCTCTGTTGTCTGTGCCTGCGCCGCTCCTTGGATGGCCAACAGGTCTCCCCTGTGGACAGTGCAATGAGCAACCCTCCTATCAGTGGCTGACAAAAGGAGGGGAGAAGCAAGGGGGCTAGGCTGGCAGGCACTGCAGCAGAGACACATTTTCCCTCCTGCTGCCAGCGCTGGAGAACACCGCAAGTCTTTTCTTGACTGTCAGCCCAAAATTTACCCGGAGCTGGGGGTTTGCGTGTCCCTCGAACTCTCTTGGTGCCAGCAGTGTCCCTCGCTGCTCAGAGGGGTAAAAGGAAAGGAAATAGCCATCAGTGTTTCCAGCCCTCCTCATTGTGTTTTGCCATGGTCAGTAAATTTGTTTTGCTCAGCTGGCTTTTGATGATGAGGCTTGTGCCTTGCAGATCTGAGCCTTCCCTCCTCTGGGAAATTGGGCCTGAGTGTTGGATGAAAGGGGGTGGGGAAGAAATAGGACTGCGAGATTCGTCTGGGAGGTAAATGAGCTACGAGAGTGAGTCCTGCTCCCTAGGTTTCTCTTCCTTGTCCTTCCCCAGACTGGCTGCGGCCACATCCCTTCCCCTCGCAGAAAGAAAATCTCACCGGTGACGTGGACCCTGCTGCTGCCCTGTTTCACAGTGGTGAGGGGATGCTCTTGAGACCTTGAGGTGAACAGTACTTGAAATACAAAGGTGTTTTGTGAAAGTAAAGCTAATGTTGCTGAAAGGAGCTGCTTTTTGTGTCGTGGAGAATGAAATCCCATTTTATATGGAAACAAGACCGTGCGAAAAAGTCTTATGTTCACCTGCATCGCTCTCCAGGTCATAAATGGGGCAAGTTGGGAGGAATTGGGATCCCTGTGACCTATTCAGTCATTTAGTCTCACTCCTGATCTTCAAACAAAGAGCTGACAGTGGATTTGGGAGTGCTCATTCCCCTCCACTGGGACTAGGAAAGCCTTTGCTGCTTTTGTATATGACTGCTCAATCGCTGCCCCTTAGGGAGTTGCTGTCTGCTGCTTTAAGCCCAGAGTTAGTGTCTTAGCCCTGGAAAGGCTCACTCTTAAGCCATCCTTTCCATGCCTTCAGTCTGAGTACAGTTATCTGCAGTAGGTACATGTCTCCAGTTCAGAAATGGAACAGGCTTGACCCCTTGTGTGTCTTCCTTTGTAACGTACAGTAGCTGCCTTTGGTTTGGGGCTGAGTTGTATCTTTAGTTCCTCCTCCCCATCCTGGTATAACAGCAGCTGTCCTCAGCTGCGCAAACCTTAAAGTTGATAACTCCCCTGATACACTTTTCTCCATCACTCCTGAGATCATGTGCATTAATTAGAGCATCCCTAATGCTAATAAGCAATGGGGAGTAAGTGCCTTCTCAGTACATTAATGTGGAAAGTAGTTTGAGTATTGGGATATATGTAGATTTAGTTTTATCTTTGCGATAGAAACAAAATTACTGAGTTCTGAGAAGCAACTGTTTGTATTTTGATGTCTTCTGGCTAAATAAGGTAGAGTCTAAGTGGCACTGGGTGACAGTGCAAAGCTGGTGGTATGGCCTTCTTTGAGGTAGGCTGACGTGAACGAGGTAATTCCCCCGTTCAAAGCCCATTTGCTTTGATAATTAGAAAAGTTTGCATGGGAAATTATGCAAAACATACGGAAAGCAAACAACTTTCCTGCTCTGTGTTTGGTTGTCTTTGAAGCAGTGAGTCACAGCGGACTACCCCTGGCTGCCTCTTGGTCTAGGGGAGGGATGCAGCGAGCACCACTTGGGTCGATTGTAGCTGGTCCTGGAGGACGTGGTCCAGCTGGGAAACAACTCACAGGAATGCTCTAGAGATGCCGAGCTGTTTTCTGGCTTTGGCAGATTTCTCCTGGCAAACTTTCCTGCAGTGATTTAAGATACTCTCCCAGCTGACAAAGGTTACCATCTCTCTAGCACAGTCAGCAGAGGAGACAAAAGCTCACTCCATTTCAGTTCAGCATCGCAATCAATTCAAGTACTGGGAAAATGCTCTCTTCTGACTCTTAAGACTTTGGCTTGTTGCTCCAAAGCAGGAGTACTTGAATTTCTTCCAGAACTACTACATTTTGAGGTGGTTTTACATCATTCCTGGTCTAACCAGTTCTTCCTGACGCCCATAGATCCTGGACAGCTTTGAGTTCTGTCCAAGCACTTGGCATCTTTGGCATCTTTTAGTCACCGAGTTTAGCACGTCAGTTATTCTGCTGGTTTAGTGGGACGGGGGTTCTGCAAGCTCTCTCCCCTGCTCAATGCTTGACCAAAGAAACAGGGAAGAATGGAGAAAGCGGCTGAGCTGCCAAGGGCAGATTCACCCTCGTGAGATGGAGCCTGGAAGAAGCAAGTTCTGCAGCCCTCTGCCAGGGGAAATAGAAGTGATGCAACTTCTAGCAAGTCTTGCTGAACTGCTCCTCAAAATAAACAGGCCGTTGACGCCAGCGAAGGCTGGGGCAGCTGCTCCCAGGGGCAGTTGGCTGTCTGCGCTTTGCACTGTGTTTTGCTCTAGAAGGTAAAGGCTGCAGTTCTGCGCCTGTTCCCATCTCCTCCCCACACCCAGCTCCAGTGAGTCTGGTGCTGGCAGGACAGCCCTGGAGAAGATCGACCGGACACTGGAACCACCTTTCCTGTTGTACTTGGAGAGAAGTAATTCACTACCTGCTGCCGGCTCTTTTGGCTACAAGGTGCCAAGCCAGGAGTAGAAACGCAGGGATCTCTCTACCTCACTTTTCTCCTGACTTGTCAGAGACTGTCCTCCAAAATCAGCTTCGTCGCTGTACCTTGCCTTGCATGGTTCTGTGAAAAGTCCTGTCCTTACTGGTAACCCCACAGTCCTGTCCTTACTGGTAACCCCACAGACTCTCCATGGAACTCCCACCCATGCCTCTGGCTTGGGCCAAGCACAAGATAGTGCTTGGATTACCCCAAACCACCTCCAGCTACATCAAAGCCCAGACTAGGTTTTTTGGGCAGCCCCTGACTCCTCTTGCTGAGGAGGGCAGCTGGCACATGCTCTCTCTGCCATAGAGCCCCCAGGCATCTTGCTGAGACACACTCCCCCCTTCATGCGCACACATAATTTGCAAGCATCAATTTCCTCTCCTCTCTCCCCACGCAACTCTACCAGGGATTTCTGCACAAAAAGAAGATGCCACCGACTCTCTTGACCTCTGAACTCGGCTGCCTCCTGGGAGGCAGAGGGCTGGGGCTGAGCCCAGAGAGGAGGGTTTGCAGCTGCCCTTCTGCCCTGAGGGGGGAGACATATGGGGGTGACAGTCAATGAGACAAGGAGAAAGGAGAGGAAATGTGTGTTTTCTTAGCGCCCGGCCTCCCAGCTCCTGGGAACTTTATGGCTCTGGAATATTAAGAGGCAGGAAAGTTAATTAATACCCAGAACAAAGCCAGGGCTGTTTGGCTTCTGGGAGAAGGAAGCAGTGGAGACAGGAAGAAAAAATTGGTGTCTTAAATAATTTGTTTTCTACCTTTTATCAGCAGCTAAAATAGAGATGAAGCCCACTGCAGGGGTGAAGGGATTGAGGTTTGGAGACCAAAGAAAGAGGCTTTCTGACAGAGGGCAGGAGGGTTTGTCGGGTGAGCTATAGGAACAGCTACCACTGCCTTGTTCAAGCTGGGGACTGAGCTTGGGACTTTGCAGAGCAGTATTCTTAGCACCGTGCTCTCTGTCACTTCCCTAAGAAGTCACTATTCTCTTACTTGAGATGACAGTTCCGCTCCCTGCACAGTGTCCTTCCTCTCCAGTCTGCCCAGCTTCTGCTGCCACCAGCACGGGAGCCCAGCGGCAGTGGCTGCAGCTTGCCGGAGTCGAGCTGTCCCACAGGTGGCCTTGCTAGGACTGTCTTTCACCCACTTCCCTTCTCCCTGACGGTCAGTATTGCAGTGTGGCTGGGTTCAGCTCCCAGCTGGGCTATTGCCTGCCTGATACCTAGCTCAGGGTTTAGAGAGACTGAGGTGTTGCTTTACATACCGCTTTATGGCATATACAGACAACCAGACCCTGTTTTCACAAGTGACAATTGCTTAGGCATGGATTATTCAAGGGAGAGCATTTAGCTTTAGCTCCCAAATAAATACACGGAGAAAACCTGCTACCTGCCACAAGAGCTACTCCTCTGCGTGCCTTTGAAACTGCTCTAGATCTGTCTGTGCTCAGTACTTGAAAGACTTCTGAGCTTTGTGTACCCTGTGCCTCGAGCGTCTGTGAAGTGGGCCTGAGCCTGTCCATTGCCTATGTAGACTGGCAGGTCTTTGGTCTGTGGACTAGTAAAGTGGATACAGATGTAATGGAGCCTTTGTGTGATGCTGCTGTCTAAAGGATACATCGAGTCCGGTGTCTCAGTCCAGTGCTCTGTCCCATAGCCTGTGGTTCCTCTCCAGTAGTCCTGCTGCCATGATCACTGACAACTGCTTTCTGTGTCCTACCTGTGAGCAGCAATGAGGTCCGGTTGAAGGAACGAAGGCAGCTTAGCTCAGGATAACTGTCGCAGCAAGCAAGGGCCATTGGCTGGCACCCAGCAGGCATCCAAGTCCAACGTGTTTCAAATCAGGGTCTGACTACGACAAATAAGGGTGTAGGAATTGCCAAACTAGATCATGCTCAGGGTCTGTCTCTGCCACCGCCTTTGTCTCTGACAGAGACCAGCACCCACTGCTGCTGGGAAAGGCACAGAAGACCCTGGAGTGACCCCGCACCCCAAATCTACAGCACGCTGATAAGCTGGCCACCTAGTTCCCATACTGGGTACCATTGGAGCCATCTGCCCTGGCTCTGCTCAACCTTGTCCTCTCTCTGTGTGCAGCGAGAACATCCAGTCAGATCTCGCCACCACCACTGTGTTGTCCGTTGTCCAGCCAGCTGCAGGCATTCCTGAAGAAAAATACCAGGGCTGGAGAAAAAGGAAGGTAGTTTGGGGAGACAGTGATTCAAGCTTGCTCTTCCCCAGCCTGCCTTGTGCAGCCCTGTGCTCCTGGGGCCCTGTCGCTTTTATCTCCAGCCTCTTCCACCTGCGCGTCCAGCCTGAGCGCTCGTTTGTGGTGCAATTGCTCGGAGGAGGTAAAGGGTGAGGCAGGGATGGAGGATGCTGCTTAGGACCTACAGCTCTCTGCTACCCAGGTGATCTTTCCCCAGTGCCAGCACAGCTTTAACAGTGAGGTTTCTGGGGCTAATCAAGATCGACATACAAACAAAACAGCATCTCTGCATCTCGCAGCCAGCAGAAAGGGAGAAGCAGATGGGCTAGAGGAGGCAGGGAGCTGCTGCTAAATGGATTGATGGAGAGGCCTTTAAGAGAGATGGATTGGAGAGGGAGCCGCTGGAGGAAAGGGCCGGGGCGGCCACGCTGTGAATGGGGCAGGGGCCCAGGGAGATGATGGGAAGGGAGAAAGGCCTGCAGATAACAGATGGATGGACACAAAGACTGGAAGGGAAGAGAGGGACAGATGGACAGGCAATAGAGAGAGTCAGGAGAAGAGAGGGATCTGGACATAATTAGATTGGATCCGATTATGACAGACTCGATTAGAGCAATATTATGATCAGGAGCTTCTGTCGCTATTTGGCTTTTAGGGGGGAACAAAGCCAGAGAGCACGTGTGGAAGGGGGACAAGCAGAGGCGAAGGGAACCGGGAAGGATGAAAGGAAAGGGGCTCCTTGTGAAAGCTGTCAGTGGTGGTGGTGACAGATTGTCTAGTTATCGAGCACCGGGGCCGTCTGTCACCGACCGCTCACAAAACCTGCACTCAATAAAAGCCAGGGAGACAAAGGCGAGGAGAGGAGAGGGGCTATCGGAGCCGAGAGCTTCTGTCACTAGCCGGGCAAGTGTGCCCAGGGCACAGGGAGAGCTGTGCAGATCAGGGATCTTCTGTTATTAGTTAGGCACATGCACAAGTAAACATGGGTGTGCACGCAAACACACGTGCTGAGGGGTGCTGGACCTTGCTGAGCCACCTACCCACGTGCACATGTACCCTGCAGCCCAAGCTTGCGTGTGCACGCACACTTGTGCACACGTAGCTTGCGCAGACAGCCTGCACGTGCACGCACATCTGCGTGCTCTAACATACTTGCCCAAAAAGGCCTTGAGCCCTGGCTTCGCAGGGCATCATCACCCTCAGTAATGCTTAACAGCCTGCCCAGGTGCTTCTCCTGCGTCGATCCAAATAGCTCTGCTTCCCTCTCGCTGTCTGCAAAGAGTCTGGTAGCTGGAGCGTCAGCCAGCTGAGCATCGCAGCGTGGTCAGTGAGGCCTTGTGCCGTCTGTGCAGAGTGTGTGAACCTTTGCAGCCAGCCCAGGCTGCAGCCGTTGGTTGCAAGAGCGTGCTGCAAACCAGACGTGATGGAGCTGGCGGCTGCCCCCTCCACAAACTGCAGTTGTGCATGTCTGGACGAAGTATGATGGCACCAACCGTGACACTGTGGATGCTACAGGGTCCCTGATGGTTTAGCTGCAGGGAACGTTCCAAAATGATCGGTCTGCCAGAGAAGACTTTGCCATGGATGAGCAGCTGGGTGGTCACAGGAACACAGCGCAGCCCAACCCAGCGCCTTTTGTTCTGCAGAGGGTCCTTGCTGGAGAGATGGGACCCAGTCCCACCACGTGCATGGAGGTGCCGGTTGATGGGCAAGAGCAGTAATCCGCGCCAGGTTCTCTTGTCTTTCCAGCGTCTCTGTGTTGTGGCAGGGATCTCCTTCCAGGTCTCCCCCCCGTTGTTTGGACACGCAGCCCCTCACTCTGTGAAAGTTACAAAACTCCAGCTGGGTCTGCTCCAGCAGCACAAGGGTTAAAGCTGCCTGTTTTCCCTGACAAGCCCAGGCCAGTGTGGTCCCCAGTGGCTTTGTACAATATGTCGCCTCATCTCCTGCCAAATGCCGCCTCTTCTAGTCTCTTTTCATACCTCGCCGTGCCCTCCCTGCACGCACGCAGGAGGCCTGGAGCGGCAAGCCCAGCTCGGGTCCCTCTGGCCCCGTGCCACCGCTCCGCTCTCTGCAGCCGATCCCTGACCCTCATGGGTCAAGGTGGGCAAGTCCTGGAGGGCTTCATCCCCTTGGATGGAAATGCCACAATGGACCCGCTTGGGTCCGTCAGCCTCACAGGTCAAGCTGAAGATATCAAGAGATTTTTAAAAGCTGGCTGTGTTCCCACTGGTGTTCACCACCCTCTTTCTTCTTGAACGCTGTGTTGAAAGGGAGGCCCAGGAATTCAGAGGAAACGAGGGTTTTCTGCAGGCTCCAGCTTGTGGGCTCCTGCGATTAAGAAACCTGGTTGGTTTTGACAAGGAATACCAGTTTCTGCCAGCCAGGAAGTTGGGAAACTCAGAAGCGAAGAACAACGCCAGAGGGTCCCTTGTTGTCCCTCCCCCAAATCTCACCGGTTTTTTACCAGCCTTAGGATATTGGAAGCTCAGAAGCTTTTGCTGAGGAGGTAGAGAATGAGGCAGCAGCCAAAATCCCAGGGATCACAGCAGCTCCCACAGGCTGCAGGCTCTGAGTGGGGACCAGGGAGGATTGCAGCCACGAGGGGAGTATTGGCTTGGATTGTAAGAGAAAGGTCTTGAGTTTCTCGCTCTGTCATCACCCTCCCACGAGACCTGTGGCTGTGGCTTCATCTTCCCGTGCTCCCCGGCACAGCACTGCCGATACTCATCTCGCCCTCCGCGAGCCGGTCGGCTCTGCAAGGCTTTGCAGGCTCTGTGCGCACCGTGCAGCATTCAGCGTCAGGGCTGCGTCCTGCCCGTTGACACTTCTCAGGTACAAAGAACAACCATTTTCCAAGCTGAGGGACGTCCCCAGATGAAATCCTCCCTCCCGGCAGTGCAAAATCTGGATGCTGACAGATGAAGGGGCCTTTGCAATCTCAGCTCTTACCTGTGGGAGGAGGAAGGCTGAGAGTCTGCGTCATCCCAGGGCAGAGTTAAGGTGACTGCGTTGTGGGAAGGGGACCTCGGCTGCTGGGAGCAGGCACTGTGCTTGTGTCACTGCAGCCGAGCAGAGAGGGCTGTCCTTGGTGAGTGTCCCCCTCGGGGGTGAGCCGGGCAGTCCGTGTCCCCGCAGAGCACTGTGCATCGCTCCCCGGGAGAACTGCAAGGATCCGGGGTGGGAGGACGGATCTGCCAATGCCTCGAATTGAGGGGATAACTTGAGTGGGAGCCTGCTGAAGGGAGCCGAAACCTGCCCGCTCGCCTGGATGCTGCACGCTGCGATGGCTGCGAGGCCAGCACAGATCGGGCCTGGCATCCCCAGTGGGGAGGCTCCGGCAGCCAGCTCCGCTCCTTCCCTCCCCTCCTCCCCGAGCCCAGCCCGGCAGGATGCCCGGAGCAGCCCAGCATCAGCTGCGGAGAGAGGTGGGGCCCTGCTGGCGTCCTGGCAGGGGGAGAGGAGCTGGCCCTGGGGGTGGGCAGGCAAGACGGGAACAGAGGAGGGGCAGGGAGCACAGAGCGAGAAATAAATACGAACAGCCCATTAGGCTTCTCGGGGGAGATGGGGGGCCCAGGCAGAGTGCTGCAGCGAGGGAGGAGGGGGACGTGTGTGCACGGACAGGGGGATACGGGGTGTGCAACGGGGCTGGAAGGGGTTGGGGAAGGGCGTGCACGCCTGCGTGGACGTGGACGTGCTGCTCGTGTGTCCGCACGTGCAAGAGGAGCGATCTGTGTGTGTGAGAAGTGTGCGCGGGACGCGCGTGTGATAGATGCATGACGTGCGTTGCATCCAGTGCATTATCCAGGCATGCTGTGCATCGCGCGCGTGTTGGTCTCGGGGCGGATGTGGCTATTGCCACGAGCTCATTAGGCGAATATTGTTTTATAATCGGTGCCATAGCAATGGTGAGGCAGGCTTCTCGCCGCCACCTGATCCCTCTGCCTCGTCCGCCGCTCGCCCTGCAAACTCCGAGACCATCTGCTGATCCGTGCCACGGGCTGGAGTCCGCCCAGGTGCAAATGCCCATCACCTGGGCTTCGCCTGCCCTGCAGGGGAGGGGGAACCAGCCCCCAGGGCCTGGGAGGGAGGCGAGGGGGGGCCGTAACCTCCAGCACTCAGCGGAAGGAGAAGACGAAGGTGTGAGGCTCCAAAAAGCAAACTGCAGGGAGGCCTGGGAGGACACGGACAGATATGTACGGACGGGATGGGGGACGCGGGGATTTCAGAGCAGGGGGTTTACTGTAATGAGGACAAACAGGAGCAGATTTTCGCAGGACAGAGTTTAACAGGAGAATTCGAAATTGGAGAAGGGTGAGAGGCAGAGACCAAGTCTAACCCACAAAAGAGATCATTGTTTCACGGTTAAAGGGAGGATCAGTGCTTCAAAGCAATACCTGTGTATTCTGGGTACCTCTGTCTTTCACTTTCTTTCTCTTTCCTCGCAAACTTTACTACAGGTGAATTTTACAGCAGCTCACAGGCAGGACCGATGGGATAGTCGTTGCTGCTGGTAGAACCTGTCTGAGGGAGGCTGTCCGTGGTCCAGGCACCCACCGCTGCTCACCCGCCCCACACACGCACCCGCAGACCCGTGCATCACGCGGCTGCGTGCACACGGACACGCGTGCATGTCGGCACAGCGCGGACACCCAGCCCAGCTCACGCACGCGCCCACGCCGCGGCTGCGGGGGGCTGCACGCCCGTGGGAGCCACCAGGAAGGCTGTGCTGGCGGTCCCGCTTCTTCTGCAGGCGCTGCTCCTCGTCCCACCCCAGCGCAGGGACTTGCCTGCCTGCCTGTCTCTCCCTTTCCCCTTTCCACGTTTGCTCCCATCTCTCTATTTCTCCTTTATGAAATATGCATGGAGAACAGATGTCGCCTTCTCCCGGAGCACCCCCCCCCCACGGCCCCACGCCCCCCCCCCCCCC
>JAVKLA010000088.1:12086578-12097831 GCA_034782735.1 Sagittarius serpentarius
CCCACCCCCTCCATCCACCCTCCAGGACCACCTCCAACCTCCACCTCCCTCCTCTCCCGGGGGCTCCAACCTCCCGCACAGCCAATGGCATCCCCTCTCTTGACTTTAATATTTATGAGGGGGGGAGCACCAGAGCGGCCAATGAGGCGGCCGGGGTCGGACCCGGCGTGCGAGGCTGGGGTGTATATATAGCGTATGGGGCACATGCCTCCTTGGGGTGTCCATCACAACACGCGGTGGCCCGCTCGCACTCCTGCCCGAGGAGTAGCATGCCCGGGCCCCAAGGCTGCCGGGGTTCCCCCTGACCCCCCCAGGTCCGTCCCGCCGAGCAGGACACCGTGCACACCCAGGGAAACTTTCTGTGTCCTCAATGGATGGATGAGCCAAGCGGTTCCTTCCTCCCTGGATTACTTGAGCTTCATTCTGCTGGAAGAGAAAAGCTGGAGCCCGGGAATGGTCATTGGCTTGGGGGTAAGGCGGCTGTCCTGGGGACGGGTGAGCAGCGCTCCTGGACGTTGCTGCGAGGTTTGATGCTGCTGAAATAAAAGGGTGGCAGGTGGGGAGAGGGACAGCGAAATAAGCAGCGTGGTCTGCACGGGAAGGTAGCCCTCTGCGCAAAGCCGCAGGCTCTCCCGGGCAGGGGGCTCGACCTTGGTGCGAGGTTTAACACAGAAACCCGCGCGCGCATCCTTCGCTTCGGGCTTGGCGGTGGCATGGGGGATTTCTGATCAGGAAAAAGAAAAGGAACCTCCAGTCAGATGGCCTGAAAGTGGGTCCCAGACACACTCTGCGTGGCCGAGGAGTCCTCAAAAATGGTTACACCGCTGGTCTGGAGTGCAAGGAAAAGGGCAAGCGAGGAGGTGGGAAACATTGCTTCCCGTCGGGGGGTTAAGCATTGCTGGGGGTTTGCTGAAGGCGGGACTGGAGCAAGTGTAGGTTTAAAAGAGGTTCTTGCAATAGATGAATTTAGGAAGATGGCAGTTTACAGTTCATCGGAAGGAAAGAGTGAAAAAGAGCCACTCAGAGCACAAGTCACCCACGCGAAGGAAAAGCTTTTTGAGGACTGGACTAACCCAGCCAAGGCAGAGCGGGATAAGGAGTTTATCTGGGTCCCGTACTGAAACTTGCCTTCATGCAAATGGTCCGGTGTCTCCTGCCGACATCCTTCTGCGACTGAGCACAGAGTGCCCCGTGCAGGATTCCTGCCTGCCGTGTTTGATACACCTTAAATTCACTCGCAAGGACGCTGAGACAGGGACAGCAACGTGTCCCACAGCCTGTGCCCTCTGCGGACCGCGCCGGGCTGGTGAGCGGTTCCCAGGCTGTTCCTGAGCCAGGTCGCCATCCCCGTCTGCCAAGGAGAAGGAGTTTTTGCAGCTTCCCCTACTGCAGGATGAAGTGACACGCTCCTGCCTCAGTGCTGGTGTCCCAGGAGGGGACAGCAGGCAATTGTTTGTCTCCGTCCCTGCCCTGGGCTGAAGTGATGGGGCCAGGAGGCAGCGGAGCCGCTCCGCAGTTTCTTGCCGGGGTAGTTCACCCGCACGTGGACTGCATCTCCAGCACAGCCCCGGCTGGATAAGGCAGCACCTGAGTTTGCAGAGCAAGAGGAGAACAGGCCTGTTGTTTTCAGAGCAGCAGTGCTGGGATAAGAGGGAGACAGAAGAGCGGTGAAGCTGTGTAAGAGATTAAATATAGTTCCCCGTCCCTAAGAGCAGGGGGGAGAGCATTTAAAAAGAAGCTGCGCACACAGGTGCGGAGCTGCACACGTGAGCGTGATCCTGGATGTCCGTGCACCGACTCCTCGCCACGGCCGAGGTGCTGAAAGTGCAGAGCTGCCGTGGCACGTGTCCAACGCCAGAGCCGACCTTCCCCCCTGGCCCTTCTGCAGCCTCTCCTCAGCTTGCGCTCACGGCTGGAGCAGCACTCCTGCCCCGCTGCCGGGAGCCGCCACGGCTGGGAGCGATGCTCCGGGGATGGCTATTGTGAGTGGGAGCGGGGTGGCACCACCAGCACGCAGGGGAACGCCAGGGCCGCGGCGACAATCCTGGAGCTGGCCGGGAAGGGCTGCCCCGGCTCACCGGCCAGGCACAGAATTGCTTTGGATGGTGTTCAGCCACGGACACGCTGCTGCCGAGGGCAGAGCGGCCAGGAGGGCAGGACTGCTCCCTCCATCACCAAGCACCAGAAAGGGGGTCCTGGGTCTGCAGGAAGGGGACGAGATCAGAAGAAGGAAAGAAATTAAAGCGGGGGGGGGGGAAGGAGAAGGTTTAACAAGGTGCAGGAGTCATGGCTATAGTGGACAGCTACAGCAGATGTGGCTAATTCAGGAGCTTGAGACACACGCGGTTGCGTTGGTCGTGGTTCTTGGTCCCTGGCTGGTTTGTCGCTGAAGCTGGTCACAGGGAGGGCAAGTTAAATACAAAACCACACTCAGCCGTGCTCTAAGGACAGTGCAGTTTATTGCAAGCTCAAAGCCTTGAGAGGGCATTCCCCATGGATCCTGGAAGCCGCGTTTCCATCAGCCCTTCCATCATCTCCAGGCTAAGGGTTCACAAGAGTAACTTTTTGTTTGGGATTTGGATGGTTTACTTATACTCTCACACATAGCTGAAAGGTTTTGTGTTATAGAAAAAAAAGTCCAGGTTAATTTTTTTTGGTGAAATCTGAATATCACAGTGCAAGGGTGAGTGTGTGTGTGTGTGTGTGTGTGTGTGTGTGCGCACAGAGATGCCTGACTTGGGGCAGATTTACGAGCATGGGTGTAAATTAGTGTGCATAAATGGATGTGAGATTCTCACAGAGGAGTTTTTGACTGGGAACATTTGCAGATATGTGCTGGGAAATGTGTCTGTGTGTATATGTGTACGTGTGTGTGTACATGTGGGTTTGTGTAAGCATGCAAAGAAACAGCACGTCTGTTTTGGGGGGGCTCAGAGGGGCTGTGCAGGCATTTCTGTGCACGCTTAAGGGGTTCCTTGTGTTTCTTGGGCAGCATTTCTGCAAACACGCATCAAGGGCTCTGCCCCCCGCCAGTCTTTTAAAACGGGACGTGGACTGTTTCTTCCCAGTCACTGCCTGTCCATATTCGTTTAGTTCCCATTTCTCAGTCGTATGGCTCATTACAGGCTTGTCAGGCCTGAGCGAGGTAATATGTTGTACATCTCTACCTGGCTGGCTTCCCAGCCAGGCTGCCATCTCTTCCAGCAGCAGCGTTTCCCCGTCTGAAGTTTGTTTCCCTTCCCCTGCTCCACCCCAGCCCTTCCTCTGCCCGGGGGAAAGATGCGCCGGCGGCAAGACCTGCCTTTCCCAGACCTGCTCCCGGGGTGCCGGAGGCATCTGTGCGGGCCTGGGGGCCCCATGCCGGAGCCGTGCAGGGAAGGCAGCGGGGGGGAGGAGAAGGGAGAGGAGAGGCAGCTTTCCCGGCCGGCGGCACAGCGTCCCGGAGGGAGCGGGGAGCCAGCGTCTATTTGGACACATCAAGCAAAGCAGCTGTGTTGGGTTCCATATGTCGGGGGTGCCAGGATCCATGACATACGGGCTCATTTAGTATACAATAAGCCCCCCTTCCTCTCGCCCCTGCAGTCTGTTTTTCCCCTTCGCTCATCCACCACCTGTCATCTCTCCGGAGAGCCCGGAGAAATGGCTTCCACCTTCTCCCAGAGCCACCCCAAAGGCTCCCTCTCCGCCGCCGGTGACCGGGGACCCGGAGCCCCAGCCCAGCCTGGCAGGGACAGGCTGTCCCCGGCTCCGGCTGGGGCCAACGCCGCAGGGCAGGTGGAGCAAACAGCCGTGCTCTCTAGCTACGTCTCTCGCGTCCGCCGGGAGCTGGGCGATACTGAGAGCCCCTGTGCTTCTGTTTTCTAGAGCACGCGGGAGGAGTTCGGCTCTGACGCCTGACAGCTCCGAAACTGGGTCCTGCCACGGCTGCACGGAAGAGCCCGCAATCTCTGTGCCCACGCGCGCGCAGAGGATATTTACTTATTTATTTTATTTATATGCGTCCCGCCATCTTTCTTACATTATTTATTGTGAAAATTGTCGCCTGCCCAACGAGTTTTCTGGGGAAAAGGGAAAATTTTGAAATTCCCTTGCGGAGACTGTGTGTGATGAGGAGGAAGAGGAGGAGAATAACCAGGGGCTTGCTGTGAGCCAGAGACCTTCTCTTTAAAGCAGAGCAGTTTTGCTTCGACACCCTGCCTGGGTCAGTCTGTCCTCCTGACGTCCCGTATCTCTGAAGCCTCTATCTGTCTGTCCACCCCTCTTCTGCAAAGATGATGCTCAATTCAGACCAGACAGAGATCGACCTGCCCCCGACACACTCCGAGTCCGAGTCCGTCTTCAGCGACTGCGGCGGCGGCCGCGCAGGCAGGGCAGAGGACGCCGGCGGCGTTGGCTTGTGCGCTCAGTCCCGGATAGCCGAGCCGGGCGAGGCCGTGAAGAAAGACCTGCAGCACCTGAGTCGGGAAGAGCGTCGGCGCCGGCGGCGTGCCACGGCCAAATACCGGACAGCCCACGCCACGCGAGAGCGCATCCGCGTCGAAGCTTTCAACATGGCCTTCGCTGAGCTGCGGAAGCTGCTGCCCACCCTGCCACCGGACAAGAAGCTCTCCAAGATTGAGATCCTCCGCCTGGCCATCTGCTACATCTCCTACCTGAACCACGTGCTGGATGTCTGAGCTGCCCAGCCGGCGTCCGTCTGTCTGTCTGCCACATCTCCTACCTGAACATGTGCTGGGCATCTGAGCCAAGAGCTCAAGTCCGTCTGTCCATCTATGACCTGAACCACATGTTGGGCATCCAAAATGCTGTGCCTGTGTCCATCTGTCTGTCCAAATGGACCAAGTCCCCAGCCTTGCTCTACCCTCTAGCTGAACTATGTTCTGTATTTCCCCACCACCAAGCCCACGTCCGTCTGTCTTTCCATCCTGCCTGAGTTAGGCTGGATGTCTGGTCCATCAGCCATCTGTCCGTCCTGCTGGATCTGCTGCCTGAAGCCTGTGCTGGCCGTGTACGCTCCCAGCTTCTGTCCATCCTTCTGCTGCGCATCCCACTGATACTGCCTGCAGGATCCTGCGCCCACATCCGTCAGTCTGTCCGCCACATCCGCTCCCTGACCCACAGCAGGAGCCACTGAGCCCGTCTGCCTGTGCGTCACCTCTTTTATATGAGCCACAACAAAATGGACTTGTGAAACACTGCGGCACGAAGCAGCTCCGGGATCTTGTCTGTCTGTCTGTCTCCACCTTCTGCCACCGGCTGCCCCACCAGCACGGCCAGGCTGGGCATTTTGTCTGTTTGCTGCTGCTCTGCCCCTGGCATCGTGCTGGGCACTTAAAGGCCCACATCAGGACTGCCTTCCCCGCAGAGGGAGCCCAGCCCAGGAGCATCCTTGGGCACCGAGCAGCTCCTCTGCGTTTGCCCTGGCTTGTCACAGCCCAAAAGGAAGCACAAAGCGTGGTGCAGACCTGGCCACACTTCCCACAGGTGACAGCGGCAGGTTCCCCTCAAGATGGAGCAGAGAGGCGTGCTCGCTCGCTGTGCTGCCTGCAAGGTGCCCGGAGCAGCGCTGGTCAGGCTGGAGCAGCAACCGGGGTCTCCCCAAGCCCCTCCGTCGCACATCTGGTCTCCTCGAAGCCCAGCTCTCCGCTCCCCAGACCTGCGCATCCCAGGCTTTGCCGCCCGACCCTCCTTTGCACTAGTGCACGATGAGTGTGAAGCTCCCCTGGCCTGGCCCGTTGCACCGACAGACGCAACCACCCCCGGGGCACCAGACCTCCCCATGCAGCACTTCATCTCTCCCCCCTCCCCGCTCTTCCTCTGTCTCTCCTTCGGTGCTCCTGGTGAAAAAGGCCTGAGTGGGGTCACAAGCGTGGCACGTGCCCCAGCGCGGGGGGACACCGGTGCTCAGCTGCCCCAGCGCCGTGTCCCTCCTCTGCAGCGTAGCTGGTGCTGCTGGGGCTCATGTGCAAAGAGGCTTCGCCCTGGGGTGCCGCGGCCCCCCTTCCCCCCCCCTCTGTTTACACCAGTACGGCACTGGTGCAGCGTGACCTTTCACAGCACGTGCTCTGCTGGGTTAAACTGCACTTTACCTGCGGCTTGCAGGGCGGTGGGGTTGGAGAGGGGAGGAAGCTGGTACGGCCCCTTTGCCCGGCTTCCAGCAGCCGGGGCTCTCCTCGGCCCCCCTAACACGGATCAGCACTTTGGGAGAGGGAGGGGAGTGGGAAGGGAAAGCGGAGCCGAGCAGCCTTTTCTCCAGCAAGGGCACGCTGAGGCTGGGGAAAGCTCATTGCAGGAGTGAATGTTTTGCCTTGTTTTATGGGTGTGTGTTTGTTTTAAGAGTTAATTTTGCACTGGCAGTGGCAAGAGCACAGGCAGAGCCCGGGCGGGGGACCAGGACCTCGCAGAACCCACTGGCTGTGCTTAGAGCCGACGCTCCGCGCCGGGAACAGAGCCGCAGCCTGGCCCGCGGGGAATGGGTTGGGGCTGCTCCTCGTTGAGCCTCGCCGGGAGACAGGCAGTGGTCCGGCCCGCAGGGTGGGTGCTGGGAGAGGTGACTTCGGCGCGCCAGAGATGAAACGTTCGTGGTGAGAGGGTCAGTGCCGTGTCCCGCCAACACCAGGAAACCCCCAGAGCTGGAGCAGGGGGTCCCAGCAGCGCCTGCCCCGCTCTGCCCTGCGGGGTCCCACCCTCCGCTTTTTCCCCTCCCGAGGTGTTGGCCGCTGCCCGGGCCGGGTGTCCGAGCCCCACGAGCCCCAGCTGGGCTTCCCCGGGACCTGCAAACCTCCTGGCTTCATCCCACCCCTGTCTCTGCTGCCAGCTCCCAGCGACCCCTCGCTCCGTACCTCATTGCCCCCCTCCCCGTAAAAGCAGGGAGAATGATCGCTACCTCTGTCTCGCAAGGACTCGCCAGTGAATGTGGGATCCCCGAGGGCCGGAGCGGCAGACCCCGCTCCCCCACCACCGCACTGCTCAGCAGGGCAGCGGCAGAGCAAAACAGAGCAGGGCAGCCCACCCTTCCCCTCCACTCACCAGCCACCTCTCTGTGCCACAAGGATATTTATTGAATTAATTTATTGATAAATGTTATTATTTATTTGCTGTGTTGTGCACTTTTGGGAAAGGGAAAATAGAAAACAAACAAACAAAAAAAAAATAACCACGGCGGAAAACCAACCAACCCACCCTTGTACGCGGTGTGCCCCAGCGTGTGTTTGTCTTGGCTGTTCAGACTGTGCAAGGATTTATTATTTATGAGTTCACAAGGAAGTCGGGGAGGGGGAAATGAATTAAACTGCCAGCAAAAGAGAGATCTTGAACTTAGAGTGCCCGGCTTCCCTGTTTCTTTCTCTTTTTTTTAATCCTGTTTTTAACCATCTCTTCCTTGCGCTGTTCGGCAGTGGTGGTGGATTCCCCGCGCAGGAGTTGACGGCTGCAGCCGCGCCTGCGAAAGGAGGCAGGGGGAGGGAGGCCATCACCCACCACACCGGCCAAGGGTCCGGGACCTGTCCTCTTGGCACTCGAAGAGTCCTACCAGCACCGGCCGGGCTCGGGCTCGCTCGGATCCGGGGTGCACGCCGTGTGTTTGGCTTTCCCTGGATCTGCAGTCGCCGTTTGAGCCCAGCTTGGCTTTGCTGGGACAAGCAGACCCCGACCGGCCCAGTCCCTCTGGTGACAGCAGAGGGATGAGGACATCTGGTTCAGACATCAGCATCTCCAAACACACCCAATAAACCACCTTCTCTCTCCTGTGTACCCCTGGGAAATCAGCGCGGCCCTGGCTCCAAAGTCACCCATCCCTTGACCGTGCCCCTCTGCCTGGCAGAGCCCCCGGGGTCCCCATCTCCATGTCCCCCAGCCCTCTCCCCTGTGAGCCCCCAGCGCTCTCCCCGCTTCCTCGGCCCACCCCGAGCTACGCGGGGAAGCAAGTTTGCGGCTCGTCTCCTTTGTCTGCGCCGATCCCGCGCGTCCCTGGGGGCAGGTTGCAGCTGTTCGCCGACTTGCTCCAAATTTCTTCATATAATCAATTGGCCTCGGCTGCAGCTCGGCTCAGCAGAGATGCGTCAAAGGGGAAATAATAAACATGGGGGAGGGAGCAGGGGAAAGAAGCGGGGAGACTTTGCACCGGGCTGCAGGGGCAATAGCGGCTGGTGGGGCGCGGGAGGGGACCTTGGCGCTCCCAGGGCCCCTTTTTGTCCCAGCTCAGGGATTTCTCCCCGGTGTTCACCCTTTGGGGTGCACCGTGCCTCCGCCGCCTGCGTCCAAACCCAGCTCTTCTCCCAGTCCCTCCGGCACCAGCCTCCCCACGCACGCAGGTTCGTGCGGGGCGGCCGTCTCCATCCTCCCCGCGGCGGGTGGTAATCGGGTTAGGGCAGCGCCAGCTCCGCCGCGGCAGCTCCCAAACCTCTGCGGGGTCGTTGTTCCCGGCTGCCAGCCCCGGCCCTGACATATGGTCCGCATTGTGCCTCGCACAATGGAAACACTTCATGCTAATTTAGATGCTGGTTCTGGCCTTGCTGTCATCCTCGACAGCTTGGGTCCCTTGCCTGCTCTTTGTGCTTGCGGGCAGGCAGGGTAACAGGCAGCTCGGCTTCTCCTCTACCTCCCTGAGCGTTTTCCTAGACACTTCCCGACTCTTTCCCTATTCCCACAGCTATTTCCTTCTCTCTCCCTCTCCTTCCCCATCCACATCTCCATCTCGCCACACCACCCCCCACCCCCCGGCCTCTGGAGGACGCTGGTCCCGGTGCACAGGTAGGTGCATTTTTCACAATGGCTTTTCATTTGAAAAAGCCCCTCGGAAAATAGTCCTGACGGTGCGGATAAAGAGACGTGCATGAAACAGTTCAGCTGCTTCTGCCCGGTGGCATTTCTGTGTCCCTGCCCCGGGGACAACGAGGTGGGGATGGCCGCCAGCCCCCCTCCACGTCCCTTCCTTCCCCAAAAAGGAGTGGCCGCTGCAGGATGTGACACCCCGGTTTGGGAAGGGGGAAGGACACCCCTTTTTCCAGCCTGCTGCCTGCCTGTGCCCTGGTCCCCAGGGATGTCACCGTGGGCAGCAGCTGTGTCCCCAGCTTGCCTGCGCGAGGCGGCAGTGCCATCTGCTGGGTCCCCGGCACGGGGCCCCACATGCTCACGCCATACCCCTGTCACCCCCCCCCCCCCGGCCTGGGGACCCCCATCCCTAGAGCGTCCCTCTCCCCTGCAAAGGGACCCACCGCACACCCCGCTGCGGCTCTCAGGCAGGGCTGGGACCGGGACCGGCGCAAGGGACAAAGGCAAACGGCACCCGTGCGCACCCGTGGCACCTTCCCAAAAGCATCCTCCGTCACCCGTCATTTTCAATACTCCTTCCGTGCTTGGTTTAGAGCACGAGGGTCCCCTGAGGCCACGACGCCGACCAGAGATGGGTGGCTGGCAGAGACAGGCCCTGGCCCAAACGGACCGACGGTCTCGCTAGGTGAAGCCACCGAGATCTGATCCCTTCCTGCGAGACAGGGAGCAGGAGCCGATGAGCCGTCAGACGCCTCGTGCCAGCGGTCGCGTGGCAGAGATAAAGAGCCCGTCTGGACAGAGACCAGAGACAGCAGCGTGGCAAGAGCCGGGCGCGAGGGCCTGCAGCAGGGGCAGTTGGGGACCCGTGCGTTGTCCCCCCAGGCAGGGTCCGCAGCGCGTGGCACTGGGAGATGAGAGCCAGCAGGCCACGGAGGGTCTGGCACGATCACCGGCAGCCTGCGTAGCCCCCGGGCTTGCGGGCAGGACAGACAAACATCTGTGGGGATGGGTTAGATGGTGCTGATCCTGCCTGGGGCAGGGAGAGGCCAGCCGCCCTGCACCCGGCTTTCTAGGACTCCTCATCTCCGGGGTTATCTGCCCGGAGCCTCTGCCCCCCCTCCCTGCAGAGCAGGAAGCCCAGCCGTGACACCTTGGGACTGATGGGTGTTGGACCTGTCTGGGGCCCAGTTGTTAGTGTGTAGGGTGGTGGGGCAGCTCCGGGCGAGGAGAGGGGTCTGGCGGGTGTGAGGGGACTTCCTTGCTCTGCAGAAGGTCATTTCCAAGAACAAGGCAAGACAGGGGTGGTTCTGGGGAGTCCTTCATCCCCGGGAGGTGGGTGGGAAGCGCCCAGCACCCTGTGCACTGCTGATCCCGGCTGCTCCACGTGGGACAGGGCTGGGCACCTTGCAGAGCCGGGCAGGCTCTTCTGTCCAGAGAGCAGGGTGCGGAGGGAGGGGACCGTCCCTGTAAATCACAAGGTGGAACAATGCCGCCCTTCCCAGATGGCAGGGAGGCTCCAGCAACCCCAGCTGGCCAGGAATGAGCTCCGAGGGCTCATTAATCACTCCGGGAGCCGGAGCGGGAGCGGGAGGAGAGCCCCGGGGCAGCTGGCTGCAGGGGGAAGGGAGAGCAGGGGGGCCCCACGCCCGGCAGCAATCCCCAAGCCCTGCTGGGTCACAAGGACCCCAACTTGGCCACAGCTCCCGCACCCCCCAGGTTACACCTCAAGGCTGCTCCAGTGACTCACACAGCCCCTTGAGCCATGTGGGAAGTGGGGGGCACTTGCCCTCGGCTCTGGAGCCAAGGGACCAGCACACGCTGGGCTCCACCTCCCTCCAGTCTCTACAGCCAGCACAGGGCCCAGCATCGCGTCTCCTTGCCATTCCGTAGGCGGGGGCAGAGAGGGACCTAGAGCAGCCCCGAGGCTGCTCAAGCCGCCCCAGGGAAGAGCCTGGAGCTGGGCTTCCCAGTGACGACTGCAGCGTGGAGCTCAGCCGAGAGGCAGGGAAAGACACGCTGGGACAAGCGTCCCTGGCTGAGCTGCGACAATGCCTCCTGGACGGGCTCCTCCACCAGAGCCGAGACACTCGATAAAAATGGAGGGAGGAGCTGGACGGACTCAGGGGGTCCCTCCCGAGGTGCCCTGAGCTCTGTCCCCCAGCTTGCGGCTCTGGCTGCCCTTTCCCTCCCTTCCCTCTGACCCAGCAGCTCTCACCGAGCTCAGCCTGGACCAGGCATTTCTGGGTGCTGCGGCGAGGATGTTGCCGGACACCACCCGCCTGGTGCCTCGGCTTTAGGGGCACATGGTGACAGGGAGGTGACCCAGAGGGACCCAAAGCACATGGGCTGAGCTGTGCCAGGGCTCAGACAGGGCAGGATCCCTCCAGCCTGGCCTAGCCAGGGACAAACCTGGACTGGACAAGCCTAGCCCAGCCTAGCCTAGCCTAACATTAACCTGCCCCTGCCCCCGCCCCCGCCCCC
>JAVKLA010000088.1:12118192-12130677 GCA_034782735.1 Sagittarius serpentarius
CCCCCCCCCCCCCCCCCCCCCCCCCCCCCCCCCCCCCCCCCCCCCCCCCCCCCCCCCAAGCTGTGCCAAAGGGGCTTCTGGCTGGTGCAAGGGCCTGATCCTGCCCCTACCCCCCTCCAGCACGCAGCCAGACCCTCCCTCGCCGAGCTGTACCAGAACAACTGACTTTGTGGCACTTCTCAGCTCTTTGAGGATGTGGGCTGCGAGACGGCTGTCACCCTTTCCTGCTAACCCAAGGCGCAGCTGAGCGAAGGGGGGAGACGCTGTCACCCCGGCGGGGGAGCTCACCTTCCCCCTTGGTCCACCGGTACGTGAAGAAGAGCACAAGAAGAGCAACCACCACAAAAATGGCAGGGGACCAGTACCTGATGGGAACAGCCGACGTGTTTTCTATGGGAAGAGACAGGAGATGTGGGCACGCTGCCCGCAAAGGTGGCTGGGGGCGGGGGGGTAGTGCCAGGCACCCGGGGGGGGGTGTCTCTGGGGGGGATGCAAGACCCTCCAAGGGTGGTGGCACATCCCCAAGCCGCATCTCTTCCTTTCTCTGTGGGACTCACGGGTTTTGTTCCCCACGGTGCCTGCTCGTGTCGGCACGGGGGTGGTGATGGGGTTGCTGGTCCAAGGAGGGGTTGGGGTGGCCGTTGGCCACGTTGTCACCTTGTCCACACCCCCGGCCGTTGTGGTGGGGTCTCCCACGGGCTCCAGGATGTCATCACGCTGCGTGGTGCTTTGATGCCCTGGCTCCTCTTCTTTGAGGACAAGAGCTGGGAACGAGGGTCATTAGTTCATGTTAATGCCTCCCCAAACCAGAACTGCCCCCGAGGATCCAGAACGGAGCTGCAGAGCTGGGGGCTGTGCCGGCCCCACCGTGGTCCTGCACCAGGAGCTCAGCCCGCACTGCAGCACCGCGGCTTAGGGAAAGGCCGGGTAGGAGCAAGAAACAGGTAACCCACATCCCTCTGGCCTCGGGTGGCTTGGGGCAGAGGTGTGGGGCTGGGGGGGCATCGCCTGAGCGGGCTGGCGGGTGCCAGTGGAGCAGCGGGCGCTGCCGTCCCACATCCTGCCGGGGCGGCGAGCGGCCACGTTCGCGCTGTTTTGCTGCACAGCTGCGCCGAGACAAACTCCCGCTAACGACGAAGGTGCTAAAACAGCGGCTGGGCCGCGGCGGAGGCCGGGGAGACCAAGCCGAGGGCTTGCTGGAAGTCGTGCACGGCCACACGCTGCCGGCCGGCGTCACGCTGACGCAGCCCCTGCGGAGCTGCCGGAGGTTGGGCAATTGGCAGCGGTGCCCGCACGGACGGGCGCTCTGCAGTGGCAAAACAGGGTCCCCAAGCAAATCAGCCGGCGGCCGCTACGCTCCCGGCCGCGAAAGGGGCTGGGTGGTCGGCGAGCATCCCTGCCGCTTGGCCAGCAAAGGCCTGGGTAGGCGCGAGGGAACCCAGGGTGTGGGTGTGCGGCGCAGCCCGGCACTGGGACAGCCCAGGAAACCCCAGTCCTCCCCCCGCCGACATGAGCCAGACCCAAGCCAAGCAATAAAGCAGGCGGCCTGAGCCTTGCCCCCCGTGAAACGGCCGGGCGAGCATCCTGCCCTGCGGCAAAGTGTCCCCCGGGGAAGGCATTGCACCCACTGCCTTCACACCACGCCTTCCTCCTCCTCCCTCCAGCCCCAGAGACGGCGGGAGCCCCCGGGCCCCCCGCTGCCCCCCCGCAGCCCCGCTCACCGGCTCCAGAGCAGAGCACCGCGATGCAGAGCCACCCCGTCCCGATGCCTCTCGGCTCCATCCTCCTCTGCCCCACCGAGCCTTCCTCCGCCGCTCCCCCTCTTGCAATGTCTTCCTTCCCCTTTCTGCCTGCCCAACGGCTTCCTGCGAGCTCGAAGGTGTGGGCACTGAAACAGGGTGATTAATGGCCAGAAACCGTGCCGGGGCGGGGGTCACTTCTGGGGCTGTGTCGGGGGTGAGGGACGGAGCCCCGTCAGCCGTCGGCGTGGGCGAAGGAGGAGGCGATGCTCCAGCACCGCCCCGGCTCCCTTCAGGCCAGTCCCTGGTGCCATCGCTGCTGTTTTAAGCCTTGTCCAGGCTGGCGATTGGCGTTACAAGGACAGATTTGGTGCCACACAGACGACTCCCTTGGTAAAATGCATGACCCACTGAGGCATATATTTTTAATTGATCAGCCTGGATTTGAGGAACTCAAAAACAAGCCTGTCACATACCGTGAAAATGCGGAGAACGAACAAATTACTCCACGGGCTCGTCAATAATGGACTGTTTTCACCCAAAATAATATGCAGACAGAAATTGAGCTCAGATGCGTCTTGCATTTTTATTCCTGTAGCTCCTAGAGGGCTCTCCTGTGCCAGGCACTTCAAAGAAATCTCCGGTTTCATCCCTGAATAATTTACTATCCGCACAGACAAGACAAAGAGCAGCGGGGAGCGGCACGCATGGGAAGAGGCTTCCCAGGGCGGGCGGCGTCTGTCTGTCCGGCCGCACCGCAAAATTGACGCCAATGTGCGTGTTTCGCTCCGTTGCCGGCTCTGGGCAGGTTTGGGGAGCAGGGAGGGTGGGGACGTGCCCCGTGCCCTGCTCGCTGGGCACCCAGGTCCCTGTAAGTCCCAGCTCAGGGTGAACCCACGCAGACCCTGCTGCAGGACATGCAATCCCGCTGGGATGGAGCCGCTACCGTGCCGTGCAGCATCCCTGCACCGCTCGGGGCTGGGAGAGCTGCTCTCCTCCCTAAAGCTCTGCCGGGAAGCTGCCTGACTCCGCAGACACAGCACTTCACATACAAATATTTCATCCAAGAATAAAACCTGATATACAAACACATCAAAGGAGTGGAGCAGAACAGCACCAGCCGCTTTTCCTTGTCCGGTTTTCCCCCAGGCCCAGACCACCCCCTGCCCCCGGACCCCGGCACAGCCCTGCAGTGTCTCAGGGGGCTGCAAGCAGCTCGCTGGCAGCATAAAGCGACGCTGAGCACAGCGCCGGGGCGCTGCGAGGTTTGGAAGGTCCCCGGCGGGCCCGGGAGCTGCGAGCGCTGGCGGAGCAGCCGGCACCAAAACCGCAGCATCCTGGATGTGTGCGCCTGAGCAAAGGCACACAGGTTTCCCTATTCAGCTTTCTACCACCAAGTGTTATTTTTGCTTTCTCTTCGTTTAGCAACCAAAGAAAGCAGCCGAAGTATTTGCCGAGTTTAAAAGTATAGCCAAAAAAAAACCCCCAAAACCAGCAAAAAAACTTAAAAGGGCTTTAAGAGGCTCCTCAAATCTTCCTGCCCTCTTGTCCCGAGGCTCCGTGCTGCCAGGTGCTGCAGGACGAATTCCAGGAGCAGCATCTCGTGTCCTTGCAGCGGGAGGGCTGGACTTGCAGCCCCAGTTTTGGTCCATGTTCCTTGGTCTGGTGAGAGAGGGCAGAAAAAGGAGCCCAAACCCCACGTGGGTGCCAAAACACGGGCAGAGCTCCTGTGCCAGCCGAGCCTGCACTTACCGGGCACTTACATCCTCCCGTCGATGCCCGGGGACCGCTTGCGACAGGCAAATCAGGGGCAGGAGCGATGGGGAGGGAAGAGGGGGATGCTGCAGCCCCGCGGGCCAGGGCTGGGCGGAGAGGAGCACCGCGCTCAGAGCAGGCTCACGGGTGCACCGGAACCGTGTCGGGGCCGCGCCGCGGAGTCTGGCTAGCTGACCGACAAGTAGAGGCTTTTCTCATCCTTCTCCCGGCAGCCCGCCGTGCCTTTGCCCATCTTCTCGTCATCGGTCTGCAACTGCAAAGAGACAAAAAGCTTCGCTTGGGCTTGTGGGAGCTGGTCCCTCCGTTGGTGAGAGAGAGGGATCCCGCGGGCTTGGTTTGGAGCTCTGGACCCCAAGAAAGCCCAGTGAAGACCCATCTGTCCGTGCCCCTTGCTCCAGGGGGTAGGTCTCTCACCCTGCCGTCCTGCCCATCTCCTTGCTTGGCACTGGAACCCCTGCAGAGGAGATGGCCATGAGCCCCAGCTCACCTGAGCCACAGGCTGGATGGTGAAGTAGATGGTTTTGGAGGTCTCCACGCTGGAGGTCGGCGTCTTCTTTGGGTCATCTTGCTGTGCACTAGAGAAATTCTCCAGGTGCCCCTGGGGAAAAGGTTTTTAAAAGTGTTTCCAGGGCTCGGAGCTGGCAAAGGGGTCTCAAAGCCTGGGCGAGCCAAAGGAGTCAAGTTTGGTGGGGCCGGGGACAGAGACCCTGGTGATGCTCCGGGAAGTGCAGGCGGGTGGCTGCCGCCATCCTGGCTGCTCTGGGGCCAGCCCCAGCGCCGGCATGTCCCCCGTCAAGTTCCCAGGAGGAACTAACAGACCAAGCCCGGGGCTGTCCAGCTACCGTCCTTCCTCCCCATCCCCGCCACCTGGCCCCCAGGCCGCCGTCCCCATCCCACGCAGGGACCTCCCGGCTGCGCAGCCCCGTCCAGCCACGTACGGGGAGGACGGGGATGAGCCTGCACGGACTCACTTGCTGTGAAGGGCCGACTTGGGCGTACACCGTCATGTATTCTGCTGTGGCCTCTGCAAGGAGGAGAAAGTGGAAGGTCAGTGAGGAAGCAGGCTGCCGTGGCCGGGAAGGGGCTGCAGCGGATCCCCCCACGTGAGCCACGCTGCTGCTGGGATGCTTTAATCTCAGCTTAAAGCGTGCCGGGCTCAGGCAAAAGCCCGGCCGTGCAGGAGCTGCGGCACCCAGCGGCCCCCCCGGAGCTGCTGGAGGTGTTTGCTGTGGGTCAGGGTCGAGGTGGGCATTGCTTCTCATCCCACCGTCCCTCCTGCCCCGGCCGCTTCGGGAGCAGGCAGCTTGCTTCCAGCTCAAAGGACAGCAGTGAAGCCAGCGAAAAATCAGCTTTTTTTGTTTAAATGCAAGATCCCCGGCAGCTTTTGGAGGGCAATATGCATTTGTCTCTCCTTCATACGTTGCCACCATTGCAGTAATCGTTAGTGTCGTCTCGTTCTTTGGCTCATCAAACAGAGGTGGGGAGAGAGGACTTAAATCCTTCATAATCCCATTTTTGGGTAAAAATGTCAGTGCCTCTCATTTGAAGTGCCGCTGCCAGCCCCACAGAGGAACAGCCGTGCAGGCATCAGCCCGTGCAGAGAGGAGCGCTTCGGGGAGAGGTTTTGCCCGTGGTTCCCAACGGATGAGCTGGATCCAAATTATCGGCTGGGAAGAGCCCGTGGTCCTGGTGCTGGGTGCACCCCGCCATCCCGCTCGGGCACGTGCAGATGCAAAATACAAGGCAGGAACTCCCCGGTTCGTGTCAGCTTTATTTCAGCTTACAGAAACAACAAAACACGCATGGTTAGAAAGAAGTCAGCAAAGTCTCTGCTAGGCGTTGGCTCGGGTGCAGCAGTGGTGAGCACAGCACGTCCCATCACAAAACGGCCCTGAACGTCAGGGAGAGGAGATGGGAACGGGTCCAGCCGTCTCTTCTTCTACCACGGTTCTCAGCTGGCCTCGCACCCTGAACCTCTGAGTCTAGCAGAGCTGATCCCAAAGGGAGGTGAAGGTCGCGCTTCAGTCCCTGCAGCCGCCGTCGTGCGGCTCCTCCTCTCCCAGGAGCCTCCGATCTCTGTCCCCAAGAGCCAGGGAAAGCAGGCAGCGGCTGTTGCAGGCAGCGGCTGTTGCAGGCAGCGGCTGTTGCAGGCAGCGGTTGCTCAAGCTGCGTGCGGTGCCGCCGGGGAGTTGTTTCTGGCCACAGGGCACATGACCCCTCCTTGCTTGTCTCTGCCCCTCCAGTTGGCTCTTGCCAGCTCTTATCTTTTCCCCCCAAATCCCTCTTGCTTTGGTGATCTCACGGCTGCACTGCCGGCTCCTTGGTGGGCTGGCACGAAGTTTTCCAGCAAAAGACTGGGGGAGAGACGGCTTTAGCCACCACGGTATAGCCTGGGATCGTCCCCTTTCACTCGCCTCTGTGCGTGCAGGGTGGGGGCACAGGGAGGTGTCGGGGTCCCGTGAGCCGGGGTACCTTCCGGTACCAAGCCCCGGCGGTGGATGCTTTCCCTCCTGATCTTAAATGCGACCAGGCTATTCCCGCCAGGAAAAAGGAGGAGGGAGGGAAATGCCTGGGGGAGCTCCAAAGTCCTACCTGTGTTCGTAGCCTTGGCTGCAGGCAAACGGAAGATCCTCCAGCCTGGGGGAGAAGCGACATGGGGCTCCCGTCAGCAGCGGCGACAAAAGCAAACCCCAGCAGCGCCTTCGGCTCCGGCCGCCCCCAGCCCCCCGGCTGCCGGGCTCTGGGGCTGGCTGCATCCTCCCCTCTCGGGTCCCACCTCCCGCTTGCCCGGTCTGCAGGGACAGTTACCCGCAGGGGAAGCGGCTCACCTTTGATTTTAGAGTAGACTATGAAGATGACCACTGCTAAAAGCACTCCGGTTCCGGTCACCAGTGCGGCCACGATTCCAGCCTGCCTGCTGGAGTAGGTGCCTTGAAAGAGAAGAAGGTCCCGTAACAACATCCCCAAAACATACCTGTCCCTTTCTGGCACCAGAGTGGGGGGAAATGGGCACGTCTCTGCTTCAGCACCCCGCTGAGCCCTCCCCTGCTTCGCAGGGACCCTTCTTTCACGGTAACACGGTCCAACACAGAAAAGAGGCGACACGCTGCATGAGGACGAGTGGCTTGGCAGACAGAGCAGCGGCTGGAAGACACCCGCCCCAGCCCCTCCACGGCCACGGCTGCTCCCGCCGGGGTCCCTTTGCCCTCCAGGGACCTCGTGGGTGGCTTTTTGGTGGGGGGAGAACCCCACGTGTGCTGGAGGCAGCAGGTGTATACGGAGCCATGCTCCCACCTCCAGCCCATCCTCGGCTCTGCCGCTCCGTTGCAGGAATTGATTTGATGCTCCTATCCCAAGCCGGGACTTTTTAGGGGACACCCCCTCTCCCCAAATTCCCCAGGTGACAAAGCGCACAGATACTAAGGGCACTGCCCAGAAAGCCTGAATATCCCCCGCCAGCTGCTTTGGGAGGAGATGGACTGTGTTGGCCTCGGGCTCCCCACCTCTCCCCTCCCCAGGCGCGGGGGTCCGGGGCGGCCGGACGCTGTTAGCTAGCTCGGGCACACTCAGACACTTAGGAGCGAGGGCGGACACAGACGGGCAGTTTGGCAGCTCACCAGTGGTGGGAGGGTGGGTTGTGTTTTCTGGTGGCACGGGCGGCGCGGCAAGGGGAGAGAACAGGGAGAGAGGTAAGTGCCTCTGCCAAGGGTCCGCGTTTCCCTCTTTGCACGCCGAGGCACAGCTCAGGGGAAAGCTGGAGCCACTGGGAGCAGGATACGGCCCGTCCCCGCCACCCACCCCTGCATGTAACCATGGCCGTTACCTGCACAGAGGGCAGCGGGCGAGGTGACGGTGGTGTTGCGGCTGCTGACAGGGTTTTCCGCCGTGCACGTGAGCGGCAGCGGCTCGTCCGGGGGTGACTCCTCCACCAGCACTGTGGGCCCCTCGTTCCACTGCCAGGCCCCCATGCTCCAGGTGTAGAAGATGTTGCCGGAGCCGGAGCCCGACACGGTGCAGTGCAGCGTGTAGTGGCAGCTGCCGGCCGAGCAGTTCTGTGCCACGCAGGTCACCGTCGGCACTGCCAGCTCCCCTGTGGGAAGCAAAGGGCTGTCAGGAAATCCCCGACCCCCCGTTTAGCATAAAACATTAAAAAAAAAAAATGCCAACACTAAAAGGCACTTACTGTACACGTGTAGGGTGAAGGTGGATTTTACCCCCGAGATCTTTGCGGTGTAAGCACCGGCATCGTCCATCGTCAGCTGGGAGATGGTGAGCGCGCTGCCGTTCTTGGGGAAGGCCAGGCGCGGCTTGTATTTGTCGTCGAAAAACGTGACTTCAGGAGGATTGCCAAATTTGACAGCCACTATGACATCGTTGCGAAAGCTCCAGGCTGCGGCTTGTCCATCCAGGTTCTCGAGGTGGAAGGTGACAGACCTGCCCACAGCGCTGGTCACCTCTGCCCCGTCGCCGGTGCACGCTGGGGAGAGCAGATGGGCTGAAGGTGGCATGTCGAGGAGGAGGATGCGTGGCGAGCGTGGGGGCTGGCTAGTGGAGGAGGCAGGAGGGCTCGGGGAAGGGTCCTTGGCCAAAAAGAAGAACCTTGCCCTGCTGCAATCACACAGCGTGATGCCACGGACGAGGCTGAGCTATAGGGGCCAGAGCCCCCCGTGCTACCGCACACAGGACCTCTGTTCAGCGGTGCGTGAAGTCGTAGAATCACAGACAGGTTTGGGTGGGCAGGGACCTTTAAAGGTCCATCTAGTCCAACCCCACCCACCCCCCCCCGCCACGCGCAGGGACGGCTCCCACGCGATCCGGTCGCTCAGAGCCCCGTCCAACCCGACCCCGAATGTCCCCAGCCGTGGGGCAGCGACCCCCTCTCTGGGCGCCCCGGGCCGGTGCCCCGCTGCCCCCAGCGGGAAACATTTCTTCCTTCTATCCGGTGGTGCAAGCAGACACTGCCGGCTCACCCGAACCCTCCGGGGCATCCCTGGGGACGAGGACGCATGCCGGACCACTGACGGTGGATGCGGAGAGCACTGAGGAACCGCTCCATCGCTGGGTGATTGCAGGAATTAGGGGATTCCTTTTTATTTTAAATAAACTAATCGCCTCTGAGGCTCTGGGCTGAGGTCCCTCAGGAGGACCTGGGCTTTCGGGTGCCCCGAGGGCTCATGAAGCGAGCGGCAGCAGGTTCCCCTGCAGCTACGGGACATCCACGCTGCTTCCCACATGCAAAGGGGGTGCGAGGTGCAGAGCCTCGAGGCGCAAAATGAAAGCGCAAGGAGGAGTTTGCAATGGCTCAGAAAGGTCAGGCAGGTTCTTTTTCGTCACCAGACCAAAAGGCCAAGCTCACCTACACAGGCGGGCGAGAAAGCGTGGCCTCTTCCCCAAACATGCAGCTGCTTCTCCCCTCTTCTGAAAAGGAGGACGACACATCCCTCTTATTTTGGCTACTTCCCATTTTAAAAATCAGTGCCGCCCAGTCTGGACTGG
Organism: Sagittarius serpentarius; assembly: GCA_034782735.1. NCBI lineage: Eukaryota > Metazoa > Chordata > Aves > Accipitriformes > Sagittariidae > Sagittarius > Sagittarius serpentarius. The sequence goes on from JAVKLA010000088.1 coordinate 12,127,204, forward strand.
GGACGGAGGTTTTCTCCCCAGCTGCTGGAAAGGGAACTGACCCTGGCTTAGCCGGGCAGCCAGACCCCGAGGCTGCCACCTCTCCCCAGGGCTCTGCATCTCCGTCCCCGCGGGGATGCCGCCGGGACATCGAGAACAGGCATCTCTGACCGCGTGGAAGGAAAAGCTGGTCGAGGAGATAAATTTGCAGAAGGAAGTTCTACTGAAACAGCAGATAAGACTCATCCGGCAGTAAACCCCGCCTCGAGGCTGCGGGGAAGGGGCCGGGGCAGAGCCAGCATCTGCCCATTTCCCCTTGCCCGAGGAGGCAGAAAGTGTCTCCTGTTCCGAACAGCCCTAAATACCCTACAGTGAAAGCACAGGAGCATAGAAAACTCAGAGGCAACACACGGGGGATCAGGCCCTGAACGGGGAGGAGAACAGTAAACTCGGCAGGCCGGTGCACATCTGGCAGCAGCTGGACAGAGACTGGGCTGGTGCTGAGACCTGATGCATTCACTCATTAGCAGAAGGGGACCACGTGAGAGCGAGAGGCCAGCACCGGGTCGTGCTGGCCATCTTTCACCCTGGTTTGCCCAACATCCTTGGGACAAACTCCACCCCCGCGGAGCTGCACCTGCCCTTGGCACCGCTGGTCCCACATACGCCAGCCTTGCCCCTGCTCTGCCAGGAGTCCCTAAAACCACCCTGGGCCCCCCCGGGGGCTCCTTCCCGTCCACCACCAAGGGAAAACGAGCACCTTGTACTTACTTGCTTGGCGGAGGAGGAAGAGGGCGAGCGGCAGGCACCAAAACACATCCATCATCCCACGGCGCACGGAGAGGGGCTCTCCGCACGCTGCATCTACTACAGGTCGTGGTGGCAAGAGGAAGACGCACGCGCCTGCGCCCACGCAGCTTTCCCTCCAGAGGCTGGCTGGGTGGAGATAACTGTGCGTGTCCAACGACTGGTGCCATCGCAGTGACATCAGGCAGTGACATCAGGCAGAGACGCTGGGCCTGGTACCAGAAGGGGTATGACAAGGAGGAAAGTCCTACACGCATATTGAAAACGCGAGCTGAAAATCTCCGTTTCCAAGGGAAGACGAGTGTGGGAGCTGGGACAAGGAGCATCATGGTGGCCATGTGTGACAAGTGTCTCAGCTCCTCTAAGCTCTAAGAGCGGGCTGCCGCGGAGACCGTCGCAGGTCAGCCCCCAGGAGCACGCCGGTGCCCAAGGGCCGACGTCACCAGGGCGTCCTTCACAAGGGGTGCTGAGACCCAAACTCTCCCTCCCCTCAAACTCCGTCCCCCGCCCTAGACGGGACAGCTGAACGACAACTGCAGTGAAAGCAGCCGCTTCCCTAATTCAGATTATTCTGGGAAGCGGCATGACGCCGGCGTCAGACTGAAATTCAGGTGGGGGAAGTGCGCGGGCCCAGCTCGGGATGCCGGGCTTTGAAACAGCCCTGGTTCCTCTCCCGCCGCGAGGGAGCGGGGGCTGCTGCGGGAGGCTGGGTGATGGGATACCCCAGCACAGGGACCGGCGTCCTTGCTCAGTATCAAAGCACTAACCTTGCTGAACTCCTAAAACCAGCTCGTCTTTCACAACACCCTTGGGGGGGGGGCAGGTGAGAGGCCACAAAGAGCCACGCTGGGGGACGAGGCACCCCGTAACCCCCTTCGCCTCCTCCGACCACCGCCTGGGAGCCGGGGCTGCCGCATCGTGTCTCGATGCTCCTCTGCAGTGGCAATATTAGCATTTTTACGTGACCGCTTCCCCACATTGAGCATCGGACGTCCCCTCGCAGCCGTGGGGCGGGCTGCGAAGACTGGATGCGTGCCGGGGCAGCACGTCACAGGGTCAGGCACCTGCCCCATCGTTCTGCAAGGACCAAGACAGGTAGCACTGGGCTCCGTCCTGCACAAGTGCCGGGCACAGAATCTGGGGCTGTTGCACCATTTTAGAGGCACGGGGGCAAGCGTGACCTTGCCCTTCCCTGGACCTGCCCTTGCTCCTGGGGGAAGTGGTTGCTTTGCGGGCAGACTTTTCCAAGGAAGCAGCTCAGCTGATTTTCTGTAGCAACAAAAGGGGGAAGCTAGGGACGGGCAGAAACACTGATTTCTCTTCCCCCCCCCGAAAGCCTGATGCAGCCCCTGACACGCTCCTCCAGCAAACTTTTCCAAAAGGCTTTACTACAAATTTATTTTCCTTTCCCTTAGCAGCGGCACGTGAGAGCAGACCTGCGGTACAAGCTGAGTGACGCTGGGATTATAAAGTGGCTCGGACCGAGGCGGGAGTGAGAAAGATTTTACAGCCCTGGCCTCTCATCCAGGCCACCTCCAGCATCCCCACGCTGGGGATTTCCGCAGGGAAGTCGGGAGCTGCTGCGGGCAGGGGTGGCCAGGCCGCAGGCAGGGGCTGCCTCCCCCGCCTCAGCCGGAAATTCGGCTTTGAGTCGTCCACCTGGAAGATCCTCGCCTGTTCCCGTAGTCGTCAGTGGAAAAGGATGGGGATGGAAAAGTGCGGTGGGACGTGGCTGCTTCCCCAGGCGCGGGCATGGGCTGCTGGTTCCCCCCCGCCCCCCCCGCCCGGTGCAGGGCGGGGCCGGGGCTGGGCGGGCACCGGGCAGGGCTCGGCCCCGAGGGGACTGCAAAACTTTCTTCACCGCTTGGGCCAAAACTCGGGCGTTTTGTAATCGGTTGCCGAGCAGAGGTTGCGGAAAAAAAAAAAAACCAAACCACACTCCTGATTTTTCCCTGCCGCCGTTGAACCCGTGTATGTCCCTGCGTGTCACCGGTGTGGCTGGCTGCCACGAACTGAGGGTTCCCTCTAGGGAAGCCGGGGCCACAGGATGAGGCCGTGGGGTGAAAACCCACAGGGCAGCGATGAGGTTGGGTTGCAAACCTGCTCCGGCCACGCTTCCCAGGGCTGCATCACTGTGCTGACAGGCTGACCCTTCCCCTCCGAGGCACCGATTCTCCCTCCCTCGCTCATGCCCGGCTGCGGGGTTGTATCCGGAGCCCCTCTGCCCTCTCCCGATGCTTCGGCATCTTGCCGGCCGCCCTTAGCCACAGCCTGGGGGGGATTTCTTGCCTTGCTTCAACCCTGCTCTCCGCTCCGCCACCCTTCACCTCCGCGGCCGTCGTCGCAGCAGGGTGTCGGCGCGTGCCGGAGGGTTTTGCCCCGATTCCCTAGGGAGGAGTGGGGTTTCCTCCAGCCGGGAACACGGATGTCGGTGCCCAGCGAGCAGAGACGGAGGCCGGGCCGGGCTGGGCTGGGCTGCTGCCCGCTGCCTGGAGAAGCTCAGGCCATGGGCATCGTCACGCTGGCGTAAACCGTCATGGGCTCCTTGTCGGGGCTCTGCAGTAAGTAGCAGGGAAGTAAAAGGGTCAGCAAGGTGCCCGAGCTGGGGGCGGGGGGGAGGCCGTGGGTTGCCCCACGGCGATGCCCAGCCAGGGCAAGGACCCTGGGGCCGGGGCGGGGCGGGGGGGA
>JAVKLA010000088.1:12137148-12147982 GCA_034782735.1 Sagittarius serpentarius
TGTTCAATCAAGGAGGGGGAGTGAGAGAGCGGCTTTGGTGGGTACCTGGCGTCCAGCCAGGGTCAACCCGTCACACCGGGGCATCCTCGTCCCAGGACACCATCCACAGCCGCCCAGGGCTCTCCAGGCCGCCAGGAACCAGGCACTGCCCCGCTGCCGGTCCCTTTCCACTCGCCTTATACACATTTTATTGCTCGGGTACTGTCTCCTCTTGGGTACTGGCACCTCTTGATCCGAGACACTCGGTATCACAGAGCGAGACAATCCACCAAGGACCTTCATCTCAAGTATCCCAATTCACATCTGCTACTAAATTATTTGCTCAGTGCTATTAATACCCCATTAAAACACACGGTAGAGTGCTTCCCTATTGCAGCTACACTTTGTCCATCACCATCTTTGTTCATCATCTTTTATTCTCTGCTCCCTCAGCCTAGCTGGTAGGAGCGTATTAGGGATGCACCACGCATCCAGCTTGGAGTTGCGAGCCATTTATCTTTGATATGAATATTTATATTCGATCTGCCCGTCTGCCCGGCACACAGCTCGCGATTTCTAAAGGTCTTAATATCTGACAAAAATCCCCAAACGATCCGAACCGAGTATTTCACGGAGAGGAAAACATACATACCGCAAACACGGCCGAGAGAGATCAGCAGCCAGAGACACACGCTGCAGCCCATGCTGCGGTTCATGGAGCCTCTGCTGCGGTGGAGTTAATACCTGCTGCCGGGCTTATTATAAGGACAGGTGTGCTCAAATCAGAGACGCTGCCTTGGGCCATGTGTTTCCTGTTTTTGGCTGAATAACTCTTTTCTTTTTTTCTTCAGTGTAAAGTATTCAAAGCACTGAGCCGTGCGGGTGAATGCTCCACCGGAGACGGCTCAAGAGACCTGAAGAAGGAAGCGGAGCATCGATTTATCATCTGTACCAGCACTGCATCATCCTACCGTAGGTCCTTAACCTGACCCCAAAAGAAGAGGAAACGACCAGCAAGAAAATCATTTCATGTACGGTAACAGCTTCCCGGGGCTGTACAGAGCCTTCAAACCCTGCTACCTCAGCGGGGGCGGGCGGCCGCTCCCCCCATGTGGCGTCAGCCCAACCGCTGCGGCGCGATCCCAGCGCCGTGGGGCTGGCACCCAGCACAACGCTCACCCAGAGAGCCGGTGCGCACCGGTGCTCGCAACCGTGATGCCCACCGGTGCAGGAAAGCCCCAGGTATTTGGGGATTAACCCGAAGCCCCGCTTTGGGCTGCATGGGATCTACAGTGAGGAGGAGTATGGGTGGTCTTTAAAAACTCCCGAAGGAAAAGCCCAATCCTTGTTCTCAGGCTGAGCGCTCAGGGAGGTGATCTGGACTTCAGTTTGCTCCTATTCGACGCCATCCCCATAGCGGGTGCTCGGGGACGGGGACAGTCCCCCCTCCCGCGGGTGTCCCCCCGGGTGGGGATGGAGAGGGGAGCGCAGCAGAGAGCTGGGGATGGGGAGCGCGGGGAAAACACTGCTCGCTTGTTCCGCTGCTGGAAAAGGGTGAGAAAAGCTTGGTTGTTTTTCTGGGTTTAGTGGAATGAATTAGTCACCTTCGCTGGTGCTCAGCCCGCGCAGATTTAAAATAGGAAAATAGTTTTTTCCTATTGTTTTCTTCAAGTTTTCGTTGCTTTTTCTGGTTTTCAGAGAAAAGCAGAGGCAACAGTGTGAAGCAGGAATTCCTCCGCTGTTTTAAACCAAATTTGAGTGCCATAAGGAAATAAAGGGTGATCTTGCATCCCACCGCTTTTCAGTGGAGTCAAACTCCAAGACCCCCGTGAGTTTTGCTGCCAGTAAATTATTTCTAATGATAAAGAGCCTAAAACCACACTAAACCACCCCGGCATCCTGCTAGGCTGCCCCTTCCGGCTCGGAAAGCATCTGGCTGTGAAAACAAAACAAAAACCCCAAGTCATTTCCCAATAATCAGCAGTTCACTGAAGGGACGAGCTCAGCAGAGGCCTAAAAAAGAGAGCATGAGTAAGCGCAGTACGAGGGGACTCGGCTCCTTTCCTTGCCACACGCGGACAGGGAGCTTCGGCTCGGCGGAAACACGGCCGTGGTTCCTTCCAGAGGCAGCCGGCTCCCGGACCGAGCGCTCGGCCAGATGACGGAAGGGCAAAGACATCGCCTTGGGGTATTTTGCAGAGCAGCAAGCTGCCCTGGCACAAATCCCACCCGAAGAGCCGGTGGTCAGGAAGGAGATCTCCAGTGGATGGGCTCCCCCAGCTCGGCCCCCCGGGTAAGGCAGCAGGATTGTCCCCAACCCTCCCTGGCCACGGATAAGTGCCCCACGCTTGGGTGCAGGCTGTGGCCAGCACGGAGAGGACCATTGATGACAAACTGGTCCGGGAAAGCCGTTAAAACCCCAGTATCACCCCTGGGGCACAACCACAGCAGCATGTCCCAGGCTGGGCTGGCAGCAGCCAGGAGAAATGGGAAAAATTATTTAAGAAGCAAAATCATCAAGAAAAAAATCCTTCCAGGAAGCGCCTGAGGGCACAGAAAGCATACAGGCAGTCACAGAAAAACCTCCTTTAGCTGAAAACAGTGATCCTAAATGCCTTTACTTTCCCCATCAGCTCAGGCTGAAGTCTCCTGGCTGGAAAGATGACGGAGGCACCGCACCGGGCTCCCTACTTATTCATCACAGGAGGTTTTACAGCGATGCTGGTGCTCAGCAGTCGTCTTGGGTTTTGTCAGAGGCAGAAGAGCCCTGAACCTCCCTATGGGAATGGACCAAGACCCAAGCAACTATTTTCAAGGTAGGTGTCATGATTTAACCCCAGCCAGTGACTCAGCTCCACGCAGCTGCTCACTCACTTCCCCGCCACCGCCGCCGTGGGATGGGGGAGAGAATCGGGGAAAAAAAAGATAGGTAAAGCTCATGGGGTGAGATAAGAACAGCTTAATAGAACAGAAAGGAAAAAACGAATAATGAACCTAATAACAACAATGAAGTGACAATACTACCAAAAGGATTGGAACACACAAAACGAGTGATGCACAAGGAAATTGCTCACCACTCGCCGTCTGACGCCCGAGCAGCGCTCCTCCCCCAGCCCGCTCCCCCAGTCTAAATACTGGGCACGACGTCCCGTGGTATGGAATACCCCGTTGACCCCGTTTGGGTCTGCTGTCCCGGCTGTCTCCCCTCCCACCTTCCCTGTGCCCCTCCAGCCTTCTTGCTGGCTGGGCCTGAGAAGCTGAAAAGTCCTTGAGTCAGTCTAAACACGACTGAGCAACAACTGAAACCATCAGGGTGTTACCAACATTCATCTCGTACTGACCCAAAACACAGCGCTGTACCAGCTCCTGGGAAGGCAATTAACTCTGTCCCAGCCGAAACCGGGACAAAGGGGGATTTGTGCAGAAATACACATTGATGCTAAAACCATCAGCCACCCGGCAGGAATTACCCCGAGCCGCTCACTAGACCCGGGAGCTGGAACGGCTCATGCTTCCTACTGGTTTTTCAAAAGCCAGCGAGGTCCCTCTTGACCCTTTGGTGAATCTGCCCTGAGGAGTCTTTGCTCAAAAAAGATGGCTCTGGTAAGCGATGCCCCTTGGGTTTTACAGGGGGTAGAGCCCAGCTCTCCCCTTTCTTGGGCTGGTTTGCTGGAGCTGGCAGGAGCAGCAGCGTCCCAGGGCTGCGGTGGCCCTGAGACGTGTCCCTGTCCCTCCCTGCAGGTTGAGGGACCATCTCCGCCGCTCACAAGGCACATCCTCCCACACCACTGGGCCCGTGTCCCGCCATCCGGAGCCAGCTCCTCCCATGGGGGACAACCATGGAAGGGCTCCTGTCCCCAGCGAGGGTGTTGGGGGGGACAGCAGCTCCCTCCATCATCCTCCCGATCCCCGAGCACCCTCTGCAGCCAACCCCAGCCCAGGGGAGGTTTCAGAACAGGCACATAAAAATGTGGTGTTTAAGGTTGAAATTTTTAATGTATTCAGACACAAATGTATTTCTGAAGGCAGAGACTGTACTCGCCCTGCCGAGCCCTCCCTTGCAGAGAAAGCCAAAAGTGTCACCTTAGCTCTGCCCCCTCAAGATGCTCTGGTGCTCCAGACCTGGAGGTTGGGCAGCACCCGTCTGCACCCGTACTGGTGTCACTGGTTTCAGGCTAAGCATGTTGTGCACAGTCCTGCACCGTCACACCGCTCATCAGCACCGTAAAGGGCATCGCAAACAGCAGGCGATGGCCGAATACCTCCCCAGGTCCACGGGGACCCCCAGGAGAGGCTCAGATTGGGTCTCTCCACAGATCTCAGGGCTGGGGAGGGGAGGATTCCCAAGCAGTTAACCGTGAATTTAGCAGTTTACATTGCCGGTGTTCTTGAAACACCATTGCAACAGACTTCGCCCCTGTTTTGTTCGGATCTGGAGAACGTGACCTCTGATCAATGCAAAGCAGAAGAGGTGAGGAGGGCAGCGGAGGTACGGAGCTACCCTGAAGGCAGCGGCAGAGCGGCCAGAGCCTGGGCTGGCAGGAAGCAGCGGCCGCGGATGAGACCGGGGTGGGTGCTGGTGGAATGGGCACTGGTCGTAATGGTTCCCTCGAGCAACCGCATCGTTCTGCGTCCAGCCTCTTTAGGGGCTTCATCCAGGTGCTGGGGGCGATGAGACGAGAGCATCCTTAAGCCAGAGTGAGGAGGAAGAGGAGCGGGAGGAAGTATCCCAGGGCCACCAGCACGCTGGCGGCCGTGCAGGGTGCAGCAGCGGAGGACTCACCTGGAGACAGAGAGAGACCTGGGGCATGGGGAGGGGGCTGTGGGCTGCCCGGCCCTGGCTGGGGACCCCCCCCCCGACCCCCTCCCTAGCTGAGTTCCTGCCACCCACCAGCCCACGGCGCATGGAGGACCCATGGGCCACCTCCAGCCTTGCAAGGACCCGCTGTCGTCAGGGTCATCGCCGCGGCGCCGGGGACCCTCCAAAGCCAAGGCCACCTTGCAGCCCATCCTGCCCGAGTTTTGCCATTTCGTGCGTGCGCCGCGGGCGGTACCTGTCCAGGAGCAGGGGTGCCTGTAGGTCAGCGAGGCGCTGTTGGAGGAGACAGGGTTGCTGACTTTGCAGGTGTAGGTTTCTGTCAAGGGGTCGAAGGAGACTTGCTGCTTGGAGGCGCCCACACTCTCCAGCAGGAGCTTGCTGGGGGGGATCCACTCGTAGGTCACCCCTTTGAGCCCCACTGAGCACTCCAGGATGGCTCTGCACCACGTCGGGTCACCCCCGATCACTTTGGCTTTCACCGTGGGCTTCGGGACCAGATCTGCAAGAGGCAGCGGGATGTCACAGCCTCCCTGTCCCCGCCGCGGGGTGCTGGCACAGCCCTCCCGTTCTCCCAGCTCACCGTACACCGTCAGGAGGATGCTTTCAATGTGCTCCTTGCCCAACTCGTCCTCCAGGTACACCTGGTACGTGCTGCTGTCGTTTTTCTGCAGGTAGCTGATTTTTAGGGTGTTGTTGGGGAAGAGTTCCAGGCGCCCCTTGTAGGTGGTGTTGGGGTACTGGACCTTCGCTCTGCTGTCCCGGCTGGCGATCTTCACCGAGTTGTTGCGTCGCCAGTGGATTTGGTGGTAGGAGATCTGGTTTTGCAGGCTGGGGCTGAGATACGCCACCCCATGAACAGCCCCTACCACTTCCGATGGACCGTGTTGTGCCCCGGCTGCTGAGAAAGCGGAGACCGGTACTGCTCGGCCAGGAGGACACAGCCCACCCCTCCCCGGAACTCGTCCCCGCTGTGGGGGGCATTCCTCCCGGACACGTGGAAAATGCAAATAACCCATTTGCTCACTAATTCCTAACGCCTTTGTGCTCTCTGGACCTTGGAGGCACGTTGCAGGGACAAGCCCTAGAGCTGGTGGCAGGATTTCTGCCTTCCCACCCTGATCATGGGACCTCTCAGATCCCCGGTGAAGGTTTTTAGCTTTGCTTTCATTTTTGGGGTCCTTTTACCACCCGGAGCAGCCCCTCACCCTCAGCCTGGAGGTGGCGATGCCAGGGGCTCCCGCGGGAAGGGAGCCGGTGGGCTGCACCTCGGGCGCAGCGCCAGGATGGGAAAAGCCAGGGGAGAGAGCAGGGACAGGGAGGGTTTACCTGCAGTCACATCCCCCACCGTCCCCAAAGCCATCTCCCCCCCAACCCAGCGCCTTCAACCCAGGGGAACCCACCGCCGTACCTTGCACAACGAAGAAGAGGAAGAGGAGCACCGCTGCAAGCCCCTCCGCCATCTTCTCTCTGCATCCACACCCAAAGCTCCAGGGTGGAAATCCTCCTCGCCGGGCAGCTGCTCACCGAGGACCCCGCCGAGCCTGCAGCTTCCCTAAGCCCGGGGCTGGGGGGCTCTGCAGAGGAGGGGCTGGCAGGGCGGCCACATGGCTGGGAGAGGGCAGGAACTCACCGTGGTTCCTTTTTTGCCGTTTCCGGGCTCTCACGAGAACAAGTCACTTGCCCAGGGTTTGCAGTGGGGGTTCACAACACCGCCCCATCGGTGGCCAGCGAGAGCAGGCAGCAGCCTCGAGCCTCCCTGGGGACGCCACGCACAGCACCCCGCGGGCCCCCGCCACCCCGTCAGAGTCGCCCCACCACCCCGATGGTAAAGGAAACGCAGACCCCAGGGGTGACCTCTCCCCTTTGCAGCTGCTGTAACCAACGCACAGGGTTCCCATGTCGCCACCTGCGAAGCCAGGTCTGTGTCCTCACCGAGGTCTGGCCCCCGGACGTGCCGTCGAGCAGCCCCAGCTTGAGCGGGGACCACCGGCACCGGCCCCCGGGGTGTCCCTGTGACCCCAGTTTGCAGGCGCTCAGTGCAGGTGGGAAGGAGATGGGAGGGATGACTTGCTGATGCTAAAGCACACGCTGCAGCCCCAGCCTGCTGGCCTCCGACCAGGGTGGATGCTTAAAATGAAGGATTTTAATGACGGCCTGGACTCCTTCCGGAAAGACGACATTTCAGGGCCTTTGTTCGGCACTGGCCGAGGGATGCGCGGGGCAGCGAAGCCAGCACAGCCCTCGTGTCGGAGGCAAACAGCCGCCGGCATCTTCCCACGCACCGCCCCGGCCGCGAGCGAGGAGCGCCGGGGCCGACCCTGGCCATGAACAAAGGGCGACGGCGGCACCCGCTGAGCCCTGACCCAGTTTAATTTCAGCCCTGAGTGGTCCCCGTCCATCGGGGAGGAGATCCGATGTCAGCACGGGGAGACGTTAGTACGAGCACGCCAGCAGCCACACGACGATGCTGTGGCCGGATCACTGGCACCGATTCGGTGACACAGCGGTGCCGAAGACCCGCTGGCTTGTCCTCGCGCCTGATTACACCACGCTGATAGAAACTGGCGGAGATGAGAAAGCAAACTTCCCTGGCAGGGAGCAAAGTGCTGCCTCAGCGCTTGCAGCAAGCGCTGCAAATTATCTCCGATACGCAAAAAAAAAAAAGGTCATTAGCATAAATTAGAATGCCGTGGTGGAGCGTGGCTTCGGCAGGAGCCCGACGCGCTGGTGGATGCGGCAGCCCCCAGGCTCTGTGTTGTTGCCTTCAGATGTTTCTGCTTGTCAGGAGCGCAGGGACCCGGCGTTTGGGGCTGCAAAGGGGCTGAGATGTGGCTCCTGCTTTAGCCCCCGCTCCCGGGCAGCAGCCACAGCCCAGCGAGGACTGCCACCACGTCCCCAGCGCCTGCGCCGCAGGATTTCCGTCCCCTCCGTCGTCCCTGAGCTTTCCCCACCGAATTCAGCCGGCCACAGGCCCCGCTGCTGCCCGCCACGTGCGGAGGGGGATGCCCTCACAGTGCAAGAAGTATTCGACCCATACCTGCGCATCGTGTAAAGCAGAGGATGGGGCTTGGGATGGCCTAAACCAGCCCGGCTCTGGCAGCAGTGCCAGCACGCCGTGCCTGAGCCCCCATCCACGCCAGCCCAGCCCCCTAAATTCCCTCGTTGTGGCAGGCAGACACCCCCTCCCTCCCCGTGCCAGCCTCCCAGCGCAGCTCCCAGTTAATGATCCCAATTAATGCTCGTTTCACAGGGAGCAGCCACAAAGCCGTTTTGATCCAGGGACTCAGGCAGGAGGGGAGCCATTGCGGAGCCACCGTTGCACCCCATGCTGCCATCAAAGTGCCACGTTTCATTTTAATCCCAAAGAAAAGCCCTTGATCTTACCTTTGGGAAGATCTTTGAAGCCGAAGCCCCTCTTTCTCCACGTCCTTCTCCCAGGGCCACTCGTGCTGTAGGAGCACGGGACAACTTAGGTGGGAAGGGACATGGCAGCGTCTCCGGTCTGGGCTCACCGTGGGGCACCCAGGGCTGTGCCCAGGCCAGCCGATGCAGGCAGGGACCATCCTGCCCGGGGCTGAGGCCCAGGGCCGCCTCTTCCACACCCGACACATGCGGCTGAAACTCTGCAAAGTGCATCTCCGCATGAGACTCCGATCGCTTCACAGGCTCCCAAGCCACAGGCAAGGCAATTCCCACTTCCTCCCCGTGCCCGAGGTACACTTCAGGCTATAAATAGCCAATTAAGCTAATTAAACAAGCACCACAATGCCTCATGCACTTCAGCTTATATTAATACCTAAAAATAAACTCCCAAGGTCTATCAAACCTGTCAAGACCTAAAAAACCCCACCAGATCACACACTGGCACTAAGCACACACACGCCACACACGTCCCCTTCCCCCACGACTCCGCCTGTCCAACGTCACGTCCGTCTCCTTCGAAGACAGGTTCCCATCGCCAAGTCTTTCCTCCTTCCCTCGCAGGAAAGCCTCCAAGGCGCAGCTGGCTTTTGCATCCTTGCAAAAAAAAAAAACCCCGTGTCTGACCATTTCCATCTCGAGCGAGCCCCCGGCTTTGCTGGTTGGGGTCCCAGTGGGTGCTGGAGGTCTCTGGGGGCTCCGGGAGGAGAGGCCCGTAGGGAAGGGAAGCTTTTGCCGAGGCAGGCAGGGCACTAGGAGACGTGGTGGCTGGCAGGAGCCGGTGGCGAGGTCTGCATCGGGGGACACCAGTGTCTAGAACCCCCCGTAGCCTGCAAGGAAATGAGTGGGATTTAGCACACCGTGGCCCCAAAACGCTGATGAGCTTCGGAGATACCCGGGGCTTATCTCCCCACCGGTCCGGCGCCCGTTACCTCTACGTAGGCAGTGGAAATCAAAGCTGGGTCCAGCCTCTTCTTCTTGAGAGAAGCGGACTGTGGAGCAGAGCGAGAACCTGCCGTTAGGCAACGCACGAGCAGGACAGTGAGCCCAGCACCCGGCCGATGAACCGAGGGGACCCGGGTTTCTGTGCCGCTGCAGAGGGGCTGGGGTCACAGCGGGGCAACTTCACCTTCCTGGTGGGCTGAACTGTGGAGTAGATGGTGCAGCTTTCGGGCTCCTGAGGGCAGCTGGGTCCCTGCCAGGGAAAAAACAGTCGAGGTGTGCAAAGAAGAACGAGTTTTGGGCAAAACAGGTGATCTCGACAGCTGCCATAGATGCATCCAGCCCAGGGGCCGCACAGCCAAGCCCACGGAGTGGCAGCAGTCCCCCCCAGCCAGCACAGGATGGACTCTACCTGCGTTTTGGTGCAGATGACGGCATAGACGGTGTTTCCTCCCACACTGGCCTCACTGGTCCCATTCTGGGGGAGAAAGCAACCCCAGGCTGGTTAAAGGATGCAACCCGGGGTGACAGGGCAGCATGGGGAAGGGTTGCCCAGGGACACCCCCGGCACTCACGGGGTCTCGGCCAGTTTGGGCTTTGCCCACCTCCTCGTAGACGGTCAGCATCTGCTCAGCTTGTCCTGGGGGAGTTTGAAGGGTCAGCGTAAGAGAGCTGACGTATTAGAGACCCCAGACTGGGGCGGGGGAGGGGGGGTGTCAGCCCTCAAGCAAAGCAGAGGGAGAAAGGGGTCCCGGTCCCTTGGAAACTGGGAGGTTTTACTTTCTTGGCACCCGGCAGGGGCTGGGGAGGGATGGCCCAGCTCAGAAGAAAATGAATATCCAAACCCAAAATGTCCTCGAGACCCTGCGGGACGAGGCCTCCAGGTTTGGGCACCCGTGCTTGGGCTGCTGGGACGCTTCGTCCGGCTCATCAGCCTGGACCACCCTGCACCAGCAGGGACGGGCAAAGACTTCGTGCCCTGTGCAGCACCTGGCAGGGGGGTGACAGTGGCCGGTGGCTTATCGGGCACCAGCCCCAGGAGGAGGGAGAACCCCAGGGCCAGCACGGGGAGCGTTAGGAGCGTCACGGCAGTCAGGAGGAGAGCAGGGGCTGCAAAGCCAAAACCCCGCGGCTGCCACATCCCGCCAGCAGCCGCTCCGACCCCGGGGACAAACCTCCCGGGGGGTCCTTTCCTCGCTTCCTCCGCCAGCAGCAGGTGACAACGAGGGCTATGGAGATGACCAGAGCCAGCCCCAGGGACACGGCCACTGCCCACCACGGAACGACGCTGAAAAACCCTGGGGAGGAAGGAGAGGAGAAGGGGAGACCTTCGATGCAGGGCAGAGCCTCAAGCCGTTTCTGAACGCAGTCTCCACCACAGCCCGCAGAGGACAGCACAAGGGGAAGAGACCTGGCCAGGAAACCTCAGTCCCAGTTCTTTCCCAGGAGGGGAAGCTGGGCACATTTTGGCGTCAGCATAACAACCTCCGTAGTTTCACTGGCCCGGGCAGGGAGACAAGGGGCCCCGAGAGAGGACTGGAAGCGGTGCGGCTTGCACACCCCCTAAATCCTGCTTTTGCGGAGCTGAGGACAAGTTACCTGAGGCCACAGCTCGGCAGGCTGCCACAGCGTCGATGCTGGCCGTGTCCCAGCTCACCGGGTTGCTCACGTTGC
>JAVKLA010000088.1:12179396-12189627 GCA_034782735.1 Sagittarius serpentarius
GGGAGCTGGGGTGCGGGAGGGTCGCGGCGAGGGGTGTTTCGGTACTTGGGGACAACCACGCGGTGACGGGCATGGGGGGGCCGCTGGCGGTTGCATCCCCCCTGCACCGGGTGGGTACCACAGGGCGTGCCCGCTGCGGCGGAGCCCTCGTCCCGCCGGGGAGCTCGCGGCCCCCATACCCACGGCGGCCGATTGTCCGCTGCCGGGATTAGCAGCCGAGCTGGCGTTTGCCGGAGCTGGGCAGGGGCAGCCTCCCCTGCACCGGGGACGCTGGCACGGCTGGAAGAGGGCAGAGCAACCAGAGTGGGCAGCTCCTCGCCGCCCGCCATCGTCGCCTTCACCTGCCAAGACCATGGCCCGCGCCGTGCCGCGCCAGGCCGGTGCCGCGCCAGGCCGGTGCCACGCCAGGCCGGTGCCGGCCGCCGGGCAGGCAGAGGGCTGCCGGTCCCCCCGCGCTGTCTGGCAGGCGGCCGCCGCTGCCTGCGCCTCCTCCAACCTGTCTCGCTCCCCCTTCCCCGGCTCTGATCTTCCCTCACGCCCACCTCTCTCCAGGCACCTTCCTCTTTGATCTCCGCTCTGCTTTTTATTTCCCCCTCCCCTCGGCCCCCCCATTCCTGCTCCACCCCCCCCCCACCTGCCCCCGCCTCTCCCGCTCTCGCCTTCCCTTTATCTCCCTCCCTGCCTGCATCCCTGCTCTCTCTCCCCTCCCGGGGGGGCCACGGGGCCGGCAGGCGTGGGCTGGGGGGGCCGGGGTGGTGGCACGGCGTCACCCCAGGGGGGGTCGGTGACTGTCCCCAAAGCACCGCTGCGGGCTGCAGGTCCCCGGTGCAGGGCCAGCGGTGCTGCCAGGCCTGTTTGCTGCACCCTGGTGTGCTGGGGTGCCTGATCTGGGGGTGCCCCATCCCAGGGATCCTGGGGTGCCTCATCCCAGGGATCTGGGGTGCCATGACCCAGGGGTCCTGGGGTGCTGTGTCCCAGCGATCCCAGGATACCAAGTCCCAGGGATCCCCGGGGACCCCATCCCAGGGATCCTGGGGTGCCCTATCCCAGGGATCCCCGGGGACCCCATCCCACGGGTCCTGGGGTGCCAAGTCCCGGTGATCCCAGGGTACTAGATCCCAGGGATCCTGGGTGCCCTGTCCCACTGATCCCAGGGTACCAGGGATCCCGGGGTGCACCATCCTGGGGTTTTGGGGATGCCTGATGCTGACTCTTTCGGTGTACCCGTCGGCACAGCCTGGCACCTGGGGATGCCGCGCGGGTCGTGGCGTCCCTCCAGCTCAAGACCCTGCGGATTGCCGTACCCCACCCTGTGCTGGGCCCCGTGGGCAGGCGCCGGGGCGACGGCGGCAGATCGGTCCCCTGCGCCGGGCATGGCGAGGAGGGTGCCAAGCACCAGCGTGTCCCGTCCCCTTGGGCCGGGACAGGCGGCCCGGCTGCACCTCGGCACCGCGGCGTCCTCAGGGCTGGCGCGAGAGCGGGGGGTGCCGGGAAGGGAGGCCGCAGCCCGGCCGCGGCGTGGGGGTTTTGGGAGCTGTCGGGGGCTTTGTTTGCAGGATCAAAGGCAGGAGAGAGCCTGGAGCCCCCGGCTCTCCGGGGATGCAGCACAAGCTGGGGGACAAACCCGAGCGGGTTGGGGTGCCCGAGCTGTGGCTGTGCCCATCGCGGCCATGGCAAGGGCATGGGGCATCCCGCGAGTGGCACAGCCGTGCCGTGCCGTGCCGTGCCGTGCCGTGCCGAGCCCAGCCGGGCCACGCAGGCGGAGGCCGTGCTGGGGACTTAGCGGCTTCGTTATCCGCAGCTCACTCATCCCCAAAAGGGATTTCTGCCTCCCCCTCTCCCGCGCCACAGCGGAAATCATTTGAATATTTTAGAAAAAAGGCTTTTAAGGGGGGGGAACCGCCAGGGGAGAAGCAGCTCCTCCGCCTCGATGCCCCTCTCCCCGCTGTCCTCCCGGGGTGCTGGTCCCCATCCCCTGCCCCAGGGCTGGCAGCACACGCGTGTGTCGGGCACGCCCGCGCTGGCACACCCTGCGTGTCGTCCCCCCCCGCCGCCGCCGCCGTGTCCTGGTCGATACCCGCTGGCCGCGTGACGGGCGCCATGCTGGGGCACCGAGATCAATCCCGGCTGCTGCACAGGGCGGGGGCTCAGGGGCACGGCAGAGCCCGGCTTGGCGGGGGCCCACACCCCCAGCAACCCCTCCAAAACCTCTGGGGACCACGGGCAGCTCTGCGGGGGGGGGGCCCTGGCAGGGCTGTGCTGGAGGCAGCTCCACGGCGCTGGAGCCACCGGCATGACGGAGCACCGGGCGCTGCCGGCATGGCCACCGGCATGCGGGTCACCCCAGGCCCTGGCCGATCCCCCTCCTCTGTCCACAGTGGCGCAGACGCGGTTCGTGGAGGAGCCGGAGGACCAGACGGTGGTGGCCGGCCAGAGGATCGTCCTCTCCTGCGTGGTGCTCAATTACTCCGGAATCGTGCAATGGACCAAAGACGGCCTCGCCCTGGGGATGGGGCAGGGGCTCAAAGGTACCCACGGGGCGGCGGGTGGCTCTGGGGACGTCACCGCGCGGGGCGGGGGCTGTCACCGCGCGGGAGCCTCTCGGGTGTTACGTCTCCTGCGGCGCCGCTTCCCTCCTCTCTGTTCCCCAGCTCCCTGTGCAGCATCCCCGGCTGCCGCGGGGCCGGTGCCACGTGCCCCGGCAGCGAAGCGCCGGCTGGGGCTGGGTGCCCACACTCGGCTCCTTCCTGCGCGCGCCAGGGTCCCGGCACGCACTGAGCATCCCACGTGCACCTGAGATCCCGCGTGTGCCGGGGATCCCGCGTGCGCCAGGTCCCCGCTGGCCGCCCGTGTCCCCACTGGGGCTGGCCCCGGGCACAGGCAGAGACCTGCCTGCAAGCTGCCAGCCCCTCAGGTCTGCCCAGGCTGTACCCAAACGGGCAGGAGCTGCTTCTCCCCGAACAGGGGGTTCCCTTCCGCACTGGCCTCTCCTCCCTGAAAAAGGGGCCCTGGAGCATCCCCCCCCAGCCCTGGAGAATCTGAGTGAACCGCATCCCCTCTGTGCTGACCCCCCACCCCGTGCTGTCCCCGCAGCCTGGCCGCGCTACCGCATCGTGGGCACGGCCGACTCGGGCCAGTACAACCTGGAGATCACCGACGCCGAGCTCTCCGATGACGCCGTGTACGAGTGCCAGGCCACCGAAGCCGCGCTGCGGTCCCGCCGGGCCAAGCTCACCGTGCTGAGTAAGGAGCCAGCCCCCCCACTGCACCCCGTGTCACCCACTGCACCCCACGTCCCCGACTGCGCCTCGCGTCTCCCGAGCCGTCGCAGGCAGCGCAGCTGCTTGCAGGCGCGGGAAAGGCTGTCGCTGCCTGCGCCGCCGCCCTCCCCCTTCCCTCCGGCAGCCTGGATGTGCCATTATCTTTAATGCCTTAATCTATATTCACGCCGTGGCTGAGTTACGGGACCTACGAGTGCAGTAACTTTGATTTCCCTGACTTTTGTGTCTTGTAAAAAAAAAAAAGGAAAGAAGATGCTGGAGCCGCAGCGGAAATGTTGCATGAATGGGGGTTTGGGGCGGATTTCTTGCTTTTCTTAATTTATTTTTTCCCCCTCTTTCTCCTTCTTCCCCTGGCTTTGAAATTCCCATTAGAAAGGCGGGAGATAAAAGGCGTGCGAGCGGGAGATGCAGCTTGGGGTACTGAGCAGCGTGGCTCTCCCCATGCCGCAGCCGCTGGAGCATCTCCCTGCGCCCCCAGGCAGGGGGGTCCCTGGGCAGGGGGGGTCCCCAGACAGAGAGGTCCCTGGGCATGGGGGTGCCTGGGCAGAGGAGGCTCCTGTGGGTATTGGGGTCCCCAGACAGGGGGGACCCTCCCTCTCCGCCCATCCTACGACCGCCTCTGCCCGTCCTACTACCGCACACCCCGTCCCCATTTCCATCATCGCCGCCAGCTCCCCGGGGCGGTTTGCAAACAGCCAAGGCTGTTCCAGCGCATCCCTCTCCGCACACGTGCGGCACGAACTGCCCCCCCTGAGCCCCCCTCTCCAAGCCCCCATGTTGGGGACACCCCAGGCCACCGTGCCTGGCTCATGCCTCCTGCCCCCGGCTTCTGCCGGCACAGGGTTTCCTTCCCGACACCAAGCAGCGTCTTTACCTCTCCCTGAGAGCCGATTCCTAATAAATCAGTAACGGGGCTTTAGCTCCTGATCAAAAAGGGGATTAATACCCAGGCAGCGCCCGCCTGGTTGACGCTCTGCTGTCAAATGCTGCCTGCGGTTGCCGGCAGCGGGGAGGAGGTCTGCCTCCGCTGCCCTTAATCACTCTCCCTTTATCAGAGCAGCAGCATCAATCGTTCAGCGTCACGTGGCGTAGAGCGGGGTCTGCCTGCACCCGGGGCTGCGGGCAGGAGCCCTGGCTCCAGGCAGCCGGCACCCACCCGGTGTCCCCTCTCCCCTCTGCAGTCCCCCCGGAGGACCCCACCATCGACGGAGCCCCCGAGATCCTCCTGCGCGCAGGGACGCCGTACAACCTGACCTGCCGGGCACGCAGCGCCAAGCCGGCGGCCACCATCGTCTGGTACCGGGATGGGCTCCAGCAGGATGGAGCCATCACCAGCACGGTACGGGGACGCGCCGGGACCCCGCGTCCATCCCCTCCACCCCGTGCCGAGCCTCGGCGTCCCCAGGGCTGTGCTGGGAGCCAACGGGGACCGTCCCCTCTCCCTGGCAGGAGGTGTTGGCTGACGGCAAGCGGGAGACGACCACCAGCCAGCTCGCCATCAACCCGACCGACCTTGACATCGGGCGGGTGTTCTCCTGCCGCAGCACCAACGATGCCATCCCGGCGGGCAAGGAGACCTTCGTCAAGCTCAACGTTCACCGTGAGTCGGTGCCGGGGGCCGAGGGGACAATCCCTGCGTGGCAGTGGCACAAGGAGGGCAGGGAGAGGTGGCACAGGGGTGCAGCTGGGGCAGGGAACTGGAGACAAGCTCTCGGGGTACCCGGGTGTCGTGGGGTGCCCGGAGGACCCCAGCCCCGTGGTTGGAGCTGGGTCCCCGCAGAGGGGCTGTGCCCATGCAGGGGCTTCGCCCAGTCCCACCCGGCCGGTGCCAGGCGGGAGGCCGGGCTGGGACTTCGTGGTGAACACCGACCTCCAGTGGCTGCTGCGGGAAGGCTCTGCCCTGCCGGGGCCCAGCACCCACCGCCAGCACCCACGCTGGGCAGGGATGCTGGGTGCCCGCCGCCAGCACCCACACCGCGGGGGGGGATGCTGGGTACCCACAGCAGGAAGGGATGCTGGGCACCCATGGTGAGCACCCGCGACGGACGGGGATGCTGGATGCCCGCACCGAGCACCAGAGTTTTTGGGATCTCCCGCACCGCGGGCCGTGCCCTGGGTGGCAGCGTGGGGAGGGGGATTTTTGTCCCCTCTCCCTCTGCCGCGCTGAGCCTGTGCCAGCGCCCGTGACGGCTCCGTCCGCCCTCCCCGCAGATCCGCCGACCGTCACCCTGTCCATCCAGCCTCAGACGGTGCAGGAGGGCGAGAGGGTCGTGTTCACCTGCATGGCGACCGCCAACCCCGAGATCAAAGGCTACAGGTGAGGGTCCCGCGGGACCCCAGGGGGTTCCCCCCTCCCCAACCTCCTGTCTTGGCTTCGGCATCACGTGGAGATGGGGGGGTCAAAAGGGGGCCTGTGTGCCCCCTGAACGTGCCCGCCTTGGGTCTCTGCCCCCCCGCCAGGTGGGCCAAGGGAGGGGTGATCATCGAGGATGCCAAGGAGAACAAGTACGACACGCAGGTGGATTACACCTTCTTCACGGAGCCCGTCTCCTGCGAGGTGCACAACGACATCGGCAGCACCAACGTCAGCACGCTGGTGGACGTGCACTGTGAGTGGGGCAGCCCCCTCCCCGGCACCCCCAAGCTGCTGCCACCCCCCACCCCGGCTCTGCTCCTCACCCTCTTCCCCCGCCCTCTCCAGTTGCCCCTCGGATCGTGGTGGACCCCAAACCCACCATCACGGACATCGGCTCCGACGTGACGCTGACGTGCGTGTGGTCCGGCAACCCGCCGCTGACCCTCACCTGGACCAAAAAGGAGTCCAACATGGTAGGGTCCGTGGCCAAGCTGGGGAGGGGCTGATCCGGGGAGGGGGGCCTCATGCCCCTTCCCTGATGCCCCCATGGCGCTTGCACCCAGGTCCTGAGCAACAGCAACCAGCTGTACCTGAAATCCGTCACGCAAGCCGACGCGGGGCAGTACGTCTGCAAAGCCATCGTCCCCCGCATCGGCGTGGGCGAACGTGAGGTCACCCTCTTTGTCAACGGTGAGCGCCCCCCCGCCCCCAGGAGCAGGCACCAGCCCCCCCCACCCCTCCCCGCGCCAGGCCCTGCTCCAGGACACGGACGGGTCGATGCGGTGGCGATGCCCGTGATGAGCAGCAGCGCCTGCGGCACGGCGTGTGCCCCCGCCCAAGCCGGGGTTTCGGTCAAGCTCCCCCTTGCCTCCTGCAGGACCCCCCATCATCTCGAGCGAGGCGGTGCAGTACGCAGTGCGCGGGGACCGCGGCAAGGTGGAGTGTTTCATCGGCAGCACGCCGCCCCCGGATCGCATCGTGAGTGCCGCGGCGGGGGGCCGGGGGCGGGCCGGGGGGTGCTGGGGACAACGCTGAGCTGGAGGTGCTGACGCAGCCCCCTCTCCCCCACCCCGGCGGGACCAGGCGTGGGCCTGGAAGGAGAACATTTTGGAGGCAGGGACGCTGGAGCGGTACACGGTGGAGCGGACTAACACGGGCAGCGGGGTCCTCTCCACCCTCACCATCAACAACGTCATGGATGCCGACTTCCAGACACGCTACAACTGCACGGCCTGGAACAGCTTCGGGCCGGGGACCGCCATCATCCAGCTGGAGGAGAAAGGTAGCGCCGGCACGGCACCCCGGCCGCCCGGCACGCCGGGACACTGGGGAGCCTGGCTAGGTCTCAGGCGTTGCAGGCAGCGGGGCTTCGGCGACGGCAGGTCCTCTCCTGCCACAGCCACCTCCTGGCAGTGTCCCTGTCTCCTGTCCCCTGTCCCCAGCTAACATATCCCCGTCTCCTGTAGAGGTCTTGCCCGTGGGCATCATCGCCGGTGCCACCATCGGGGCCAGCATCCTCGTCATCAGCTTCCTCGTTGCGCTTGCCTGCTTCCTCTACCGGCGCCGGAAAGGAAGTGAGTGGGGGACGCGGGGAGTCTGCGGCCACGGCAGAGGGGACCGTGGGTGCTACCCACGGCAGGGATGCTGCCCACGGGGCAGGAGTGGGAGGATACTGCCGGTGGCCGCCTCCATCCCCGATCCCGCGTGTCCCCAGGCCGCAAGGACGTCACCCTGCGCAAGCTGGACATCAAGGTGGAGACGGTGAACAGGGAGCCCCTGACGCTGCACGCGGACCGCGAGGAGGACACGGCCAGCGTCTCCACGGCCACCCGCGTCATGAAGGCCATCTACTCGGTAAGGGATACCCCATGCCGGTGGGGGGGGTCACCCCGCAGCATCCTTCCCTGCCCTGTGCCGGAATGGATGGGACCAGGGAGGAACGAGCCCGTCTCTCCCCAAACCGCCTCTCCTGCAGTCGTTCAAGGATGACGTGGACTTGAAGCAGGACCTTCGCTGTGACACCATCGACACCCGCGAGGAGTACGAGCTCAAGGTCTGGTGATGGCGTCGGGGCGCGTGGGGTGTAGAAGAGGGGCAGGTCCCGGTTTTGTCCCGAGTCGGGTGGCTGCGGGTTGCTCAGTGGAGAGGAAGGGGGCCAGGACTCATGGGCCCTCTCCCCTGCAGAGCCCAGTCCCTGCTGGGCTCCGCGCATCCCCCCCACCGCCCCCTCTCCTCGCAGGACCCCACCAACGGCTACTACAACGTCCGCGCCCACGAGGACCGCCCGTCCTCCCGCACCGTCCTCTACGCCGACTACCGCAACCCCGGCCCGGCGCGCTACGACACCCGCCCGCCCTCCCGCCTCTCCCACTCCAGCGGCTACGCTCAGCTCAACACCTACAGCCGCGGCCCCACGTCCGACTACAACGCCGAGGCGGCGCCGGGTCCCGGGCCCCCTCCCGGCACGGCGGGCGGCGAGACGGCAAGCCAGCTCTCCTACGAGAACTACGGGGGTCACACCGCCTTCCCGGCCGGCACCGGTTATGCCACCTACCGCCTAGGGTACGGTCAGGCCCCCAGCCTGGACCGGGCACCCTACGACGCCTACGACCCCATGGGCAAGTACGCCAGTGCCACCCGCTTCTCCTACACCTCCCAGCACTCGGACTACGGGCAGCGCTTCCAGCAGCGGATGCAGACGCACGTCTAGGGCGGGCAGGGGCTGGCAGCGCCGAAGCGGGGGCGGGGGCAGGGTTGCAGGCAGCAGGGGTCCACAGGTACCTCACGACTGTCCCCTGATATTCAGGGGCTCATCCTGACCCTCCTGCCCCGCTTCTCCTCCGGCGGCTGGACTCCACGTGCCGGGCCACCCCACCCCTGGGGTTTGCTGGCGGTGGGGACGTGCCCCGAGTCTCCTTGAGCTTCCACTCGTTCAGTTCTTTCTTTTCGGTACCTTCCCGGAGGAGGGAAAGGGTTGGGGGGGGCATCCTTCCCCCCCCCTCCCCATCCCACCCCCCATCCCACCCAGCCTCAGCGGGTGCGTGTGGGTCCGCGTGGCTGTCGGGGCCGGCTCTGCAGCCTCTGCTCTCCCGCCGCCCCGGATCCTTTCCCCATGGGTCCCCAGCACCCCCGAGCCAGCACCCGCCTCTCCCTCCTGTGCAGGAGCGAGGGCTGCGCACGAGGTGCCCCCAGAAGCTCCCCCCCGCCCCATCCCATCCCAGCCAGACCCCCGTGCGAGGGAGCAGGGAGGTGCTATATGTGTGTATATATGTGTCTGTATGTGCATACATACATGCAGTGCCCAAAAAAGCCCCGTCCCAGCCCGTTCCCATTCCCTGTGCCTTGACTTTGGGAACAGCCCCCCTCGGGGCCGGCTCCCCCCTTCCGCATCCGTCCCACCTCCCCGCAGCCCCCGCGCCCACCCTCGGAGCCGCAGGCACGGGGTGCCCCGGGGGTCCCAGGGGATCGGGACCAGCGAGTTCAGAACAGCAGACCCACGGCATCCGCGTGTCCCCCCACCCCATACGCACACTCGTACCTACGGGACAAGCAGCGGTGGGTTCCCATCCTGCTGTTGTCAGCCTGACCCCGAGCAACACCCTGTTGGACCGGCCGGCTCTGTCCCAGCACCACCGCCGCAGCCGGCAGCACCAGCCGGCGTGGGGCTGGCGAGGTAGGGGGGTCCCTCTTATGAATGTATATAAAGGTGTATATAAGGGGTGGGAGCACCCTCCCAGCCACCAGCAAGCATTACCGCTCCGCAGCCCCATCCCCGGCACGCTCCCGCCCCGGCCCCGAGGGTTTGGCGAATGTTTTGAGCTGTGGCAAACCAAACCAGCCGGGAGCGGGAGCTCGGCCAGTCCCCCAGCTCCAAGGACTGGGAGGCACTGGGCAGCCGGGGCGATGGGGGCCCCGGTGATACCGCTGGCCCGGCTGCCGGCTCAGGAGCTGGGGGAGGGGGGTCTTGCTGGGATGCGATGAGTTTTGGAAGGAGGGCAGAAGGCGGGTTTTGGCTGGGGAACCCTTCCCGGTCACGCTGCTGCCCGAAGCTGTCCCTGCGGTGTCGTGTCCCCCCCGCCCCGGGATTAGGTACGAAACACCTCCCCCTGTGCGTCTGGCCCGGGAAGGGGGACGTGTTTGGTGGTCCCCATCCCACCGAGCGCACCCCTTTCCCAGCCGCCACCAGAGCCGGACCCCGGCGGGCTGGATCCGGCCCCGTCACGAGCAGGTACGATTTTGGGAGGGTTTGGGCTGGCAGAGCCGTGCTGCCGATGCAGCCCCAGTGGCACGGCTGCGGGGGGTGGGGGGTCACCTGCCCCCCTCCTTTCCCCCCTCAATCCCCCCCCCCCAAAGGTACTGTCAGGATGGGCCAAACCCTGGATGGTGCTGAGCCCGTGCCCAGCCTGAGCCTCTGACTGCAGGACTGCGTGCCATTTCTTGCAATGGTGCCTGATGTAACCCCCTCCCCGACACCCTCCTCCTCGCCCTGCACCCCTCCACCCCCTCCCCGGGGAGGGGGGGGGGCAGACACAGCCCGGGTTTGGGGGGGCCTCTCGCCCCCGGTGCTGCGGGCGCGCCCCCCCCCCCCCCCCCC
>JAVKLA010000088.1:12195343-12210987 GCA_034782735.1 Sagittarius serpentarius
GGGGCTCGGATTAAACTGCACCCGGCGCTGGTGGAGGATCAGTTCTTCAACCTCTCCGTCTACGGTGGGTGGCTGCAGAGCGGGGGGATGGAGTTTACAGAAATTCTTTCGTTTCGGCACTAAACGCCAGCGCGCGCGGCCCCTCTGCTAGCGCAGTTGGGATGTTTCCAGCCCTGGGAACGGATTCACCCCCGCGCCCCCCCCTCCCGCCGTGTGTGCAAATTGACAACTTACTGTCACGTCGAGCTGAGTTCTCAGCAAATTCTGTGGTTTTCCTGGCTGCGAACAAGCGCAGTCCCTGCCCCCTCCGCCTGTCCGGGACTCAGCACCGCTCGGCGTCGGCCACGCACCGGGCTGCCGGCTGCACACCGGGGCCCCGCTCTCCCCCCGCACGGCACGCAGGCACTCGCTGCTCCTCGCACGCCAAACAGCAGTTGCCGAGCCAAGGCCGGTGAGCACGTAGGCAGCTCCGGCTCCGAGCTCCCCACGCCGTTTCCTGACCTCCCGGCTCCGACATGCTGCAGCCACGCTGGGCTTGAGCTAATCGGCTCTGGCAGCCGGCTGCGGCACGGGGCATGTCTGGTCCCTGCGGCCGCGGTGCATGTTGGGCCGCATCCTGGCTGCTCCCAGCCTCAGCCCAGCCTTTGAGTTGTCCCTGAGCCCCCCAGGAGAGGAGGGCAGGGGAGAGGACCCGTTTTTGCCGGTGTGTGTAATCCCTTTCCATAGCAGAGCCGCTGCCAGACCCCAAAATCCAGAGCTGGCTGCTTTCGAAGAGCCCCGTGTCGTGCCAGCTCATGCTGCGGTGCCACGTACCCAGTGGGACCAGAGGCACCGTCACCTGGAGGAAACCCCGGGGGGAACCGGGGGGGTGTCGGGCTGCATGCCCTCTGCAGCAGTGTGCTCTGTGTTGGGGTGCAGCCCGACCCCCCCCCACCATCACCCTCACCTCCAGGGCCTGGCAGGCCCAGGAGGAGAGGAGCTGGTCCACAGACCTGGCCAGCGTGTGTGGGAGCGGAGGTGAGGGCGGCATGGAGGCATCAGAGCGGGGGGGGGATGAGGGTCTTGGGGGGCTCCCTGGGTATCTCCAGGCACCCACGAGCTCCCTCCTGCCTCGCAAAGGGCCGGTTCGGCAGCCGGGCGTCCCCTCACTGTGGTCCTTTCCCCCGTCGCAGGGGACGGCGTCAGGCCCGGCTGCTGGACCGCGGTGGCTGCAGTGGTGCTGCTGGCAACCCACGCCGCCGTGCTGGAGTTTCCCGAAGTCCCTCTGCGGCACCGTCCCTGAGGAAGAGGGACGTGGTGACGGCCCAGACCTCCGTGCCTGCCTTCACCGACACCGTCCGCTTCGCGTCGGCGCTGCCCGGCTGCCCCTTCCGGCCAGCTCCCCGTGCCGCGGGGACGTCCCTCGCTGCCAAGTGCCAAGAACCGCAGCCCGTTCCCACGGCCAGCCGGTCCCGGCCGCAGGGAGCGGCTCTGGCAGCGGCACGTGCCGACGGGAATGACGACCTTGGGACTGATCCCACGTCCTTCCCCTGGGTCCCAGGGACACCCCGACATCCCCGCAGAGGACCGAGATGGCAGCATTTCCCGGCGCGCTGGCGGGGGAGTGACGGACCCAGTGGCTCTGCTCGGTGTTTCCCAAAGTCCTGAGCCAGCGCCCGACGCCTCCAGCCCACCCGGCCAGACAAGCCCCGGCGAGGTGCTGCCCGTCTCCCCGTCGCACGAGGACCACGGGGGATGCCCAGTGCAGCGATGCTTCGCCTCGCCGGGGATGTCCCAGCCTGCGAAACCCCTCAGCGCTGGCTCCCAGGCAGGAGGATTTGGCAGGAGGAGGCCCCTGCCTTGCACGAGAGCCAGCGTCATCCCCGGCGAGCGCCTGCCGTGGAGCCCTGTCTCCGGCTGGGTGGCCCTTCGTGCCGTTCAGCCCGCGTTCTTCTCCTCTTCCTTGGCTCTCAGCGGGCCAGCCGGTTTTCCCCGTTAGCTAGAAATTTCAACTCAGCGATTTTCATTTCCCCTCTGCCCTCAAGAGAAGTGGGAGGAACTGGCAGAGTGGGCAGCGTGTCCAGCCCCTGCTTGGCTGCCCGCCCCCCTCAGGGGACCCCGACGGGCAGTTTTGGGGCATTCACAGGCCACAAACAGCCCGTGTCCCTCCCCACGCTGGCCGCAGTTTCCCCAGTGCTTTGAGGACCCTTGTCTGAAGGTGCCCCAGGAGAAGGGCTGGAGTTAATAGTCCCCCGGGTGCCGGTTAATGCTTTTGCTCGTAGGCGGGGAGCCGTGAGCGCCGTCCCGTCCGCTCGCTCCTGCTGCAGGGAGAACAGCCCTGCTGCGGAGGCTGCTTTCCCCCTCCCTGTTTTCCACTTCGAGTTCCTGGAGGTTTTAAATAAAAAATAAGCTTTCTGTGCCGCTAATGGAAAGCGTTATCCTTCCAGCCACGGCCCCCGCAGCGGCTCAGGGCTCCGAAACTGTGGCTGGGAGGGCTCGGGGTGGGGCGGGGGGGAATCTGCAGCCCCCTGAGGGGGGAAAGGTGCGTGAGGGAGCGGGGGGGGAGCTCAGGGTGTTGGTTTGGCAGGTCCACGGCTGCCTTGGCATCGCTGCCAGACCCTGCCAGGGCGTCTGTTCCCCAGCTGATTCAGCCAAGACCTCCCATCTGCTCGGGGACATCCCCTCCCGTGCCGATTCCTGCACCCAAGGGGGCTCGGGCACCCCCATACTCCCCTGGGAGTGGAGCTGGGGGTGGTCCCACCACCCACCTCCAGGATGCTCCTGCTGCTTGGGTTTCCCCGGGCAAGTGCTCTTGATATTGGGAAGTCCCATTTCAACGAGCCCTTGGTCATCCCCGCGGCCAGCGGGAGTCCGGGCAGGGCTGTGCCGGACATCGCCGGCGTTAATCCGGGCACTGGACCGGGCCGACGAGGGATGCCGCAGGGTCAGGGGTCACCGGCAGCCCCCACCGTGCTCGCTTAGCATCCTTGGCGGCGTGGGTCCTGTGCGCTTCCCCCGGCCGCCTAATCGTTTATGGCGAGCTAATTAATAAGCTGGCTGTGCCCTGCGATGCACGGCTTCCTACGGGTTGCAGCGAGAGGCGGCTTTGCTCCTCCCCGTCTCTCCTGCCGCTGACTCTGCCCACTGAGCCGCACGAAGAGTCGAGGAGGAGAAATGGAGGGGGAATTGGCCAGGAGCAAAGCCCGGCTGCCCTCGCTGCTCCTGGCGCTGCTCGGCCTCGGGCCAGGTGAGTGCGTGGGTGGCCGCCGCTGAGCCCTCGTCCCGCGGGTGCCTCGTGGCAGGGGGCTGGCGGCCGGGTGGGCTGCGGGCAGGGATGCCGACCCCGTCCTGCCTTCTCCCTGCCTGCTGCCGGCTCACTGCAGCCCACCCCGACGCTGCCCCTCCATCCCTCCGCGCTCCCGGCCGGGCGCGAGATGGTTTCTGGAAGGCTGGCTTAGCGGTCCAGCCTTAACGAGAGGTTTCGTAACGAGTCGGCGGCCGAGCGGCCGCGGACCCCCCCCGGCGCCATCCCCCTGCGAGGGTCCCCTCGCCCCTAACGCAGCTTCTGCTGGGTGCCGCTGTCGCCCCACAGAGCCCTTTAACCCCCCGGGGCCGTGCCAGATCCGGCTGCGAAGCGGCTCCTTACGTAAAGCAGGAGCGAGGAATCCCCTTAATTCCCAGCGTGCTAATCCACACATTTAATAATTCCCATAAAACCTCCAATTCCTACAGAAAGCATCTAATAGTACGGGCAGATTAGCGGAGGGGGGTTATCTTCCTAACGATTAATTGGCTTCACGAGCGAGACGGGCTGTCGCCAGCCAGCGGGCAGGAGGGCTGTGGTAGAAGGTGCCAGCCCCGCCACGCTGATGACAAATATCTGACCCAGCTAGATGGAAAATAGGCTGTTAATGATGCTTCGGAGTTTTCCAACTGCTTTCTTTGATCAGAATTATTTGATATCAGAGTGTAGCGGGGGGGCGGGGGGGGCGGTGATGAGAAAGAGCAAAACCCGGGCTCGCGGTGCATAAACCCTGGGCTACACTCAGCCCTGTAGCTCTGGTTTTTAGGGTCTGACGGAGGCCCGAGTTGGACTAATCTGGGTGCTGAATGCATCGTGATGCATCGAGCATCCAGGTGTTTGTCCCCCTCCCTCGCTCCCCGGATCCTGCCGCGGGCTCAGGGCTGCGGGGACTCGGGTTCCCCGAATCCCGGGGTAAACAGGATGAGCCGGGAGGATGCCGGGGAGGCAAGGCGGCGGCTGGGCTCGGCGGAGGCCTGGCACCAGCCGGCTTTTCCCAGCCGTCATTTCCTCCAACCGCTCATACAATAGCGTGGGGGCGGCCGGCGGGGACCCCCCCCCCGAGAGCCACAGCTGGCGGATGTGCCGCGGAGGGGTGGAAAATGCCGGGAGGGGTGCAGGGAGGACGCCCGTGCCGCTGCCCGTGCCGCTGCCTGCGCCGTGCCCTAGGTGAGCAGCCCCCGGTTCAAACGCGGTGGGCAGCGCCGCTGGGTAGGCACGGCTGCCGGACAGACGGACAGCGGGCAGACGGGCACCTCCAGCCTTTGCACGGCTGCAGCGAGGGACGGGGGGGGGAGAGCATCTGCCCAAGCTCCTCCGTAAGAAGCCTGATGAGCTTCTGCAGGGCCCCCCCCAGCTCCTTTTTCCTACTCAAGGTGGTGGCCGTCCCCTCCTGTCCCCCCCAGACCCCAAACCCAGCGTCTCAGGACCCCCAGCTTCCCCCTCACCACCCCACCGATCCCCCCCCACATCCCCCCACTCCCACGCAGGGGCTCAGCATCCTTCCTCCGGGCTCAGCAAGAGCCACGCGGCGACGGTGCCCACGGCCAGGGCAGCTTCACGGGGCCCCGAAAACTTTGCAGGCACCTGGGGAAGCGTCAGAAATTCGGCTGGGGTTAGGATTCGGCTTGAAGAACGGGAATCGAGCCTGGGATAAGCAGGATCAGAGCAACAAAAGCTCCAGCAACGTGGAGCACTTCTTACAAAGCAAAGAGGCAGCTTGTAATGCGGGGCTGCCGGAAGGTTTTATACGAAGTAAACACTCGAATGTCTGTGTTTAATCTGCTTTAATATACAGGCACATCTGCTTCTGCCTCCTGCGGGTGGGGCGAGAGGAGGAGAGGCGGCGGGGCTGGGGGGGGGGTGCACCGAGGCGATGCAGGACCCATCAACCCATCGTGGGGACCCATCCCAGCCGGGACGGGGGTGAAAGCCGCTCACCCCGACCTCACCGTCCCAACGGCTGGGCACCCCAGTCCCCGCATGGGACAAGGACAGGGAGAAGGGGAGGCTGCTATCGCAGTGGCAGAGAAGCGTGGGGGGCCGCGGGGGCCCGGGCCGGCAGAGGAGACAGCTTGTAGGTAGGCGGGAGCTGCCAGGAGCGAGGGAGGTGGTGCCGAGCGGCTCCTGGCGTGATTTTGCAGAGAGCTGTCGATGCTGCCAAAAAAAACCCCCATGGTGGCAGCTCAGACGGAGGGGCTGAAACCTGCCCCTCGGGCCGGGGGAGCCCCCCGGGACAGAGGCAGCAAAGGCCGTCCCTGCGGGAATCGCCCCGGTCCTGCATCTCGGAGGTGGCCCCCGTCCCCGCTGGGTCCAGCGTCCCCACCGCGCAGGGGCCCCCGCAGCCATCCTCGCTCCCCCGTCGCCTTAACCCTTGTCGATCTTTCGTAGGCATCTTGGCCGAGGCGCGTTTTCGGGCGGACAATGAGGTTTTGCAGATGCTGGCTGGGAACTCCTCCCAGACTCTGTTGGAGCGTTGTTCTGGTGAGAGCCCGGCCGCAGCCCCGGGGACGGCCGCGTTCAGATGGGGCACCCGCATCTGAACCAGTAGATGCTTTATTTATTTTGGCAACCAGTCTCCGAGCCCAGCATCCTTCCCTCCCTGCCGGAGTAGTAGGCGGCTCCATCGGGATATGGGGTCTTTTGCGGGGGACATCCTCGTCCCCGGCCCGGAGAGGGACCAGCCGGCAGAGAGAAGAGCAGGCGGCTGCGTCAGGGCAGGGGGATGCTGCTTCTTCCCCCCGAAAAGGGACCCGTCCCCAAGGGTCCTTCTGTTCCTGCCTTGTCCCTGCTGTCCCCGTCTTGTCCCTATGCACCCGGTGACTTTCTGCTTCGTCCACAGAGCTCCTCTTCGGCCAGGCCAGGGCGCAGCCCCGGCAGGTGAACGGCGTCCTGGGGGGGTCCGTGCTGCTCTCCCCGGCTCTGCCCCCCAACAAGACGGTCAAGGAGATCGAGTGGAGCTTTTCAGCCGGCGCCGGTGCCACCATTCAAGTGGCAGAGTTCGGCCCCGGCGGCTTCGAGCGCCCCGACCCCAAGGACCGGTTCAAGGACCGGCTGGAGATGTTCAACGAGACGGCGCTGAAGATCGGGGCCCTGGAGCGGGGCGACAGCGGGGTCTACGGGGCTCGGATTAAACTGCACCCGGCGCTGGTGGAGGATCAGTTCTTCAACCTCTCCGTCTACGGTGGGTGGCTGCACGCTGGGGTTTGGCAGAGGTGCTGGGAGCAAAACTAGAAAGCCCTGAGTGCGAGCACTAACCCCTTTACAGGTGGGGAAACTGAGGCACGGGGCAACGATGGGGTTTACCAGGGTTAGGTTAGACCCCAGCCTTTGCACCCCAGTGCCTGCAGCCCCTCAAGCTTTGCAAAAGGCCAAATCCTGCCACCCCAGGTGTCCCCAGGGTGGCCGTGCCCTGCCCCGCTGGGGACAAGCCTGACGGTGGGGATGAGCAGGGTGGAGAACTCCCTGCCGTCCCGCGCTGATCCGTCCCCTCCATCGGACGCAGAGTCGGTGCCAAGCCCCCGGACCCGCAGCCAGCTCCTGGCCAGCACCCTGGAGTGGTGCAACCTGACGCTGCAGTGCCAGGGCGCCGGCAAAGGCGCCGTCAACGTCACCTGGAAGAGGGACAGTGTCATCCGGAACCTGACCTCCGACCGCCACCAGCTCTCCCAGGATGGGACCACCCTACAGCTGGCCCTGCCACCCACCGCCGCCAACGTCACCTACGCCTGCACCGTCAGCAACCCCGCCGACCAGAAGGTCGTCCTCTTCGACCTGCAAGCCATCTGCCAAAGCGGAGGTGAGACCCTTGCCCCCGGGGTGCTCGGGGGTCCGACGCCAGCCGGCTGCCTCGGCACGGGGTGGGCTCAGCCCTTGGCGGGGGGGGGTTGACACCGCTCGGCGCCTCTCTCTGCCCCTCCCAGGGGGACAGACGTCCTTCTCGAAGTCGGGGTACATCGTCCTGACCCTCATCCTGCTGGCGGTGAGTTTGGGGGCAGCCTTCTGGTGCTGGCGGATGAACAGCGAGAAGGCAGCAGACCCAGGCAAGTGAAGCCCCTTCCCGAGAGCCGGCAGGGCTTTGCGGGGGCTGGGGGAGCAGGGAGGAGGGTGTTTCCCGGCCCCCCCCCCGATGCCCTGCTCTCCTGCAGCTGCCACCCCCACGGTGCCCGCCGAGGAGAGCCCCTCTGACCCCCAGTACGCCGAGATCGTGCGCCGGAGCCCCCCGGAAGGTAATGACCAGGTGAGGCCCCCGGGGGGGGCTGGGGGCTGCCGCCCAGAGAGGGCTGTGCCGGGGGTTCCCAGCCATGCTGAGGGGGTCCTGGCCAAACTGGGGTCACAGCCACACTGGGGGTCCTCAGCCATACCGGGGGTCCCGGCCGCACTGGGGGTCCCAGCCATGCCAGGAGTCATGGCAATGCTGGGGGTCCCAGCCACACTGGGGGTCCTGGCCGAACTGGGAGTCCTGGCCACACTGGGGTCCCAACAACACTGGGGGTCCCAGTCATACCAGGGGGTCCTGGCCAAACTGGGGGTCCTGCCAAACCAGGGGTCCTGGCCACACCGGGGTCCTGGCCACACCGGGGGTCCCAGTCATGCTGAGCTCATGGCGTCATGGGGGTCCCAGCCACAGCGGGGGTCCCGGCCACACTGGAGTCATGGCTGTACTGGGGGTCCCAGGCACACTGGGGGTCCCACCAAAGCCAAGGCTCCCAGCGGTCTCTGGGATCCCAGCCACACCAGCGTCCTGGCCACACTGGGGGTCCCGGCCACATCAGGGTCCCAGCCCCAGCAGGGTCCCAGCCCCACAGGACACCCACGGGCGCAAGCTGAGCTCCGTGCCGGGGCAGAGCATCCCGCAGCGGGTCCCCAGGGCTGGGGAGAGGAATGGGGCTGGCGGGTCCCCCACCAGCCCCCCAATTTCTGCTGCAGGGCCTCAGTCACCCCGAAAATAACCAGGAGCAGAGCCCGCCACAGAAAGCACCAGTCACCACCGTCTACGAGCAGATCCGCCGGGCGCCAGAGGACACGGGCGAGGAGGTGACATAGGCCCTCAGGTGCGGGGGGGCGGCCCCCAAAAGACGGCCGATGCTGGGGGGGGGGGGGGGGCGTCGGCACGGGAGGACGCCCCGAAGCTCCACCACCGCGCGCTGCGGAGGCTGAAGGGCTCCTCTCTCCCGCAGGCACCCGCAGAGCCGGAGCATCGGGATTTCCCGGAAGGGCTGTAAAGTGCGTTGTGTGCCAAATCCGAACCCTCCAGCCCCCATTTTGGCTCCGGGGATGGGAGGCACCATCTCGGGGCGATAGCCGGCCGGACGTTTTCCCCCCACCTCCGGTTTCTCTCCAACCTCCTTGTCCGACGCCCTCCGAGACTGTTTGGGGAGCGGGATCCCCCGACTGAGGCAGAGACAGGCAGCGGCGAAGCTGGGGGGCCCTCCATTGTCCCCCCCCGTGCCCCGGGATGCTCCGGGGGTGGGGGGGAACCCCAGGGTTCACCTCCCACGTGCCGGGGCTGGGGGCATTGGGGAGGGCAGGGGCACATCCCGGCGCCGGCTGGGCCATGCCGCTTCGGCACGGCGCGGCGGGTCCAGGATGAGACCCCCTGGGGTGGACCGACCCCCCCGTCGTCCCCTTCCCACACCGTCCCAGCACCCCCCGCCCCAGCCTCCAGCTCCCCCCGGGGCCTCACAGGGACCCTCTGTGGGGAGACGCCCACGCAGGGTGGACCTGCCCACCCGCTTCGCCGCTGCCACAGAGACACGGGGAGGGGGGACACCCCGGTGTCCCCCCCAGCCCCGTCCCATGCGGCTCCACTGGAGCGGACTCGGGTGGCATCTCCGGGGCCGCGGAGGGATGCAGAAGGGACTGTCGCCCGTGCAGATCCACAGAGAAGCACCCCACCTTCCTCCCCCCCGCCAGAGCTGTTGCCCGTGTCATGACCTGTCACGACAGAGCGAAGGAGGGGGGGGGTGTCTCACTCCCTGTGTGTCCAGCACCTACTGTCACGGGGCCCCTCGCTCGGCCAGACCTCCCGCCGTTGTAAAAACAGCAAATAAATGTTGGTGAGATCACAGGGGAGAGCTGACGGCGGAGCGGGCACGCGCGGGCACGCGTGGGCACGCAGGTACGTGTGTGTGCCCGTGTGTGCAGGCACGCACGCGTGCGTGCATGCACGTGCACCCCTGTTTCTGTGCATCCACATGTGCACCTGTTGCAGTGAAAGTATCCCGGGGCCGTCGTGCAAACTTCCCAGGCTTGGGGCTGCACCCCGAGAAACCCCAACCCGGCCGCCCCTGCGCAGGGGAGGGACGCAGCCACCTCTCGCTTCCCTTTTCGGAAAGGCGGCAGCGGCATGACCTCCGCTCGTGGTCTGTGCGCTGCCTGGGGCCAGCCCGGCCCCCCGCATCCCCCCAGAAACCCGGGGGGCTTTCTCAACCTGACCCCCCGCTCCGTCACAGCGGGGACACGGTGGGAGCCCCGAGGGGCGACAGCCGCCGCGGGGACGGGGCAGGGCTGTCCCCAGAGACCTGCTCCTCTTCTACACGGCTGCTGCTGCGGGGCGGGGGGGGCGGGGGGGTTCAACGAAAGCTTCTCAAACCGCTGGCGGGGAGCAACTGGCCGAGCCCCCCGTGGGAAACGCGGCCCCGAGGCAGGGGAATGGGACGTCCCGGCTGCTGGGAGCCCAACCGGGACATTTCCAAGGCGACAGGGACCCCCTCCCCTTGGGTTAAAGCCCGGCAAAGCCTTCTCGGGTCCAGCTTGGCCCCGCGGTGGGAACAGGGACTCATCCTTATCCCGGGTGTGCTCAGCTCGGAGCAGGCAGCCAGCCCAGCTGCTGTTATTTACCCAACAGCGGGCAGGAGCAGGCGGCATCCGGCTCCTTCCCTTCTTTATGGCACCCGGTTCCCGGGGGGAAAACGAGGGCTGGGGAGCGGGGACCGGCTCGGGGGCCCCAGGGACCAGCACCCAACCCCTGGTGCAGCAGGAGGGAGGGATCCCACCGACCCCAACCCGTGGCCGAGCCATGCCGGCTGGGGCTCGGTGACGTCCCCGCGGTGTCCCCGTGGTGTCCTTGCGTCACCGCTCCCCTGGGAAGGTGCGTTGCTGCATGTGGGCAGATTTGCATGTTCACTCCCTCCAAGCCGGTACACAGAGCTGAGACCAAGGCTTCGAGCCCGCGGTGTTGGAGCGATGGGGATGTCACCCGGCTGCCCACGTCCCCGCGTCCCCTGGGTGCTGGCCCCGCTCCTCGTGGCGGCAGGTAGGCGTGAGGGGAGGGCAGCAGCCGTGCTGGGAGGGGACCACGGCTCTTCCAAGGCTCGCGACCCCCATGTCTTAGCGAGACCCATTTCTTAGGGACCAGGCGGCGGTGGGAGAGAGCTGGGGAGTGTGGCTTTGGGTCCCGGTTGCAAAATGAACCCTGGCCCCGGGGTTGTAGAAAACTTGTGAAATATTAGGGGTGAGAACAGGATTTCCCTCTGCGAAGGAGCTGGGGACGGTGGACCAGGGCGCTGGTGGTTCCTCAGGGGCTGCTTGCTTCCAGCCGACGGGGGAAACGATGCGGGGCGTTGCTCAGCCTCCCCTTTTCGCTTTACTGCCGGCATAAGTCAGGCCCCGAGGGGTTTATGGACCCCAGGGCCGGCGCCTGGGGCTGTTGGCTCCTTCTCCTGCTCCGTGGCCGCTGCTGGGCACACGCAGCTCGGCCGACCCGCCACAGGAAAAAGGAAAATTAATTTTGGCAAGTTACGGAGGAAGGCAAGGAGGGGCGATCTCCCCTCGTTGTTTGCCTGCCTGTTTCCGTGAGGAGGA
Source organism: Sagittarius serpentarius (assembly GCA_034782735.1). Classification (NCBI taxonomy): domain Eukaryota; kingdom Metazoa; phylum Chordata; class Aves; order Accipitriformes; family Sagittariidae; genus Sagittarius; species Sagittarius serpentarius. The sequence continues at coordinate 12,206,430 of JAVKLA010000088.1, forward strand.
AGAGGGAGGCCAAAGGGTGGCTCTGGCTCGGCCCCCGGCTGCTCCGGCTGTGCCGCAGCATCGCCGCTACGTACCCGCTTCTTCGGGGGTGGGGGGCGTTGTACCCTGCAGCCGTTGGGGGGGGCACCTGGAAAACGCTGGATGGGTGCAATGAGTGGGCAGGGGCTGGGTGCTGCCCAGCGTTTAACCACCACCCGGCTGGGTGCCCCGAGGCCGGCTGGGAGACGGCGGTGCCGCAGTCCCGCTCCCCATCACCGCGCACGGCCGCTGAACCGAGCACAGCATCCCGCCAGCACTCGACGCGGTGGTGCCCAAATGAATCCCCCCCCCCCCCGCGCCGCGCCCCGGGGGGCCCCTGCCTTGAACCGGGGCGGGGGTGGGGGTGGGGGGGTGTCCCTGGCCGCGCTCGTGCGACGGGGCGGTGAACCCCCCCAAAGCTGCACTGGCGCGCGCGGTTTGCCGGCTGCGTGCCGGCTGCACGGCTCCCCTCACCTCACCTTCCTCCCTGCAAACCAAAGCAGCTGCAGAGAGCGGCGGGAGAGGCCAGAGCCGGCCCCAACGCACGCAGGAAGTGAGCAGCCTGCGAGCTGGGGTGCAGAATGGGCCCTGCGGTGGGAGGACACGGCCGTCTGTCCGTCTGTCCCCTGCCCGGCCCGGGCTGCGTCGGCGTCTCACGGCATTCGACGTCTCGGAGTCGCATCCCCCGGCGTGGGCGGCTCTGCTGCTGGGAGCAGCTCGCTCTCAGCCCAGGAATAGGGGGGCTGCACCCCAAAAGCTCAGGGCTGGCTGAGCCACCCCACAACCCTGGATGGAGGGTCCCTGTCCCCACGGGGACCCATGGGGACATTTCCCGAAGGCTTAACCTCAAACGTGCCCCAGTTGGAGCCCCGCTTGGGCGCAGGCGTGGTGGGGAGAGCATCCCCGTCCTCTCCGTGAAGCCCTGGCTGGTCCCTGTCGTGGGGGTGACCCATGCACGGTGTGGGGTGACACGGGGTGACACGGGGACAACACAGGATAATACTGGGAAGGCACAGCGAGCGCCCAGCGTCCCCCCAGCCCCGGGGGACGCCCAGCCCCGCGCGTGGTACCCGGCCGCTGGGGATGCTGGCAGGAGAGGTGACGGGTGTAGGATTAAATGAATCATCTCTGGCAGGCGCTGCGCTCCATGACTAAGGCACTGGTGGGCAGATGCCCACAGGTACCTCGGGGTGGGGGCTGTGGGTAGGAACGGGGGGGTCTGTGGGCAGGAATGGGGGGTCTGCTGGGGGTCCCCATCCTCCAGACTACCCCTGTCCCGGCCAGGCGCTGCGGCTGCCCAGCCCCGGCAGGTGAACGGCATCCTGGGGGGGTCCGTGCTGCTCTCCCCGGCTCTGCCCCCCAACAAGACGGTCAAGGAGATCGAGTGGAGCTTTTCAGCCGGCGCCGGTGCCACCATTCAAGTGGCAGAGTTCGGCCCCGGCGGCTTCGAGCGCCCCGACCCCAAGGACCGGTTCAAGGACCGGCTGGAGATGTTCAACGAGACGGCGCTGAAGATCGGGGCCCTGGAGCGGGGCGACAGCGGGGTCTACGGGGCTCGGATTAAACTGCACCCGGCGCTGGTGGAGGATCAGTCCTTCAACCTCTCCATCTACGGTGAGCGGCCGCGAAGCAGTGGGTGGTAGAGGTGGGTTTGCAGCCCCGGCAGGACCAGCCTGCGGGAGAGGCAATAAAACCCTTCTGCGCCCGGCGTTATCAGCGCCCGGGAAAGAGGAAGAGAAACTGTTCTCGCTGCTGAGCATCTGTCATGGGAATTTTCCTGGGTTTATGACTAACCACGATCCACCCCCACCTGCGCTTCCCCTTCCCGCGCCCTCTCGCTGCCCCTCCAGCCCAGCTCGCCCTCCCCGGGGGACCGAGGATGTCCCAGGTTGTCCTTGGGGTGTCCCCAGGCAGGCTGGGTCCCACGACAGGTTTTGTTTGCACCTTAAACAGGGCCGGTGCCAGTGCCGGAGATCAAGAACCAGCATCTCTCCCACACCGCCCAAGGGTGCAACGTCACCCTGCGGTGCTGGGTGCCGGCCGGCAGCGATGCTGAGGCCACCTGGCAGCTGGGCAGCTCCCCCGGGACGCTGTGGGGACAGCTCTGCGAGGACAACAGGACGCTGTGCCTGGCCGTGCCTGCCAGCGCCTTCAATTCCAGCTACACCTGCGTGGCCCGAAATCCCACCCAGGAGCGGAGCGTCTCCATCCGCATGGACACCCTCTGCCAGCAGCAGGGTAAACCCCCCCGCCCCCGGCACCCAGTGCCACCCGGCCGGCGGGGTCCCGGCACCCACCGCGGCTTGTCCCCGCAGAGACGCCTGGCTGGGGGAGGTGGCCTACGTGCCTGGTGCTGCTGGCCGTGGGCGCGGGAGTGCTGCTCGGCATCGTCTGGCTGTGGAGGAAGAAGAGGATGAAGAAAGCAGCTGAGGGAGGTGGGCGCTGCCAGGTCAAGGCTGTGTCCTCGCAGCCGGGCTCGCTCGGCAAACAGAGCTGGCAAAGAGGGAACCGGCTTTTTTCCTCTGCCGTGGCTCTGCCTGCCTGCCCTGCCTGGACCAGGGCGGCTCCGTCCCCCACCTCCCCGCATCCCGGCTCACCCCCTGCTCGCTCCTCTCTCCGTAGCCACCCTCGCCTCCCTCTCCAGCGAGGATGCTCTGCCGGAGCTGTTGTACACCAAGATCCAGAGGAGAACCCCGCCGGAGGCAGATGAGCAGGTGAGGTTGGGGGGGGCCGGGGCCAAATTTGGCTCCTTAGCCCCATTACACAGCGATGCCGGGGCCAAATTCAGCTCACGCCGGGGCCAGGCTCCAGCTTCCAGACCTTCCCGCCAGGCGCTGTGGCTGAGGGTCCCTCCGTGTCCCCCAAGCCCCCTGTGCCGGGGGCTGCAGCCCCCTTCCCTCAGCCCCATCGCCCTGGAAGGGGCTCCCGGCTCCTCGTGCTTGACCGGGGCTGGTCGGGGAGGTGCCGCGAGGGGACATTGAAGGTCACTTTCCAGGGCCACCGTGTCCCCGGGGGCTCGTCCTGGCTGGGGAGCAGCCGTGACCACCCCTCTGCCGAAGGGTGGGTGGCTCAGGGGGGGGGTTCTCCCTGTTTTCTGCTCCCAAGCAGCAAGACCACCCCACCACCATCTACAGCCAGGTGCAGGCCGGCGCGGGCAGCTGGGCCGAGACGCTTGCCTAGCCCGCCGTGGCCGGTGAGTACCGCCGGCACCTCATCCGTGCCGGCACCGGGGGGGCTCCATCTTCATCCCACCACCCCCGGAGGGACCTGGCTCTGTCCCTGCACCGACTTTCCCCGCTTTGTCCCTGAGCAGGACAGCCGGAGCAGCGGGACGGGCACCACCGAGCCCCCAGGACACCGGGCAGGAGCAGCCCCCGCACGGAGCCGTGGACTGACGGACACTCATGTCGTGTCCCCCCCCCGATATCTCCTCCTGCCCCCTCCCTGCTCCGTGTCCCCCCACGTCTGCTGTGGGAGCAGAGCAGGACTTGGGGGGGGGTGCCAGCAGCAGCCCTGAGGGCTGCCACATCCCCTTTTCCTAAACCCAAGAGCAGCCCAGCAGGGATGGGGGTGCAGGATGGGCTGGAGGGGGGGGCCTCAACCCCCCCCCCCCACCCCTTGGCTCACTTGTGACTCCAATAAAGGCAGGTGAAGGCGAGGTGTGGGTGTATTTATGGGGGGGCAAACTCCCCCCCCCAGGGCACCCAGAGATGTGGGGGCTCTGCAGCCTGGTGGGGGGCCCTCCCTGCAGCGGGGTGGGGGGCTCTGGGTGGTGGGGGGGGGCGCAGCACCCACAGCGGGGCTGGGGGGGAATAGCACCCACAGCTCTATGCAGCATGTCAGGGGCCAGTCTTGGGGTGCCCCCTCCTGGAGCGTGGCCCCCCCCCGCAGCCCCCAGCTGCCTGGCGCCCATAGGGCTGGATCCCGGCACAGCTGGATCCCGACACAGTCATACACCTGCACAGCTGGATCCCTGCAAGGTGGGATCCCCATACAGTGGGATCCCCGCTCAGCAGCACCCCTGCGCAGCTGGATCCCAGTGAAGTAGGACCTCTGCACAGCTGGATCCCCACGCAATGGCATCCCCGCACAGCTGGATCCCAGCCAAGCCGGACCCCCGCACAGCTGGATCCCGGTAAAGTGGGACCCTCCCCCCCCGCACAGCTGGAGCCTTCAACAGTCACCTCCCCGCACAGCTGGATCCCAGCAAAGTGGGCCCCCCGCACGGCTGGATCCCCATGCAGCGGCATCCCCGCACCGCTGGATCCCCGCACCGCTGGATCCCCGCACCGCTGGATCCCCGCAGAGCCGGACCCTTCACGCCCGCCGGGCCCTTCGCTTTCCGCCCTCTTTTGGCCCGCGTCGCCACCCGTCGCAGCGCCGGGGCGGGGCGGGGGAGGCGGGGCCGTACGTGCGCGCTCCCGCCCCGCCCCGCCCCCCCGCCCCGGGCCGGAAGCGGAAGCGCGTGGGAGCGTGCCCGGAAGTGTGTGGGCGGTGGCGGCGGTTCCGGTTCCGGCGGCCGTGCGGGGGAGGCAGCGGC
>JAVKLA010000088.1:12211087-12223017 GCA_034782735.1 Sagittarius serpentarius
ATGTGAACATCAAAGGAATCTGACGTTATTTGGAAACAGCATTTGGTACATCACATCGAATTCTGCAACTTGACTTTTAAGAAAGGCTCAAGAGAAAGCTTTTTCTTTTTTTATCCTGGCTTCTAAGGATCTTTATTTATCACCCTCCGGGGCATTACAGCGAGTAATTAGATTGGACCAGGAGAACAACTTAATTTTACAAGAAACTCATTAATTCATCCTATTTAAAATCTTCTCATTTCACCCCAAACCCAATTATGCTTGTAGTGGCAATGATCTGGAAAGGCATTGTCTTGTAGGTATTAGGGGGGCCACTGGGACTTCTGCGGTATTCATGTCGGGGAGACAAGGGTGACTCCCTTTCTTTGACTTTTAGGTCAAAAGAACTAGTCGCTGGGACAGCTTGACAATTAGAAAACCCTGATGAGCAGTTGGAAGTAAAACAGCTGTACAATAACAGAGGGGTTCATGGTGCGGGGCAGAAAGCTCATCAAAAGAGACTATCCAAACAATTGAGTTCTATAATTAACACACAAAAATCTGTTCAGAAATGGTAATAACAGTAAAAGAGAGCTGAGAAGATGCTGCCTACTTATGTGGCAGATGTGGTTTTGTTACAATCTGAGAGAGAAAGATCTATCCTCTTAAAGAATAAGAACAACATTAGAGGGGAAAAATAAAAGTAACTTTTTGTTCCTAAGGGTGTAGTTAAAACATGAGCTTAAAATATTTCCAGACAGCGAAGAGCTGTAGAAAAAGTAACCAGTGATGAAAGACATGAAATATGCTATCAAAGTATTTTTTCAAGTCTTTAAACACAAATTTCTTTTCTCACTGAAATTTATCAGCCTGACACTGAAATATCTTTTCTTAGATTATTTGCTTTGTCCTTCATTTCACCAAGAATACTATTTTAGGGCGTTTCATTAAAGTTGGCTACAATCATTGACTTAAAAGTTTCCCTCCTTCTGTTGTGTGTGGAGGGAGATTTGATTCAAAATTGCATCTCAAGGAATTTTGAAGTTTTCATGAGTACGTAGCTGGTACATTTTTTTCTGCTTCAAAAAACGGAAACTGTTAAATGCATAGTTTCTGAAATTGCAGCTAACTCCACAGATTTTTAGCTGTATTTTTCACTTGCCTGTGATAATGACTGTTCTCAGTGGTGCGCTGGTCCCTTTTGGGAAGGAGGGGTGCAGCGGGAGCACGGTTTGTGTGCGGCTGCTGAGCCTGCCCTGGTTGAGGGCCCTCTCCTTGCGGAACTCATTTGGAGACGGCAGCCTTTAGCGTAGCGGTCTGGGGGGCGACGGCTCTGCAGCCCAGCGTTCCGGTGCCTGTTCCGTACGTCCCCCCGTGCAGAACTGCCGTTCCGCTAGTCGTCTTTGCCGCTGCTGCAGATAAGCCCTTTAGAACATCTGTGGCAGATTTTCTTCTAGTGTAAGTTCGCCGACTTAACTAAAGGTGCTTGAGCAAAACGGTGTTTCCGTGCCTGTTTACTCACCCCATTCTCTTTATTAGCTCCTCATCTGGGGAATCGGTGTTTTTCCCACTTGCGAGTTCCCCTCTTCAGCAGAGGCTGAGGCGGCAGGTAGGAACTCTTTCTGCTGGCCTCGGTCCCCGGTTGCCTGGGCTGCTGCAGGAGAGGCGCTCCCGCCCCGCGGCTGCCGGCTCGGGGCTGGCTGGCCTGGGCCTCCCCTCGCCCTCTCCCCGCGCTGGCGGCTCAGCCCGCCCCGCCTGGCTCCGGGGGCTCGGCCCTCCCCGCGGCGGGGTCCCGCGGGGCCTGCCTCCGCGGCGCTGCTAAAGCCTCTGCTTGGGGCTCGCCGACATTTTGGGGTTTTTTTTTGAGATAGGCACTGCATTTTTAATGATTTAGGAACTTGTCAGCAAAGGGATTGGGATGGTTTCTTTATCCAGGCCTTTGCAAGACATTACCCGGTTTGGTTTTTTGGGGGGGGGGGGGGGGGGGGGCGCGGACGGGACACGCAGCACAGCGCTTGATTTCCGAGGTGCTGGCAGGTAGAGCTTCGAGCTGAGCCCACCTAAAGCGATTGGAATCAGATGTGCTGTCTCCGATGGGGATCAGGAGCCGGGATTTTATTCCCGCCCCCCCTTTTCCCTCGCTGGTACATCTGGGCGAGCTCAGCAGCTTGTGTATTTTGGCAGCGGAGCCCGTCTAGTAACAGAAGACAAACTGTGTTTGGCTTGTTTTGTCTGTCTGACGGCCCCGCCGTGCCGCCGCGTTTCGTTCGCGGCTTTTAACGGCAAGGCAGGAGGGAGGCAGGGCTTAAACGCCGGGTTTTTGGAAAGACGGACGGGGATGATTATGGTCAGGGAGACCCCAGGGCAGCGTCTCTGGGGACAGGCAGGGTTACGGCTTGAGGTGGTCTCTCCGGAGAAATTCCAAGTGCCGCCTGCGATAATGGCGTGTCGATGTCGCTGATGCCGATTTCCTTCTGTTTCGCAGTCAGCAGGAGGGAGAAAATGAAAGCAGGCTGCAGCATTGTGGATAAGCCAGAAGGAGGAGGAGGTAAGGAAGTCTAAAGGCTGAGTTGTTCAGCTGTTACGAATTCTTTTCCCAGGATAAAGGAGCTCAGGCGGGATTAATTCCACCTCTCCCAAAAGCTTTCGTATGTGGGCAAAAGCCACGTGTGAGTGTGGATCGATCAGACGTCTGCACGATGGGCTGTTGGCAAATTTTTAAGAGTGCCGGGTTTAATATGCAAATAAGGCTTCCCAGAGATGTTTTATTTGTAAGGATTTGGGATCTCTAAGGTGGATCCCCTCCGGTCTGGTACAGCTCGTGCCTGGTTTTGTCTCCATCACCGCCTGCGATAGTGGTGTGGGTGGCGTTGGAGCGTGATGTGACTTCTTCCACGCTGCCGGAGCCTGAAATTGTGGCCACGATGATTTGGGGGGGGAAAAAAACAAAACAAAAACACAAAGAAAGAAACCAACTCCTCGCGTTAGGAGTTGTGCTGGGAAACTATTCTGAGAAAGCTGAACTTGGCAGTCGCTCAGAAACATCTGCCGGCGCAGTTGAAGCTGGAGCTGGCTGCCATGCTCCGAAATTGGGGGGAGCTGGAGTCATTGAGAGCGATTCGCCCTCGCCCCCCCTTCAACATCAGCACACCAAATCCTCAAATCTGGATTATTTCCCTTATTTCAGCCACCTGGAGTCTGAATTGTAGCCATGTCTAAAGCTTTTGGGCTCCTTTCCGCTGCAGCTCATGTTTATGTCCCTTTCGGTTTTACCTTTTTTTTGTGTTGCTTGGGGATTCTCCAAGGAGAGGGGGCTAAAAGGAGTGAGAAAGTGAGCAGCTAGAGTAGGAGAGCCGGGTTTCTCTGCTTCCACGTTGAATGTTTCATAGAATTACGGCCCCCAGCGATGCTCTGTGGTCTCGCTTTGGCGAAAACACGATAAATACACAGTAGAGCTTGGCAGTTGTGAACTCCTGTTGCTGTCTGATTGACTCTTTCTTTTTTGGTTGGTTTTGGTTTTTTTTTTTGTTTTGGTTTTTTGGGGGGGTTTTTTTTTTGGCCTTTTCCAAGGTTATCATTTCCCAGAGTGGGCTTACAAGACCGAGTCCAGCCCCGGCTCCCGGCAAATCCAGTTATGGCATTTCATCCTGGAGCTGCTGCAGAAGGAAGAGTTTCGCCATGTCATCGCCTGGCAGCAGGGCGAGTACGGGGAGTTTGTCATCAAGGACCCTGACGAAGTGGCCAGGCTGTGGGGCAGAAGAAAATGCAAGCCCCAGATGAATTACGACAAGCTGAGCCGGGCTCTTAGGTGAGCAGAAGTTTCCGTGGAGGTGAGGGGCCGCTAACGAGCCCTCCTTCCGTCCTTCCCTGCCCCATTGCAGTGACTGATTGTAGGTATTCGGTCCCTGGTTTGGCGGCACCTGGATTTCTGGGAGGTTTGTGTCAAATGTTGGGTTCTGGGATGCCGGATAGCTTGGGTAGGTCTGACTGTACTTGGGTGTGATTAGAGAGACGGGAGGGAGTCCCTGGTTCACCGTGCCGTGTTCTGCGTCACAGTGTAAATTTGCACCTCTAGTTCAGGTTGTTATTATCCGGATGGCTTCCTTCCGGGGAGCTTTTCTGTCTCTTTTCTCGGCTTCCATTGCTGCTGCTGGCTTGAGCAATGAAGGTGTGGGAGGAAACCAGAGGTGTTACTCTATTATCACACCATCAAGGGTACCGTTTCAGAGAAAGCAACTCCACTTTCTAACATAATTTGTACTTGCCTCTTTACTGCTAAGTCTGCGCGAGGCAGAGATTCGGTGCCAGTCCTGAGGCGAGGGCCTGGACTGCGTGTTTCCTGAGCCCCGATGACAGGAATTTGGGTGTCCTTAAGGACAGTCGCCAGCCGCCAGTGTCCCCTTGCGTGAGATGGGCTGAGCGTTCCTCACTTTGCCCTTTGTAACTCCAAAGCCTCCAGTACAACTTTGCCCTCTATTTTGACCCTTCCATAGTTGGTTGGTTGGTTGGGTTTTTTTCGGTTATCGCTGTGTGTTTCGAAGTCAGACAGTGGAAAACTAGCATGACCCTCTGAAGTATTTCAGCATTTCAAGCCCGTCACTTGCAGGAGTGGCTGGGTTCCTAACAGGTTCTGGCATTATCAGTCTGTAACGTGGACTTCGCTGCCTTACGCCCTCTGATACCTCCTGGGTGGAGCTGACAAAGACAAACAAGGCAGCAAACACAGGAGTCTCGTACTGGAACAGGAAGGAAACAATAAATTGAATGGCACCGAGGCTGTAGTTGGTGGATGGGAGTGGAAAATAGCCTCCACCTGCCAACACTGATCACGGCTTGGCATCTTGATGCCAAGTGTGACAGCAGCGGGGCAAGAGCACTGCGGGTATCAGCAGCCGCTTCGGCTCGGGGCCTGCGGCCCCTTCCCTGCTCCTGCTCGGAGCTGGCCCTGCTTTATTTGCCGCGCGCTGTGGCAACAGGCAGCGTGTGTTAATCCACCTCCGAAGCGCTGAGAACGGTGGCGATGATCCGCGTGTGACGCCTTTGTTTGTACACCAGTATTAGGAGGCTGAGGACAAACAGCGGTGGTGTAAGTGGGGAGGAGGCTGCAGTGGGGATTATACCCGCTGCCCCTGTGGCCGAGTTTCGTGCCGCGAAAGGTAAGGAAGGGAGGCTGGCCGGCGCTCGGGGCTGGCTCTGAGTGCCTGCCCTCCGCAGCCCTGATCAAGAGTGCCTGCAAAGGTGAGGGAGTCTTCTTAATCCAAAGGTGCAAAGGGGTGAAGAGAAGGGAAGCAACTTGCTCACCGGCGTGAGAGCAGCAGAAACCAGCTCTCCCGATTTCCAGCCTGATGACCTGTGCGCTGTTACGATACCCCGGGCCTTGAAGACTGCAGAAATAAAAAACAAATCTGAGGCTATCTGGGTAATTTGGTCCCTTTTGCTCAGCTCCGTCGTTGCGCTGAGTTTTGTTCTGCCCCAGCCCAGGTACACGTTCCCCTCTTTCATGTTGTGTGTCTTAGCACAGGTTCACCTGAATTTTCCCCTCCTGTTCTGGGTCCTGTAACGTTCCCCCGGCACTCACAGCCCACGTGGAGCGACCGTGCGTGTTTTGCTGGCTGTGGGGCACTTGCTGCGGATGGGAACAGGGAGGTAGTGCCAGCACCATGCGGGGTGCTTGTACGAGACACCCCCCCGCAGCCCGTGGCACTGGTCCCAGTTTGGACAGGGGTGAGAACAGCAGGTACAGGCTTGGCCTGCTGTTCAGCTTTCGCTTCCTTTCAGGATCTCACCTTTTCCCACATGTTCTAAGGAACGTAATGACCTGTAAAATGGCTTGAAAGCTACTGCTAAAGAATGTGTTGTAAAAAGAGTGGGTGTCGTTTGGAAACTTCCCGATTGACTAGTATGTTCTGCTGTTAATAACGTAAATTCTCTGGGCACCTTCATTTTTGTAGATAACGTCGGAGGTGGATGTTGATGGCACTAAAAGAAACGAGAGCTTTAAAGGGATCACCACGTGCTTTGATCGATCTCTTTCGCTTTCGTTAACAGATACTATTACAACAAGAGGATTCTCCACAAGACAAAAGGCAAAAGGTTTACCTACAAGTTCAACTTCAACAAGCTGGTGATGCCTAACTACCCGTTCATTAACATTCGGCCTAACGGTGAGTGCGGGTCTGGGGCTTCGTCTTTTAACTGTCCCTGCCCCTGGCATGCGGAACGGGGCCGGGACCGACCCCGCAGCCTCTGCAGCTCCCCTATCAGTCATCTCCTACACTTGAAAGACTGCTGGGGCAATCAGCGCTGCTGTGCTGGGAATGTCTGGACGTTGATAAAGCCTTATCTGGAGCGCTCTTTCCCTCGGGTTTCTCACAGACACATCTGCGGTTGTCTTCAGGGGAGACTGGAGGCATTTTGGTTTCCTATTTGAGCTCGCTTGTTGGACTGTCTTTATGGGTGCCGCGGGTTTGCTTTGCGTTGCTGGGGGGGGCGGGTGTCCTTGGGATAAGAGGGTTTTAGTTCTGTTGCGGGGACCTTGCCTCACTCACATGCTTGTAACGTAAGTTTATGGTGCCATATAAATGTGACCCTTCTTGACAAGGAGCTTAGAGGTGCATGGCGAGGCACGCATGTGAGCACTATCAGAAAGTTCGCAGCTTAACAGCAGTTTGCTCTCCTCCCTGCTTCTGCAGAGGCCCCTTGTTTGCTTCAGTTCTGCTCCTTTTAAATCGAAAGGAACTTTTCTTGACCAACTTCTCTCTAGAGTTCAGAGGAACGTGATAGCGAGTGCAGAGCAGTTTCCAGAGAAGAGTAGTAACTCGTCTGAGTTTGACTAAAATCACAGGTATTTCTCGATTCTCCCTGCGGCAGAACGGCGTGCTGACGTTCAGGATAACGAAAAAGAGTTTGGGAATGGAGCGTAATTGTTCCCTTCTCGTCCTAAAAGGCCTTTGAGTCTCTTGCCAGGAGCAGTAGCAGGAGTTCACTCTGGGTTTGTCCTGCAGTCAGCAGAACTACTGTGGTTTCTCTGGAAGAGGGTCCTTTGTTTGCTAGATCCTTTTTGCTGGAATTAAGTCCCCCCCCATAGCTAGATTTCCACAGCTGGAGTGATTGCCTCCATAACTGCACAGCCGCCACACAGCCAGGGAAATTAGTGGCCATTGAGTCCATCAAAAAAAAAAAAAAACCAACCAAAAAAAAAAAAACCACCCTAAAAAAACCCCAAAAGAAAACCTTCTGGAAGTCATTACAGCGAGGCCCAAGACTGCAAACTTCTCCGCAGCAAAGAGCGCGTGAGCGCAGAGGCGCCTGAGCCAGCCTTTCTCACAGCACTGTGCGCTTAGTTCTCACCTCGTGCAGAGTGCCCCAGGGGAAGCCTTGAAGATTCGTCTAGCAGGGAGAGAGCAGGGGAAAGTGGGGATTGAATGTTGACTCTGAAACCCCGGCGGCTGAGAAAAACAGGTTACATGTGGGCAAGAGTATTTCTCATCGGTGCTCGTGTAGCCTGTGCCGACGTACGGCGGTGACTGCTCGTTGATCTTGGCGGCTGAGGCGACCTGCGTCCCTCCCCGCCCCTGGGGAGACCCAGCCGGGCACGAGCACAAATGCGATTTCAAGGCATTGTCTTCTCAGCAAACAGTAACCCCAAAACAGGGCTGGGAGAATAGAAACATTCATAAAGGCGTTCTCCTTCACCTGTGTGGGACACGCCGCCTTCATGGCAGCGAGGAGAAGGAAGTGCATTCTCCAGGAGTCCTTAGCCAGAGCACGGGGGTGTAAGATGTAGTATGAAGCTGCGCTGCAAATCTATAATTACTTGCAGCAACGAGTCTGGGCAGTTCCAGCTCAATATTGCTCACTGCTGTTCCTTTTCCCTGTTTGCAGCCACTCCCTCCTATCTCTGGGGCATGCATTTAAAAAAAGAAGTTTGGAGAACTGGAATGCACTTGTCTAATTACAACCTGTTTTCTTTCCTTCTGGCTGGGGTGGGGGTTGGGATATCAAACCTGTTTGGGGCACTGGAATCAGGTTTCTTCTCTCGACTCTCACTCGCGCAGTTTTGAAGGGAAGGGAGAATCAACGGGCACATTGTGGAGGTGAGAAAGCGGGTGGAAGAATTTGCCTCAATATGGCTCGTTACGGCACGAGTAAGTCATAGACAGGCGGCTCTGTAGGCACGGCGGTGGAAGAGGAGCCAGCAAGAGCTGGCAGTGTTGCTGGCAGAGGCGCTGGAGAGAAGATGTCTTCCCAGAAAAGCACGAATCAGTGACTTTCAGTCAGCCCTGAGAGCCTGAGGTTTACCAGCGCTTCTGCCGGTGGCGTTCGAGCACGATTGCTTAACTGTGCTCGTAACGCACCGTCGCCGAGACGTTTTCTGGTTAAACCAGAGCGAGGAGGTCAGGGGAGGGCATCTGAAAGTGGAAGTTATTTCAGTGGCACTGGAGGTTCACGAAACCTCAGCCGGGGCGGAGAGAGGAGAAGATTCATCCCCAGCAGTGGCGAGGTTTTGAGGTGGGCAGAGGAGACTGGAGCTGCGCAGGGGAAGGGAGCAGATGGGAGAGGCACCTCCCATCTAATCGTCTGCTGTGTTGTTGATAGCGCGTGGTATTTTTGCGTTACTCTTCCAAATGCCTGCAGGCACAGCCCGAAAAGCAGCTCTTTGCCTGTGATTTAACTCCCTCAGCAGCTGCGCTCTTAACTCTCTCCCGTACTCTTTCTCTTTTCCCCTCCCTGTCCCAGGTGTCGTGCCGCAGAGCGCTCCTCCTGTCCCCACGGCTTCGTCCCGCTTCCATTTCCCACCGCTGGACAGCCACTCTCCCACCGAAGATGCCCAGCCCGGTCGGTTCTCCGGTGGGTCCCTGGTCCCATCCAACCCAGAAGCGTTGGGTGACGGCGGCGAGAGGAAGCCGGACATGCCGGAGCTGGAGGACGGCTCCTCGGATTGGCGCCGTGGCGTGGATCTCATGGCCTCGCGCAACGCCATGGGCGCTGGTAGCGTCAACCACCAGAAACGCAAGCCCGATATTATGCTCCCTCTCTTCACCAGGCCCGGGATCTACCCGGATCCTCACAGCCCCTTTGCCGTGTCCCCTCTGCCGGGGCGTGGCGGGGTCCTCAACGTCCCGATCTCGCCTGCGTTGTCCCTGACTCCCACCCTTTTCTCCTACAGCCCCTCTCCGGGCCTCAGCCCCTTCACAGGTAGCAGCTGCTTCTCTTTTAACCCCGAGGAAATGAAACACTACCTGCATTCGCAAGCTTGCTCCGTCTTCAACTACCACCTGAGTCCGCGGACTTTCCCCCGCTATCCGCTCATGGTGCCACCACTACAGTGCCAAATGCCCCTCGAGGAGCAGCCCCAGTTCCCCATCAAGCTACAGCCTCCACCCGTGGGGCGCAAAAACAGAGAGAGACTGGAAAGCGCTGAGGAGCCGGCGGCCCCCCAGCTAGCTACTCCTCCTCCCAGGGTCAAGGTCGAGCCCGTGATGGACAAGGAGGCAGAGGCCGAAGAGCCGCCGCCCAAAGGAAAAGACAAAAGCGAGAGAGAGGAAGGCTCCGGCGTGGCAGCCAGCCTGGAAGAGGAGAAGGGGCCTGTGTTTGTCAGACCAGCTGCCCCGTCATGGCACCCAGCCCCACCGGCACCCACCCAGGCCGGCTTCTTGGCTGAAGAGTCCCAGGAGCAAGGGGAGAGCAGCGGGGAGAAGTCATCCCGAGAGTCTGCCAGAGAATCGGGGGCACAGGAGAAGAGAGAGGATGCCCTCATGCCTCCGAAGCTGCGTCTCAAGCGCCGCTGGAACGGTGACCGGCAGGCGGACGTCCCCGAGGAGCGCCAGAACGGCCGCGTCCACTGGAACGGGGCGCTGGGCAGCCCGCACCTCACGGCGGGGCCCAAGGCCGTGACGGCCACGGCTGCCTCCGACACCTAAGCGTGGGGGAGCTTCGCAGTCCGTCTGTGCTGAAAACATCCGTGTATTTATGTAGCAAGGTTGCAGAGCGTGGGGGGCGGGCGGGGGGCTGGGGCTAGCCTGGTTTGGTAATTCTAGAAACTAGGGGGTTTGTGTTTTTTGTTTTCATTGTTGAATTGCAGGTGAGACGCGGTTGTCTTGCTCCGATTAGGAGAGGCAAGGGAAGCCGGCCGCCCTTGTGCGCGAGCTTCAGGCCTTGCAGGAACTCCAGCGGGGTTGAGGCCTCCACCGGGACGGAGGAACTCCAGACACGGTCTATTTTATATACGCTCTAGTATTTATAGAAGCAGGAATCTCCGAATTCATCTAGTTCCCTTTTTTTTTTATATATATTTGGAGCCTGGTGCGATGGTGGGAGAGGATTTCCTGCCCGTTCGAGACGTGCTGTGCGTCAGCCTCGGAAGCCGTCTGTATTTTAGGGGGGGTGCTGGGGACGGGCCGAGGGAATATTGCACTGTCTGTGGAGCGGGGAAGGTTGCAGAAAGACACAACTCGGAAAGTCACCGGCGCGCCAGCGAGGTGGGACGCTGCTGGAGAGGGAGCCGCGTTCCCGGCGAGCGGATCTCGGTAGCGCTTCAGGATACGTTAGTCGTCCTTTTCGCCTTTCTGAAATACTGCAGAAGCCATGAGCTAAAGATTAAAAAAAAAACAAAAAAACAAAAAAAAAAAACTTTCAGGGAAGGGAGTGGGGTGGGAAAAAAAAAATAACCTAATGCCTTTAATATACGCATTAAAATGTACCCTAGGTTTTTTTTTTTTTTTTTTTCCTAATTGTATGGGTGGAGTTGGGAGTGATTGGAAGATTAACACTGAAACGATTGTGGTGAGTTCATAGAGAAGGAATGACAGGAGCTTTGTTAAATCTTACTTCCTTTGTTTGGTTCCCCTATCACTTTGACTCATGCCTTAACTACGTGTACACTTTATGCGAGCAGGGTCTATTGACAGGAGCAGCCTGTGCGAGAGCCGGATGCGTTTGGCCGAGGTTGGGTTTCGCGGAGGTTTTGGATTTTGCCTGATGACGGAGAAGCGATGGAGAGCGCGGTGGTTGCGGGAGCGAAGGACGGCGGAGGGGCGGCCGCGCCCGCCGGGCTCCGTCTCCGCAGGCTGGGTCGAGGCGGGGTTCGCCGTGTAAATCTCGCTGTATTTTTGCTATAAATGTGCTATTTCCCTACGCAGCTGCGTTTCTCGTTAGGCTGATTAACTTAGGCTCCAGATTACACTGAGGAACGCGCTTGTCTCCCGCTGCGTCGGGACGAATCCCTAACGATTCCTTGAAAGGAGCTTGGAAACAACCCATCTCCACGGGGATAAGAGCTGTATCCAGAGAGCGGCTGATTATTCACGCGGTCGTAGGCGAGAGGCGTGCGCGGGCAGATTTCTCCAGTCGAGGACTCGGTAACTGTTGGAGGAGGGCAGGGAGCGTGTGTGAGCACAAGATTATTTGCAGATGCTATTAGATGGGGCTGGTCGGGCCCCGCCGAAAGGAGATGCCGTGCGTGGTACCCGGAGCGGTCGCGGGCGATGCGGGAGCCGGAATCCGCTTCCCTAGGCCAGCTCAGGCCCGCCCCCCCGCTCCCGGCTGGGCTCCGGACCCCCGGCACCTGGATTTACCTCCACAGCCAAAGCCGCGCGTGGAGGAAAGGGGGAAGGAATCCCTCAATCCGGCCCCAGAGAGGGGATCAGCGAGTGAACTCAGGAATTAGAAACACGAGGCCTTTCCCATCAGTAATGCATATCGTCACCCTTCCTCGCGCCCAAGTGCCGGAGCCCGCGGGCGCCGCTCCCCTTCGGGGAGGGGGAGCCACCCTTCTCGCCATTCACTTAAGGCAAAAAAAAAAAAAAAAAAAAAAAAACAAAGAAAAACAAAAACCCCACAGAAGTTGAACTGTTGTTTGGCTTTAAAAGTTTGTAATCGGTTTTGGGGGGCTGGGGAGGGGAGGGAGGGGGTGTCGTGTTCATAGCCATTGCACTGCAACCCGGGAGCTC
>JAVKLA010000088.1:12305890-12325346 GCA_034782735.1 Sagittarius serpentarius
GATGGGATGGGGATGGGGATGGGGATGGGATGGGATGGGGATGGGATGGGATGGGATGGGGATGGGATGGGGATGGGGATGGGGATGGGGATGGGATGGGGATGGGATGGGGACTCACCCTGGCTCCTTCAGCAGCAGCTGCCGGATGAAGTCCTTGGCCATCTCGGAGGTCTGGCTGAAGCAGTGCTCCTCGAACTCGTACGCACCGGCCACAACGTTGGAGAGGGTCTCGGCGTCTGTCTCGCCCTGGAAGGGGGACAAGCCGCTGAGCCTGCGGGGACACAACAGAGCCACTGAGCGCAGGGACTGCACCAGCTCGGCCGCCCCAGCACCTGGGCTCGGCCACGTCATGGTGTCCCCATGCCTCAGTTTCCCCTGGCCGCAGGGAGCATCGCCCCGTACTCACAGGATGTAGGTGATGACCCCGATGCTCCTGAAAGGCAGAGGTGGGGGTCAGGCACTGCCCTCCCCAGGGTTCCCCCCTGTGCCCTGTGGCACCCGGGGGGGGTCCCTACCCACCCCCTGGCTCAGCCCGTTGCCCCCAGGTCCCCACTCCTCACCACATGTCGGTCGCGGAGCTCAGCGGCTCATAGTTGATCACTTCGGGAGCTGGGGGTGAACGCAGAGCCGGGGGCGGGGGGACGACGTTAGAGGGGATAGCACTGTCCCGGCCACCTCCCCGCCCCGTACGCCCGGGGGATCCCGTCCCCACGCCGGGGTTCCCTTTGCCGCATCCCCACGGAGCATCCCACCTGCACCCCACAGAGCAGGGCTGCTCGGGGACCCCCCCGGGGACCCGCCAGCCCCGTACCGATGTACTGTGGGGTCCCGCAGAGGCTCTTGAAGGTGACGCCGTCCTCCAGGCGCTGGGCCAGCCCAAAGTCAATGATCTTGATCTGGGGCTTGGGGACGTCCTTCTCCTGCAGCATGATGTTCTCCGGCTGCGGGGACGAGGCCGGGCGAGGCGGGGTGAGGCGGGGTGCTGGGCTCTGCCAGCGGGCACTGCCCCGGTGAGGGCAGCAGCATCCCAGGAAGGCGGGCAGGATGCGGCCAGGGCTCTGGAGATGCCCGGCAGGGGGGGATGCAGCCCCTGGATCCCCCAAGGTGCGAGAATGAGGGGTCCCCACAGGCACCTTGAGGTCAAAGTGGGCGATGCCACGGGCGTGCAGGTACTCCACCCCGCGCAGGATCTGTCCCAGGAACTCAATGGCCTCCTCCTCTGACAGCATCTCCTTCTCCGCGATGAAGTCGAAGAGCTCCCCACCACCGATCCTGCACGGGGCGAGGATGGGGTGAGCTCGGCCACCTCCAACACGTGGCGCAAAAAAGGGGTCCCCCCCGCCCCAGGACCCCCACTTACAGCTCCAGGACGAGCACCATCTCGGCTCTGCTGGCGAAGAGATCATGGAGCCGCATGATGTTGGGGTGGTCGAGCTGGCGGAGGATGGCGACCTCCCGCTCCACCTGCGCCCGCTCCAGCCCCAGGCGGCTGCCCCGGCATCGCCGCGTCTTCACGAATTTGGCAGCGTAGAAGGTGCCGGTGCTGCGTTCCCGGCATCGCTTCACCACGCCGAAGTGCCCGCTGCGGCGAGAAGCCGGGGCGGGGACCCCGCCGGGCGCCCCCCCCCCCGCCACGGAGGGGAGAACCCAGGCGCCCGGCTGCCCCCAGGAACTCCGTGCAGGCAGGATCCCGGCCTGCACCCCTGCCTGCACCCCACTCACCTGCCCAGCTTCTCCAGTAGCTCGTACAGGTCCTCCACGTTGCCCGGGCTGAGGGCGGCCGCCAGCCCCCCGCTCCCTGCAGCCCCCGCGGGGCCGGCCGTATCCTGCGGGGGTGCACAGGGACCCGGCTCAGCCTCCTGCCCGCCCGGGGTGCGGTGGCATGCCGGACCCGCCCCATGCAGGGACCCCCATCCCATGGAGAGCGCCGCAGCCCCCCCGCCCAGCATGCGCTAGTAGGGATTCTCTGGTGTCTAATACCACGGCTGAGCTCAGGCCCTGGCCGGCTCTCCTGGTTCGCACTAAACTCTCCGGCACGTCAGACTTGGAGCCCTTCACCCCTTGATCAGGGCGGTCAGGAGCTGCTCATGGGGCTCGGAAATCGGGCAGGGGCAGGCAGGGAGGGGGAGTCACACCAGCCCCTGTGCCCCCCACTGCGCTGGGGAGGATCGGGCGTGCAAAAGGCGGAGAAAAACTAACATTGCTGGTGGGTTTTTTCTAAAAAAAAAGGGGAACAAGAGTGGATAAAACCACCACCGTGAACTTATCCGTGAGAGTCCCGCCCCGTCATCCCCTGCCGCCCCTGGGCAGGGGACCCCGCACATGCAGCCCCAGATCTCAGCCCCTCGGCTGCGGCTCACCTGGGTGCTGTCAGGGGCGTCCCCTGGCCCCCCCCCAGCCAGGACCCCCTCCTGGCAGCCTTCGGCCATCACTGCAAAGACAAAAAGGCACGGGGTGAGGGGGGAGAGGGGCTTTGGCGGGGAGAGCGGGGGCCCACGGAGGGCTCTGCTGGGCCAGTGCCCTGCCTGCACCCTGTGGTCCTGGCAGAGTCCCCCCCCAACTCATTACACTGACGGGCAGGACCCACTAAGGCGGGGGGCCCGGCTCTTGTCCTCAGCAGCTCCAAGCCACAAACCAGCCTCTTGCGGCTGCCGGCTCATGCGGCAGCAGGCAAACACCGGGGCCCGAACCCCTGTGCCTCAGTTTCCCCAGCTGTAAGACGGGGCTAGCGGTGCTCCAGTGGTCAGGGCAGCTGGGACCAGCGGCTTTGCAGGGATGCAGAGAAGGGGGGGACGTGGGCTCTGAGCCCCGGTCTTGAGGCCACCTCGATGTCCCCAGCGCTGTGTCCCTGGGAGCGGAAGGTTTCCTGGAGCGGCGCGGGCAGGGCGACCTGGCTGCGGGGTTCAAGGCCGCTGGGAAAGGGGTAAGGAAGGTGATACCGGCCGGAGGTGGGATCCTTCCTGCAGGAAAAAACAGCTCGATAAGGGAGCGTGAGACCCCCGAGACGTCGATCCCCTCCCAGCCACCTGGCTCGGCTTTACCTCGGCGAAAAGGATGGCGGGGCCGGATCCTGCACAGGCGCCCCAGCAGCCGGACACCGCTGCCCAGCCTGTGCTCAGCACACCAGGATTTATCCCTCCCAAAGCCGGGGTGCACCCACTGCGAGGGGTTCGCTGCCCCTGCTCCTGGGAGGATTTGGGCATTGCCCGCTCCCCACGGGGCACCCCGGGACCCCAGAGCCCCCCCCGAGGGACGGTTCTTGGGGTCAGCCCCACGTCACGCTGGTCGCACGCGGCCTGCCGCCATGTCCCCATCCCCACAGGGTTGTGCTGCGCCGGTGCTTGCACCAAACGGGGACCGGGACCCTTCCTGTCCCCCCACATTGGCCCTAAGGGACAGCGAGTGGCCCCCAAGCCCAGTCCCCCCTCCCTTACCCCTGCTCCCAGTCCGGCTGTGCCCCCTTACCCTCCCGAGCCTTCCTCCCTGCCCAGCCACGCTCTCCCTCACTCCCCGGCCAGCCAGGACAGGGGACGGCTGCAGCCCACGGTGACAGTCCTGTGGCACCCCAGGACTCCGGGGGGGGGGGGCGCCCGGCCAGGCACCGCTCGCCCCCAGCACCGCACGGAGCCAGCTGGTCGGCAAGCTGGTACGTGCGTGGGGGCGGCTGCAGCTGAAGCCGGGCCACCGTCCCCGGCATGTGACACATCTGCGGGGTCCAACACGTCGCCCGGGGTCACAGCATGTCCGTTTGTCCCCTGGGGATGGACACAAGCAGCCGATCCTGGCCGTCCCTCACCAGACAGCCCCCTCGCGCGGTGCTACCGAGCTGCTTTTGCAAGGAGGGGAAACTGAGGCACGGGTGGCCCCACGCCACCGCGGCCACGGCTGAGCTCACGGCTGCAGGGGCTGGAGCTGCGGGGGCCGCGTGCTGTCCCACCGCATCCCGCTGCCGGTCAGCCCTCTACCGGGAAAACCGGCCTGGCCTCGGCTACGTGCCGGGGCTGGGCTGGGCCGGGCTGGGCGGCCGTGCCGAGCAAACGCCCCGGCACTGGTCAGCCGGAAAATGGGCTCTTGGGGAAAAGACCTCGCAGGTGGCAGCAGCTGCTCCCCAAGCATCCAATTCCTAAAAAGCACTGCAGGACCCCAAAATTCCCTGACGCCCCCCCTGCCCTGCACCGGGACAGACCCCGACAGCCAGCACCCCTTACCTCCACGCGAGGGTCCGGGCCCCCGGCGCCACCGTGCGCAGCTCCAGCCTTCCTCCAGCAAACCCCGGCAGTGCCAGGCTTTTCCTCGAAGCCCCGGCGTTTCCCAGGGAGCTGGGGCAGGGTCTGGCCGCCGGCCGACTGCGGCTCGGAAGAAGAAAAGCTCTTTGCGTTCCTCCTCCCAAGGTCGCTTGAGAAATCCCCCCACGCTGTCCCCGTGGCCAGCTGCCGAGAGCTGGAAAAGGCCTTTTAGGGGCAATTCCTGGTGTTTCCAGCACCTCGGCTCCTCGAGGAGCAGCCAGGACCCGGCGGGATGGGCTGCTGGCAGCCGATGTCCCCCTGGCCAACGTCCCCCTTGGCCGATGTCCCCCCAGCTGCTCGTCACCCGTAAGCGTGAGGATTGCAAACAGGAAACCTTGCTGACAGATAAAAATACTGTACGGCGGCGGCTGCCGGAGGGGAAGCGGAGCGGAGGGTGTGAAGGTAGCAGGGAGGGACAGGTTCCTTAAGGTGGAGAGAGCCGGGGCTGGCACCGCACCGTGTGCCGGGGGATGCTGGGGGGCACCGGGCACCGTCCTCGACGCGGGGCTTGCAAAGCCACTGTCCCTGTCCTGGTGCGATGGATGAGCCAGCCCCAGCCCCGATCCCTGCCCTAATCCCTAATCCCTGCACCCTCTGGCGCGCAGCCGGGTTGGCACCGCTCTCGCCGCGGGGCCGGCCGGAGCCTGGCACCGCCGAGAGGGAGAGTGGCGGCTGGCGTGCAGCGGAGCTGGCAGCTCGGCTGCTGCGGTTCCCAGCTGGGCTCACCCCGTTTGCCATGTCGGTGCCCCCAGCACGTCCCGGGATGCGCCCGGCTCCGGCAGCCAGTGGGGAGAACACCGCTGCAGCCGGAGCATGAGGAAGGGACGTGGTGCTGGATCCCACGGTGCCAGGAACCGAATCCCGGCTCGGGGCGTGAGCTTAGGCCAAGCGAGCCCCCCTGCCCTTGCGCCTGGCGGCACGAGATCCCAGGATGCGGGCGGGAGGAACAAAAAGAACAAAAAGCCTTTTGCAGGCGCGGACGTGCCAGCGGGCAGGTGGCCGGAGCCCCCTCCTCACCACAGCCCAGCCCGTGCCGAGGGTCCCAGTGCCACCCGAGTGTCACCCCAGTGCCACCCCATCTCCCCACGCTGCCTTCCTGTGACGTCTCCGCATCACGCAAAGGCTCTTACCACTTCGGTCGCCGCTTCCTGCCCTTCACAGGCAGCCGAGGTGCAAGTGCAGGCAAGGCAGCAGCGCTGCCCGCCCTGCCAGCCCGCCCGTCCCGTCGGCTCCGGCCATGGACCCCTGGGTCCCTGCGTGGCCGGGCAGAGGTAGGTGCCTGGGCGGGAGGGTCGGGGCTGGGGTCTGTCCGGGATTGTATTTGTACCGGGACGGGAGGAAAAAGGCCGAGGAGCAAACGCCGAGCAGGGGGACTCGGGACGGGCAAGCGCTGGGCGACGCGGGGATGCTCCCCCCATCCAAAGGCGCGACGGAGAAGGGGCAGAGGACAAGGGGGTGCAGAGAGTGGGGTCTCCTGCCCATCCCGGCCCTTCCAGCCAGGTCTTACCCCCCTTCGAAGGGGGAAACCCAGCCCACGGAGCAAAGCCGGGCTTTAGCCCGTTTCGACTCCGATTGGACCCATGCTGACCCCAGGCGCAGGGGGTTTAAGCGGCACATCCCGCCCTGGGGAGCAAAACCCCCTGAGCCACCTCTCTGAGGCCGAGGTGCTGGGGTGAGGGAGCAGGGATGAGCCCCCCCACCTCTGCCCAAGACCCCCGCCCGGCTGGGGGACGCACCGCAAGCCGGGGACAGTGGCCTTGTCCCCAGCTGCCTGGCCATGCCCGGGGCAGGACCTGACCCGAATTCACCTCCCTGGCGCTCCCCACGTTGGTTTGCTGCGGTTTGGGTTGTTTTGTTTCGCTTTGTCAACAAGTTCCCTGCCTTCCACCCCTGCCCACCCCTGCCTGCCCGGGTGCAGGGACGGGCTGGGCGCTGTGCCCGGTTAAAGGGGGAGATGAGGTGCCACCCTCCCCCCGGCTCTCCCTGTCCCCCCTGGCTGGATCCCCCCCCCCCCCCCATTCTCGGATGAGCCTCAACCTCAGTCAGCTCCTCTGACTCAGCTTTGCCTCCCGGATCGAACCAGCCCCGGCCTCTTCCACCCCCTCAAGCATCTGCTAGGGATTAACGTTGTTTTGCTGAGCGTTGGTGGCTCGGGGCCGAGCTCGGGGTCCCTCGGCAGCCGCACGCAGAGCCCCGTGCCCACCGCCTCGCTCCCCTTCTCCGGGCTGACCCGACACCCCGGGGACTTTTGGGGGGCGCTGAGGGATTGACACGCTTTCCCCTCTCTTCCACCCCCACCGGCTCACCAGTTCCTGGGGCTTTTCTCCTCTGGGGTCCTGGGCTCATTGTCCCTTCTCACCGTGTGGGTCCAGGGTGGTCTCCCTGGGGAGAGGCCAGGTGGTGAGCCCCAGGATGGGGGGCACAAGGTGAAGGTGCCCCTCACCCAGGCCGTGGGCAAAAGCAGTGCTCGGGGCGGGGGAGGGCTCACGGAACCCCCGCCACATCCCAGTGCCCCATGGGCAGCGATGGGGCACAGGGCCAGCTCTGGGCTCCGAGGGAGGCTTCGCTGCCCTGAGCCCGTTTCTCCCGGCTCTCTGGGACAGGGGACCCCATGGATGACCACCGTCCCCCCTTCAGCACCTTCAAACCCATCAGCGAGGACAACACGGCCAGTACCAAGCCGGGACCTGACACGACCCCAGTCCAGCCCCCGGGAGAAGAGCAGCCCCTGGGACACCACGACACACAGGGCAGGGTAGGACACGGGGCTGCGAAGGGTCCGTCCCCGCCAGCTCACCATCCCAGTGTCCCCGAGCTCACACACCTGCAGGGACCGCGTCCTCCCGGGCTGCCTCAGGAGCCCCGTGCGAGGAGCAGAGCACCCTCAGGGCACGTCCTCACCCGAGCCCCCAGCTGCTCTCCCCCTTCCCTCCAGGTCCCACCAGGCTCCTGGTTGTCCCCACCAGGCTGGTCCCCGCCGGAGGGGGACCCACGGCCGGAGCTGGTGGCCCTGCGTGCCCAGACGAGGCTGTGGTTCGAGCAGACGCAAGCCAGGAGGCTGGGGGCCGAGGGCAAGCTCCCGGCCTGGTTCCACGGTTTCATCAGCCGGAGGTGAGCAGGGGTGGGGGAAGCCGAGGTGGGGGACAGGGTGACCCCTTCAGCATCCCCACCCCTGGGCTCCGAAATAGGGAGCTGGACCCCTGGATCCCATGAAGGGGGGGATGGCGAGTGGCTCTGGGCCCCTTCCCGCAGGGAGACGGAGCAGCTGCTGCAGGATCAGGCCCCGGGCTGCTTCCTAGTCCGCTTCAGCGAGAGCACCGTCGGCTTCGTCCTGTCCTACAGGTGAGGGACCCCCCGGCCCTGTCCGAGGGACCGAGGCGCTCGGTCCCCTTCCCGCCCGCTGTACCGACCCCGTCCCCTCTCCCCCAGGGGCAGGGATCGCTGCCGGCACTTCGTCCTGGACCAGCTGCCAGACGGGCGATACGTGATCCTGGGGGAGCAGAGCGCCCACGCCGAGCTGGCCGACCTGCTGCGGCACTACGCCGCCGCCCCCGTCATGCCGTACCACGAGTTCCTGACGGTGCCGCGTGGACGGGTGAGGACCCGGCCCTTCGTTAGTCCCTGCAGCCAAAAAAAAGGGAGTCATTCCTACTGTACGGATGGGGGAGGGATTTTCCCAAGCTGGGGAAATCAAAGCCAAGCGAAGTCCAAGCATCCACGAAAGCCGGGTTTGGAACCGGAGCCACCCCGGCCATCGCGCAGCACCCCAGCCAGGAGCGAGGAGCCGAACCGTGGGCAGCACGCCCGAGGCGGGACCAGCGCCCGGCTGGGTCTGCCCCAGCCCCTGCACCCAGCCCAGCGCCTCTCTCCTCTCGTTGCAGGAAGCCGAGCCCCGAGGAGGGACGCAGACCCCAACCGGCAGCGATGCTGCTCGTTCCCCATCGAGCGAAGCACCAGCAAACCTCCCGGTGTACAGCACCGTGTTCAAGGGGACCCCGAGAACCAGGCAGGCAGCCGCGACCCCCCCGCTGCCTGCGGAGCCCAGCGCCGAGGGAGGCTCATCCAGGGAGGTAAAGGCAGGGCGGAGGGGACAGAGGCCGCAGCCTGGCCACAGGTCTCGCGAGGTGGAGGGACACCGGCCGGCGTGGGGGAACGCAGCCCCAGCCACCGCAGATCCGATTCCAGCCCTCACCTCCGACCTGTCCCATCTCTTCCACAGGCTCCCAGCGTCCCCCCACCGCTCCCAGCCAAGACCAGCTCCTCGGCCGCACCTCAGGGGCCGCACAGCCCCGCCAGCAGCGGAACAGCTCCCGAAGGTCCCTACGCTCAGGTGCACGAAGAAGCCGTCCCCCCCGAGCCGCCCGACGCCAAGTACCAGCAGCTCATGTGCTTCCACACCTACGCCGAGCCCCGCGAGGGGATCGCACCCAGCCCCTCCACCTACTACGAGCTGGAAGAGCCCATCCCCTTCTACGCCGTGGGACGGGGCTCGAGCCCCAGCGCCAGCTCCCGGGAGAACATCTACTCCGAGGTGGCGCTGGCCCGGCAGGATCCGCCCGTTCCGCTTCCCAGGAGGGCCCGAGGCGCCTTCTCCACGCTGCCCTCCAAACCCCATGCTCACCGCCGGCTCTTCCGCAGCGTGTCCACCCAGGTGTCCAAGAGGTGGCAGCTGCCGGCAGCTCCCAGCGCAGACGGGAGGGAGAGTGGAGGCTCCAGCCCGGCCGCGGAGGTGCGTTCCCCAAAGCAGGTCACGTTGCTCTAGAGCTCAGTCCCAACTCAGCGAGACCTCCCGTAGAAGCCGGTGGGTCGGGGTTTGCTCCACACCGGGGTGGCGGGGAGAGAAAGGGGTCCCCTGCCCGGGACTCCACGCTGGAGCGATGGTCTCCAACTCGCAGCCGAAGCGGGAGCAAAGTTGAGGGCTGGGAGGGTGAAAGACCAACTTTCGACCACGTCCGGGCTCTCAAGTCAAACCTGCACCCGACAAGGCACGATCTCACGGCCCCTTCCCTTCACCTCTCTCCCTGCGGATTCCCCAGGGCACGACGAACCCGCCGCTCAAGTTCGATGATCCCATTCACGGCCAGAGGACGAGCGCCGCAAAGCGAGCCGCGGCTGCGGCCGGGCAGGAGGGCTTGGAGAACATTTACGAGCAGCTTTCTGGGGACCACCTCTAAGCCGCCCGCACAGGTAGGTCTCAGACAAGACCCAGCTCCCAGGCAGAAGGAAGCTCTCGGGCTCCTTCACCACCAAAGGAAGCTCTTGGACCCGGGAGGAGAGGTCCAAGGCTGCAGTTGGCCCCTCCGCAGACAACCAGCACCCCAGCGACGCCGCTCCGCTCCGCGCTGGGATTCCCACGCCCTTGCCGAGGCGGCAGCCTGCTTCCCAAGCCCTGCGAGACAGTTGAGAGGAACGGATTTAATTTGTCTTTGAACAGATTCAGAAGGAGAGTTCTATTAATAGAACAAGGGCGGAAAAGGCTATTACAGTAAAAACAGAGATGAGTTTTAGGCACAGCCGGTGCATTCAGAGTCAGATATTAAATTGGCCGCAAGCCGGAGCGACACCGCAGCCTGGCAGGCAGGGCTACACCAAACACCACCAGCCCGGTGCCGACACCTCCAAGCCCTGCCTGTTTCCTCTGTCACAAAACACGGGATAGCACCAACCCCGAGGAGCAAATTCGGCTGTGGGGCCGGTGACACCGACCCTGGCGCTGCCCAGCGGCGTGCAAAACCCCGACCTCGTCGTTTTGTCTGAAACGCCGCCGAGGCGACGTCGCTCTCGCCGCAGACGTGGTGCGCCCAGCCGTAAATAAGAGCAGAAAGCGCAGGAGGACAGCCACAGCCCCACGCTGGGATGTGCTAGAGCTTCAAGACAGGGAGGGAAAAGGAGGGCTGGGGGGTTGGAGTTGTCGTCTTTTACCTCTCGAGGGAGGGGGGAAATAAAAATCAATCACTTTTGCTTTTCACAAGCCTTTTTCTTGCTCTTAAATGGCTAAAAGCAGAGCAGGAATCGGCTGCGATTCCCACCCACGTAACTCCCCTCTAGTGCTAAAAATGAGCCATTGCACACTGAAACGGAAAAGGGGAACACGTGAGCTTCGGCCTCCCTCTCGGCTCGGCTCCAGGACTCCACAACCCCACCAAGGCCGGTGAAGAAGAATTTGGGAGCAGAGGGTCTGCCGGAGAACGGAGTCCCCTTGCCCCGAAGCAGCTGCTCTGCCTTCGACGCTGCAGCAAAGCCTTCCAGCGCCGTCGGCAGCCTCTTCGCCGCGCTCCAAGGGGGAAGGCCGAGGGCAAGGCTCGGCGTTTTCAACGGACGGATCCACGGCGGCGAGCGCAACTCACTGCTGGGCTTCACACCCCGGATGGGCTGTGTGTATCAAACTCCTCTCGGAAAAGCGTTTCGTCACCGGCTGCGTAACGGCTAAAGCGAGGGCAGCCGCCACCGAAACACGGGCGGCCGCGATGGTGCTTCAGCCTTGCCGGGGAGGGGGAGGAGGAAAAGCAGCGCCTCGAGCAAGGAGTTGAGCACCTCGCGACGGAAACAGGTGTGGTTCGGTTCATTTAAAAGTTTATTCCTTTATCAAATCTCTTTTCAGAGGATTTTGCTGTACATATAAGATATGAATAAATTACTCAACAGTAACTTTATTCTGGTCATTCAAATACTCAAAATGGGCTCTGCAAAGTACTAAAACATCCAGGGAACTAAACTAGAAATCAGATTATTTTAAAATACTCTAAGAAAAGACTTCATTCATGGGGGTTTGTTTGCTTGTTTTTAACAGGGGAGAAAAACAACCTCTTGGGAGTTTTTCTAAATGGAATAACAAATATTAGCTGTTTTAGCTGTGGTTACAGCAAAGATAACCCTTAGTGGTGGGAATGTAAGTTAAATAACCAGACCAGCTCTCTGTTCCCTTCGGCATCACATGCTTTGGTGAACAACAAACTAAGTGAGGCCACAGAGATTTGGCTAAAGATACGTGGGTCTGGCCAGCAAGGCTGCACATGATTTGCAGTCGTATCACCTAGACCTAATACCTTAAATAAAAGAAAGATTTCATTTTAAAAAGTTAAGGCCGGACACGGTCTCCTCTTCCCAGCCAGGAGGGTAAAGTTAACACTTAATTGAAACAGAATTGATACAAACAAGCTGGAAAAAAAAAAAAATAATAATAGTAATTGTACAGTTGGCAGCTTTCCTCTGTGTCTGCTCAGAGGAAATACTGCTGCTTCACTTGCCGAGCTCGCTGCCAGCTGCACTGCACCGTGTGACGCTGGGAACACGCGGTTCAAGGAGCCTGGGGAACAGCCTGGTACAGGACTGTGGGCCTTGGGTCAGGGGACAGGAGGAGGAAAGGGGGCAAAAAAGGAAGAGAAACATACATACACACATCAATCACGTTTATCCGAAAGCCCTCAGCAGCGCCTTGTGCTGAGCAAGAGATCCTCCCTGCTTTTTGTGCATTCCACACTCGGGGCGTTTCCACCTCTGTTGCAAGCCCTGACCTGTGAAGGAGTTTCCCCTCAGCACAGTTCGAGACATACAGGCCGGTGGAGCTGAGAACAAAAACACTAACTCAGCCACACTTAAAATAATAGATCAAAATCATCTGCATGAGAGGAGCACTGGATTTACTCGGACATGAGTAAGCAGCCGTGAGGACGTCTCAAATAAAAGGACAAAATAATAATTAAAAAAAAAAAAAAGCAGCCGCCAGGCTTGCTCTTGAAACTCACTGTCTTTTAGAAAGAAAAATTACACTCTTAACGCACAGCGAGTCCAAGAAAGGAGCAAAGTGGGAATTGGAAGTTTATTGAGACTCTGCCTAAGGGTCCAGTGGCGAGGCTACGTCAGAGGAGGAGTAGCCCCCGTACCTACAGGCCAGAAGCTCCAAGCCTTGTACCAGGCACGTTCCCTGCGGCTGCCTTGGACTGTCATCAGTCAGACGAAACAGGCTTGATCTGAACCTTCCACATTATCGTTTATAAGGAGGGAGGGGAAAGATTACAGGTGGAGTTTCAGGACCGGCTTGCATTAAACCTTTCTCCTGGCAGGCAGGGGAGTGCAGTATCCTCCCCCGCCGAGCAGACCGCATTCTGCACGGGGCCTGGTTGATCTGCAGAAGGCCAGGAGAAGTCTGACACAGTAGGTCACCTTGGACAACAGCCAGAAAGTGGGACAGAGGTGTTAGAATCCGTATTTGGCTTGAGTTTGACGTCGGCTGAGCTTGTTTTCAGACCATGTGTTTTTCAGTTCCAGTTCTCTTTCCTTCGCCTGCAGAAATTGAGAGGATTAACATCAGCGTTGCCGCTCCCTGACTCAGCAGTATTTCACCCTCCTCTGCCCCTGCCGACAGGGATTACTGAGCACTTCAGCGAGAAGCCTCGTTACAGGAGTTAGCACAATTATCTTGACAGCGGCCTCAATTAATTGGGATGCACAGGCATTTCATTCATGCTGAAACGCAGCTTCTCTTGTGGGACGGTCTCAGCAGCCGCTTACTAACCACACGGCAGCGGTGCGGAATTAAGACAGGAAGCAGAGAGTCTTGTAACACATACAACCACTCACGCACTGGAGCTGGGCGGGAGAGGAAGAGCGAAGCAAAGCAAAAAGCAAGCTAGAAGCTCCGTGCCATGACACCCGCGGGGCCAAGGCGCTGCTGCCACGAGGCTGTTTGGGCCAGCGGGGGCCAGGACGCGCCGGCAGCACGGACGCCTCCCTCCCCATCAGAGCTGCTGCAGGTCTCACCCAGGGCTCGGGGTGCTCGTAGTCAGGGACAGCCCCTGTCCCCCAGCTGCTGAAAGAGCAGCTCCACCAGCTCCGCCTCGTGCTGCCGGGCATCGAGCCTTGTAATTCTGCCTGGATCCATTTCCGCACTAGAGCGAGGCCACTCACCTGATGGATCAGGTATGTGATCTGGTGTTTCCTCCTTTGCTGTCCCGTGGGCTGATCTCCTTTTTTCTAGAAAGCAAAACCAGGTGAACTGTTAAGCCTGGAAAGATACTGACCCAGACAGCGAAACAAGACAAGAGCTTGCACAAAGCCATTTCGAGAAGCATTTGTTACATATTAAACGGCTCTGGGCAGATTCCTTAGGCGGAAGCAGTTCCTGGCTGGTCTTTATCACCTGCACGCTGGGACTGCATTTTGAGAAGCTCTACTGGTCTCTCACGTGTAATTACTTATACAACAGACAACACAAAGGTCCCTGTCCCCCCACCCTGGTGACTGCGCAGCATCTAATACAGCTGCATCTGTGGCTGAAACGGGAACTGAAGAGAGGTCTCCAAAACCCCAGCCAGCACTCCTTCCTTCCTGCCCATACCTTGCTGAACGATTTCATGGTCTTCTCCTCTGTTAAGGATTTAGTCAGCCACTGCTGGGCTCCACTCAGCTGATCGTCACCTTTGATATCCACAAAGTTGATCTCTTCCCTCCCTCGATTCCGCTTCCCTTGCAGGCGCTTGAACTGAAAGAAGAACAGAAACCACCGGAGTTACACATGCACGTCACGCACCAAGGCTAACCTGAAACAAGTAAAGGTCTGACCCTTAGCTCCCCTGAGCATGGGACAGGCCACATCAACAAACATCTTTCCAACCAGGATTTCTTTCTTTAGGAGAGTTTTGCTTTCCTATAGATCATAGTATCTTAAACTACTTAGCATGAAGGTTATAATCTCATTTTCCTATGCACTTAAACAGCATTTACTCTTGCTTGCAGTCTTGCTCAGGAGAAGACCCTCGGACTCCCGAGTCTCTCGTTTGAAGTGCTAGGGAGGTACCTGAAGTTTTGCTGCTAACACATCCACCTCCCGTAACACAAATCCACCTCTAAAGGAAAGAGGTCACTCGAAGAAGTGAGCAGCAGACAGGCTACTGTCTCCTGCAGCACTGACTGGCTCAGCTAACGAGGCTGACAGTTTCTGGGTTAGATCAACAACAGGAAAGGGGTTTTTACAACAGGTTTCTGAGTATTTGAAGTAAGTGGGGAATTCACTGCTGTGCTAGAGAATGTACCGTGAAGGTATCTGAACAGTAGCTCACCTGCATCTCAGCAAACAACATCTTCACTCTACGCACCTTGTCTGCCCTAGACGCCCCTCACGAGAACAAAACAGGGCTCGGTGGAAATAACAAACATCGCCTACTTAATAAAGCAAACAAACCCGTCTGGAGCAGTAGCCCAACAGACTGCTGGAAGGACACCGCACGTGTCCACACCACAGCGCTGGACCCCACGGAACAACCACCCAGTCCAACTCAGCACAAAGCACAGGTCGTGCTGGTGGGGGGCAGGACTGTGGCTGCCAAGCGGGTCCTGTGTTCTAGCAGAGCTTAAACGCAAACTCCGCAGCGGGACAGACAGTAAAGTGCCAACCGCTTCGTCATCTATGAAGGAGGAGTCGGTGCTCATCTCCGGCGGCGGTGCCTGGGCTGGTTCCATCTCCTGGTAGTACCCGCTGCTGTAGTAATCCTGTCGCCAAAAGGAAAAGCAGTTTGTCACGAGAACGAAGCAAGATCGATCCTGGAGCAATCACACACAAAGGCCCCGAGACAGAGCACCGAATCGCACACCTCGCCCCGCGAGCTGCTGCTTTTTCACCTAGAGGGATTTCACTCAGCCGCTGGGGAGTACAGTACGTTACACGTGTACCTCCTCCCAAGGCTGACTAAGTAGTCATTAATCACACCTCATTACTCCAGCACTACTGAAGAGTACAGGGCGTTTTTTCAGAGGTACTCAACAAATACTTTGCTGAATTACTAGAAACAACCTGGGCTTCAGACACCAGCTCTGGCAAGCCCCGATTCTGCACCCTGACAACAACAGGGACAGTTGCGCAGGGGCATTTTAAAATGAGTGCAGCTATTAAACATTTATCCAGCAAAGAGCATCTACATCTCTCGTGCCAGAGGAATCCTGTTGTGCTAAGTGCTGCGGATCTCTGTTCCTTGTCCCAGCTATCTCAGACGGGTTAGACTCCCACAAGGCGCAGCCTGCTCCAGTAACTACTTCAGAGCCCCTCGTCCCAGACCCCTTTTCAGAGCTTCCCTCCCAGTCGGCAAACCCACCTGATAATATGCACCAGCCACGCCGGCCTCGCCGTAGGCAGGGAACTGGCTGTACGGCTGGCTGCTGTAGTCTTCTCCGGGTTTGGGCGCCCAGCTGTGCTGAGCACCGCTGGAGCCCGCACCCGTCTTGAACTCCAGAGGGGCGTTAGCAGCAGCGTCCTGGAATTGGGGCTCTGTCTCTGTCCCGGGCGGTGGGTCCTCCGACACCACCGTGCCAGAGTACATGTACGTCTCGGCCCCCGCGACGCTGGGCTCGCTCCTGTCAGACAAGGAGAAGTAGTTCTCTGGCTCGACCTCTTCATCGCTGTCGTCCTCTTCCTGCGTGATCTGCTTGGTTACCTGCAGGGCAGCGCTCTTCGCAGCAGCTTTGATGGCAGACGGAGAAGGAGTTGTGGGCACCGCTGGCTTGGACAGAGGTTTTGTTTTGGAGGAAGAGGTCGGGCCCTTCGCGGGCTTTGAGTCGGAGGCGTTTTCTCCCGCTTTCTTTGAGAAAGCGTAGGGCAAAAGTAACCGATTGGTCTCTTTCACTGTCAAATTTTTGGGTTGAGGAAGCAAAGCGGACAAGCCAGAGCCCTCGCCGCGTCCCTGGTGAGTTTCATGCGGGGCAAATGGTTCACAGAAATGAGAGAAATGAGTGAGACTATTTAGTTTTTCTGACTCCCTGCCAATTATCTCCTCCAATTCTAATAACATTAATGGGTTTCCCATTGCTTAGCACAATCGTTTGCTACTTCAAACATGCTGCAGGGCTTTCTTGCACAAAAGGCCAGTGGGACTTTTAAGGGAAACGTGGTACTTGCAAATATCTGCCAACTACCCAAATTAATGCCTGTTTTTCTGAGACTTAAATTTACGAAACTGCCCAAAAAAAGGGACTTGACACCCCCGGGGATTTCAGCAATTTTATACACTAAAAGCCAGGCGCTAATCAGAGTGGCTGATTTACGCTAGTGGAAGCCCAAGATCTGTCACAGTCAAATGCTTCTTTCCCGTGAAACTTGTTTAATTGAATATCCTATGTATTTACCTGAAGAGTATTTTTCTTCTTTGTTGGTTCATCTTCCTCTGAATCTGACTGAGAAAGAAAAACAGAGCTTAGCACAACTTGAGATATTAAAATAAAAGAAAAAAAGCCCACTCACTATGCAATTTATTAATTTTCAGTTTGAACCAGCCAACAAATCATGGTAATGCAGATCTGGATTTATAATCTGCCAAGAGCCAAGCTAAAAAGCAACAGTGGGACGCGGTAAAGCTCTTTTTCACAGTCTTGCTGATGCATCTATGTCAGGGCAAAGAGAGATAAAAGCCTGCCCTGGTTACTACTAGGAGAGATAAATAAACTATCCACAGTGAAAGCAGGACCACAGTACTTGCCGCTATATTTAGAGATAGCTGCATCTGCCGCGGTCCAGGCAGAGGCAGAAAAATAAGCTGCATTCTGCTGTAAAACCTGAAGGTTTGCAAACAAGTCAGCATCGCCTCTTAAAAATCTCGTTAAGACCAAACCATCCACAGCCGAACAATAATCTCCCACTTGAGCTCATTTATGCAACTTATGGAACACCAAAAAAAAAAAAGGGGGGGGGGTGTTTCGCTAACCCAAAATTCCAAATTTTCAAGGCAGCTTTTTAATGCTGCTCTAAAGCAGAGTGGGTGGGCAGAGAAACTCAGCTTCTACATAATTGGCTCCTGCCAGAAATTAGCATTTAGAGAGCCAACAGCTCAAGGATTATTTTTTTTTTTCCATAAATCACAGGAAAATGAACCTAAAGCAAGGCAAAGAACACAAGCTGCACAGCGTAAGGTCAGCGCTCCCTTTCAAAGTAACAGACAACATTACATTACTAGAGGGGAAGCACAAAACCACACAAAGCAGGAGTGTAAAAATTCACTGTGGGGGTTAACAGAGAATTGTTCACAGTAACGTTGGAGTTGCTAAATATCCATTTAAAACTTGAGTAGAAAGTCTGGTCGTCTCTGGCATCAGAAAAGGCCCTTAACATCTTTATCGTTTTAGAGCTTTGCAGAGCACTTTAAAGAGATTACAGGAAACAAGGTCTTCTGCCAGTTTACTATCTAAATTATAAAACAGGACAAAGACAAAGAACATGCATAAATAAAGGCAAGTCAAGAGTTGCCATAAAACCCGCGTGTTGCACTTGGGAGAGAGGAGATAAAGCAGACTGCCCAGGAGCGTCTCCACAGGTGCAAACAAAAGGGACAGGAGGTGTTTTAAGGAGAAAGAGGGAACAAGCGAGGACGTCAGTCACAGGCCAAGGGACTTCCAGGAATCCCAAACGGGAAACACTCGGACCAGCTCTGGTTTTAAGGTACTTTTTCTCCCTTCAGCGTTCATTCACTCGTTTGACACTGACGACCTGCAGTATTTCTGGTCAAAGGCAATACACTGGAACACAGAGGGGGAGATAAAGGGGAAGAACAAATCTCCTTTCATTTAAGCTTATTTCAGTAACTGTACAACCAGCGACGAACAAAGAGCTCTAACACTTGCTTTATTATGAAGCGCCCATTCCAAAGCGCTGCAAGAAAGCGAGTGAGCAAAAAGTGGGCATGAAAGAATGAGATATCTCTCATCCACTTGCCCAAAAGGGGAACCTGTGCATCCCACTGCCTGGTGCACCTCTGCCGTGTTTGGGAGCCATGGCGTGAGGAGCTCTGGCATTTGCCAAACTGGGCTGGTTATCAGCAAGCAGCAGAGTGTGGTTCAGGGACAGCCGGGAAGCGCGCGTCCTCTCAATCTCCCCACACCCCCGCAGACTGCTCTTCCAGCAAAGCCAGATGCATTGACTTCATTTTGACTCCCCCAGGCCCAAGATGCTGGCAGACCACTATTAATTGATGCTGTTTATAAATCTATACAGTCAAACATCTTCCTCGAGCTACCTGTCCCCATGGAAATGACCCAAAGCTTCGCAGTTCAGCTCTTCCTACAGCCAAAGGCACTCGCGTCTCACCAGAACCAGCGACCGAGGCCAGAAACGGCCGCAGCCACACCATCGTCATCACCTCCACACTACGATAGTGCCGTCCCAGAGCGAATGAGCAGAGGGGAGAGGAGGAAAGCTGATCAATAGGGACACCCAGAAAAAAAACAGGGCAGGGACCTGCCTTTCCCTGCTCTTGCCACGGGGCTGTCTGGGTTCAGGAGCCCTGTAAGGCATGGGGCACTGCAAACACAAATAAAGCACAAGCTGAGAGCGACTACCTAAACGTCCGGAGGACGCCTGAAGCCTTTAGATAAATAAATTGACAAAAAAGTCTATCAATTGCACAGCAAACAAAAGAAGAGACTTTTTTGGGGGATACTCCCATGCAAGGCCACACAGCTCCACATCATCAGCTCAGTAACTTCAGTAATAAATAAGGGTGCAGATAATCTGGGTTTTGCTGTATTACGATTATAAATAAGGTTTCTATATCAGTTTAATTCTGCAAAGCGCTTTAGGATTAGGGCTGGCAGCGGGGACAAATCTCTCCGTAGATGCCACAACAATAGGTTTTGGTACCTGGCTATATTATGATGGGAGAGAGCGAAGAAAGAGACACTGTGCTTTCTGGGCAAACAAATCCACAGGGGGATTGCTCCGGGGAGAGAGGATTTCACACACGAAGACGCTCCTCGGGAGGGCTTGAGCTGCCCGCTCCCCCACCCCACCCCACAGCAGAGCTGGTGGTTTATTTCATACTCACATCTCCCTTCTGCAACTCGGGCACCGTGATCCGCACCGGCTCTGTCCTCTTCTTTGGCTTGGGGAGGCTCAAATCCACCCCAGCCCCGGGCAGAGCAGCAGAGGCCGAGACAGGAGGGGGCAAGTTGAGGGTAGAGGCAGCGGTCGTGGTGGCAGCGTTCCTCGGGGGAGGCAGGAGGAGCCCCCCCAGCCTGGGCTGCTCCCCGCTCCCGTTCCCGCTGGCGGCCGGCTCGGGCAGGCTGATGGTCGAGGCCTGGGCCGGGCTTATGCCCGGTGGAGGGGTGCTGAAGCCCCTCATGCCAGGCGGGGGGCCCATAAGGAACGGGGGGGGCGGCCCGCCGTGGGGCGGCGGCAGGGGGAAGCCGCTGCC
>JAVKLA010000088.1:12374635-12384894 GCA_034782735.1 Sagittarius serpentarius
CCTGCCCACCATGGTGCAGGGTTCGGCCCCAGCACCCTGCAGATGGGTGGGGAGGGGGTGGGGGTGTGTTTGGGGGGGGAAGCGGCTGCTCCCCAGCCCCGTCCCCATCGGGGACCTCACCTGTAGGTCGCCACTTCCAGGCTGAGGGACATCTTGAGGTGCATGAGCTGCTGCCTGTCCTCCAGGACCTGGGCGATCTGCACCCGCAGGGTCTGCTTCTCCTGCTCCAGGGCCTCCATCGCCAGCTGCGGGCAGCGTGGGGGGGGAGGTGGGGGGGGGTCAGGGACACCTCTGAGCCCTGCCTGAGCCCTGCCTGTCCCTGCCAGACGTGGGACCGGGGAGGTGGCTCTCGCTTCCAGCCAGCACCCCTCGGGACGATGCGGGGAG
The DNA here is from genome assembly GCA_034782735.1 of Sagittarius serpentarius. NCBI lineage: Eukaryota > Metazoa > Chordata > Aves > Accipitriformes > Sagittariidae > Sagittarius > Sagittarius serpentarius. The sequence goes on from JAVKLA010000088.1 coordinate 12,375,023, forward strand.
AGGGGTCCTGGGCACTCGATTTTAGCACGGGGGTGGGGGCGGCTGCGGATGGGGAGAGGGGGGACGAGGAGAGGAGGGGGGCTGAAAAATGAGGGGGTGGGAGTGCCAGAGGAGGGAGGAAAGGCCGGAGGGATTCAGGACTGCAGGACGCCGGCGTGGGAAAGAAGCATCTTTCGGGCGAGCGACCGAGGCCGCAGCACCCACTGCTCCGCAGCACCCATGGCCGCTGCGTCCCCAGACCTGGAACAAAGAGGGACCCTTCCCGGGTGGTGTCCGCGCTCTCCCCGGCATTTCCAGCCCCGTCTCCCCCCCCAGTTACTTTTGCAGCTGTTGGGTTGCAGCTGCAGGAAAGTCGGTCGGAGTTTATCCTCCCTGTGGTTCCCCCCCACCCCGCTGCCTGCTCCCCGCTGCCTGCTCCCCGCACTGGGGGGGGGGGGGGGGCAGCAGGCAGGGGCTGCCGTTCCCCTGGGACCCCGGCTATGGGGCTCAGTGGGACGTGGAGCAGCGGCCCCGGGGCAGGGTGGTGGGGGAGGACTGGGTGTCTGGGTGCTGCTCCCCGGCAGCGGGGTGGCCCCAGGTCCCAGTTCTGATGGGGACGAGGATGTCCCCGAGCTGCTCTGCTCTTCCTCCCCCCCTCCCCAGATTCCCGTCCATCTGCAGCTCACCCAGGGCCACCATCCCTCCCCGCCCCGGGGTTTGCTCCCTCCATCTTGCCTCCTCCTATCCATCTCCCCCGTCCCTTGGCAGGGGGTGGGTGCCCTGAGCAACCCCCCAGGCACCCACAGCACCCCGCTCTCCCCCTCCCCAGGGGATTGCTGCCTCCCCAAAGCCATCACCCACCTGGAACTTCTCCGCCTCCCCGCGCTGCTCCTGCCACTGCCGGGCCAGGCTCTCCTCCAGCATCTCCTTCCGTGCTTTGAGCCCCGCCAGGTCCTTCTCCAGGTGCTGCAGCTGCAGCTGGCTCTGCTGGTTGTCCTCCGCTGCCTTCCAGAGGTTCTCCTTGGCCTGGCAGAGGGAACTCTCCAGCTGCGACACCTCCGTCTTGTAGGTCTCCACCGCCCCTTTCCAGATCTCCGAGAGCCTCTTGGAGTAGTCCTCCACCTCCACCGGCTGGAAAGCCACCGGCGCGCAGCGGAAGCTCTCCAGGCTCTGCGAGAAGCTTGCGATCTCCTGGTCCAGCCCCGCTTTCTCCTCCTCGTGCACCTCCAGCAAGGCTTCCACCTCCTTCTCCAGCTGCACGGCTCTCTCCTTCAGCCAGATTTGCGCTCTCCTCTCCTCCTCCAGCTCCTTCCTGCTCAAGGACAGCAGCTTCTTGGCTTCTTCTCGGGCTGCCTGCTCCTTCTGGCACCTGCTTTTCACCTGCTGGACCTCCTCGTAGAGGTTGTCCCTGGCCAGCTCAGCCGTGCACTTCTCCCTGAAGGCATGATCCAGCGCATCCCGCAGGGCTCGCAGCTCCTCCTCGTACTTTGCTCGCCATGAGTCCCCGGCGGGGCTGCCCTTGGCACTCTGGATTTCGGCTCGCAGCACCTCGTTCTCTTCCTCCAGGAACTTCACGCGGGCCAGGTACGCCTCCAGCCGCTTATTGAGGTCCCACATCTGCAGCGACTCCTCGCCGAGGGCTCTCGCCCCCGCGAAACTTTCCGTGCTTAGCATCGGCGCTGCCGGAGGATGCCGGAGAGGATGCCGGGGCTCTGGAGAAGAGGGAAGGCAGGGAGGGAAGCGAGTGGCCGGGAGCCGAGGGGAGCGCAGCTATTCATACTCCACGCTGGGCGAGTGGGAGGCCCCTGAGACCCGGGCGAGCAGTGGGGCTTAACTCTTCCGCAGCCGGGCCGGCTCCAGCCCCCGTGGGCTCGACGCCAGCTGTGGGAGGGCTGAGCCTCGCTCCAGCAACCACCACCGCGATTTCCCAGCCCTGGCGAAGGGCAAGGTGCTTCTTTGCACTTTGGGAGGGTGGCTTGAGGGGTTGGATTCCCCCTCCCCGGGGTAGCTTGGCTGGGAAAATCCTGGCCACCCCCCCCCCAACCCCGCTCCCCCCCCACCCCTGCCCAAGCCTGAGTGTCCTGCCGGGGTGCGGGAGGGCTGCCGCGGGGCTCGGCGTGGAGGCTGGGAGACGTCCACGGGTGGGTTGGCAGATGCCCGTCCTTGAGGGCTTGGCTGGAGGCATCCCTCTGCGCTGGCTTGCCGGCCCCGTGCCGCTCCGAAAGCTGGGCCCGAGGGAGCCCAGGTGGAGCCTGTCGAGGGTCTCTCAGTCCCGGGGACGTGATGGCTGCACCGGGGACACCGATGCCTCTCGGTGGCCGGGGCAGTTTTGGGCTCAGCACAAGCCATAGCTGAGCCGGTGCCCTGGATCCGGCCACACAGGCATCCCTTGGCGCAGGGAGAACCGCCTCGGGGGGACGGCGGGGGGCACAGGGCACCAATCCCCCTCCTTGGGGTGCTGCATCCAGCTGCGTCCAGCTGCAATCTTCTTTCTTGCCAGATGTGCGTGGCAGGAGACACCGAGAGGAGCTGGGAGCCCAACGGGGACCCGTGGCTGCGGCTGGCCGCCGGTTTCGCCGGCAGCCTCTGAAACTTGGCAAGCGCCGACTCAACATTTGGTTTCATTCACAGCTTTCACCCGCGCGGCCGAGCCGTCACGGTGGGGTTATGAATTGCTTCGCGGGGAGCGTTTGGGGATTATTATTTTTTATTTTCTCTTCCCCCCCCCCCCAGCTGATTTATGGCAAGGTGGGGGGGCAGCGGGCTGGCAAGGGGAGGAGGTTTCAAAATTCAAACTCGGGACGTTTCTGTGAACAAAAGAGGCAGGAAAACATCATTTGGGAAGAGACTTGTGGCCAGCTTTCTCTCCCGGTCCTCTCTCTCCCAGAGAGACGGTGGTTTTCCCACGGGAGGGTCCCTGCTCTGTCCCGGCCAAGGCAGGGAGGAAAAGAGCAAATGTCCCCTCCCGAGCTGTCCCATGGGGCAGGCTCCAGGCGAGCTCCTCCGGACAGACAAGCAACAGTCCCCTCTGCTGGCAAAGGCCACCCAGAGCCACCCAGAGCCGTCCCCGAGCTCCTTCCCGCCTTGCACCATCGGGGAGCTGGTGGCCCCCCCCCCCCCCGCCCCCCACATCTGGGAGCAGCACTCACGGGGGTCCCGGCCCCCCTCCACTTTGCACGGCAGGGAGCGGGTATTTCCCCCTGGGTGCTGCTGCATCCCGTCTCAGTGCCTGGTCGGTGGGGAGGGGGGCATGCCCCGGCTCAGGGGTCCCCGAAGTCGTCGGCTTCCAGGCTCATCTCCGGCCAGACATCCTGTCTGGCTCCCTGGCCTCGGCTCTGCTTTGCCTCTCGCAGCCAGGATTGAAACGCCATTAAGCAGCACAGGGAGCGCTGAGGTCGGGTAATTCATCTCCAGGTCCCCGGAGCTCCAGGCAGCGGGGCGATGGAGCCTTGCCATGTGCCTTCATCCTCCTCTTCCTCCTTGTTTCCGTAGCACATCTGCTCCAGAGCCAGCGGTCCCCGCTGCCTGGCTGCTCGGCTTTTCCACCACCTCCCAGTTTCCTCCTCCCGTTGGGTGCCAGTGGGGTGGCCGGGTGCCCCGGCACTGCCCGAGAGGGCAGCCGGCCCCCAATATTGGCGTCTGCCTCATGGCAGCCCTTGGTGCCCGCAGCTACGGCGGGAAGTGCCCAGGGAGGGAGCGTTTCCTTCCTCCCTGGCCTCGCTCCCTTCTTCCTCCTCATGCCTTTGCTTTGGCTTTCCCCATTGTGCCCAGTCCCCTCTCCCTCAGCCAGGGCTGGGTGGGGACAGCCCAAATCCTGCAGCCTAGGGAGGGCTCGGGATCCCCAGGGGTGCAGAGGGGTCCCGGCGCTTCCCTGCCTGGGGGCAGAGCGGGGGGGGGGCACCCCAGGGTGGGGATGCCTGTGTATCCCTCCCTTCTATAGGGTGCTGGGGGCTGCTTGGGGTCAGGAGCCACCCGAGGTGGGGACATCCGTGTCCCTGGGGGCTGCTCGGGGTCAGGAGCCACCCGAGCTGGGGACATCCCTGTCCCTGGGGGATGCTGGGGGTCAGGATCCCCTGGGATGGGGACATCTGTGCCCGCCCCCCATCCCCGTGGGGTGCTTGGGGGTGGCCGTTCGGCGGCAGCAGCAGAGGTTTGCGGGTGCCGCAGGTTTGCGGGTGCCGCAGCCCCACAGCACCCAGCAGTGCGTGCCGCCCCAGGGTGGGGGCCCGGCGGGGTGCCGGCGAGCTTGGCACCGGGTGAGCGGCAGGCGCTGCTACGTGACTTCGAGCAGGGCTGGAGGGGGAAGGAGGAGGAGGAGGAGGAGGAAGCACAGCTGGGCATCGGGGCCCTTCCAGCCTGAGGGCAGTTGGGGACCGCCTGTAGCCAGGGGCTGCAGTTGCTGGACGGGGTCCCGTGGGGCCGGACCCCTTCTCATGCCCTCGGCTGCTGGGCCTGGGCGTGGGGCAATGGGAAGGGCTGGGAGGTGCCCGATATCTCAGGGGCTGCAGGCAGAGATGGGGATTCTCTGATGTCTAGTAAGGGTTGTGCCCTGCTGCCGCCTTGCTCTCCTCCCTGCTCCCCTGCCCCTTCCAGGAGCTGGATGTCCCAAGGGCTTTGGCCCACCGATGCCGCTGGCCAGGAGGGACCAGGAGCTGCCCTGGGAAGGGGCAGGCAGAGCGGCAGCCCTGGAAGCTTCGCTCCGAGCCGGCAAGGAAACCCCGGCCAAGCTGGGAACATTTGTTCCCAATTAGGATGGGGGACGCTCCTTGCTGAGCCGGCACTCTGCGTTTCCCCCAGCCCTGAGCCTTTTGCCGCAAAAGTGCTGGCTGCAGGATGTGACCTCATGGGTCCGGTATGGGGGGGGCAGAGGCTGGGGCAGCCCATGGGTTTCTGCCCTGCCCATCCCGGTGTCCGTCCCGGTGTCTGTCCCAGCGTCCATCCCAGCGTCCGTCCCAGCGTCCATCCTGGCCCCGCACCGCTCTGCGGCTGCCTCGAGGGCAGAGCGTTGCGGCGTGCATCGCCCGCCGGACTGCACTGCTAACGAGACCGTCTCCGCCGCCCGTAATTATTTCCCAGGGCGACGAATGATTAATTCTGCTCAGGAGCTGTGGCTTTCTGCAAACTCACCCGAGCAATTATCTGGCAGGCTCCACGCCAGCCCCCCCGGGCAGAGGATGCTCCACGCCAGAGAAAGTTTGAGCGAGATCCGGTTAAAAACAGCCCTGACGCTGGCTCACGGGTGCTGCCCTGCTCCTGAGGGGCTCGGCTCTGCAAAGGAGGGGTCCCCAGCTGCACCCCGGACCCCACTGGGTGCCCAGGCACCCAGGTCCCAACACGTCCCTTCAGGAGCAATCTGCGAGCCATCAAACCTAAAGATGTAGTAATTATCCTGGGTCCCCGTGACATGGTTGCAGGTGGGTAAACTGAGGCACGGCACGTGCTCGCCGTGGGACTAAGCCTGGCTGTGAGTGCCATGCCGGGAAGTTGAGGCTGGCGGCTCCCACCAACATTTTGGGGCTGGCGAAGCCCCTGGGTCCCTCCAGCCCCCGGAACGGTGCCTCCACCCACGTGGGGACCCACCGCGGCCTCACCGGCAAAGGGGGTTTTGCATGACAAAGCCTCCACTGGCTACTGGGACCCTCGCGCGTGGCCCCCTCCCCACCCAGCTGAAGCTGCCAAATATCAGAAATAACCATCCAAAGGGCATTCCCGTGCCACGGTGGGGGACCGCGGCTGGGGGCCCCCCTTCTCCAGCCGGGTCTGGGGGAGCCAGCGCTGGCTGCTCCTCCACTTCTGCTGCATTGGGTTAAATAACGTGCCCGGGTTGAGCATCCTCCTCTCCCCACGCTCGGCATCTCGTGCTGGGTTTGCCAGCTGCCAGGAGGGAGGGAAGGGGAGGGACGAAGCGCCTGCCAACACGGTAATAATTTTTTTTTTTTTCCTTAATTAGGGGAAGGAATAAATATAAAAGGAGGAGGGAAAGGGGAAGGGAAAAAAAAAAAAAAAAAAAGGGACGAGGACACGGACACACACAGAAGACTCCTCTTTTCTCGGTGCCTGCACTTATGCCTGGCGGAGCTCGTTCCCAGCCGTCCTGCCAACCTGCTGCCGACCGCTGCCTGCACTGACCCGGAGAAGCCGCAGCTCAGCCCCGCACCGGGGCCCTGGGGAAGGGGACCCCCCCCCTGCTCTGCCGTTCCCCCCACCGTGAAGAAAGGCCACCGCGGGGCTGCCACCGCGCACCGAGCAAGGTGGGACGCGGGGAAAGCGTTGGGCTTGGCCGACGGTCAACCACGGGGCGATGCGTGGTCCAACCGGGCAGCTGCCCGCTGCCGTACTGCGCTATTAATTTCAATATCTCGTTTCACCTCCGCGCTGGCGGAAAGTACGAGGAGAGCTGAGCCGGTGCGGGGATGCTGAGAGCTTTCCCCGTCCTTTTCCCCGTGGGATGCAGGCACGGCGAGGCGGGGGGGGGACAAGGCATCCTGCCCTGCAGCGGAGGATGCTTGAAGCTGGTGGTCCCCACGGTCCCGCTTTGGAGAGCTTTGTCCTTGTCCCCGACCCCCCCCTTCCCCCCCCCGGAGGACAGCATCGCTCTGCAAGTTCCTTTTTTTTTTAATGGATCAGCTTGTACCAGTGCTGGCTCTGCAGCGCTGGAAGCAGAGTGGGGGCTGAAGGGGGGGTTCTTGGAAAAAGGACTTTGGTGCTGCCCGGCCACCGCAGCCTGGAGCCCAGCCCGTCCCGCTGCCCGGCCGGCAGCCGGGCTCAAAGGCACTGGGGATAAGGGGGATTTTGGGGGCTGTTTCAGCAGCTGCTCCCACGGGACCCTGGTTTTGGGAGAGTTGCCAGAGGGGCTGGGGGTCCAGCGTGGGTCTGGGGTGTCCCGGCATGGGGGAGCCCTCCCCGTCTGTCTTGCAGAGCCTCTGGACAGGTCCTTCTCCCAAGGATGCTGCAGTCAGGGTAGCAGTGGAAAGGGAAACTGAGGCACGGAGCTGGACAGGGGCTTGCAGAGAGATCCAGGGGTCCAGCTCCCCCCTCTCCTGCTGCTCCCCATGGCGAGGTTTTCAGGGGCGAAGCTGCCTCGTCCCAGAGGGGCTACGGCAGAGCCCAGGGTTTGGGGTGGCTGCAGGGCAGCGCCGGATCTCCCCGTCCTCCCCCGGCTCTCTTGGCTCTGTCCCCCGGCTCTGCCAGTGTCCCAGCGGAGGGGACAGGAGGGGCTGGGGCAAAATAGAAAGGTTTTGTGGGATTTTTCATGGCTTTTCCTCACCGAGCAGCCCCAGCGTGAACCCCAGGTCCCCCGTGGGCTGCCCCGGCCTGGGGTAGTTTGCTGCAATCCCCTTCCCCTCCCGCAGCCAGAGCATTTCATCCCCGGGCTGAAGGGGCTGCCCTTGAGCATCCCCTCCGGGGACCGCTTTTGGGCAAAGCTGCCTCCTCTCCCGTCACGCTGACTTCTCCCCCCTCTCAATTCAACCCAAAACCTGTTGCTCTTCCTTTTGGCTGCCGGAGGGGTGGGAAAAACTCCCTCTGCCCCAGCCTGGAGCCTTTTCCAGCTGCTGGGTGCGTGCATGGCAGTGTGAGGGTGATCGGGACGCTTTAGGGCCGCTTTTCAGGGAATGGGTTTAGACTGGGGAAACTGGGAGACGAGGTGATCTTGTGCTGGGAGCGAGGAGCCGCAAGTCCGCTGCTGAGCGTGCAGAGGGGCTGGGGAGCCCTGGCTTAGCGGGTCCCACCTGAGCAGCAATGCCGATATCTGGGAGACCCCCCCCCATCCGCCACCCCACACTTGTCCTGTCCTGCCTCCTGCCTCAGTTTCCCCACCGGAGCCCCACGGCCAGGAAAGTCAGGAATGGGTGTGCAAACCTTCACGTATGCGTGCAACACGCTCACCCAGGCGTGTGTGTGCTCACGTGTCCCTGGGGGTTCCTACGGGGTCTGCTCCCACCCCCACTCCTCCGTGTGGGACTGTATCTCCCCAGGGACCCTCCCTGGGCTCCCCTGGACCCCCTGCTGCGGGGAAGGGGCGGGGGGGCACATCTCCACAGCCTAGCCCTGCAACAAGGAGCCCCTTTCTCCCTGCTGGAATGGGGGGGGGCCCCGAGCGGTTCTGGCAGCCGGAGGGACCCCCCCATTCTCCCCACCTGCTTCCGGCCTTTCAAGCTCTGCCAGCGGCTACTGCCAAGGGATTGCCAGGTGCTTCCCACTGCATCCCCTGCGCAGAGTGCGGCCCTCCCACCCCAGCCCCCTCCCAGGGGAGCCGGTGTGTCCCCCGGCACTGCCCAGCCCCGGGGACCCCTCCGAGCACGGCTGCACCCCATGCACCTCCCGGAGCGGGGACGGATCCCGAACGAAGGGCCCCTTCGCAGCAAGCCGGGGGGCAAGCGATACGGAGGCAGCCACGTGTGCGCCGGGACGGGTGCGTGCGTGGACGGGGACGTCGGTGCGTCCGGCTGGCCGGGGCGGCAGTGGGGTGTCCGAAGGCCTTTGCCGGTGGGGACGGGGCTGCCTGCTTGTGCCTGGAGCGGGGCCAGACTCTGCCGGTGGCTGCTGACTCATTCTGCAGCTGAGCATCCCTGGAAAGCCACCGCTCCGCTGCCTGCCCTCCCCCCCGGCACGCTGCGGGCTGGCAGGGCACCTTGTGAGCCTGGATGAGTAACCGTCACATGGAGGGGACAAGGGGGTCATGGAGGAGAAAGCCCCTCTCCGGAGACGGGAAGGGATCCGGCCCTCGGCCATCCCTTTGCAGCGTCTCCTGCCTTTCACCCTGGACCAGGGGCTGCAGCCCCAAATCGCACCGGCCCCCTGTTCAAGGAGCCGCCTCTGAAAGCGGGGCCGAGCTCAGGGGAGAAAGAAAGATTGCTCCTGTCCCAAAATAGACTTCGGCTTCGTTTTCCACCTGGTTTCCCACAGAAATGGAGGTTAGCCGGCTCCGCCACTTGCGTGCGTGCCTGCGTCTCGGTCCGTCCCCAGCCGTTCCTGAGCTCCGAGGTCTCGGAGACGACTGAGCCCCGCGAACCGCCGCCATCCCCCCCTCTCTGAGCTTTTTGGCTGCCTTTGCCTACTCCTGCTCCCAGCTTTTCCCTCCCGACATGTAGGCTGAAAAATTTTCCATTTGTGGCAAATAGCAAAAAAACCCCAACCAACCCAAAAAATCCAACCCCAAACCCCAAACATGACGTCTGAGAGTCTCTTGCCATCACAGGACTCCAGGACCTCAGGGCATCGCCCATGGGCAGGGTGAAACCAGGTTTAACCCTCTCCACGTCCCATTCCCGGTGCTGGCACCCTGGTCCCAGCCAGGGATGCGCACGAGAGGGGAGCAGACACCCGCTCACCCCAGCTTGCCCCATTCCTGCGGAGTTTTATCACTTGGATTTCCTCCCCGGGGTTTCAGGGCTGCTGTAGCCGGCCACTGCTCACGCCACCGCGGCGCCTTGGGAACGGGAAGAAAAGGCACCCGCGACAAAAGCCTTCCTTGCTTGGCCGCCCGGGGGGACGGCAGCCAGCCCCCGCGCTGGAGCCCGGCCACGGCCGGCGAGCAGGAGGGTTTTGTCCCTCACTCCAGAGCCGTGGGGCTGAATTCAAATGATCCGGCCAGAGCAGAGAAAGCCCCCGGCTTGGCTCTGGCACCACCGGCCGGGTCCTGGGTGATTGGGCTTTGGCTGCCCGTGCCGAGATCTTGCTGGGAAGGGGGTGGTTTGTGGTCCGCACATGATGGTTAGCATCCACGGTGCTTGGTGCTAGGGGCTGTACATCCATGGTGCGTGGTGCCAGGGGCTGTACGACCACGGTGCACGGTGTCAGGGGCTGTACGACCACGGTGCACGGTGTCAGGGGCTGTATGACCACGGTGCACAGTGTCAGGGGCTGCATGTCCATGGTGTGCGGTGCCAGGG
>JAVKLA010000088.1:12384955-12395604 GCA_034782735.1 Sagittarius serpentarius
CGGTGCCGTGGTGCCAGGGGCTGTATGACCACGGTGCACGGTGTCAGGGGCTGCACGTCCATGGTGTGCGGTGCCAGGGGCTGTATGTCCACGGGGCATGGTGCATGGTGCCATACATCCACGGTGCTTGGTGCTAGGGGCTGTACGTCCACCGCGCGTGGTGCCAGGGGCTGTATGTCCATGGGGCATGGTGCCGGGGGGCTGCATTCACACCCCCTCCCTGGTGCGTCGGTCCCACGGGTAAACTCAGGGAGCGCTGTTAGCGGGGGGGATGCAGGTGACGAGGACAGCCTCCCATCAGGCTGGCCCTGGCAGCCAACGAGCTGGCCCAGAGAGCGCCGTGGAGGTGCCAAATCCGCTTCTGTGGCTGCCGAAATCAATGCAGCACAAAGAGCTCATAAATCAAAAAGCTGCTCTGAGCCTCAGGGTCGCTATGCTCCCGTCCTGGGGGAACCGCATGGTGCATCCTGGGCACGGGGGGCTGAGGAGACCCCCAGCCCCCGGAGGAGCCTCTGCAGAGGGGTGAGGGAGTCTGGGGGCTGTGCTCCCCTACACCATGGAGGGGCATCTCCCCGCCTCCCCACCATCAGCCTCCTCTCCAGCAAGAGGCCGTGGGCAGCCGGAGCCCCTCCACGACGTGCCCGGCGTCCCCAGCGGTCCCCCGGGCTTTTCCCCGGGGAGGGCTGGGGGCCAGCGATGGCAGTGCTAGCCACCGGGCTCTCCTTTCAGCCCCGGTCCCCAGCCCGCCGGGGAGAGCCCTTTGTGCCAGGCAGCCTTGAGAGAGGGCTGGGACATAATGGCTGCTTTGGTCGGCCCCCGTTTTCCCAGCCCGCGCGCGGGGAACCTCCGGCGTGAGCTGAATGCCAAAGAGAAGCCCTCCTGCTCCTTCCCTCCCCCGTCACCCTGTGCTTTGTGTGCCCTCGACTGTCACCCCCCCCCCCCACCCCGGCCCTGAAGCTCGCTGACCTCAACCCCCTCCACCCCCTACCCCCCCCGCCCCCGCCGCTGCAGCGCACACGTGCACGAGCGCACGCACATGCATGTGCGCACCCGCACGTGTGCACGCTGCAACAGGCGTGCAGAAGCGCAAGCGCACACGTGCGTGGCCCGCTTGCACACTTCGCCGCCCCAGCCGGGGCTCGCTGCCTCTTTCCTGCTGCACGCCAGCCTTTAAAAAAAAAACCAACCCTTTCGGAGGTTTTTTTCCCTGCGGCGCCCGCGAACACGCAGCCCCAGCTCCGGCATCGCCTCCCTGCCCGCCGGGGCCAGGGTTTGGGCTCAGATTTTCCACGCCATTGGGGCCAGGCTGGGCTTTTCTATCCCCAGGGGACCCGGCTCCCTGGGAAGGCTGGTGGGTCTGGATGGGACCCAGCGGCGCCCAGCCAATGGTCCCGGTTGCTTGTGCGGTCTCCTTCCTCCTGGGAAGCAGGGCACATTTCCTTCTCTTCCTTCTCCTCTCCACCATCCAAGGGTGCAGGTTACGCCGTGGCCGTGCTGGTGTTGGCGTCTCCCTCGGTGCCCCGATGCCGCATGTGTCACCCCATCCCCACGCACGTGGGCTGGGGTGGGGGGTGTCTGTCCATGACCTCTCCCCCTCCTTCGGGGAAGGGATATTTTTGACGCTTCTTTGGATTTTAAGCACAGCTGGTGGTTTTTTCCTCCCCCCTTGCAGGGCAGAGGATGGCCTCAGCCCTCCCGCTGCTGCTGCTCTGGGTGTTTGCCCCCACGGTGGTCCCGGAGGTGTTTGGCCCCGGAGATGGCACAGGTAACTCGGCGTCGTCAGCCACGTCTGCACCGCTCCCCGCTCCGTCGGTGCCCTGCGGCGGGGGTCTCGGGGTGTGGGGTGGGGGTGGGGGCACCCCATGCCGGTCCCGCTCATGGCTCCTCTCTTCTCCCACCCAGAGGACCTCAAGGCTCTGCAGGTCTCCATCCCACGCCACCCAGCCCTCGACGCCGTGCTGGCAGGCGACATCACCATCCCCTGCCTCATCACCTACCTCGGCCCCCAGCCCACCGCCGGCACGGCCGGCCGCCGGGCGGTCCTGGGCACCCCCCGGGTCAAGTGGACCTTCATCTCTGAGGGCAGGGAGGTGGAGATCTTGGTAGCCCGCGGGGACAGGGTGAAGGTGAGCGAGGACTATCGCCTCCGTGCCTCCCTGCCCATCTTCCACCAGCGCTACACCAACGCCTCTCTGCTGCTCACCGAGCTGCGGCCCAACGACTCGGGGATCTACCGCTGCGACGTGCAGCACGGCATCGAGGACGGCCACGACATCCTCGACGTCAAAGTCAAAGGTACCTCAAGGTGGGGAGCGGTGGGATTCGGGGGGTAGGGGTCCACCCTGCCCAGGTACCCTCTCCTGGCTCAGCAAACCCCTCCTGCACCCGGGTGTAGACGCACCCATGCAGGTGGGGGGCTGCCATCAAGCCCCTTGCCCATGCCCGCAACACACCCCCCCCCCGCCCCGCAGGGGTGGTGTTTCACTACCGGGAGGGCTCCATGCGCTACGCCTACACCTTCGCCGAGGCGCTGGAAGCCTGCGCCAGGATCGGCGCCCGCATTGCCACCCCCGAGCAGCTGTACGCTGCCTACCTCGGCGGCTACGAGCAGTGCGATGCCGGCTGGATCGCTGACCAGACCGTCAGGTGGGCACCGCTGCCGCCCGGGTATCGCGCCCGTCGCCTCCCCCTTCACCCCTCCGCAAGTCGCCAACCCTCCCCTGTGCTTCCCTGCCCCAGGTACCCCATCCACACGCCCCGCGAGGCCTGCTACGGAGACATGAACGGCTTCCCCGGGGTGAGGAACTACGGGGTGGTGGACCCGGAGGACATGTACGACGTGTACTGCTACGCCGAGGACCTCCCAGGTGCCTGCGGTGCCGCCAGCCCCGTCCTGCCCTCCCCTGCTTTTGCGGCCACGCTAACTCGCCCCCATAACCCGTTGTAAACCCGGGTGAAAAAGTCGCCCTGAACCACCGGCGCTGGCTTCAAAACCTCTGAGCTCTGCAAGGTTTTGGGCGCTTTGATGCGCGCAAGCGCGGGGACCTGCTGTGCTGCTTCCCGAGGCGTTTCTGGTTTAGGTTTTGCGGGGCGCGGGGCTCTCTCCCTCGCAGCAGCCGGTGCCCATCTCTGGCCTCAGGGCTGGAGGATGCCAAGGGTGGTCTGCCCCGGGTTGGCAGCATGCCGTGGGTACAGCGCTGCGTGGTGTTTTGGGGTTTGGGCAAGCTCACGCCGCGCTTTGCATGCGCTGGGGCGCTGCACGTCCTGCAGCTCGGGCACATCTCACCCGGCTGGGTGTGCGTGGGGGTGGCCGGTCCCTCCTTCGGGCCCCGGTGGGGCTCCCCGCCGGCGGCTGCGGCTGCTGTGGGGTTGGTTGTGGCGATGGCAGGCAGGTGGCAGGGATGCGGTGCAGGTCACTGGTGCGCGGGGCACGACGCACTGCGACGGGGAGACCGGTGCGGTCGTGGGGGCTGGCACGCTGCGTGCCTTAGGGCAGCGGTCTCCAGCCCTTCCCAGCATGAAGCCCCACCGCAGCGTCCGCCGGGCTTGCAGGTCCCCTTAGAAATGTCCTGTACGTGGATTGCGCTGCGCAGGGTGCAGACTTGCTCCTCTGCGGTCCTTTTCATGGATGCTTTATAGTCTCGGCTCCGTTCGCAAGGGCAGGTATCCCTCGTGGCACGAGAGCTCCAGCCGTGCCCGCGCCGCCATCGTCGTGTGCGTGTGCAGGAAGACCGGAGGCAGGCAGGGAGGCAGGCAGGGCCCTCCAGCTCCCCGTGCGACCACGCTGGAGGTCCCCATCCCCAAGCCAGCTCCTGGGGTCGTGCAGAGCACGGAGGAGGCGAGGGGGGCTCCTGGAGCCCGGGCCCCGCTCCCCGGCTCTGACGCCCGTCTCCTTCCTCTCTTTGCAGGGGAGATCTTTTTGGAGACAGCCCCAGACAAATTCACGCTGGAGGAGGCGGCGGCGCGCTGCCGGGTGCTGGGCGCGGAGCTGGCGAGCACGGGGCAGCTCTACGCGGCTTGGAGCGCGGGGCTGGACGCCTGCAGCCCCGGCTGGCTGGCCGACGGCAGCGTCCGCTACCCCATCGTCACCCCCCGAGAACGCTGCGGCGGGGCCCTGCCGGGCGTCAAAACCATCTTCCTCTTCCGCAACCAGACGGGATTCCCCGATGCCCAGAGCAGATACGATGCGTATTGCTTCCGAGGTAAAGAGGGGCACCCCGCCGGCCCGTGGATGCTCCTGGGCAGGGACCAGCATGAGGTTTTGGGAAGCCCCTGGGCAGGGGCACGGGTGCCCGGCGGGTGCAGGGTGCCGGCTCCAGCCCACCCACGCGCTGAGCGCTGGGTGCAGCAGAGCTGGGATTTCCTGCAGGGTCGGGATCGCATCAAGATCCCTGCGTGCTCTCCGTGCTGCGATATTGCGATAGAGCAGGGGTGTTTTGTACCGTCTCAGTCCTACCGTGGTAGGATAGGGATGCCTTGCACCATCTCCGTATTGCATGCCAATATATCGTGACAGGGGAGGGATAACCTGCATGGTCCCGACACTGCATGCCGATACATCATGATAGAGGAGGGATGCTCTGCTTGGTCTCAGTAGTGCATGCTGATATATCGCGACAAAGTAGGGATGCCCTGCATGTCCTCAATACCGCACGCCACCGTATCGCGACAGAACAGGGACGTCCTGCGTGGCACCATCGGTCTGCGTGAGCTGCGTGGGCATGGCTCCAGGATGCTTCATCCCCCAGCGGCTGCCGGCCGGGGAGGGCATTGCCGGCTCCCTGTGGGCTGCTGGGCACAGCCTGCGAGGCTGGTTTTGGGCAATCTCTCACCGCGGTGAATAGGAAACGAGACCCGCGGGCAGCGGCGCGGAGCTGCCTGTGCTGCCAGGGTTGGTCTGTGCGCTGGCCGACGTGGGCGATAAGCCGGGAGGGGATGAACAAGGATGGAGGCCGGCAGGGATAACAGGCACCGAGGGAGGAAGAGCCACCCCTCTGCTCCTCCTTCCCGGTCCCACATCTCTTGGAGCCACGGGGGCTCGCGGGACGGGGACGCTGTCCCCTGGATCAACCGGATGCTGCGCACCTCCGTGCCTCAGTTTCCCCATCTCTTGGCAGGGAAACCCATGGGTTAGGCAGGATGGACCCGTCCCATGAATCCGCGACCCCTGTAACCCACTAACTCCCCACGCCCATCTGCGCTCCCTGGGATGGGGATGGGGGTGTGGAGAAGGACCCGACCCCCCCCCGAGGTGGGGGTGCTGGCGTGCATTGAGGATTAGAGTTCGCTGGAGGGGCAGGAGGAGAAGCGGGGAGAGCTGCTGTCGGGAAGGGCAGGGACAAGCAGAAAATGCAGCGAGTGTAAAATTCGGCGCTGCCTGGATGCCTGCCGAAGCCACGAGCCTTGGCCGGGCGGCTGCGGGGGGGGGGCCGGGCTGGAGCGCGGCTCCGGGGCCAGCGCAGGTGGTGTAAATCAGCATCGCTTCGGGGAAACAGGATCCGGCCCCACCGTGTGCGGCCAAACCCCACAGACTCCCACTGGGGCTGTCGGCTCCGCCGGCTCCGCCGGCTCCGGCAACGCCTGGGGAGGGCCTGATCCTGCCCCGTGCTGACCCTGTGTAGAGGGGAAAGGGGAGGTCGAGGAGAGCTGGGTCCCCGCCGGGGTGCCAGGCTGTCCCCAGGGCTCCAGCCCCACGCCGGGGCGAGGGCATCTCTGCCTGCTGCGGGGCCAGGACAGGGCAGTAATATCCCACTTTCTTTCTGCCCACAGAAGGGACAAACTCTTTCCCTGAGGCTACAGGAAAATACCGAGCCAGAGAGCCCGAGGGCCTCCAGGAGATTGTTACAGTGGCAGAAAAGCTGGAGGAGCTGCAGCTGCCCAAAGCGCAAGTGGAGATTGAGTCGCGAGGGGCTATATACGCCGTCCCTTTCTTTAAGGACGCTGAGCTGGAAAAGCCGAGCCCGTCCCCCGAAGACGCACCGGGGCCAGGGGCCCGGCACCCCCCGCTAGATACCTCCGTGTCCTCAGGTCGCCCAACCTCCGCCGCCCCTTTCCCCACGGCCTCGGCCGTCCCCGAGGCAGGCGTCCCGCTTAGCTGTGGTGCAAAACCGGGGAGCCCGTCCCCCACGGAGGAGGATGGGGCGACAGGGACAGTTGGGCAGTGCACAGCGGCCGGGGGCGAGCGGTCCCGCACGGGTAGGTCGAGCAGGCGCTGCGGCGGTGCCAGGGCTGGGCTGCAGAAAGGAGCCGCAGGGACGGAGATGCCGGGATTGCAAGGAGAGGTCAGAGGCACCCGCGGGTGCCCGGGTCGCCCCAGCCGTCCCCGTCCTTCCTGCAGCAGGAGCACCCATGGCCGGGGCACCGGTGTCGTGGTGTAGGGCTGTGCACAAGTCCCTGGCGTGGGGACATCCGTCTGTCCCTCCCTCGGCCGGGGTCCAGCGTGCAGGGTCGGTGCCGGACCGCAGTTTAGCAGCGCAAAGAGCTGGAGAAGGGTGCTGGTGGCCGGAGGGAGAGGAGGCCAGGCACAGCGGTGAGGGGCTGAGCATGGCCCCTGCCACAGGGAAGCCTGTGCCGGGGCTGGGCTTGGCAGTGGCCGAGCCAGAGCTCGGTCTGCCGTGCCGGTTCAGAGGGGACAACGTCACACGGGCTCGGGGCCATTTCCGTCTCCCTGTGCATCTTTGTGCCGGCGTCGCTCCCCCCAGCTCTGCCCGCCGCGGGCAGGATCTGCAGTGCTGGTGGGCAGTGCCGGTGCCTGCGGCCCCGCGGTCCGGCTGGCTCCCCGGTGCCGGCGTCTCACTGCCTTTCTGCCTTGCCCTTTGCAGAGGAGGAACAGGGAGCAGCGCTGGGCAGGGACCCTGGCAGCACGTCGGCAGAGAGCCTGGACGGAGGGCAAGACCTCAGCCAGCCCGTGGAGCTGGATGGAGTCGCTGGCACGGAGACGCTTTCCATGGCCCCGGGGGTGGGCACAGAGGGACCCACCGGTGCCCTGTCCCCGGCGGGGGCCACAGCAGGTGACATGGAGCCTCCTGAGGGGTTTCCCCGACCGCCCAGCCCCACCGCCTACACGTGCCGCCCCGACCGCCCGCAGGATGCCATGGGGCGGCCAGCCCACACTGCCAGCCCTGGGGCACCTGGGCACCAGGTGACATCGCCGACCAGTGCCGCTTCTGCCACCTCAACAGATAGCCGAGAGTCTGGTGGGACCCCTCGACACGGCCACGACTCCGGCGGGGCAAGTACCCCCATCCCCGCCACTGAAGACGCCGAGCTCTCGGGAGATGTGGTCGAAAGTCCCAGGGCGTCCCCGCTGCCCCCCGCACCCTCGCAGCCGCAGGAGGAGGGAGAGGAGCAGTCGGGGGCCCTGTGGCTCCCCTCACCCACGACCCTGGGGGACGGGAGCACTGTCCCCGTGGCGGAGGTGACGGCGGTCACACCGTGGCACGCAGAGGTGCCTGGCAGCAGCAGCGCACCAGCCACGGAAGGCGAGGAGGCTGTGCCACGACCCCCGGGCACTGACCGTGGCACGACTGCTGCATCTTTGGAAGAGGAGGAGGAGGAGAAGGAGGAGGAGGAAGAGGAGGAAGAGCAACCCGTTCCCTCTGTTGCGACCGTGGAGGGTTTCCTTGCAGCCGTTCCCGGAGAACCAGGTGGGACCCACAGGGGTGGCCTCACCTCTCCCCGTACCGGCAGCTCTGGGGTGGCTCCGGCGGGGACCACACTGGGGGACCCGGCCCCCAGCACGGCTGCCCCCCTGCCCGCCCTCCCCACCGAGCGGGCCAGCGTCGGGGCGGGCTCCCGCTCGGCCGGGGGTCCCCACCGTGCCACCCTCGCCCTTGGGGCAGCCTTCCTGGCTGCTCTCTGGCACTAGAGAAAGCCAACACCTTTCCTTCACGCTGTGCTTCCCTCTGTCCGTCCGTCCGTCTGTCTGTCTGTCTCTCTCTCTCTCTCTCTCTCTCTCCCCTCCTCAGCTGGGTAAGGGAAGGTTTCAGGTCCGGAGAAGCACATATTTGTCAAACAAATTGGTCCGAGCTCTGCATGCACTTAAATCTCTTCTACTTCTGTGAAGTGTTTTAATGACTGTTTCCATGAAAAAAAAAAAAAAAAATCAAAAGAAGGCCCCAAACCCTCTTCTGACTAACAGTGGTACTAATAAAGGGAATTAAAAGCTTTCTAGAACAAGCATCTCGGCTTGCTCTTCCCTTCGTCCTTGCGCCTGCTGCCTCGCTCACCGCCTGCGCGCCTCTCCCACTGACGAACTAATCCCCCGGCCCCCCCCTCCCCGTACCTGCGAGTCCCCGGGGAGCGGGGTGGATGGGACCCCGTGCGAGGCGGGGGGGTGGGGTACGGCCGCTTTGCACCCTCCGTGCGGACCCCCCGCCCCGGGGGCTGGCTCACCCCGCACTGCCCCGGGCGGAGGAACAAGGGCTGGAAGCTGCAGGGCATGAGCATGGCGGGGGGCTTCCTACCCCCGGAGCCATGGGGGGCACCGGTGAGTCATGGGGTGCAGAGCCCCAACAAAAGCACCCCGCCTCCTGCAGCCCTCGATGGCCAAGCACCCCGAAGTCGCTGCAGTCCCCAGAGGAGCACAGCCCCCCCCCACCCCCAGCCCCGCTCCCCCTACATGGGGGGGCTGAGATGGGCGAGCAGCGGGTGCGTGAACTGCCACGGGGCGGGTGTCACCCACCCAGACCCACCCTCCGGCCCCCGTGTCGGGATGCTCCCAGCTCCGACGCCGCCTACAGCAGCCAAGCCCCTGCCCCGTCTGCCCTCCTGGCTCCCTGCAAGGGTGGCTGCAGCGGGGGGGGGGACCACGCGGGGTCCCTGTCCCCCTTGTCCGGCAGTGCCCTGCCCGGTCCCGTGGCGTAGAGGATGCTCCGTGGCGGGTGGCCAGACCTCGTGGGATGGCTGCCTTTGCCCTGGCAAGGAGAGATGCTCAGGAAGAGCCGGCCGTGTGGCGTTAGGGCCCTAAATGGCTCATCCCACTCCGTGCCTCCGTCTGCTGGGGAGGAGCTGGGTGTCCCGAGTGAGCTGCTGGCACCTTGCGGGGAGGTGATGGTGCCTGGGGACGGGTGAGGGTGGCATCATCGTCCTCGGCACGGCTCCACCGAGCCAAGGACCATTAAACGGGCATCATTAGGCCAGAGGGTGTCAAGGACTTTCGGTCTCCGCTCCGCCGGCGCTGGCGGCAGCCCTTAATCATGCTCTTGAGCCAGGACTGGGAGCACAGGATGTGCTCCGGGTGTCTTAACGACCGTAACGGGCTGGTGGGGACATGCGGGTCGGGGACGGCGCCGGCTGAGTTATCAGCCCCGGCCAGGCTGAAGGTGACAACAGAGGGACAGGCGTGAGGCTCGCCTTGCCGCCAGGCTGAGGACGCGCAGCTGGGACACGCCAAAGGGTTTATCCTTTGCGTGTTCCCCTCCCAAAATGCATTTGCTGCATCACTGCAGGGGAAAGCAAGAGCTGTCCCTGGGCGGCGGGAGCAGGCCAGGGGCTGGCACGGCAGCGAGCCCACTGATGCAGAGGACAAGAGCATCCAGCTCGTGTCCCCGTGCCCTGGGGGGAGGCCAAAGCCCCAAGTCTGGCCAGCTCTGGGCTGGGGCGGCTGAGCCGGGCGCATCCCGTGGGCAGACAGGGTGGCTCCAGGCACGTCACCGTGCGCCCGAGTCCTTCTCCTGGCCCAGACTTGGTGCCCTCAGCGGCCAGATCAGGGACCTGATTGCTGTGGGGCTCCTCACTGCGGAGACGAGGCTTTAACGATGCTGGGCACTAACGAGGTCTGCGAGCTCCCGCGGTGAGGAAGGCTACGTGTGCCTTGCAGGTGGCTGCGTCCCCAACCCCTGCCTGAACGGAGGGACCTGCACGGAGGACGGCGCCCGCCTCGCCTGCCTGTGCCTGCCGGGCTACGGAGGCAGCAGCTGCGAAAGACGTGAGTCGCCCGGGTCCCACCACGGCCGCACCGGCTGGCCCCCGCCAAGCTCCCGCTGAACCAGCGGCCCAGGAGACATAAATGTGGAGAAATCAGGTTTTGGGTTTTTTTTTACTTGCTGGCCAGCTGGGCTCCATCACCCTGACCCTCTCCTCTCTCTCCCCTTGCCCCCACCGTGGGCTCAGTGCTGGAGAAGTGCAGCCCCGGCTGGGACAGCTTCCAGGGAGCCTGCTACAAGCACTTCTCCACCCGGAGGAGCTGGGAGGATGCGGAGACCCAGTGCAGGCATTACGGGGGACACCTGGCCACCATCCTGACCCCCGAAGAGCAGGACTTCATCAACGGTACGTGGCGCTGCCCTGGACCCCGCTGCATCCCCTCCCCCACCCTGGACCTCTGCTCATGGGGACCTCAGTGCCCCTCAGCGCTGGGCTTCAAATTTGAAACCTAAAGCCAAGGCAGAGCCCTGCCCCGCTGTGCCAAGGGAGAGGCAGACGCAGTCTAGGGAAGTCAAAGAAAATAAAAAGTAAAGGAAACAAATAGCCGATATCATGGATTGACCAGAGTGTGGTTAGCTGCTCACTAGCCTCTTGGCTAGTGAGAGGGAAGGGAAGAGCGACAGACAGCAGGATTGCTGGGCTGATGGCGGGCGGATGGATGGATGGAGGGACGGATGGATGGAGGGATGGATGGAGGGATGGAGGGATGGATGGATGGAGGG
>JAVKLA010000088.1:12397780-12409767 GCA_034782735.1 Sagittarius serpentarius
CCATCTCCCCCACTCCCCCCCAGCACCTGTCCTTGGGGCTTTCCCTTCACCTGGGGCTTCTTGTGTCCCCCCCCCAGGCCTGGCTCAGCCCCCCGACGACTGAGTGAGTCCCCAGGGCAGAAGCCACCACCTCCCCGGGCCCTGGAGCCGGCGTGGATGGGGACGGCACCGGGATGCCAGCACAGACCCCGGCGTGGCACGAAACCTCTCTGTTGGGTGTCTGCCTCCTTGTTTGTTTTATATCTGTACAAAGAAATCCTAATAACTAAAGATCCCCTCGAAAGGAACCGACAGCGACCCAAAATGTAGCACAAGGGGTGTTTTGTTCCTGGAGTCACAACAGAGCCAAAATCAAGTTGGGACCGCGGGCAGGTGATGGCACTGGTGTGCCAGTGTCACCGCCAGCCCCCTCCTCCCACCTCTGGCCCAAGGGTCCTCATCCTGTGACACGCTGGTGGGGGGTGACACAGGGACATCTAAGTTGTGCTGCAGCTCAGCACCCCTCCCGGGGTGCAGGGGGGGCTTTTGCACTTCCCAGGAAAGGCAGAAGCTACTGCTGCAGGCTCGGAGCGGGTACGTGTCGCCCAAACCCCCTCTCTGTGCTTCTGTGGGTATTAAAACCAGGAAACGGGTGGCGCAGAGCAGTGGCCTGGTCATTTGGGGCAGCCCTGGCACAGGGGTGGGAAAGGCAGGGCTGCACAGCCCCAAAACGGGCAGCGTGGGAGCACCCGCCAGCACCGCGGAGCCAGAGAGCCCGAGGCAGAGCCTGGGCACAGCGACGTCCCCAGGGACCACAGAAACAGGGAGGCACAGCCCAAAGTGCCCCCGCATCCCGGTGGCATTGGGGACCGGTCGAGGGTCGGGCTGGGATGCTGCTCCCGGCAAACACACGGGACTTGGGCGACACGTTGCAGGTGCCAGGGGACGCTGGCATCTCCCCACGCTGTTTTTCCCCCTGCGCTGTGCCAGCTCCGGTGCTTTTTATAGCTCTCCCTGGCTGTGTTGAACAGAAAAACTCAAAAACCCCCGGTGTGCGGTGCCAGGAACACCGATAAACCCCGGGACAGGGTGGTCGGGCGGGCCCGCGCTGGCTGCCCCCCTGCTTGAGATGGAAAGTCCTTGTCAAATTCCCCTCGTCAAGAGGCCAGACGATCCCGGGGGGGGCAGAGGCCAGGCGAGAGCACGGCTTTGCCGTGCAGCTTTACCATCGCTTTATTAATCGAGAAGGCGAAACGCCATTAGTCACGCTCGTTAATGCCCAGCCCTCCAGCGCGTGTGCACCAGCCAGAGTCCTCGTGGCTGCAGGGAGCGAGGATGGGGTGAGGGACACACCAGGGCTGGGGAACGGGGAGCCTGGGCTGCCTGCCGGGGGGGGCTGGATTAGACCCCCTTCCAGGCCCAGCAATGGGTCTGGCTTCTCCAGCAAGCCCTGAACGCCCAACAAGCCTCAGAGCAGGCTGGGGCATGGGGAGCAGCTCCATCAGAAGATGCACCGAGCACCCAAACCCAGCTCTACCGCTCCATCAGAAGATGCACAAACCACCCGACATCACCGGGAGACCTGCCCCCTCATACCCCGCCTCAAGCTCTCCACCCGGGTGACGCGGGCCGGCGTCCCACCACCGTCCCCTTCGCTCAGCCCACCTCTCCTCTTGGCGTTCCTACTTCCCCGCGAAGCAGTAGGTGCCGTAGGTGCGCAGCTCCTTGCTGGGAAAGCCAAAGCTGCGGACACCGGGGTCCGGCAGCCCCCCGCAGCGCTCGCGGGGGGTGGTGATGGGGTACCGCACGCTGCCGTCCGCCAGCCACCCCCCGTCGCAGCGATCCAGCTGGGAAAACTTCCAGGCGGAGTAGAGCTGCCCCACTTTGGCGATGGCAGCCCCGTGGTTGCGGCACGCTTGCCCGGCCTCCTTGAAGTTCAGGTGGCCCCGGATGAAGTAGACCTGGCCTGGGGATGAATTGGGACACGGAGGGTGAGCGGCCACCATGGATGGCCTCCTGGTAACAACCCCAGCCCAATCCGGGTGGGCGTCGGGGTTCGGTGGCATGGTGGGAGGGACAGGGGAACCCCAGCACTACCTTGAAGAGCAGAGGTGAAGCAGAAAGCATCGAATCGGTCCTTCTGCTTGTCCCTGGCCCCATAAGTCCGAACGCCCGGCAGGAGCAGGCGGCCGCCGCACGGCTCCCGCGAATTGATGATGGGGTAGTGGACGGTCCCGTCGAGGATCCAGCCGGCGTTGCACCAGTCCAGACCCTCCGTCCAGGCTGCGGGGCAAGAGGCGGCTCAGCACCAGCGCTTCCCTCCTCCCCATTCCCGTCCCCAGCGAGGCACATTTTAGGGTAGGCGAGGGTTGTTTTTTTTTTTGGATGCTTCACCTTTGTAGAGCTGCTGGTAGGTGGCGAGGCGGGAGTCCTGCTGCTCGCAGGCTCGCTTGGCTTCGTGGTAGTTGAATTTGTAGCGTCCATTACTGGGCTGGTAGGGGAAGACGACACCTGGGGGGACAGGGACAGAGGGTGAAGGAGATGCTCTCCCCGAGGAGGCTATGGCTTGTCATCCCTGGGGGTTCGGTGCTGAAGATAAGGCTGGGGCACGGGGCGTTGCAACAGGGGACACAAGGGGTGTCCCTGGGGGACGTGGCAGGAGGGACCCCAGCCTCACCTTCAAGGTGCAGCGTGAGCGAGACGCTCTCGTCTTCCAGCCCGTTGACAAGCTGGCAGCGGTAGCGTCCCTCGTCCTCCAGAGCCACGTCAGTGATGGTGAGCGAGGCGTCGTAGCGGTGGCTGTGCCGCAGGCGCACCCGTGGGCTCAGCGGCCCATAGTTCTTGTGGTACAGCCCGTTGGTGATGATGATGATGCTCTCCCGGTAGTTGGCCGGCTCCACCTTGCTCCACTTCACCCGGTAGTTGCGGGGCAGGGCGCGCAGGACACAGGGCAGGGTGGCCGTGGCACCCCGCTGCGTGTGCACCGTGGTGTGGAGGGGCTCCAGCAGGTACTGCAGGTTTGGGGGGGCTGCGGCATACCCGGGCAGCCTCAGCACTGGCTTGCCACAGAACATTGCTGTGGGTCCACCACCCCTTCAACGCCTCCCTGACACCCCTCGACCCTCATCGGCATCTCCAGCCTGGTTTCCATCACCCATCGTGGCTTCTTTTCCCCCCTCCTACAACCTCTGGGACACGGAGCTCAGCCCCTGATCCTGGCTGGATCTCCCCAGCATCACCTCCCTCCTCCAGCACCGACCCCAAACAGCAGCACCCCGTCCTCCCCCTGGGCCCTGCTCCCTACCTGGGCTCCCCGTCGGCCGCTGGAAGATGCTGGACACTGGGGGTGCTGCCAAGAGCCAGAGGGAGCTGAGCAGGAGAAGCCGGTGCATCCTCAGAGCTGGGGGCAGGACGGTGCCTGTGGCGGGGGGGGAGTGCAGGGGGTCAGGGACATGCAGTGGGACATACCCCAGCTTTGGTGGGGACCAGAGGACATGGCAGGGGGGCACCTAAAGTGCTTGCTGCCGGGGATGCCGTGGGGCTGATGGATGGCCCTGCTCCGTTGGGGGCTCACCAACATTTAATATGCAAGGGGAACATCCCCTTGCAGGACATGGAGCCAACAGAACGTGCCAACCCTCCTCCCCGGCACCCCACACCTCTTACCGTCCCCAGCCACGTCCTTTGGGCAGCCGCCGGTCCCATCCAACCCCTCCAGCGCACGTCCTGCCCCGGCGCCCGCCACGTCCCGTCTCCGTCACAGCCGCCCCATCGCAGGGCCGAGGGCTCCGGAAGGGTCAAACCTGTGTCGCGGTGCTGCCAGGAAGAGGGGACACGGGGACACGGGCGGTGGCGAGCGGGTGCTCCCAGCCAGCCCCTGCCCCGTCACCGTCCCGGGGCGGGCAGCGTCCCGGCAGCCCGGCGGCCCAGCGGTGCCTTGGCGCCTGCTCCCATGGTGCGCGGGAGCAGCGAGCGCCGGCCGTGCCCTCGCTCCCTGCCCTGTCGCCGTCTCTTCCCGCTTTCTTCTCTCTTTTTCCCCCCCCGACACCTCCCCGAGGAACGCACGGGGAGGAGGAAGCACAATTTCCCATTGTGAGTATCTTTCTCTTTATTGTTCTGCTCGGCAAAACACAGCGCGCCCGGCTAACAAACATCCCTTTATTTGCAGGCCGCAGCGCCGGGGAGCTCAGGGAAAATGCCAGCACCGCACAGGGCTCTGGCAGCCCCTTGGGCCAGCGAAGTCTCCCCTCGGCATCGGCCCCCAGTGCCGGGACGGTGCTCACCGCTCCCGCAAACCTCAGGACAATGGTTAATGTTATGCCCTCCGCCCCCTTCAAGTCTCCGATGCGGCGGGGGGATGCTATTCCCCTCCTTTGGGGCTCCTGTGGGTTGTGCAAGGAGGGGCTCCACCGCTTTTGTATCCCACTGGCCTTATCCTGCCCGGCGAAAAGACATCGGAGAGGCTTCCCCATCGTCACCTTGGGGCCGGGACGCTGCCGGGAGCAAAACACGGCCACACAATGGGGCTGTGTTCTGGGCTCCCTTATCTTTTCCCTCCCCCAGGGTCCATCTCCAAGGGTGGAGGAAGCTCTTCTCAAAGGACACACAGGACAAGCAGCGTCTGTCCCCAGCACCAAAGGACACAGTGATCCTGGCTTCGCCGTGGCACGCACGGCACAGAAAACAAACCTCCCCGGGGGGAAGCAGCACCGCTGGCTCCCCAGCCCCTTGCCCACAGCCCGCTCCCCACGGCTCCCAGCCCCTGTTCAAAGTTGGGGTTAATGGAGTAGCCTTCCCTAACTTTGATGCCAGCAGGCTGGACTGGAAGCCTGCAAGGCTCTCCCAGCTCAAACTGGCCAGCGCTTTGGCTCATTTAACGAGCCAAAGGTGGCCAGAACTTTGCTGCCCCCACGCAGAGAAAGGCTAAACCACAGCAGCACCTCACGCTCCTCTCCCACATCTCCCCAAGGTTATTTTGTGGGTCCATGGCTGTTCAGAGAGCACCCGTGCTCTCCCTCCATCACACTTCCCGTGCCCAGGGCTGCAAAAGCGGATCCCGATCCCCCTCAGCACCGCCCGGGCCTGGCCCTGGGCAGCGGCTCAGGGCTCCTTGGCCAGAGGATGCTGTTTCCCAGCTCCGTGGTACCACAAATGAGCTGAGTGGGTTCTTGCATTTTTCCCAAGTGAAGGCAATAGCTACACCCCTCGGCTCTCACGAAACCACAGCCCAAAGCAGGGCACTCGCCGGGGCCTCCGAAAGTGACTCATTCCCCTTCCCCATCCCGCTGGCGTCAGGGCATGACCCCAGCCCGATGCTGCTTATCTGAGATCATAATTTGGCCCGGCGCTGTGGAAAGGAGTCACCCGAGTCACTTCCCAAACACACGCTGTGTTTTACTTCTCGGCTCCTTTTCTCTTCTTCTCCTCCCTTTTTGGGATTTGTACCCGCTCTTGGTGCGTTACAAACACCTCTCTGCAAAAGCAGAGGCAGCCCAAGAAAAGCAAAAGAAACCCTCGTGTTCCAGCTCCCCGCCACCTCTCCTGGCACGGGTTGCTAACAGCAGCCTCTGACTCCGCTCCTCGCCCCTATTTTTCAAGGCTCAGCTTCTCCTTCTCCCCACGCAGCCCCACAGGTAACCTCGGCACCAAAGCCCCCCTGAACCATCGTTTTTCCTACTGACCAGGGAGTTTAAACCTGGCTTTGCTAGGCTTGCCAGAGCCCTGCACCTCTGCAGAGGGTCAGTCCCACTGTGCTTGCTGCACCACCCTCCTTCTCCTCTGCCTGACCCGATCCCCCAAACCCATCAGGTTTCTCCCTTGCTGAACCTCCAGAAAGGCTGAAACCTTGGCCGTCCCCCAGCCACAGCTCCCCCCGCACCCCACATCCCACCTCGACCCTCTTGCCCCCAGCTGAGACGGATGCTGACACCAAAAGCCCCGTGCGGCTTCCCCGGCACAGTGGCTCGAGCCACCTGATGTGGCAAAAACAGGTGCCGAGGCGTGCCAGCCCGGGGTTTCCGTGTTGGCAGCGCCGTCCCGCTCCCGGCTGGTTCTTCCACCCACGGGAAGCACCGAGGCGAGGGCAGGACCTGGCAGCCGCCCTGGCAGGCGGAGTTTGCAGCCCCAGCGCGTCTCTCCAGTTTCAGGGGGTTTGCCTGCCCCGGCAACATGCCTGAGGTCACCGCCGCCTCAAGGTTCCGGCTCTCCGGTCTTTGCTTCCTCCTCCAAACCCTCACCATCATCCTCTTCGCCGTCTTTGTCCGGTACAGCCCAGAGAGCAGCCCCAGCCTCTGCTCCCCGCAACTGAACTGCAGCCGGAGAACCCAGGATGCGGGTTTTCAGCACCCCCGTGAGTACCCCCGCCCCGGGTGGGTACAGAGAGTGGCTCTACCTTGTCCCCAGATGTTGCTGGGGGATTGTCACCACGCTCCGTCCAGGCTGCAGATGTGTCACACCGACCAGCTCTGGATCGGACTGCAGGGTAAAACAGAGGAGGGGGGGAACATCAAGCCGCAGGGTGCATCCCACCAGGGAGGGGTTGGTGGGCAGATAGCAGATGTGCTGCCAGGATTTCCCACGTGCTTGGACAAAGCCAGGCCCAAAACAGGGATATCTGGGTCTCGGACATGTGTTTCAGCAGCTGGAGCGCCGAGGGGATCGCTCGGTGCAGTGATTAACCTGGGATTGTCTTCCCATCTCCGGCGGAGGGGAGCACGGCAGCTGCTCCTGGCACTTTGGGGTCTGCTAAACTTCCCGCTGACCCGCTGGGTTTTGCAGTGCCGATGGATTTGCACCAAGCCCCTTTCACGGAGGATTCGGCTCCCTCGGTGCTGCTACAGCGTCCTGTGCGGGGCTGGGGGTCCACGCCGCCGGGAGCATCCTCCTGCGCGCCGGGCGTCAATGCAAAACTCATCCTGGGCTGGGGGGCGAGGGACTGATCCCGGCTTTTCTGAGGCAAGGGCAAGGCAGGTGATCGGAAAGGAACCTCCCAGGCGCCCTGGCCAAGGGAGCTGAGCCGAGCCGAGCTGCCTGGCAGGGAGCAGGCAGCAGGCAGGTTCTCCCGGTTTTGCCTGCCCACGTAACCCCACCCGGCGCAGGCAGTGACTCACGGCTCCGGCACACAGGGAAGGACGGGACACAGCTCTCGGCACAGCCGAGGGGTGCAAAGGGCATTTAGCCCAAGCCAGAATCAGGTCCCACCTCCTCTGGTTTGCCACCAAATGGTACCAGAGTGGTCCCATTTTTCTGTTCATCCTTCTGGTCCTCTTGTCCCATGAAGCAGGACGTGATGTTTTCAGGGACAGCAGAGAGGTCCCAGGGGGTGGCTGATATCTCAGACCCACCTTCGCGCTGGTGTAACGGGGGCAGACGGCTCTCGGCTACCCCAGGAGGTTTCTGGGCTGCAGGCTGAACCACGTGCACGTACCGAGGTACCTGCACAGGGCGGCAGCAAACGGGGAGGCCAAGGGCCACTGCGAAGGGTGGCAGGGTCCACATCAGGCGGGGACAGCTTTACCTGTCACTAGCACAAGCAACAACCGCTCGTGCTCTCTGCTGGAGATCTCCAAGGCCAGACCCACCACGGCTCCAGAGACACGTAGGTGGAGCAAGGCTGATTTAGAATCGTAGAACGGCTTGGGTTGGAAGGGACCATCAAAGGTCATCTAGTCCAACCCCTTTATTTATATCGGCTGAAGCCGTCAGCTCCCCAAAACCTGTTAAAGCAGGGGGTGTTTGAGCCCCCCTGGGGGGGGACCAGCAGGCAGGAGGGTGGCTGCCTGCCCTCGGTGCCTCCAGACCCATCCTTCTGTCTCTCCTCTGCCAGGTTTCCGGGATGGCCACCTCCAAGCTCTCCTTGGCTTCGGGCTCCTGGTGGCCTTCCTCGGCCGCTATGGGCTGGGCAGTGTGGCCGTCAGCATCCTCCTCATGGCCTTTGCCATCCAGTGGGCCGTACTGATCCAGGGTTTTTTATACTTCTTCCTGAATGGCAAAATTTACGTGGGAGCTCCGAGGTAAGGCAGGAGGGAGCGGCTGCTGCCCGGCCGTCATCATCCCAGGTCCAGCCCTGACACACTGGCTCCCTCCTCTGTAAAACTCACAGCTCTGCTTTGGAGGAGGATTATGAGGACAAGTAGGACCAGACTTCTGGGGTTTTTGAGTCCCACACTAGTAAGGGCCATGTAAGTACTGCCAACAAGTTACAGCCAGGCATTTAGGGGGGCACGCTGGCCCCCGCCTGCCTCAAGCCCAGCTGCCCCTTTGTCACCATCGCAAGGCTCGGGCTGCCCCATTCAGCTTGCAGGAGCAGTGGGATGCAGGGGCCGGGCTGCAGGCTCAGCTCCCATTCCCGCCCCCCCAACCTTGCCTTCCCCAGCTCCCGTGCTCGCCCCCCCCGGCAGTGCCGGGTCCAGCCCCACGCCTTCCCTCTCCTTCCCAGCATGGTCAGTGCCGACTTCTGCACCGCAGCCATTCTGATCTCCACCGGAGCTGTTCTGGGCAGGGTAAACCCTGTCCAGATGTTGCTGCTGACCCTGCTGGGAGTCCTCCTCTTCACTTTCAATGAATACATCCTGCTCAGTCTCATGGGGGTGAGTCAGCCATTTGGGGGGGGGCACCAGAAAGGGGGTGACCATGGGTTTTGGCTCCTCATGTCAAGACCTGCTTTGTCTGTAGAGACAAATCCCATATCCCCCTTTCCTGCACGGTGTTTTTCTGTACTCACCAGGTAAGCGACAGCGGGGGCTCCTTGACCGTCCACGCCTTCGGTGCTTACTTCGGCTTGATGGTTTCACGGATCTTGCACCAGCCCCATATGGACAAGAGGGAAGAGCAGCAGGACATGGGGAACCAGCCAGATGTCTTTGCTGTGATTGGTACGGAGCTCGAGCCCTACCACACCGGAGTCATAGACATGGTGGTGGAAGGACCGTCACCAACCTTAGGACAGTGTGGCTGTGGCTTTGACCAGCAAAGTCCTGCAAACCATCGAGGACAGAGGTCTTCCACCTCCCTGGGGACCTGTCCCGGGGCTGCACCACCCTCTCCAGGAAAAAGCTTTTCCTCGTGTCCAACCTGAACCTCCCACGCTGCAAGCTGCGGCCACTTGCATCTCTTGGCACCAGCAAGAAGTTTCTTTCCCATGACAGATCAACCCCAACATCAAAACCTGCCTGTTCCCCTTCCCTGTAGGAACCATCTACATGTGGATCTTCTGGCCCAGCTTCACCTCAGCCACCACAGTCCGTGACAACGCCGAGTCTTGGGCAGTGCTCAACACCTACTTCGCGCTGGCGGCGAGCACGCTGGCCACCTTCGTCCTCTCGCCTGTCCTCCATGAGGAGGGCAAGCTGCGGATGGTAGGTCCTCTCCTGGGACAAACCCAAGCCTCATGCACTGCCCACGTCCCGTCCTATAGAGACAGCGAGCGTGAATACACGTGGGGCAGAAGGGGATGCCCGTTAGGCTTTCGTAGGTTCATTAAGACACAGACTAAATCCCCCCAGCCCTGTGCTGATGTCCTCCACGGAGCCAATTCCCCTAACCATGTCCTGCTCCATCAGGTTCAGATCCAGGATGCCACCTTGGCTGGTGTGGCCGTGATGGGTATGGCTGGGGAGATGCTGGTCACCCCCTTCGGGGCCCTTGCCGCGGGGTTTCTGGCCGGCCTGATCCCCCAGCTTGGCTTCAGATTCCTCACGGTGAGTTGCCTTGGGACAGCTGAGGACACCGGTCCCAGGTCAGGGAACCACCTGCCTTTGGGGGAGGCTGCATTGCCAACCTGCAGCTCCCAAATCTGCAAACACCGAGCCGCAGCGCAGCCTCCCTGCGCAAGCTTCCCCCATCCGAACCCCGGCTCTTCCTTAATGCTCTCCCCAGCCCATCCTGCGCTCCAGGCTGAAAATCCAGGACACATGTGGGGTTCACAACAGCCACGGGCTGCCGGGGATCCTGGGCGCCTTGCTGGGGACGCTGCTGACGGCACTGGCCACTGCAGATGCTTATGGTGGCAGGTGAGAAGAGCCAGAATCAGGGGTGCCTGCGACTCCACGCACCGAGCTGGGGCCGCCACGACCCCTGAAATCGGGGCTGCTCCTTGCACCCTCTGTTCCAGCACCCCCTTATAGCACATCACCCAGAGCCACAAGCGGAGCCCCTCGTTTCCCTGCCTGGGAGAAAAAGCTCCCCCCAAAAACGCATCCCCGCTCCGGCTTTCAGGCTGGAGCTCGTGTTCCCGCCGGTGGCCCAGGGCAGCCGGACAGCCACCGAGCAGGCGCTCCGCCAGCTCTGCGCCCTGCCCACCACCCTGCTGCTCGCCACCCTCGGGGGAAGCCTCACGGGTGAGTTTTGCCTCCGGTGGGATGGGACAGAGGGTGCGAGGGGTAGAGGAACCGGGGGAAAAAAAAACAACAAACCAAACCAAAAACAAACCAAAACCAGGAGCAGCCCCAAAACGGACCCTCCCCATCAGCCGGGGCGGGTAGAGCCCGGCGGTGCTCGGCGCTGCGCAAACACCCCCCCGCCCCAACCTCGGGGCAGGAGCTGGGGTTGCCCCCGGGGCCGGAGCTGCCCCCGGGGCCGGGGCCGGGGCCGGAGCTGCCCCCGGGACCGGGGCTCCGAGCAGCCCAGCCCGGCGCTGCCGCTAGATGTCAGGGGAAGCCCGGCGAGAGGAGCCGGGCTGGGCCGGCCGCCCCGCTCTCAGACGGCCTCTCCCCCGGCTTTCGGCGTCCTCAGGAGCCGTCCTGAAAATGAAAGGGCTGCGGTCTCCCCCGGACACGCCGTACCTGGAGAACACCGTCCTCTGGGAGGTAAAGCTGGGGGGCTGCCGGTAAATGAAGGCTTTACGGGGCTCAGGCAGCAGCAGGGGTTGGATGCTTCCCCCCGGCTGCCGATACCCTCCCTCCTCCCGCAGCAGCGTTGAGGGTGGGAGACAGCTTCATTAAAGCCCCCCCAGGTGCCCCCCCCCCGTTCAGTCCTGATTTGCCCCGAGCAGGCCCCATTTCTGCCCCTCTCTCTGTCTCTGCAGGCGGCCGAGGAAGGATGCGACCGCAGGGCAAGCAGAAGGGAGCCGGGGATCAGCACCTTGGTCTAATGACCCCGGTCCCCCGGTGAGGTCCTGCACCTCCAGGCTCAACCCTCTGCTGGCGTCGCCAGTGCTGGGAAGCTTCTGGCAGCCTGAATTTCCCGGCAGCCTGCTCCGGAGACAGCCAGGCTTGTCCCCATGTGGGAGCCAGCTCCTGGTCCCAAAGGGTTTGGGAGCAGTTGGGTGCCCGTGGACCTTTGCAGGGTGAAGAGATGCTGCAGTGATATGGGTGCTTGCTGTGGGAGCGACCTGGCTTCCTCCAGGAACGCCTCTGGGTGTCCAGACTTGGCTCAGCCGCTTCCCCGCTCTGCTCTGTGCCTCAATTTCCCCATCTACCGCTCTCTGAAGAGAAGGCGGCAATGAGGGGGGCTGTGTCGGGGAAGGGGCATACCGGGCTCCACAGAAAGCAGCAAAAACTTCCTACGGACACTTTTGCACACAGCAATTAAAACACGTAGATCTTTTGTAGCTTCAGGACTTGCCAGTGAGTTCACACAGCACCTGCCCAGCTTTGCTGGCTGAGTTGCCTTCAGGTTTCTCTCCAGGGAGGAAAGCAAAGCCTCCAGGACCCCCCCGACCCTGAAGACTGATGCCCATGGGGTGGGTTTCATGGGTTGCTCCATCCCCATCACTGTCTGTCCCCCCCGCCCTGAGGCCACCAGAGCAGCTGGCACCCAGGGGCAAGATGAGGGTGACACCGGGGTCCCTAGCACAGGGGTGACCCCTGCCTTCCCCTTACCACTCATCACCTTGCACCCAGGACTGGGGCCAAGAAAAAGCCCCCCTCCTCAAAACAGGAAAGTGCCCCCCGGCGCTCAGCCCTGCTGGGAGAGGGATGCTCCCCTGGCCATCGCAGCCCCCAGGTCCCCCGGTTTTCCAGGACCCCCAGCAGCACCCCGCACCCCATCTCCACCTGCCCCCCACAGAC
>JAVKLA010000088.1:12409867-12428332 GCA_034782735.1 Sagittarius serpentarius
CAGCCCCCAGCTCCCCCTGTATTCCAGGACCCCCAGCAGCACCCAGCACCCCATCTCCACATGCCCCCCACAGAGAGGTTCTCACCCTGCCTGTCTGCCCCCCGTGCGGGCAGCAGCCCCCAAACCTCCTGCCCGGGAGCAGGTTCGAGCACCCTGGGAATGCGGCAGCTCTAGCAAAGCCAAGGCGGGGGGTGGGGTGGGGGGGTGGTCCTGCAGCACCTGGAGCAGGGGCACAGCCCCAAAAGGCTCCCGGAGGGGTGACGGTGGCCGTGCCGGAGGTCCCTGGTGGGAGGAGGCCTGGGGGGACCCACTTGCCACAAGCCCAGGGGCGGCTGCCAGACGCTTTCACACCTCCAGTGCCAGACTCCGGCGCTCGCCATGTGGGGTTCCCATGGGCGCAGGTGTCCCCAGCTGCCAGCACCGTCCCCTGGGGAGGGGGCTGCAGCCCCATCCCACGCAGAAGGGACAGGGGGTTCGCGGCCAGCACAGCGAGGTTTGGGGTAAGTGGTTTGCTACCATCTTGTTTTAATACCTGCTGCTGTTGAAACGCATAGATATTTTTAAAATAATTGCATCAAAGATGCAAAAAAAAAAACCAGCCCTAAAAATAATTTGGTTGCAGGCTGACCATAAAACATCACTTTTAAATGGGACTCTTTATCCTTTCTAAAAGGAATTAAATCAAATTAGAGGAAATTCTGAGTCTGAAGCATTGGTCGACAGCAGGAATTCCAAAATTCTGACTTCGATATAAGTCAATCCATCACTTTTCCAGTTTCAGTTGTTAGTTACAGAAAACCTGGTGAAATCAACACTTTTGCTAAATGCTTCGGTGCCGCTGAATTTCCACCACCAAACACAGGGAGGTAAGCCACGCAGCTCCATTCCTGCTGCCACCACAGGCATCGGGAAGGGGTTCTGCTGTCCCCACTCCATGCAGAGACCCCAGCCCCACTCCACGCTCGGGTCACAGGGGAGGGCACGTCCCGTGTGCCCGTGTCCCCGTGGTACGCACTGCTCCCCGGTGCTGCGTCGCAGAGGAGGGATGCAAGAGGGAGAAGCGGCACGAGGGCTGGTGCCCCAGCAAGGGGGTGCCAGGCTCCAGTCACCACCCCCAGCCTGGGGTGCAGGGCTCAACCCCCGCCCCCCGCCCCCCCCTCCCACCTCACCTCCTTCCCAGCCCTCTCCTCCTCTTTCCCAGGCAGCCCCTTTCCCCTTTTTGATCTCCTCGCAGCACGTTTCAAAAGCAACCCACTGCGACTGGAAGAAAAGCCCCTCCAGTGAGATCATTGCGAGACCCCCAGACGTAGGGGTCGGGTGTGAAATGGACCTCCCTTCTCCTCCCCTCGCCCGGCCCCCCGGCCCCTCTGAAAGGCTGTTATGTTTTGTAATCGGATTAGGGGAGCCCTGCGCCCTCCCCGCTCCCATTTACCAGCGCGACCAGCTTGCGCACCGCCACTCTCCCCGCAGATTGTTTAAGCGAGCCGGGCGTGAGCGGAGAGCTCGCCCGTGCAGCGGCGAGGGTAGGTTCGGACGTGGAGAGCCTGAAAGGTTTAGTCATCGAACAAATTGCTTCTCTGTAGGGGCCGTTTTCTTCCCAAGTTGAACATAATGATGGCAGTTTGGCGAACAGATGGTGCAGCTAAGTAGATAATCCCGCCGGCCCCGCTAGCTCCGGGAGAGGCAGCGCTGGCTCTGCCCGCAGCTCCGGGGGCCCATCCCGGGACAGGCAGGTCGCGGCGGTGGCTGGGTGATGATCGCACCCCAGCAGGGCATGAGGAGCTTGGGCGAGCACCCCACCTTCACACCTCTTCTGCTTCGAGGGTGGTTTGGGTGCCAGACGCCGCTCGTGCCTCAGTTTCCCCAGCCCTGTGTGGAGATCTCTGCTTCATCGCTTTTCAGAGCAGGGCTTACCCTCAGATCGCAGCCTAACGCAGGGAGATGTACTGCGAGACAGCACCGTTTTCCCGGCACGGGAGCAAAGGATAGCTGAGAAAAGCTCATTTTATCCTCATTTTCCTGTTTTGCCTCTCCCTCCAACAATAGTCAAGATGTGGAAAGCAGAAATTCTGCCACCTCGCAGGGGTTGGGTGCATGGCGTGCCTGTGTCAGGCTCAGGGATGCTGGGACCTGCCTGCTAAATAAGTCTTTATTTAAAGTACGTCGGCAGGAAAAGCCCAAGGCCTCGCCAACACAATGCGGGCAGGGGAGGGCATGGACACCTCTGCCTGGAGCAAACCCTGCCCGTGCCATGCTGGCGCCAGGGACCCCTTCCCCACGCCGCGGGGCTCTCGCAGCCTGCCGGACATACTCCAGACGCACCACACCGCATCCCCGCTTCCAGGGGGTTCATTTAGTTCATGTTTCTTCCCCCCCCACCCCGCCCCAGCCTTCTCCCGTGAGAGCCCCGACTTTGACAGCTCCCTTGCCCTCTCCCGCGGCAGCCCAGCTGCCGAGAGACCTGCCTAAATCACCTCTTGTTAATGCAAGAGCCCAATCAGCTGCTCAAAGGGTGTTTTACAAGGAAAAGCAATAACAACATCTATCTGTTACAGCTGGGGAAACTAAGGCACACAAAGCGGTGCCCGGGAGTCCATTGGAATTAGTGGCAGGACAAAGCCCGGGCTCCCCGAGCTCCCGGCGTACGTGTCCTTACACATCCGCAGCCCCCACCACCTCCCCACCCCCAGGAACAGCTGATGCCATGTGCTGTTTGATAGAAAGCCAGCTAATCATCTTTCCCACCTTCGTTAGAGTGTGAATCGTTATCTGAGCGACACCTGTAAAGCTCCTTGTCAGACGAGGCTGGTGCACACGTCTAATAATGGGCACCATATGGGAGCAGGAAGGCTCAGGAGAGGAGCAGGGGCCCGACCATCCCTGCGCCGAACAAAGAGCAGCGCCCGACGGCTTCCCGTCGTGGCACAGCCTCACCAGCACCAGTACTGGGCCATCTGAAAGACCGGCAGCGCTGTGCCACGGCAAGGGAAGAGCCCAGGCAGCGCCGGCGGCGAAGGAAGCGCCGCTGCTCGTGGTATTAAACATCTCGATAATGCCCCATGCAGCCCCTGCCCTTTGGAAAAGGACCTGTCAAAAGCAAACCACAGCTTGAGCATGCAGGTTAAAGGCAGGAGAGCCATCGAGCCCTGCAGTGTGCCCAAAGCCTGGGACCGGGCGCCCCAAATCCACCAAGGCACATCCCGCTGTGCCTTGGAGCATCCGCTCACCCCCACCCTGGCAGAGGCCACCCGCCTGTGCAGACAAAGCCTCCTGGGACCCACGGGTTATACAGTGACAGCGAGGACACGGCGTGAATTAGAGACGGGTCCCTGTGTCGGGGCTGATCCACAGTCCCCCAGATCCTCCCTGACCCCAAACGGGGGGCAGAGCTCAGCCTCTCCGCCAAGCCACCCCCCCCCAGTGAAAGCCCCCACCACCTTCAAGCCACTGCGATTACAAAGCCCCATTTTCAGGCCCCCATTCATCGCCAGCAGCGTAATGAGCCTCCAGGCACCATCACTGGGGGCAAAGCAATTAAAATCGCTGGCATGGCGGCCGCGTGGGTGGCTCTGTCGTCCGCTGCTGCCAGCGCCCGTTTCGGGGTGAGCGGGCAACACCAGGCCAGGCAGCGCCTCAAAGCACCATGTCTCCCTGCGGGCGAACAATCGGCT
Organism: Sagittarius serpentarius; assembly: GCA_034782735.1. Taxonomy (NCBI): domain Eukaryota; kingdom Metazoa; phylum Chordata; class Aves; order Accipitriformes; family Sagittariidae; genus Sagittarius; species Sagittarius serpentarius. The sequence continues at coordinate 12,413,539 of JAVKLA010000088.1, forward strand.
CGTTCTTCGCCGGGTTAAAAGAATAATAAAATAAAATAAAGAGGGAATAAAGGCCCCAGTAAAACTGGGAGTCAAGTTTATTTACAAACTGAATATGAAGTGAAGGGCCTGGAACAAAGGTGTTATGTAAGGGACAGTCACTAAGGGGCTCTTTACCCACGCTAATTGCCACTTGCTCCGCGATATCCATTTATCTTGCAGCTGAAACGGCCTCCTCAGGCTTGCAGGTTCAAGCACTGCTTGTTTGCAACGCTGCCCGGCACAATTAGCGCGCAGGAGCAGCGGCCGATGCAGTCCCACCGCCCAAACCCACCGGGAAGCCTCACAGCTCCCCGAAAAGCCGCATCGTGCCCGGAGCGGGTGGATGTGCCGGCGAGCACAGGGCTTCGTAGGGAGAGATGCTGCCCTGCGTGGGGCTTCGGTGTCGGTTGTGTAACCGGGAGGGACAATGGGGCTTGGTTCTGCTGGGGAAGACCTCCAGGTCCCTGCATCAACCCTCCCAGAGCGGTGACGAGCAGCAAACCATCACGGGATGCTCATGGGAGTGGCTGCAAGAGTGATAGCTAATGGCCGTGGAAGGAGAACAAGATCTGGAGAGGGTGAACGAATGTGTTGCTCGCGATGATGTTTCCCAGTGGTCTGGCTGGAAACTGCCCTCAGATGCAAAAGACCGAAGGGCAGAGACTACTATTAAAAAAAAAAACCAAAAAACACAGGGAGAAGCAGCTGCCATGATGGCTGCTGTGCCCTGCAGCACGTGGCCTTTCTGCTCCCATCCCTGCTCTCACCCTCGGCACGTCCAGGCGTGCGAAGACCACGGAGGGACTTTGGGTTCTGCTCCGGCCGAACCGGTGGGAAAGGGAGGAAGAGGAGGTGGCAGCATCCCTGGGAGCTGAGAGGTCAATTTTATTGACAAACTGCCTCTTGAATGGAGCGTGGGGAACAATGCCGGCCCTCAGCCCGGGTCAATTGGGACTGTGTAAAGCGAGGGGCCGGCACCAGCGGCCCCGGGAAAGCCCTCCAGGCGAGTGGCCTTTACCACCGTGTTTGCATAACCCCTGACCCCTCCTTTTGGGGTTTAATTGAAATCCCAGCTTGGTGACAAATTGGCATGACCAGCGGGCCGGAGGGTGGGAGGGCGAATGTGGAAGCGATGCCGGGAAGCCCTCTCCCTGCTCCGGCAGAGACCGACCCGCTGCCCCTTCCCGTCCTGACCTGGGCCACCTGCAAAGCAGTTTACACCCAAGTCAAGTGTTTTAATCACAGCCTGCTCCTTCCTTTCCTCCCGTGATGGGCTTTGGACAGGCAACTGTCCGGCTCCGCAAGCAGCTCTGGCTCAATGCGGGCAGGAGCAGGCAGGTACTCACTGCCTGTAGATGTGCGCGGCTCCTTCAGAAATGCCCATTTGGGCTGAAGTCTCCTTGGACTGAGCCGCTCTGATGCTTCCTTAACCGCAGAGCTCATTAGCCCCGGACAGAGGCATTTGCCGTTTGCACCCTGGCAAACCCCCACCACGCAGACCCTTCTCCTCTCCCTGTCCAAAGGGAAGGGTCACAGCCCTTCACCAGTCTTTTGTCTTTAAGTAAAAACTGCTTTTTGGAGCCAATAGTAGAAATGAGCTTCTGAAAAACAAATATAACTAAAGCCCCAAAGCAGTTCCCACAGACTGGGGATCAAAAACTGACATTGAGGCAAATGGGACTGAAGTCGTCCCATTTCAGAAGTTCCTGGGAGAGAGGTGAGAAATGACAGACGCACCCTTGTGATCGCAGAAATCTCATTTTCTGCAGAAACCAGACTAAAGACAAAAAGACCCAAATCAGCCGCCTCAAAATCCCCATCCCTTTTACAAACCATTAGCAGCATCCCAGCCGCTCCATGCGGTACTTCAGTGATGCGGAGCTGCGCTACACGGAGGTACCACTGCACCTGAGATGGATGTCAAGGTGGGTATTACTGCTGGCTAAAAGGACTCTGCGGAACTACAGCGTAATCCTCCAAAGCACTAATACTTTTCGCTTCACTTTTACCCCTGTCCCACAATACTGTAATCGCCGGATGCTGAGATTAGACTGCAGAGTTTTCCTGCCCACAGGTATATATTTAATATTTTACGTTCCACAGATCATCTGAGATGAATCCCAGATGCTCTTTAAAGGGGATGGAGTAACATCTGGTCCCATGTGCAACCAGAGCCCCAAAGCGCAAAGAGCACAAGTGGGGCTTGAACCAATTCCAGTCTAAACCCACACAATTCTCACGTGCAGGCAAGAGCCTGTGCATCACTGAGGCTCCTGTCCACGGTCTTGCCAGCCCTGCCCTTGCAGCTCATCCTGCAGGACTTTGCCGGGTCTGGTGAAGCGTCCCACACTTTGGAGCATCAATCACATTTTAACAGTACCAAAAGGAGGCTTTCACTAGGTAGCCGATGTCTGTACATCCAACTTGCACTAAATCACCTTAAAAACGGAGTGGCCTGCTTTGAGGCAAACCCCCCAAATATCCAATTGCTGCCTGCTTTACTGTCTGTACCGCATTTGCAAATCATTTACAGGGATTTTTACACATCCTAAAATGCTTTTAACTGCAGGTTTCATGTCTGTCATCCGTCACTGGTTAATACATTTCATTGCTATTATTGTCATTATTACTATTAAACGTGCATCCATCCAATTCACAAATCAAACACCCTGTCGACTAGGAGGGAGCCAGCAATAACCAGGGTTCATTTTTGGGAGCTGCAGCCATTGGAGATGATGAGACTTGTAAGAGCAACCCCTTGCCCCCTCCATTAGTAGATCTCAAACTGGTTTGCAAAAGAGAACCAGATCACCAGTTTGCAGAAGGAGAGGTACAAGGTGGGAGGTAACTTACCTCCAATGACTCCAATAAACCTGGGGCACTGGTGGGGACTGGACTATCCTCCTGCCTCCCCGCGCAACCTTGGAGTTTGCCGTGTTTCAAGGGAGAGAAACGGACTGCACTTTTGCATTGCTTAACCTCCTTACCTCCCAGCCCCGCACACCCTTGTGAATAAATCCGGGATGATTTCATCCCCTGCAGTTTCTCTCCCCCACTCTCAGGCCAAGCGGGTCCTTACGCTCTGCTGGCTGTCACTTAGCCACCTTCCCCCATACCCTGCGGGTCACTATTCCTCCAAACAACCTTCGGTTTCCACCAGTTGAGGTTCTTAGGGCCATCTTGCGCAAAACCCTTTGAGGTATTTCATGCAGGGCTTGAAAAGGCTCCTGCTTCCTCTGGGGGGCATTATCATGACAACCGGCCTTAATTCAGTGCAGATCCAGGCTCCCAGCTGGATCCTCAGCCACGCCAAGTCCCCCCGACACCCTTCGGCTGGCACAGAGAGGCCAAAGGAGCGCGCGGGTCCCAGGATCACGGGGAACTGGCCCAGCCCCATTTCCCAGTCCCCATCCTCATATATATTCCCTTCCAGTCGCCCCGCGCTTTTCTCTGCGTGTTCTTCTTTTGCGAGAGCTGCCCTCCTCTTCCCCACTCCCACCGGGCGCTTCCCCCCTCCCCGCGGTCCTCCTCTGTCCCCAGCATCCCCCTTTCTCTCGGCTCTCTATAAACAAAGCGCCTCAGTGTCTGGGGGAAGAAAAGTTGCATTATGCAAATGGGAAAAAGCGAACAGGAGATTTCTCACTCCGAGAACCCCCATTCCGGGCCTGCACCTCGGTTTCCATGGCATGACCAAAGCCTGCTGGAGGCTGGTTTGCATACGGATGAGAGAGGAGATGAAATCAGCACGAAAGCCCATCGCTGACAGAACACCATTGTTTAGCCTGTCTGATTTGGAGGCTAATGAAACGCCATTAAAAAAAGAAAGGAAGAGGAAAAAAAACCCGCCGCTTTCATCCTGGCTTTGGTCAGTGATGGGGAGGGGGGGTTAAATATGATGATGGAAGATCGTCTGCATGATCAGGCTTTGGGTGAAGGTATTCTGGCACCGGGGAAGGAAATTCCCAGGATGCACTGCCCCTGCGAGCCGGAGCGATGCCGACGGGAGATGGTGCTGTGGGCAGAGCGCTGGGCTGGGAGAGGCTGCGAAAGAGCCAGCAAAATCAGCCCTGCTCCTCTCGAGGAGATACAGCGGCAGCCGGCATGAAAATACCCCAACCCACTGATGCTCAACAGCAGCTGCGAACCCGTCCGTCCCACAGCACGTCTCAGGGAGGGTATTGACCCACTCAGAAACACGCGGTGTCCGGAAAAGACAACGGACGAAGCAAGTGGGCTGAGATCAGGCTCTTCTGGTCACAGGCTTTCCGAGGGGAACGAATTAAAACCTGTGAAACCAAAGGCCGAAGCAGGAAGAGGGTCAGCGAGCAAGCGTGGCGTAGCAAGCGTGGTGCTTTAGCCCTCCTTCACCATGCAAGCTCCGACCATGCTGGCAGAGAGGGAAGAGCCATGTGCATCTCAAGGGACAACACAAAATATAGAGAGGAACACCCATGGGTGCCCCATCTCCCTCACCCCAACAGCCTGCTTGGGCTGTCAAGGAGGTCCCAGGACCTCTGAAAGTGCTCCGAGGAGGTGGGATGGATGGGGCCGGAGCAGGGCTGCCAGCTCTCGGTCCCAGGTAGCTCTCCTCCCCTCGCCCTTGCCATGGCCACCCAGCCCCTTTCCCCCTGCCCCACTGCCAACGGCACATTGTCTCCAGGGTGTGCCTTCAAGAACAGCGTGATTGGCCTTGAAAGGGCTGATTTGCTTTCCCCGGCCCATTGAAGCGCCGGAGACCAAAGCCCGTTCCCTCCAGGCGCTCGGAAACCTGGCACCCTTTCCACTTTGCTTCCCTGTGCCCCTCAGCCCAGGGGCTCCTGCTGAGATTTTGCTGTCAACAGAGTTTTGTTCCCTTTCTAGGGCGGCGCAGAAGGGACACAAGGACCTTGAAAATGGCAGCTTCTTTGACACCGCTATTCTCCTTTGACTGCCCTGGCTGAATAAACAGCTCACAAAAATGGAGTTTACTGTATTTCCTCCTCAGGGGGAAAACACTGCATCTTGGTCGTAATTAATTTACCTAATTAACATTATCTTCGCTGGGTCTGTATGCAAAGACCTCTTTCTGTACTGGCCGGGACACAGGAAAAACCAGGAATAAAATATAATCAGGCATCTCTCAGCCCCGACTGTAAAAGGGACATCGCAGAAACGAATGCGCCGCTCCGATCATTTCAGCCTGGGAGAAAGCGGCCACGGGACAACCGCCTCTGCCTCGACCTCCTCTCTTTTGCAAACAGAGCACAGGATGGGGCCGTATGACCGCTCACCTGCCTCTCGATGCTGTGCTGGAGGGTGCTGTGCATGTCCTCGGGGAGCTAACAGCTGGGACGGGCGTGCCTGGGGATGCTTGGGTGGATGAATGAAGCTTACAGCAGGAGGGAGCCCAAGGGATAGATACTGCGAATGCGGGGAGCCAGGAAGATGCCCAAGAGCAGGCTAAAAATCAAGCTGCGGGGCTGACTCCTCCACTGCAGTTAACCAGCAAGCTCTGTGCCCGTTTGTACCTGCCAGGGAGCCTGCCCTGTGTTTAGACTCTGAATTTTCCTGGGGCTTGCCCAGGCCCTGGGCGGTCGCGGCCGAGGAGGCAGAGGGCCCTGCGAGCGGCCCGCTTTCGCTGCTCCTGCCTAGCAGAGCCCTGCTCTGCTATTTTGTTCTTTTCCCTGCCAGATGCCAGCTCTCTTCAGCCTCTTTCTTCTCCCCCCGCTTTGCTTTGCCGCATAGTTCCGGAAATCAGAAACAAAAGGAGAGGAAAGAAAATAGGCTGGATCTGGGGTGGGGGGGAGGAGGGGGAGTTTCCCTTCCGTTAAGCTTTTTGCAGCTCTCCCTGCCTCCCGATATGAGACACTATATGGCATCTCACATGACGAGCACTCGCGCCCACGTGCACGGCCACGTGATGAGATGCCCAGCTATGCCAGGCTGCGGGATGGCGGCGAAAGGGAAGAGGCTGGGTTTGCAGCCTGACCCCTTTGGCTGGAGAAACAGGAGGATGCAGAAGAGAGAAGCTCCTCTCTGCTCCCGACCTGCACGCCCAAAGCTGTGTGCACTGCCGAAATGCACACGGTGGGGGAAAAGCATTCCCAGGCTGTGCGCTTGCAGGCTTTTGTGGTTTAGTTTATGCAGTAAGATCTGTGCTGTCAGGGCAGGACCTGGACTCAGCCCCGCTGTTGCTATCGGGCCCCCTTATACATCAGATACCGACAGCCAAAACTTCCTAAGCACTGTGAATTGCAGGGTCTGAGCTGCACATCTCTGCCTCCACATCTTCCCATCATCCTCCCTTGGAACGAGGCTGTCAGCATGGGTTTAGGTGTCCACATCATCAGAATCATTCGATTTACAGACATTTTTATTTTATAAAGGGAAATCCTCCAACCCAGGCTTTGTAACCATTGGCTGAAGTGGCCAGAAATCATCCTAGAGTTTGTTTGCCTTACCAAAATAAAGTCCCAGCTCGGTGTGCGTTTCCATTTGGAAATGCCAGCTGCCCACAGCAGCCCGCTCCGAGCACGGTGCCTTTCCCACCGCCCCTGATTTACAACGGCACTGAATTTTAACGACACAGTAAGCAGCTCTGGTCCTCAGGAGCCCCGTCAGGATTCTGCACACCAGAGGAGGAAGGGGCAGAAGCCTTTGTGCATCCTGACGGACAAGGAGGAGAGAGGAAAGGTCTCCATGCCACAGGCATCACCCCCGCTTTGCTTTATTTCAGGAGAGTCGGAGCACACCTCCAGCCCTGGGAATCGTGCCACAGCCAGCACGAAGCCTGTCCGAGCGGCAAGGCAGGGTCTGGCTGGCTCCAGCCACTAGTAGGAGCTGAAAAGTGTGAGTCTGAGCAGCAATAAGAGCTGAGAAAATGGGCCACAGAGCCATGCCAGAAAGGGAAGCGCCGAGGCAGAAAGGAGGGCTAGTGCGGCTCTGATGCTCCAGCACAGGTTTTGCATGGGTGCACCTCCCAGGTTGTGCTCTGCTGCTGCAAATCTGCTTTAGGCTGTTGGAGGAAGAGCAGAGCAAGCACAGGGTCTGCGCTGGGCTCCGAAGGCAAAGCCCTGTGTCGCCTCGGCGGAGCACAGGGCTGACAAACACGCTGGTGAACACCAACCCTGCAACGCAATCTGCCAAAAGCGGACATCTCCATAGCCCAGCTAAAACCCAAGTCATATCCTGGAGGAGGGACCTCAGACATCTTCACCTGCCTGCTGGACCAGGCAGAGGGGAGATGCTCCCACCATCAGAAACCTGCCATTAGCAGCAGGTGCTTTGTCCACCCCATTTCCAGCTGCTGCTAGACTTTCCGTAATTCTCAGTGACCTCATTTTCACTTAATTTTGTAAATCATTTTTGGGGTTGTTGTTTTTCATTTTACTTTATTTTTAATTTATTGTTGTTTCCCTCTGAGCTGGAGTTTGTCATTTAATCAACTTAGACCCAGATAGCCTGGAGGGTGTTTGGGGAAGGGGGGTAGGGGGGAAGAATGAAAACGCTAATGTCACATCACCTCCCTAAAATGAGTTTTAATTGTAATCCTTTAATCCCTCTCAGATGGCCCTCTCTCCACTGATGTTTTTCATAATTATTCCTTGCCATTTTCCCATCGGTCTAAGGAGTGTCTTCAAGAGGGAGGGGGTGGAGAAAAGGCCCTTTTATAAAATAATAATAATGGGCCAAATTAAGACACAAAGAGGGAAATAACAAGGGGGCAAGGGCTGCAGAGACAGAATGGGGATTATTAATGCCTCCCCCCTCAGAAATTTCAGTGATGGTGCTCTCAGCCACCCCAATCAGTGGGCAATTGAAGCTTGTTTGCTCGAGTGGCTGCACCCTCCTACAATGACCCACATTTAGCCAAGTGGCTGCATTGACAGAGTACCAGGTGCGCAGGATTGGGAAACCGCCTCAAGGCAGCGTCTCGCCAGCCCGCCCCGCTCAGCACAGAGGGGTCTGCACAGGGCTGCCCACCTCCAGCACAGTTCCCACCTGCCCGAGCCGCCGGCTGGAGCCGAGGACGGGATGGTCAGTGGGAACATCGCCTCCGGCACTGCCGAGCACCCAGGGCCCTCTGCCACCCTGGAGAGCTTTGAAGGGCATCGTTCCTGCCGCTGCTGCCAGCGATCAGCCCCTCCACCCTCTGAAAGGAGCTGTAACTCATCTCTTGGTCTCACTTAGATGGAGCCTGAAGGATGCTGAAAAGGAAAGGGACTGCCTTCCCCAGCAGGGGCAGAGAAGGACACGGCTGGGTGGAGGAGCAGGTCAGAAAGGGTCTTCATGGAGGTCTCAGTCCTGCCTAGGGGCCACTGAGCCCTCAGTGCTGTCTCCAGCACTCCACCAGCATCAGCGCTCCTTGCACTGGCACCTGCCAGCACCCACCGTCACAGACCCCACTGCCGCTCCGCAAAGCTGAGCTGGCAGCAGAGCAAAGTGACTTGTCCCTGACTGATTTACTTGGCTCTCAGCAGCACCAAATTTCACCCAGGACCCCAGGGCCTCTGCTGCCATGGAGTGCCAGGCACGTTACAGCCATGTCTGGTGCAGCCTCTCCCCACACAGTGCCAGCGCCGTACAGATGGGACCATCCCCCAAAGCCCAGTGGAGGGACCATGAGCCCAGTAAAAGTTCACTGGATGCTTCCGAGCAGCTTGGAAAGCTAACAGGAGCCAAGCACCCAGGTTAACCTGGCACTTGGGGGCTCAGGTCTCTAAAGACACAGGGGTGTTAATTTAAGCCCCACCTCCCTTTGAAAGGATGCGGGCCCAGCCAGCGGGAGCAGGAATTGAGATGCCCTGAAAGTCTGGTCCCTGAGCACAAGCTGCAGAGCTTTCATTAACTCCAGAGTTGCTCTGGCAAAGCACCCCGGCGAAAGGGGAACGTTTACAGACCACTGAACTTGTACTTAATCTGGGAAACCTCTTGTACAGGTCTGACGGGGGTTAATCCACCCCTAACATCTCTTTCACCCTCTCTCCCCCTCCCCAGCTATAAAGCTCAATGATCATTGCTAATCATCACATTACTTCAATGAGCCTGACCCAAAAGGCTCTGCCAATGCCTCCTCCCGCCCCATCCTGCTCCCCGTTTCGGCTTTCTCCCCACAGCAACCTGCGCCGTCCCACCCTCTGCCACGATGCAGGGATCAAATTGACAGTGCATGTCGGCGGGGCGACCCTCGGGGACCGCAGGTCGCGGCCGCAGCGACCCCAAAGGGCAAGTGATTCTTGCGGGAACAAAGAGCCCCTGTGTGCCGACGGGCCGGAGTTTGTGTGCAATTAACTCTGGTCAAACCAAACAGACTGAGTTCATGAGCGTAGAGTCTAAGAGCATCGTCAGGGTTTATAGACTCCCAGTTCCAAGGGAAGGGGGACCGGCAACGCCTGAGCAGCAGGAGCTGCAAAACGAGAGTTGAAGAGAGCCCTGGACACAAAGCAGGGCAGGGAGGGGGGCAAAAATAGGATTAGAGCAGGGGTACGGCTGACAGATTGTGTCAGGCACCAGGAGCATTTGGGGAGGATTGCTGCAAAGGGTCCCTTTAATTATCAATGGTTGGGCACCAGAGGAGGAAGTGCCTCGTGGCTGGAGGGGAGCAGTGGGATGGCTGGACACAGGGCTCCCACCCGCAGCCTGACTCGTGGTCAGGAACGGGGAGGGTGGACAAACGCTGGCTCTGCCACGGGCCGAGGGCTGGTCGGGGTCCTGAGCATGGGCACAGAGGGGCTGTTTTACCTCCCGCCTCGCCTGGCACTGGAAGGATGCAAACCCCACCCAGCCAGGGAGAAAAGGGAAAAAGCTCACCACCACAAAGGGTCCCCCCCCGCCGCAACGCATCCTCCCCAAATGACATCTTTTCCTCCTGACAAACAGGGAAGAAAAAAAAATTAAATTTGTCATGTGGAATTTCTCAAGAATTCCAGTGCAGGAGCATCAAAGTGTTTTGGTTTGAACTGCATTGAAACATGACGATTACATGCAGAATTTTCAATTATTTACATAGTACAGTCTCACCGGAGATATGATACACAGCAAAAGTTTACTGACATGAAACAACCAAAGTAAAGGTATTTTATGTTACCAGCCCTCAATAAAGGCATCAGAATAACGTAGTTGCGGGGTCGTTCTGCTACTGACAGGGAAACAGTCCTGTAAAATGTGTCGATTTCAACAAAACCGCATTTTCCCACTGACATATCGCCAACGAACTGAACACATCCTCTCCCGTCAGCCCTGAGCTGCTCCCAGGCTCAGGCACAAACAAGCCCCGTTGGGCTGTGCCCAGAGGCCCCAGACCACAAAAATGACCACAAAACCAGCTTTCCCCCCCCAGTCTCCCACATCAACCTTATGCTCCAGCAGCAGCATTGTCTATCCCCTGCAGCACCCTGGTTTCAGGTGAGGCTTTTGGACAAAGCCACAACAGCCGACGCCAGTGATTTCAATCACCAGCCTCAAATATCCATGTTGAGCTGCCATCCTGCAGGAGAAACCACTCTTCCCACTTGTAAAAAGGAGATGTATCCCTGGAATAAAGCCAGAGGAAGAGGGAAGGCTAGAGAAAACAACTCCCAACCTTTGCTTCCTTTTGAACTGATATTTAATTCTTTTTTTTTTAAACCCTTTTCCTGGGTGTTTGGGAAGTTTGGAAACGCAGGTTCGGCTGCAGCCACCTCCAAAGCAATGCCACCTCCCTAGGCAGCCCCATTCCCCCATCTTCCAGCCCCTCCGCAGCCCCCCAAACTCCTGACCCCCTTCTCCCAGCCCCGTTTATTGTCCTTCACGGGCAGACATGGAGGCTGGCACCGAGTCTTGGGAAGCAAGCAAACAAACAGCTGTGGGTGCCGGAGCAGGGCAGCCGCCCTGCCAAGCCCCCTTGCCCCCAAACCCGATGCCATCCCCACCCCACGGCGGGGGGCAGCTGGGGAGGCTTAGGGAAGAACTGGAGTGGGGAGTGGATAAAAAAAAGAAGAAAGAGAAAACAGCCCCCTTTAAAATAAAGAGGAGGAGGAGAGAGCAAAAAGGGGGGGGGTGTGTGTAAAAATCGTTAGCACTAATTATCAGGCACAGGGACAAACGATTAATTTGCAAGTCAATTAGTCTCAGATAGGTTCATGTTTCCTGTTCTCAGCCACTGAGGGGGAAAGAAAGAGGGAGACACAACTGCGGCCTTAATCCTCCTCAGAGGCAGCCATGGCGGGGCCGCCTGCCCGTGCCAAGGCGGAGGGAGGGGGGCTACAGCTGGCACTGCCGCGGCGGAGGGGCGGCCGTGGCGAGGGGCCGTTATGTGCCAGTCATTGTGCCCTCTGGAGCGGCCCTGGCACCGCGCCGGCACCTTCCCCACTGGGCCCCGCAGGACGGGCGCCGCCATTTGGGAGCCCCTGCCGCCATTTTGTTGATGCCTGGGGAGGGCGGCGGCCGCTGCAGGCTCTTCCCCACGTAGACCCTGTAGCCATGCTCTCCTCCTGCCTTCTCTCCATCCCTCACTCCCCCTGCCAGGCCTGTGGGGCCATCAGGGCCTGCAGGCGCTACCAAGGCCTGCGGGCGCCATCAAGGCCTGAGTGGTTGCTAGGAGACCGAGCGGCCTGGCCAGGCCTAGTCTGGCCTGGTGTTATGGCCGTACCAGGCCTAGTGTGGCCTGGCGTTATGGCAGCACCATGGGGACGGGGCAAAAGCCTCTGCTCTTCTGGGGAGCTAGCAGGGACCATGCCATGAGGGGCCAGCTGGAAAACGGCCCCATCTTGGCAGCCAAGGAACAGAGCTGGCGCCTCTCTGTGCGCGTTCCCAGCCCTGCCCTGTGCTGCAGAGGCTGTCAGAGTCCCCAGAGGGATGGGGTTTAGCCCAAAGTTGCCCTCTGAGCTGCAGCAAGCTGGGGTCCCAACAGCAACCGCGAGGCTGGGGGCTGGGGCAGCTGAGGATGAAGAGGAACCCAGGAATCTGGGGGGGGGAAGAGAAATGGGATGGGTGTTCAGGGTGTCACCCTGCCCTGAACCTAAGCTGTGGTTTCTCTGTCACCTGGCATCACTAATTAGACAAGAACTCACAAAAACAGCACTGTGAAAGATATATTTTCTAGGAACAACTTGAGAACTCACTCAAACGTCACCCCGTTCCTGAGAAACATGGGGAAAACTAAAGAAAAACAGCTCAAAGCAACGGATGGAGAAAAGCAACAGGGGGAAAAACTCAAAAGCGAGGGAGAGAAATGCCGGCAGTCCCCCGCTCCATCCAGCGGGACAGATAGCCCCCGAGGACGCACGGACACCCACTGCATCGCCTGGAGAATGGGCACCCTCACCGCTTCCCGCCCCAGTCATCCCCGAACCCCAATTCCAACCACCCCGGGGAGGCCACGGCAGCTGTTTAGCATGCGTGCGCACCCCGCGTGTGTGCGTTCGTGCACGGGAGGGTGCGGCGCATGATCTGAATGTGCGCTGCGTTCCCCCACGCTCTGCACGGGGATATTTGTGTGCGTGTGGACACAACATGTCTGGGACCTGACAAAAGCCATCTGATTGACACAGAAAAGGGGGCTGACAAAAGGCCAAGCGGGGCTGGAGAGCGGTGCACAATGCTGGTCGCCGGTACCACGCGCAAGGGTGGGGGATCGAGGGAGGCAGGGGGGGAGCGGGGTGGCTTTTAAGGACACCTCTGCCTTCCACTTTTAAAAAAAATTAAATATATTAATGATCCTTCAGCCTCGCTTTTGTGCAAAGCGGGGGCGTTTGCACCTAGCCAGAGAGATTTTTAACAAGCATCCTCATCCTCATTGGTGGCAATAACAGTTTTGCTGCCGTCCCATGGCTGCAGCCGACATGGGAGCCCTTTGTGCCAGGTGAAACGGGTACCCAGAGATAACTGGAAGCCACCATCCTTTGCCTAAAGCCCCCTGAAGCTGTTATAACCCTTTGCAATGGTAAAACCCAACAAGCTCTGAAACACCAGGAGAGTGGCCTGAAATTTGGTTAAAATGCCCGTAGAGCAGAAGGCAGCTGAGCTCCACCCCGGAGGGGGCTGCAGCCTCCAAGACCATCACCTTGCCCTGCCCAGGGGAAGCGGGCACCGGCACCCGTCCCCTCAAAAAAGCCCTCCACGGTGCTGGGGTCTGTGATAAAAACCACCTATTTTTCTTGTTCTAGGCAGCTAATTCCCGCTGGAGCAAGGACCCAGCCGAACCCCCAGGAATACTTGCGTTTTTCTAAGCAGCTTTCTCAAAACCCATTTGTTGGGGTTTGTTGTTGTGGTTTTTCTTTTTTTCCTCCCCCCCTTGTCTTAACGAGAAACAAAAGTGTTTGCGATTTAAAGGGCTCCACTGCGATGGGGAAGTCCTGGAGCAGCAATTGCTTCGCTGCACAAGCCGCACCGGCTCCGAATGCCTCCGAACAGGGAGGGTGAAAAGACACTATTTGTCTTTAAAAAGTGAAAACTCACCGCACTTGTTATTCTTTTGCTCTAATCATACTCTGAAAATTTCAACCAGATTCAAAACTGATTGAGCTTTTGTACCTGATGTTCTCAAGGACTGTTTTTCAATCAAAACTAGTGTTGAGCAGATTGACCCAAGTTTAAAAACTCATGTTCAGCCACACACCTGGGATTTCATATTTCCGTGTATGCATTGAATATATCTGAAAACACACACTCTTATTTTCATACATTTTCCTTTGGAGTTTTTAATTTATTTTTTTTTTTGCAAGAGAAAAAAGGGAGCACTGAGAAAACGTTTAGTTCACAATAAAGAATCAATCCAAATTCCTAAGAATAATAGGAAATACCCTGGGATGATGCCACACAATGGAGCTAAATTGGTTCCCACCGGCTCAGGACCCTGTAAAAGCCTTGTTAGGATTTTTTTTTTTTTTTTTTTGCAACGTGGACATTTTAAATTTGTAATTTAAAATACAATATTTTATCAGAACAATTGCTAATGAAATGCTGACGTTTTACCGTGTTCAAACATTTCGCGAATATTGTTCATTATATAAATGAACAAACATTACTTCTAGCGGCAGTAATAATAACGTAGCTCAAATCCTCTTTTTTAACTTGCGGGGGCAAATGATGGCTCCGGTTTATGCCCCCAGCAGAAAAGTATTTTTTCGTTTGCTAAATTGAGAGGCAAAGTGGGAGAATTACATGTAGTAACTGGCTTAAAACGGGATCCTGCTTGACCCGACAAATCCCGGGGAAGGAGACGGCTTTGTCTGAACGTGTGGCAGGCGAGATCTCACACTTCCTCCCGCCCAGAGCCGAGACCAGACCCAGAAACACACGATATTACCCCAAACGTCCCCTCCTGGCTTTTAAGGAGAGAGAATTCGACTTCAACGATTTTTAGAGGAAAGAGAGATCAACTGAGTCCATTTAAAGAGGGTTTTTTTGCCGATTTGCAGGGGTGGAAAAAGGTTAGGGGCAACGGCAGAAAACGAAGCTGAAGTTTGGCGGGGCAGGAATGGGGAGAATTCGGGGTGATTTGGGACTTTCCCACGTCCCCACCCGCGGGCGGCAGCTCTCGCTCCTGCCCAGCCGTCGGGGAGCAACCGCCCCCCCCCCCCCCCCGCCTCCGGGGACGAAAAAGGGGGGGGAGAAGATAATTAAAAAAAAAAAAAAAAAGAGAAAAGAAATGCCAATGCATCTTTTAAAACGAGGGGCAGCGGGAGGAGCCGGTGGGATCCGGGCTCTGCGCTTTTAGCTTGACGTGCTAAAACCGGGGGAGGCATTTCGGCTCTCCCCCCCCCCCCAAATCACCTTTTTTCTGCAGGTTTGTGGGCTTTAACGCCGGTTAAAA
>JAVKLA010000088.1:12428648-12457603 GCA_034782735.1 Sagittarius serpentarius
GGAGGGGGAAATCTCCATTTACGATTCCCACCCCCCACACCCCCCCCCCGCTGGATGCGATCATTATTCTTGCATTTTCTAATGAAATGTAAGATTACAAATTAATTGAATTGCTTTCCCCCCTTCAATCTGTCATCTTTGTTAAATTTGGGGCTAATCGTAAATAAATTGCAAATATCCAAAGCGAACATAGAGGGGGCTTTTTGTTTGGTTTGCATTGTGCTTTAATGGGGAAAGGGGCTGGTTTGGGGGAACCTCTTCGCAAAGAGCGGAGAAATCCCTGCTTGAAGGGTCCCGTCGGGGTCCCCTCTGCCAGGGCTCGCTCACCCCACAGGTCCCCGTCCCCCCCGCCCCCTTTCCCAGTCCCAAGCTGGGCTCCCCCCTCCAGTCTGCCTCCCCATCACTTCTGGGGAGAGAAGTGACGTTGGGGTGGGGAAACGGCAAGAAAACACACCGCGAAACAAAAGAGAGGTTTGAATGGCTGGGAGATGAAAAACGAGTAAAAAAAATTTTTTTTTTTAATAAAATATACAGTACCCTCTGATTTTAGCCGATTACGTAGCTCCGCAGAAAAGACTGCAAGAGGGACCACAGTGCAGGAGCTTAAAAAGTGCCCGAAAAGCTGTGAGACCCCAGAGCCGAGAGGGCTGCCAAGCAAAGCCTGCGCAGCTGCAGGAGCGAGCGCTTGGTCCTTTCTGCGCTGTGTCCATCCATCTCCCGTCGAGGCTGTGTCCGAAACTGCAGCCCCCAGATATCTTGACACTTGCAGCCCCCTGAAAAAACCTTGGAGTCTAAACAAAAAAATAAAATAAAATGCATTCATCATTTGAATGCACCGTCAGTTTGTCAAGCTATAGCGGTACAGAAGTACTGGAAATCCTGGAAAATAGTAAATAAGTGATTTACATGGTTTAAGCTTTCCACTTGATCCTCTAATATTAATTTCATTGGGTTTAATGATTTTTTTTTGCATACCTAAACACAGCTCCTGTATTTATAGCTATAGAGATTAAATATTGTATTTTTTTAATTTATAGCACAGTTCTGTTAGAAAGCACTGCAACTAGATTTTTTTTATTTTTTTGTAAACTTTTGATTTGTCCTTTTTACCTGCTGGCATATTCAGTCACTCTTTAATTACATTTATTGTAAACAGGGCACAAACGAGCACATTTTATATCATATACATAATTTCTAAATTTGATGAAACATTATTCCTCCACAACATAAAACCACCACTGAAGCGAATGCAATTCTGTTTGCCTCGTGGATGTGTAGATAGACGCTCACGCACGCTCGTACGCATGCACAGATAGTCTTGTTATTTCATATTTGTCCCAGACGCATGCCATTTGCCAAGTATGGACAACTTTTCATCTTCAACTCTGTTTTAACCAAAAATCAAGGTGTTCCAGGATAGAAAATATCTTCATAAATATATAAATTACTGCCTATTATTGCTGCTGCTGCCGCAGGAGCCACAGGCAAGAACCAAGACCCTCCTGTTTTCACTCTTCTCTTGCAAACAGCGAAAAGCAAAGATTTGTCCCCAGAAACCTCCACTCCAAGAAGTGACAAGAGGTGCCCTCGCACAGACAGCTGTCCCTCCTGCAGCCTCCCAGCACCTTGCCTTGCTCCTTGCCCCCCCGTCTTGCTACCCTGGCACGCTACGGCGTGGGCATTGCTGCCGCGGCAGCCCCCCCTTGGCACCGCCAGCTGGTGGGACCCGGCTATCCGGGAGCCCTGGCAAGCCCTGCAACGTGGTTTTGCGCCCCCCCCCCCGCCTCCGGCCTTGTGCCCAACCCTTGCTCTCTCCCTCTTGCAATCTTAAACCAGTTTCTATCATCACTAATACACAGATTTTAAGGGTTGGGGGGGAGAGGGCAGGAAATATAAATAAAGTAGATATTCCAGGTCCTGCAATGCCAGGGGCTTCCCAGCACTGGGATGGGGAGACCGCTCTCCCAGCAGGGTAATTTTACAGCAGAAAAGTCTTAGAGGCCATATAAATTACACTTAATATTTGTTTTCAGAATAAGGAGGGTTGCACTGGAACTGAAAAATCAGCAAGTGTCATTCAAGGAAGCACCAGAAAGGACATATCTCCAAGATTTCTAGCAATTTAAACATGTATTTTAATATTTTCTTCAGGAAGTTGAAACTTTTTTTAACCTAATAAAACCCAAAAGTGGCTTTCAGAGCCAAGCACTGCTCTGAGCTGAGCTCAGCCAGGTTGGGGGTGGGGGGGGGGAGGGGAGATGCATGCTTCCCCCCAAAGCAGGCCCCACATTTTCCCCTTAAAAAAACACAAAAAGACCAGACTCAACCTGAACCCTTTTTTTCCCCCGCTCTGTAAAATGCTGCATCCCAAGGAAAACGTTTTGACCTCGCGGTAAATGACGATTCCCCCTGTGCCGCTGCGGCAGCAGGACCGTGCTGCCGGGCTCTGTGCAAACCCACCTCGAGACGATGTATTTCAGCCCGTCACATTCAAGGAGGAAAATTTCAGGACAATATCTATTACCTTTGAAACCACAATAACAGCCCAACAACATGTTATTGTTCTCTTACAAAGCGAACAGGACTATTTCTCCGCTGTCACTCTTTTTATGTATGCCATACCCCATTTCTTCCTAATCCCCCATTAGAAAGAAAAGAAAAAAACATTATCATTTGGAAGATGATAAAGTCATATGTACGTATCCTTTAATTATATATAAACAATTTCTGATAACATTGTCATGGCTTTTCATTTCTTTCTAATCCTGATAACTTTTATTCAACCTTTATCTAAGGCATCGCCTTCCACCACAGGAACAACCAAGGCCTGATCCTTCCTTCTTTGCATCGCTGCAAGTAACACGGACAAAACCTGCACTTTTTGGTGCACGCACAGTTAAGCAAAGAGGCAGCCGGGATTCTTGCGCCCGCCCTCGCTCGCACTGGCATCGTAGGGAGGTCTCCATGAACGCGACTGCGATTTCTCCGATTTCTCCGGCTGCAGCAGCCCGGGGGAGCTCGCTGGCGTGAGGCAGCACCAAAACCTCAGCTGGGTAATGGATAAAGCCAAACCTATGATAATTCACACCAAACACAGCTCCGACCAGGGTGGTGTTTAACCTGATATTTCACAGGGATCAGTTTAGCATTCTCTACGTGGGCTTTTTCTTCCCCCCTTAGCGCTCCAGTTCCAGCAGTAGTTACGGGATTTAGCACACAAGGGCTTCTAAGATCACTAATCCTATTAAACTTCTGCAAACAGGCAGGGTAAGAGCCATTGGCTGCCCAGGGCCGAGGAGAGGGGGACACGCACAACAGCAATGACCCCAAATCCTTGGGAAAGACGACGTGCATGGGCGTTAAGCTCAGGGGAGCCCTCTTTATGCTCCCCCTGACGATCTGCCCCAAATCTGGCTCACCGAGCCCCCTCGCCCACGGGCTGGGACGCGGGTGCAAATTTGCACGGAGGTGCCTACGCTCGGCTGAGCAAAGGGCGCGGGCAGGGTCATGGGGTGGGAGGGAGGGTTGTACGGTCACCCCCCAAACCCCAGGGTCAAACTGCACCCATCCTCCCTTGGCTTTGCCACCAGCAGGCAGGGACAGGGGGTCACTGAGGGTGCTGTGCCAAGCCCTGCGCCAAACCAGCCTCGCAGCCAGGCCAGAGCCCCGTCCCCGGGGACGAGCATCGGAAGGACTCTCCCTGCATCCTCCTTCCCTCAAGGACACGTGCCCCTGCAGCAAGGTGCCCCCAAGTCCCGTCCATACAGTGGGGCAACCACCCCAGGAAAACCCTAAAAGCCCAACTCAGGGGAAACGGGTGCAGCCACCACCCCGAAACCCCAGCGAAGCCATTTCTTCCCCCTAAAACCCACCAGTGTTTCCCAGTGCCAACAGAAAGCTCGTGCCCTGGCACACATCACGGAGAAAAGAGGGCAGCAGCTGCCAGGCAGCGCCAAAGCAATGACATTTATTGGGGGGGTCGATGGGGGCAGCTGGCTGCTGATTATTTTTTTTTTTAATTCATCTTCCTTTAAATAAGATTGTTCCAATTAACAAAGCACTCGCCCAGAACAGGTCTCAGGGAGGAAAGAAGCAGGCGCAGGATGCACGACAGCCACACATACAAAAAAGACTGAAAAAAAGAGGAATCCAAATCTATTTATACGTGTAAGTCTCTCGTCTAAGCTGATCTGAGCGAGACCAGCGCGGAGGCCGTAGGGCGTTATTTATGATTTTATCTAAGGATGTACCCAGCTGGGGCTTTATAGGAATCACGTTTTATCTCCCCCCACTCGCCCTGGACAGGAGCAGCGTCTGTGGGGTCTCTCCTACACATCAGCCCCTTCCCAAACCCGATTCACCTGCACCACACGCAGCCGCCAGCACCCTCCCGGCCAATTTGGGCTTTGCACCAGGACCCGTTCCCACCACCCGCTCGCTGGAAGCGCAAGCTGCAATATCCAAAAAGCACTGGGAAACGCCCTGCAAACCCAAAAAGCAAAAACCCCCCGGGCTCGAGCCCGGCTCGTTTGCAGGGTGATGCCCGAGATGGTTCACAGCCCCAGATCCGTTTCCTATCCCAACTTGCCGTACCTGGCGCCGCACAACAGCCCTTTGTCTCCCAGCCCGTTAGTGAGGGTGCCCTGCATTTTATTGCCATTAACGTCCAGAAAATAAATGGAAAATAAACAGTCTCTTCACAGCTGAACTGCCACATTTCAACCCCCCCCTCATTAATACAATGTTGAGCCACTCTGACAAATATTCCCTTTTAAAAATGCCAGCAGAGTTGAAAAGGGATTTGTTTTCATTTAGGGGAGATGGGTAATTTTTGCCTTAATAAATGTTTTTCCCTCATTTACGCTGCAATAGTATATTTATGAGGGATTCATTTGATATTACAGGCATGGCAGACAGCAGCAGCACACACTGCAGATACGGGCATCAGGATTATCACGACAAGGCATCGCTGCTCTGTGCCACAGTTTTAAGCCTCAAGAGCAGCTGAACTATGTGATGCTTAACTTGATGATTTATTAATATTTCTTCATATCTAAAAATTAATTTTTTAAAAAAATTATCCTACCTATAGAGTACAGAGAATTGCATAGCAATTGGTTAAATTCAGATCCGGTCAAAATATTTTTAGCATATTTTTGCTGCTTTTTTTTGCGATGCTTTGGCGATATTTTTGTCAAATGCTAACTATGACTATATGGATATTTCATGACAAAAAAATCTGGTTTACTGAAAAAGTGTTTTTTCCAGTTTAAATATAAGAAACCATTGATTTTTGCTTGACGAAAGTTTAAAAGAATTCCCACGTTCCATTAAAAAAAATTTCACAGACATCCCCCCTCTCCTCTCTGGTGCTTTCTTTTTTTTTTGCCAAAATTTTTGGCAGGTGAAGGCAGGGATCTCCCGACCTGCTCGGAGCGAGGGATTTCAGCAATTCCAAGAAACCCAGCCCAGCCCTCCCACAGCTATCCCCGCTCTCTGCTGAGCACAATCCTCCCTCCTCACTCATGTGGCCAGAACAAGGCAAATAAATATATTTAAAAGTATTTAAGTCCTTACTGACAGCCACAGGGGCCCTCAGCCGGTTCAGGCCAGGGCTGAGAGGGAAGGAGCAGCTTCGGGTAGCTTCCCTGCTTTTGCAAAAGCAGCTGGGGGAGCACGGGGACAGGGAGGGACACGATTTGCAGCCCCCGGACCCTGCCCAGGGGATGCCCGTCACTGAGCCAGCACACCCCCAGGCACTGCAACCCAAAAGCAAATCCTGCTTTAAACCACGTAACCAAGCTTTTAACCATTAAAATAGTTACAGTCATAACCCTTTTAATTCTCCTGCAGCACCCTGCTGCAGCCCAGGCGGTGGTCAGCACTGAACAGGCCCAGCGAGGGCAGGATCTGGCCCCCAGCCCATTGCTCCACCAAGAGCATCTTTGCCCATCCTGCCCCACGTCACCGCACCCGAGCTGGGGCTGCTCATCCCTGCCAGCCTGGCCCAACGCCGCGCAGGGCTGGCATTTGCTTTTTTCTCGCGTTTTCCGCGACTCCTCTCCGTGCGGGGCCGGGGACGCGGGGCTGTACTGCAGTTCCAGGGCCGGTGCCGGTAGAGGCTCCCGGAGCCGCTTTCAGCCCTGCCCGATGCTCCCGGCTGCTCCATCACCTTCCCAGTCCCAAAACTTCTTCTGGCTCTGTCACCCTTCCCAGTCCCCAAAGTGCTCAAGGGGGTCACGGGGAGCCCAGGACCTGCTCAGCTTTCTGCTTCTGATCTAACCCGTGCACCAGCGGGTTCGGCGCTGGGGGTGCACGTGGGGCGGGGGAATTTGCTGAAGCCTAGCACAGGGCACGCGTCCGCCGCCCTCCTCCTTGGTGGGGCAAAGCCACCACTGCTGCTCTTCTCCCCCCTCTTTTCATAAACCTTTTGTTGTCAACCAAAGGGCTCAAATATTAGGGGAGGGGAAGGCAGGGCTGTTGCACAGCCCCATCTGTCCCCACCTGATTTTCCGGGGGAAAAACCGAACAATTACGCTTTTAAAAAATAACCCTGGCTCTGTGCTGAGTCAAGCATTTGGCAAGAATAGCTCAAGGAGCGCAGGGCTTTCCTTCTGAGAGCTGCTGTCTGATTCCTGGGGGTGCCGGTGTGATTTATTTGCAGCTTTTACCTCCTCCACGCCCAGTTCTGGTTTGGGTTTTTTGGGGGGGGTGGAGGAGGACACACCACACCAGGCCATGTCTTGCTGGAGCAGGCAAATGAGCCTCCTTCGGCACACCTTGGGTGCTCAGAGCTGCCAGAACAGGCAGAAAAACGGGTGCGGCCTCATCTCAGCCCTTTTACCCCAAACCCTGCAGGCATTGCTCACCCCAGGGGGGCTCTCGCAGGCCGCAGTGGGGACACCAGAGTGGCTTTTCTGGGGGACCCAGGTAACCACATTTACCTATCGGAGAATGAACAACAGCACAAAAAACCTGCAGAAATCGCCCGCCCTGAGCCTGGAGCTGCTCAGCTTTTCCCCAAACCTTGCTAGAGGCAGGGGGGAAACACCATATCCTGCACCGCTGGGAGGAGCTGAGCATCCCAGCCTGCTCCGGTCGGGTGGAGAAGAGAGGTAGCAAGGGACAGCCTGGAGTTCAGGAGTAAAAATATCTGGGTTTGCACACAAGCACCCCAAACCTGGCCAAACCGCAGCACCCAAGAGCTGCCCCAGTGTTATCTTGGCTTTTGCTGGTGTCAGCTGGGGGATTTGACTCTCCGGACTGGGGCAGGGGTGGAAGCAATCCTTCACTGGGGGCTGGGGAGCTCTTCTCTCTAGTTGTGCACAAACTGAAGCAGTTGGGGATATCACCAACACATGGCTTAGTGGGTGGAGCTGGCTGGACATTTTTCTGATGGAAAACGACAATTCATCAAAAGCAAGATGTCACGCATAAATGCAGTCCATTTCTACAAAGAGTTTGTTTTGAAAGAGAACTTGGGAGGGGAGAAGCACTGAAACGAGATCAACACATTTTGCTTTGGGCTTTTCAAGAAGGAACACTGAGCTTGTTTTAAAAAAAAATCACTTTTCATTTTAATATTTCACATTATAGAGTCTAAAGTAATTGACTTTGCAATTTCATTCTGACAAAAACATTGAAGTTTCAGCTCTTGTTCTTCCTCAGAAGTGGAAGAAAGGGGGGGAAGGAGAAGGGAAGAAAAACCTCAAGTATTGCCAATGAATTTAAAACATCCAGTTCCCCTTCCGGCTGTCTTAATGAGATCAGTCTTGAATC
The DNA here is from genome assembly GCA_034782735.1 of Sagittarius serpentarius. Lineage (NCBI taxonomy): Eukaryota > Metazoa > Chordata > Aves > Accipitriformes > Sagittariidae > Sagittarius > Sagittarius serpentarius. The sequence goes on from JAVKLA010000088.1 coordinate 12,436,428, forward strand.
TATAGGAACCCTGCTCAGGAAAAATCTCATTCGAAATGTTTTCTCAACAACAACAAAAGATTAGGAATGGAAATGCCCATGGGAAAGGAGCAAGTTGGAGAACACTCTTTTTGGTGGGGGAGAAGGAGCTTTTGGAGAGGACGAGCATGAGAAGGTCCCGTGGGATGGGGGAAGGGACCATCTGGAACTACTTGTAGCCGATGCAACATCACAGGGAGCAGCACCAGATGAAGCATGTTGAGGTTGCACTGAACTGCCTCCCCTGCAGCCGTTTCAGTGGGAGCAGTCCTGATTTACCCCACCAAAACCAGCCCAGGATTTACACCAGCAGCAGCACTTCTGTCCCTGGCTACATCAGGGAGCACGAGCTCCAGACCTTTGGGCCAGGGAGCTGGCACTGCTAGAACAGGCAGCTTTGCTCGGGAGAAAAGCAAATTCACAGCTTTTCTGTGCAAAACCAACCCCCCAAAAATCTAGAGGAAACACAGCAGCAAAGAGCTCATGGATGAGGCAGAGCAGCAATCCAGCCTGCAGCTGCTGGAGCAGCACTGTCCGAGCAGGGGCTGCTCCCAGCCCGCTCCCTTGAAGGACGATGCCACGAAATGTTGGAGATCTACTGCAAAACTGTGCTAAGACGGGCGACCGGAGCCCTGCAGCCAGTCACGGCTCACACCGCTGCATCCCCGAGGGCAGAGCTGGGCCTCGCTCTCCCACGCAAAGTGCCACCATCCCCACCTTCTCACATCAAAGCTCCTTCCAGGAGAAAGCAATGGGGACAAGGGAGGCTCTTGGTTCTCCATACTGACCGCTCTGCCCGCTATTGGTACCAGGCAAACCGGCACAAACCGAGACAAGCAGTGCAACCGGAGGAAAAAAAATCCACACCAGCCCTTTCCGTTTGTCTTTTTTTGGGAAACGCTTCCAACCGCAGGAAATAAAATAGGATGGAGCTGGAGGGATGGCCAAGTCCTGGCAGACTCAATCCCCTGCTCCTCCTCTCCATCCCACCCTCCAGCACCTGCCTGGGGGTAATGCTGCCTCCTGCTCCCCCCGCCCCGGCACACGGCTGCTTCCCCAGCAGATTTTTAGCTGCCACAATGGCACGGGCAATGGTACCGGGCTGATGCCAGCCACATCCCAGGCTAACGCTGCCGCCCCTTTTGTCTGAGTGCATTAAAACCCCAGAAACCTTGGGGTGGTGGTGGGGGGGGGACGGGGAGGCTGTCAGCACGTGATGAGTGGCTGCGCAGCGTTACCCGTCTGGCACCGGTGCCCCTCGCCACAAATGCCATTGGCAAAGCTCTGCACAAACATCTTTTCAGGGCTCGCCTGGTTCTCCCGGCTGCCATAGAAACCCCTGTTTAGCTGAAAGTATATTAAAGGGTGGCGCTGGCCCTCGCGCTGAATTCATCACATTGTATTCCCCCAGAAAAAAAAGAAAAAAAGAAAAAAAAAGAAGAAAACCCACCCCTTTGTGCCTCTGCCTTCGCTTTCGCTGTCCAAGGGAGATGGTCATTCTCCGGTTCATTTTGTACTTGCAATTGCATCCCCCTCCTCCCCAAGCGCAGCACAGCTCTGGGAAGGACCGCAGTGTCCCACCAGCCCTCACCTCCTGGCCTCCTCTCTTTCCATCTCCTCAAACACCAGCAAGGAAGCACCAAAAGGCTCCTTAGAATAATAATAATAATAATTAAAAAAAGCAGATATGAGAAAACCGTGGGGGTAAATCCCTCCCTGCACTCTTCTCCACCCGTTCCTCCCCAGCGCGGCAGACAGCCAAGGGCTGCAGCCAACAGGTGCCAACAGGGGTTTGGGGGGAGGCAGGGAGAAGCAGGCAGAGGCATATTTGGTCACACACCTCCCTTTCCTTACAGAACCAGGTTGAATAGGAAGTTTGCATCTTGAACAGCAGCAAAAATGCTACGGAATACATCCCCATTACAGATAAAATTGTATGTAAGGCAGGATTTGAAGAGGTATAAGCCCCTTTTTCCCCAACTGCTGAGCCAGTTCATCCCCTCAACACAAGCAAGGACCTGGCCCTGAAACCTCCCCGTGCGGAGCAGAGCAGCTTCGCCAGCCCAGGAGGGACCTCGAGGGCAGCAAAGAGGTAATTTAGTCATTTCAGGCGCGTCGGACGGCGCGAGCTGGGAGTCACCCATTCAAGCAGATTTCATGCCCTGCCACTGGACGTATCTCTCTATCAGGGCGGCCGGCGGAGGTCTCGCAGCAGCACCCGTGATCCACCTCCAGCCCGCTCTGCACAGCCGAGCCCTCGTCCCGCCACGGCAAAGACTCAAGCAGCCCCAGGACGTTCCAGATTTACACCAAGTCAAAAGTCCAACTGCGTTAGTCAAAAAAACCCAGCACTTTGCGGTTATAACCTGCATTTTCACTTCCAGAAAGGAGAAACCTCTCTGTTTCTTGCAGAATTTGCTTATGGTTTGTGACCTATTCTCCTGCAGTTTTTTTCCCCCTAGAAGATTTCATTTTCCTGGACATTCGCTCCCAAAGCTTCCCATTTCAGCAAAAAGGAATCAGTTTTGCCCAAATTTATTGGCCATTATTTTTAGCCAGTTACAGTTCTCAAATCCAAACTGAACATGCTCCTTATTGCTCACATCAGTGCCCGCAGAGGTAGCTCAACACAGCCGCTATCTCAAATCTGCCATGAAAGTATTTCTGAAATTTTCAAAAACCTCTTACCAATTTAATTTTTAAACCATTTATTTTACCTCCACTGACAATAAAAGCAGAAAGGATCAAAGCCAAGCCCTTTTGTGGCTCGGGGTGCCCCTGCCATCAGCGTGCTTTGTTCAAAACACCCTCAAAGAAACTCTCATTTTGGTCAAGAGCCAATTATAAAAATTGGGATGGGGGTTTGCTAAGCTTTAGAGGTGTAAAATTGTCATCTCATCGGTAAAGCTACCAAACGGCCACGCACAGGCGGTGCACTAGGCAGAGTCTAACTTTGCCTGAGCAGAGGGAGCACGGGTGGAGGGGATGCATCATTGCTTAAAGGCCAGCGGAGAAAGGCACTTTCTCAGCTCAGGAATGTGCAATTCCTTCCTTACCCCTCCTGCACAGCAGCGTTTTCCCTTCCCCTGCCACATGCAGCAGGTCCTGGGTTAGGTCCTCAGGAGCGCAGCATGGGGTTTTGCTTGCCCCCAGCAGCTCACTTGATCCCCACAGACACCCTGAGGGTCTCGGGGGGTGGGGTGGGGGGGTCACCTGGCCCCACACAGCTCCCCAGATCCCGGCAGCAGGGCCAGGACTGCAAGCATAGCCCAGGACCAAGCTGACATGGGTACAGCAGTGCTGGAATGAGCGACCCAAAAGGCATCCCCTTCCCAGCCCCACATGCGGGCAGGGGGAGTTGGGTGTCTGCTCCGAGGTGGCCCCACACCAGGACCGAGCATCCCACGGCCCCGCAGCCCCGTACAGCCTCGCTGCAGGGCTGCACGCACCCCAAAAGCTTTGCTAAGCTTCTCCTCGTGCTGCAGGAGCACCCACACCCGGAGCCTCCAAACCCACCCCATGAACCAGCACAGGGCAGCCACCAGTGTCCCCCGCCACCCCGGCGAGCGGAGGAGCCCCCCGCTCGGGCCCATGCCGGCACATCGCTCCCACTCCACGTCACGGTGGTGGGGGGGACCCTGCCACGCTCGTCTGGCCGCTCTCTGCCGATCTGCATCACAAAAGCCCCATTCTTGCGAACTTGGGCGACCTCCCGACCTCGCCAGCTCGGGGAGTGAATGGCTTTAGTCTGCCACGACCATCATGTCACTTTGATTAGTGCGTGAATAAACTCTCAATCCCGGGGGCTGGGGGAGGCAGGGCTGGCGGGAGCCGTGCTGGCTCACAGCCCCGGCCGCGGGGACGGCACCCTCAGTCCTACACCCAGGGATGGCTGGAAGGATCCCACCACCCAGAGCACCCTCACCCCTCTGCCAGCCAAACCAGACCACGTAACCCACCGCCCCGCCCTGCGCGCAAGGAACCGGCGGCACTGAATCCCACCTCGGTGCTTGGGGGTGACCCCGACCCCTTTCCCCCCACCGCTGTCTCCCCATGGTACCTTGATGGCAAGCAGAGCAGCCAAAATTAAAAGTTTAAGGAACCCCAGGGAAATACTGTCAGTCTCCCTCATTACTTCAGTGCCCAAAACTCAGGCAGGAGCACCAAAAGCATCGGCGGGGAAGCTCCCTGTGCCAAACCCCGCTGTAAGCACTGTTTGAGCAGACCAGGCTGGATCCAGCCCAGGACCCTTCGGCCCCTGAAAGGCTTCACAAAGGGCTGCAGGAGCCTCCGAAACATCTGACCCTTCCCAAATTGCACAAGGAAAGAGCAACGAGGGCAGCCACCTCTCCTCAGCCCAGGGCAGGATTTTCTGAGCACACGGATGCCTCCGGATCCAGCCACGCATTTCTGTGACAACAGAGTGGCCGGTGACACTCGCCCAAAGGTGGGATGGGTGCTGTGGGGACAATGGGGCTGCCCCTCACCCCAAGGATGCTCCTGGCTCGATCGGGTCCGGCGGCCACATCCAGCTCAGCAGGGATGGCCACGCAATCCACCCCCAGCTTCACCCAAGAAATCAAACATCATCTCGGGGGGGGATCAAAAAAGTTTACAAGCGCTCATAGCAAGCTTTCGGGCAGGCAGAAACTCATACTTTGGGGGGAAAGCCCAGAGGATCTTGTATTTCAGGAGGCCCTGAAGTACGCTTCAATTTACAAGCCAACTTGCAGTACGTAATGAGTCTCAAACATCTGCTTTTGAGGAGAAGCTGAACTCTTGCACATCCCTCCTGCTCGCTACGCGTCCCACAATATCTAATAAACCCCGAGTTGTTCAACACCTATCAAAACTGCCAAAATATCACCATTTTAAGTCTAAAAATGCAAGATCTGTAGAAAAGGGTTAGGAAGACAGTAAATTAGGCCCGGCACGAAGGGCTCTACATGGGAAGCTAATGACCTTTTGTCTCTCCTGTCTACAGACGGGCCTCATTTGCATGTATGCAGTTGGAATAATTTCGCCCATATTTCAAGCGTGTGGCTGCATCCCCGCGTCCTCCTCCAGAGAGGTTCCCTCCCGCTGTGCATGCCATTATAATAGTGCAGCCACTTCAGACTGCCTTTAAAGCCACCTAGACACCAGCCGGGCTTCTCCAGCCCAACGGGAGACTCTCCCCGCGGAAGAGAAAGAGAGGTTTGAGGCCCCATATCTGACAAAACTGAGAAGTCCCAACGTGGCACGCCTGGGGGGACACCCTGAGCTGTTCAGACCCTGACAGCAGTGCCCGTATCTCAGCTGTGGGGTGCATCCCTGGGCTTTGGGGGAGCTGCTGGGGACCAAGATTTTAGGCTGATCTCGGATTTAGAGAGCCCAAGCATTTTCCCAGAGCCCTGTGCTGCAGGCTGAAGCCCTGGGATGCCCCTTAGGTGCTTTGAGGATATTTTTGAAGCAATTCCCAAAGGGCAGGTTAAAAATGTTGGAAGTGGAAAATGTGGGTGCCACTCGAGGTCTCTCCCCGCTCACCTTGCTTCTCCTCAAAGCCTGGAGGAGGTACCTCGGAGCTGGTTTAAGAGCCCAAGGAGGAGCTATGAGCCTGACTGGGGGAGGCTGTCATTACTGGGGCCAGAGCAGCTCTTTGCAACAGCCACAAACCCAATTCCTGCTCAAGGTGTGCAGCAGCAAGGCGGCTGCGCTGGCAGGAGACACCTTGCCCAGCAGAGTCATCTGGTAGCACTTGGCTTCACACTGTCCAGCCTCATCCACCTGCGCCCCCGAGATCCCAAGAGCAGGATTAGCCCCGGCTCAGAGCAATCTGGATTGCAAGAGCCAGAGCAATGCAACTCAGGTAACCCTGGCTGCACCCTCTGTGCCAGGAACCCTAAACACTGAGGCTTCCAGCATTAAAAAAAAATAATTAAAAAAAAAATTCTCCCTCATTTATGCCATGGTCCGCCTCCACCGAGCCCCAAGACCTGGTCTCAGCCCCTCTCCCTGCGCCAGGATCAGGCCCGTCCGGGAGCAGAGCGGCTCCGCTAACAATAACACCTCCCGTTCGGGCGCTGGGAAGGCAGCGCCGTGGCAAACACAAGACCTCAGACAGGCAGAGCTGTCAATCTGGCCCCAATCTCTCAAAAGATTGATTAAGGACAAAAAAAAACAAACAAAAGAGAAAAGGGAACTTATGGACATGAGCTGAGAGGCGGGGAAAGAGGGGAGGGGAAACGAGCCGGGCCAAGTTAAAATTCCGACGGAGAAGTTGCAGCTGAACTATAGAGTCTAGACAACCATTCACGGCCCCGGCCCCGATTGTTATATAGCCTCTATTGTCTTAATTAACCATTTTAGCTAAAATGGGAGCAGACAAATCTTTTCTTCTCTGTTCCACCCCTCCTCTGCTGCACACTCATGCAGACAAACACACAACCGAGTCAAGTGCTTTGATTTAAAAAAAAAACACAACAACAAAAAAAAAATCCCTCGGCATATACACACACACCTTCTTTTGGGGAGATCTTTGCAAGGTTCCTTGAGAAAATCACTTGCCAAACAAGCAAGGGGAGAGGGGCTAGTTGGAGGTGGGGGGAAAAAAGAAATGCAAATCCTGACGCAACATGAATGGGAACAAATGGGTTGATTCTTTTAATCTCCTAATGTGCTTAATAAAGCATTATTGCAATGCAAATTTTATTTTAATGCTGTACATATTTTATTTGACATGCTGGTAATTTTAGTTGGCTGAACAATCCACCGCTTTGTTTTACCGAGTTATTTCTGTTTGGGGGGATAGTTTTGAGGGTATCATGGGACTTCTGCCAACCGATACCCCTTGGGAATCTCTGCAGTACACCCTTCAGAGGCTTAAGCTAAAAAAAATAAATAAATAAGAGGGCTAAATTCTCCTCTCATGACCCCAGCAGAAACGCAGGAGCGATTCAGAAGCACTTCTCCCCCCACTTTCTGAACCCTCACAAGCCCCACAGCCTCTTTTCTCTCCTCCCACCGGTTGCCTTCCTGCCCGCTACATCCCATTTACACCGATTTCACGGGGTTTCAGTGGAAAAAGCCCAAGCAGCAAAGCAGGCAGTTACCCTCACCGAGGACTCAGCGGGAGCCTCTGCCCTGGGTGCCCAGGGAAGGTGCATCGGTGGAAGAGGACCTCGGTGCAGAGCCCTGCCCCGTCCCGGGACTCTCCAGCCCAAGCCAAAGGCAGGGCAGAGCCTTTCATCCCCCCGTCCAGCCTTCTCTAGGGTGGGTTTGGGATTTGTCTGCTCTGAAGCGTGCCTGCCCCTTCAGAAGGCGTTCGCGTGAGACAGTCCCAGTCCCCGGCCCACGGTCTGCACGTTGCTGATATTGCCCCTTCCGCACCATAAGGCAAAATTGGGCATCTCGGCACAGACACCACAGAGCTGCCCCAGCTTCCCCTAAAGAAATCAGGGCTTTTTTACAAACATTTTGAGAGCCAGCCTTGCCCTGAAGGGGGGGAATCTGCCTCATTTTATGCCAGTGTGTCAAGGTACAAACCTGATTGCAAAAGAAAGAAATTAGTGACAATTATAATCATCATGCCGGGCTGCAGCTCTCTAATAGAAAACTGTCATTTTGGCAGGATAAATGCAGCTCAAAGAGCTCTGTAAAACAAACATAGATGTGTGCAAATGTGCAAGTTTGTGAATGCTCCCAAGTCCACTGAGAAAGGGTTTTTTTGCAGCACAGAGCTGAGCAGCAAACTGCTCCCCGCATGTAGTGAACCCAGGGACCACCCTGCTCCCCCACGGAAACCCCAAGAGATGAGCTGAAGGGCAGGGAACAGCCCTGTGGAGCACTTCAGGAGACAAGAGGCACAGAAAAGGGATGCAAAAGCCTTTACTAAATGCACTTGTGGGGTCCTGGAGCTGGAGGCCCCCGCAATAGAGTCTGCAACCCCTTCCCATTTCACTGATCCTCTCCCGCCGCAGCATTTCACGAGGGCAGGGGGTGGAGGCACCGCTCTGGCGATGGGCTCCTCTGGCAGGATGGAGGGACGGGGGCCAGATCTTTTGCAAAGACCTTGAGTGCAGAAGAAGCGTGCCTCACTGCAAGCCTGGAAATCCAGACCCCAAATCTGCGTGGCAGCAGATTTAGGAGCAGGCAGGGAGCGCTCCCCATCCTCCCCTCAGCCCTACAGGCGTGCGAGCCTTTGCTGCAGGAGGCGTGGAAACCAGGGGCACGAAGAGGGTCAACGGTCTTCCCTTCACCTCTGGGGAAGATTGATCCCTCCACAGTTAAGCAGAGCAGCTCAGAGATGGTGTCAGGAAGCCTTTCAGCTGCTGATCACCAGCAGGGAATGGCTGCAGGAAGGATTAAGGGGATTAATGTGGTCCAGGAGCTACTTCGGAGAGGTTTGCCACAGCCGAGAAAGCTGGTCTGCAGGGCAGGGAGGGCCAAGCAGGGACCCTTGCCTTTCCCGGGGGAGAAGAGAGTTTGCAAGTCGAGAGAGGTCCAAGCTGTGGCCTGGCCCTTAAAGGTCCTCCCCCAGGACCTGCCGCAGGCGCGCAAACCCACTGAGCTGGCATCCCCCCAGGATGCAAAGAGCAGCATTTCTGGGGCGAAAAAGCCAGTTCTGCCTACCCACGTTCACAGCCAGGTCTGCAAATTCCCCAAATCCCATCTCCCTTCGTTCCTACAAGGCACACGGGAACAAGGACCACAGAGACTTCACGCTATGAGCCCTCCTGGGGCTACCTGAGGGCACGAGACCCCTCGCGCCAGCTTGGCCTCCAGCCGCTTGCAGCCAGCAAGTCCAGCTGCGCACCCCTTCCCACCCACGCCACCTTCCCTAGGGCACTCCAACCACTGCAAAAGCCACTTCATTGAGGTCTTCCAGAAGAGCAGACCCTACATAGATGATCGGGATCATCAGCACCCTCGGTAAAACCTTTAACATCGTCCTCAACAAGAAAACAGCCAGAACCTTAAGCACAAACAAATAACAGAGGCCAACCTAAGAGCTGAGATGCGGGCGGACCAGCGCCGGCAGGGATGGGCACCGAGGCGCGGGCGGACCAGCGCCGGCAGGGATGCGCACCGAGGCGCGGGCGGACCAGCGCCGGCAGGGATGCGCACCACAGACCTGCAGCAAGGTCAGAAGCTGAGATGGAGGTAAAGAGAAACCAGAACCCTGCCGTGCCCTCCCTTAAATAGAGCAGCAGCCCCGGCTGGCCCCTGCCCTCGTTGCTCAGGGGTCTCGGGTGTCGTCTCCTCAGGCCCATGGGTGGGACCACAGCTGGTTTCCACCACCCAGCTGCTCGCACTCCGCTTGATGCCCACCCGGCTGGGGTGCAGGAGGGACCTACAGGAGGTGGAGCTGGGAGCTTGGTGCATGATCTGACCGTCACCTGCATGCTCCAGCCACCACGTGTGCTCCAGCCATCACACGCGTGCTCCAACCGTCGTGTGCACGCTCTAACCATCACACACGTGCTTCAGCCATCACATGCGTGCTCCATCACGTGCGTGCCCCATCACGTGCATGTTCCAGCCATCACATGCACGCTCCAGCCATCACGTGTGTGCTCCACCCATCACATGCACGCTCCATCACGTGCGTGCTCCACCCATCACATGCACGCTCCACCCATCACGTGCACACTCCAGCCATCACGTGCACGTTCCAGCCATCACGTGAGTGCTCCATTAATCACAACACACTCCAGCCATCGCGTGCATGCTCCGTCCAGCCAGGCCAGGCTTAGGGAGGGCACGGACAAGACCTACGCCCTGGAAAGGGGCTGGAGAGGTCCAGAGGATGGCAAGGGTGTCATTGCCTCTGCACAGCGCGCTAGAGTCTTCATCTTCGTTAAAGCCTCCAGGCATGCTCTTAATGTTATCTCTCTAATAATAATATTTCATCCGCCTTATCTGATTAGGTTAGGCTCATTTGATTTTTGCAAAACACCTTTAATCACCTTGCAAATTCCCCATCGTTATAAACGGAGCCACCACAAATATTTTCAGCAATCCAAGTTTTATTTTCAGCAATCCTTTTTTTTTATATGAAAGAAAGGCAGTTGTAAAAAAAAAATAATTTTAAAAATATGAACAAGACAGAGGCTGAGAAAACATTAACAGGGCCCTGTGCTTTCTGCTAAAGTGCCTTCATTTCATTATCATTAAATTTGCCTAGTAATTAGATTTCGGTGCATGAATATTTTAAAAAAATGTAACAGACAGGCTGTCAAAAAAAAAGCACGACAACATCAATTCGATAATTTTTTAGACAGAGACATTCATAAGCAATTAACACAGATTTCCTGGGTTTGGAGACTTTTTTTCTTTCTTTTCTTCTTTTTTTTTTTTTTCCCCTCCAGCCTTGTGTTATTCACCTGAAATCAAAAGAAAAAGAAAATCACTGTAAACATCAGCACTTCCATTTCTGCTGATTTTTTCCTGGTTTGCCAACATGCTGACATGATCCCAGCGCCGTTTTTCCCTCTCGCCGGCCGCGCGGAGCCCTCGCTTAGCATGCTCCGGCGCTCCTCTCCCCCGCCTCCCACCCCAGCTTTGCTAAACAGAAGCCGGCGCGAGGTTGGGTCATCCATCAGACCTCCCCACTCCTGCAGGACCAGATTAAATTAAGGTTGCATGAAGCTTCTGTCTTGATCTTCAGGCATTTCTGCTGAAAACAGTGATTTTGATCACTATTTGCATAATTGTACAGTTACGTATTCACTGGGTCCCTAATTATACGATCTGTGTTCGACACTGCTCCAGACGGGGAGAGGCTTGCGAGGGGCATACTAAACCGGCTGCTCCGCAGTTATCCCCCGCACCCCCGGGCCTGATCCTGGCTCCAGGCGAGCTCGAGTACGACCCCCTTCCCACAGCTCCTCCCTGCAGGCTTGTGACCACCAAACCGCGGTGGGGACAGCCCCGTGCTTGCCCTCCCCACCCGACTTGTGTGTGAGACACGCACCGAGAGCGACGCCAGTCCCCAAAAAAGAGGGGCTGTGGTTGGGATGCCGGCCCCTGCTCTACAGCTACCCAAACGACCCCCTGCAGAGCCGCCATCCTCCGACTGTCACCCGAAGGCGCGCAGTCGAGGTGCAGCACCACGAGCCTCCCTCTTGCCCGTGCCGCGCATTTCCGACAGCACCAAAAGGTAGATGGGAAACAACATAGTCCCAAGGTTCCCCCTTTTTTTTCCCCCCGCCTCCTCAACGGCCCCAGAAGAACCTCACGTGCCAGAAAGAAATCCAGCCCGAGGATTGCTGGAATGATTCAAGCTCTGAGCTGTTTTGGAGGTGGGGGTAGCACTGGGTAGGTTCAGTCCGTGCCTGGAACCAGCCCAGACCCCAGACGGCGTTTCCCACCTGACTGATGCGGTGCCACCGTCCCCACGGACATGCCCCGGGAGGAGCTGGTTGCTCGCGGTCGGCTTCTTGCGCTTGGGTTTAGTCCTGAATCAGGACCAAACACTTGGAATAGTCTAGAAAAGGGGCCTCTTTCCTCTGCACATCCCAAGTCCTTAAGAAATCAAGTCCGTATTTCAACTGAGCCCCCGAAATGCCGAAAGCCCGGCCAGACCCCAGCCTTAGGTCTGTGCTCTCTTACAAGAGCAACATTTTGCAGTAAGCCCCGCCTGGGACAGCTGATTGCAGACAGGTAGCCAAAAAGATCTTTGCAGGTCTTAAAGAGCATGCACCAGAGCCAATAAGCGTGTTGGGAAGAGAAAAGAACAACAACAAAAAAACCCCCAAACCCCAATTATTTGACCTAAACACAGGTGGATGTTAAAAAGCTGTGTCTATGTTATTCTTTATTATTGCTGTCATCGTGACCATCATCTCGGGCAAATTAAAAATACACAAAACAGCCACACACAAAGAAAATCCTAGACCTCAACTCAGGTCATGCCTTCCTAAAATCTCCTTTGCAAGGTTTTATCGGCAAGAGCAGGGAGTAGAAGCAGTTGGTACAAGCAGCTGAAAGACCAAATCAAAAGCATGTGAGCAGATTAAAGAATCAATCTCTCCGTTTGATGCAGAGGAAATCCCACTAATTATAAAGAAGGGGCTTATTTCCTGGAGTCACTCTGTTTGAAGTCATCAAAACTAGTAATACTTAATTACTCTACTTTATGGAATATATAACATCGAGCCCCTTCTCCCACTCGCCAGTCCTCTGATGCCATTGCTGGCGCTGGGGTTTCCAGGGGGTTATGGTGATGTTCCTCCCGTACCTGTGCACTTATTTATTCAAATGAAGCCCTTAACAGCCCTCACACGAGCCTGCGGGGAAGCATTTAAACGTGCTTTAAAAGGAGGTTATAATGAAAGAAAAAAATCCAGAGCGATTTAGCCATGCAAGCTACCTGGCTATTATTGCAAACGTGTGTGCATTGTGTGCACGCCGTGCCAGCAAACACCTTCACCATCAGGTATTTAGAATTAAGCAAAGTGAAGGTATTTGCCTCATCCTAATCCTTGGAAAGGGAAGGGGACCGGCAGTGGTGTTACTGAAACACGGCCTCCCCCAAGGCCTTTGGACCTTGCTGAGCAATCTTTGAATGCCCAAGTAAAGAGAAGAGCGAGCAGCCAGCTTTTGGTTTGTGGATGCATCTAGATTACATCCATAGATGGGGGGGGGGGAAGAAAAAAACATTCAGGTATTCTGAGGAAAAGAAAGAGTGACAGGTAGGGACGGGATCTTTTCAGAACTGGTATAAAGATATTTAATATCGAGGACTGCCTGATTTTCCTCATCTCTCTAGGTGGCTGTAGGGCAAACCTGGTCAGGATGTGCTTTGCTCGAGGGCCAACAACTGCCAGTCCCATAAAACACCCCGCTAAAGCTCGAGTTTCTGGAGCCAAGTGATTAACATGGAGGGGAATCATAGCTTCCTTTAAAAAAATAAATCAATAACCATATTTTTACAGGTCGAGAGAAACCTTGAAAAATGTGACCCAAGAGATACCGGCAGGAAAAGGCAAGTAAGTTCATTTTTATTAAGTCTTGCCATTCTTGATGCAATCTCAAGGGCAGCTGAATACTCCCGAGCGCATCCCTGGCGCTGAAGCTGCTCCCAGGACCCGAGTCCTCAGGCAAAGCCATCCCTGCCAAGGGAGCGAAGCCCACGGGAGCAAAACCCTCGTCCACGATGAGATTAGGCTCTCTAAGCCCACCACTCGTCTAAAGGCAACCTCCAGGGAGCAGGTTTCATGAAGAGCTGCCCGTTTCCGTGGCTGGGGAGCGCCAGGACACCCCAGGTTTGGGTTTGACTTGCTCAGCCCTGGCTGTTTATGAGACTTTTTCCAAATTGCTCTCTTTTTCCAACTAAGCTGGTAAATTTTGGAGGGGAGAGATGGGAGCACACCTCTTCCTTCATCACCTACACACACCTACTTGGGTCTACGGGTGCTACACAGACATCACTATTACTAGTAGCTAATAACTCTTGCTGCTCCATCCTGGAGTTTCTCCCAAATAACTGAGACCAGCTGGGGGAGCGCAAGGGAGACGCGGAGCTACGTGCCGCTGTTTGAAATTCTGCACATAGGAATGCCGCTGTGGAGTCATGAGTCTTCACAGACAGGAACTGGGGGTGGAAAGGGTTTGGGGTTTGGGTTTTGGTTTTTTTTTTTTTTTCCCCTAAGACGGAAAGGGAAGAAATCTGCTAAGCCCAGGTTTGACCTGACTGGGAAATGCAACCGGGCTCCACGCAAGTTCAGCTGGCCCTGAAAAATCCCTTTCAGGATGTCTGAGCTTTGTGAAAACACCAAGCCAGAGCACACCTCTAAAAACCCCTCTACCTGCACAAGGACCCTTGCGATTTTGCTGTCGGTGGGGGAACGGGTGAGTGCCATGCTCAGCAGCATCCGCACCGCAGGGGTCGGCGTCTCACCGCTCCTTCTGCTCTGGGCTCAGGCTCTTGCTTGGTGGTTTTTTGCAGATAAGGTCCCAGAGACGCCCCAGCGCTGCTGGGCTGTGCAGGAGGATGGATCCCCACAGACCTGGGGGATGAGAGCTCAGTTTCCAGCCCAGTGACACATCTGCTCTCTGTCCCAAATACTGCATGGCCCCACTGAGACTTTCTCTGCTTGGGGTTCTCCTTTTGAGAGCGAGCATCCACCTGGAGAGGCACAGCTCGGGGCACTCCTCGCTCTGTCTTTTACATGCTTGCATAACATGCATCAAAGTAATATTTCCCCGAGCAACGCAGGGAGCATTCCAGCATTTAGCCCCTTGCAGGTGATGGGAATAGTTTGAGCTGGCCCTGAAATAAAACTCTCACATCTCGGTCCCTCTGGAACTGAGCAAAACCCAAGATGAACCTATCGCTGATATTTTTTTGCCTTGCCTCTTCAGCTCTAAGGTATCAAAGGAGGAAAAGAAGGATCCGCTGCGAGGTGAACGTCCCCGTCTTTGCTGGCTGGTAAGAGAGCAGCAAGAAAGGAATTGGATTTTATCCAAAGAGGTTTTCTAGGGCTGGAGACATTCTTCCCTGTAATCTATCACGGCCACAGGCAGCAGCAAGGAGCAGACCCAGGTCTGAGCTCCAGGTCTCAGCCACGAGAGCGATGACCTGCTGCGGGTGGGAAGGAGCCCGGGCTGCATCCCCCGCGGGGACGGGGGCTCTGGGCAGACAGACAGACTTAACCCCGGCTCTGGTTCTAGCCCTGTCCCGCGCCGGCGCTCCGTGCAGTGCTCCGAACAGCAGAATACAAACTGAAGGTTTGGGCGCTGCTCCTTCGCACGCTGCCCTGAGGCCACAGGCGATGGACGTTTTCCCTGTGCAACCTCAAAACAGGGATGCAGGCTCAAGCGGAGGCGATGTCTGTGCCTGAAAAATAAACACATCTGCAAGACCTAAACCTTTCTGTAAGTTAAACACGAGGGCTTAAACGCTCTGCTCAGAGGGGCGTGGGAAGGGGGTCCTGCTCCCTGTTGGCTCTCCCCGGAGGAAGGGGCGAGCAGGTCCCCACCGCCGCCGTCGAGCGAGGACCTCGCCGCAGCCCGGCCGAGGTCTGTTTGTCACTTTTCCTTCATTATTTGCAGTTTGTACACAGGCGTCATTAGGGATTCATTCGGTTTCCCTAGCAGCAGGCATTAGTCTGGCTTCCCTTTCCCCCTTCTCTCGCCAGCGCCCTTTATTTTTAGTGTCTTATTTACAGTTTGACAGAGTAACTGTAACCCTTGCAAGCTACTCCAGCGGCTTTAATCGGGGGAATAATGGGTCCTGTCTGGCGATGAATAGAATTTAGGGGACAGATTGTTCCACACTCGCCCGGTGGGGTAATTTATTTATGTGCGCACTTGTCAGGAGGAGAAAGGGACGGGGGATCTGTATGCACCGAGGACACTGCCGGCACTGAAAGGGAAGGGAGAATGGAGCCAAACGCCCCAGATCCCGCTGCCCCCCCCCTCCGGCAGCTGAATGCCTCCGGTGGCCGTGAACTTGGAGGGGCCGAAAGCCCCATTCCCAGGCCCTCGGCACGTCAGCGGGGCCGCCGAGCGGCTGGGCTGCCGGCAGCGGGCCTCGGGGCTCCAGATGGGTCCGGCCATGGCGGGCAGCCCTCCCCGGCACTGCCCCGCATAGCCGCGGCGCGGGGAGCACGTCCCATAGCAACGGTACAGTAGCAGGAGCACAGCGGGGGTCTGGGAAGAGAGGCAAAGCCCTCGGAAAAATACAGGATGGGTCCAGACAATGGCCCTCTCTCATATCATAAATTACACGGCGGCGACAAAAGGGGACGGATCCTGCCCTCTCCCCCGCTCCCACAGCCTACGTGCTTGCTGGGTGCCGGTGGGCATCGCTGGGCACGGAGGCGGTGGCGGCACAAGGGAGAGGTGGTGGTATTCCACCTCCCAGCCCGTGACATCTCTCTTTCCCTCTTCCCCCAAAGCGCAGCTCCTTCGCTCCGCAGCATCCCTGCTTTCTGCCCCGGCACGCTGCCTGAGCACGCACCGCCTGGGCACCGGAGCGGTCCATCACACCGTGACTGCGGTCCCTCAGCCGACGCTGACCATGCCCAGGATCGGGGAGAAACGGCTCCCGGTCCAGAGGTGGGATGTTCCTCCTTCTTCTGCTCTTCAGAGAAAAGGCTCTTTTGCTCCTTTTTCCTCTCTGTGGCTCAAGGCCAGGAGCATTTTGCATCTAGAGCCAACAGCAGCAACGTCTCAGCTCCGCTTCTCCCACGAGCTTTTGCCCGTCGACGGCTGGGGCGGGAGCGGGCTCCATCGCTGCCGTCCCTGGGTTCCCGTGCAAAGCAGGGCAGCGGGATCCACTGAGCACCAGGGCTACCTCAGCCAGGCAATGGTCCCCCTTAGCAGAGAGGATTCACCCCGCAGAGACCCCGAGAAGAGGCGGGACAGACATGCAGGGGTGTCCCTTCGCACCCACAACTGCCAGGCAGCATCAGGCTAAAAGAGAAGGGGGGCTCGGGTTGAACCCCCCCGGACCCAGACACGGAGGTGCTGAAGCTCCACCAGGATTTGTTGCTGATGTCCCTTAAACGTCTCCCAGCTTGGTCTGGCTCCCACCTACGCTTGGCACCTTTCTTTTCCAAAAAAGCCTTAAAGTTAGTGTGTAATTACACTTTCTACCTAAGCGAAGACCCTTTTTAAGTTGCCAGTGTGGCAGAAAGACAGCCCTGGTCTGGCTACACACTTTTTACACCCATGTAGCCGTTTTGGCTGCGGGGGGATTTGCCTTCACCGCTCTGTTGGTAGAGTCAGGAATGAAACCACCATGGCCGCAGACTCCGATCCCTGTTAGCCGCAGCCACGTCAGGACAGAGCATCTTTCGTTTCACCAGTTTAGCAGCGTACTGGGAGAGACGCTTAGAGCTGGGTGAGCTGTAGGAGTCTGAGCGCAGGCAGACATCCAAGCAAGCACCCAGACCCACCGCACCCATCCCAGGTTCCTCTCCCGCGGGTGAGGATGCTATAGGGACCACGGTTTCTGGCTACATTAGACTTCAAACCGTGCAAGCAGCGAGGATGGCGTAGGAGGACTAAAGCCGACAGAAAGCACGAGGGTGTCGTTGCCAAGGCCATGGTGCAGAGAAGTACAAAGTCTTCTCTGGATCTCCGCGGGCCGGACGACGGCCCCTGTGGTGCTCCTGGCATTTCTCCGCCGCTGCCGCGGGACCAAAGGCGACGCGCTGGCTGCTTTGGGAGCAGAGGTCTGACCGACGGCCCCCCGCAGCCCGGTCTGGCGGCTGGGGAGAGCTCCCAACCAGCACGAGTGCCTGGGCGTGCTGGAGCTGGGCTGCACGGGGAGGTCTAGCGAGGTGGGGACAGCGTCTGCCCGGACGCAGGGACAGGACCTCACCCCCAGAGGCCCCCCCCACCAGCTCACAGCCGAGGGACGCACTCAGACCAAGAGCCTATTCCAGGGAAGACCTTCCCCTTGGCAGAGAGATCAAGACCTCTCCTTGCTCGGCTGAACTCAAGCCAAGGCAGGAGCCCTTGCATACACTTAAAAAAGGCAAGAAAACGCTCTTTGCACCGGAAACCCGTGGGGCTTTCGCTGCCCCGCGCCGTGGGCAAGCGCTCTGACGGGTGCGGGCAGCCCAGCTCCCGGGGGTCGAGGGCAGCCCCTGCTCCGCTCTGTCCTGCCGCGAGAGGAGAGCGGTGACGATCGGCAGCAAGACCTGTGGCACGATTGCGTCGGGCCTGGGGGGGGAACCCCCTCGTCCGGGTACAATGACTGTCTATTCTGCTGATCACAAGCCTAATCCTCTTTGGTTTTTAATTGGCATTTGGGCTAAGCTGATTTAAACCTCTTCACCTTGTTGGGTCCCCCCCTCTCCATTTCTTTCTTTTCTTGGGGTTTTTTGTTTTGGTTTTTTTTTTTTTGGACCAAATAACAACGCTGCCATCACCAAGTCCCCGGCACAATGACATCTTTGTGCGAGGGCGAGAGGAAAGGGGAAGGGAGGGGGAGAAGGGAAATGTGCTGAATCCACTCGGAAACAATGCGGAGTTTGTGATTCAGAGTTGACCACTGGCAAAGGACCTGCTTCAGCTGCGCCTCATAATAAACGCACTGTCCCTTCCCAGTCCCTCTCCCCCTGCCCATCACCTCCACCTCAGGCCAGCTGCCCACTGGCATGGGCTCTACCTGCGGCCCCCATCCCTCGACGGATGCGACATCCCCGCACCCTGATGCGACCCGCCGGAGCGGTAGCCACATCCCACCCCGGTCTCACCAGCGAGCTGCCCACGGGGTGATGCGCAACGGTGGGACGGGGACGTCCAGGTGTCTTCTCCGCCCCATCCGTCCCTGAACCGGTGCTGGTGCCCCCGTGCCGAAGCCCCATGCTGGCTGGCAGCCCCAAGCAGCCTTGGATGGATGCTGGTGCAAATCACGATCTACGTCCAGGCCAGGGTCTGCTGGCAGGAGGAGGAAGAGGAGGAGGAGGAGGAGGAGGAGGGTGCACACAGGATCAGCCATGGTGAAGGGCTTCTGCTGAGGGTCCTGCTGGCAGATCCTGCACGGCCGGGGTCTCCTGGCTTTTGGAGGGTGGGTTTTTTTTCCATATAGCCACCACTCCTGGGTTCATGTTATAGTGAGCCCATCTGAGTTAAAAACAAAAGCAACAGAAACACCTTATCTTTCCATTTAAAAGACAAAAACCTCACCAAAGAGCCCCAAAGGAGCCTGTTGTTCCTGCGGAAAAACACCTCTTGCGAGGTTTGAGAATTGCGAGTTAACAAACCCACGATAACAGAAGTTAAATACAGAACAAAATCAACGGTTGTTCGAGACTTCAGGCCAAGTGGGCGGCATGGAAGGTGCTGGCGACCACAGAGTTTTTGGCCCCTCTTTTACCCCGTAACGTGGTCACCGTGGTCTCGCACCAGTCCCCAAGCTTTTGCTGTAGGGACACTCAGCCCAACCTGGTGGCGTGCCAGTGCTAGAGACTGCCCAGTGTAAGAGCTTATGGAAAGCCTTTAAAATAGATATAGATATAGATATAAAAATAAATCCACTTACCGGGGAATTCTCTGCAAATTTTCACCAGGGCCAGAGACCCGCGATTCGCCAGCCAGACCATGAGCAGAGCATCACGTAGGGCGAACCCACACTCCTCCCTGGCAGAGAGAGAAAGAAAAGAGGATGGGAACGTGTTAAATGTCAGCCCCGTCCTCCCCTGCCTGGATTACACCAGAACAGGGAGATTACAGCCACGTTTCTGGCAGAAGAGGGGAAGGAGGAAGAGAAGGCGGTTGGAAAATTCTCAGCATCCTTGTAACTGTGCCCGTTTCCAACACCAAGCCCTGTGGAAACGCCCCGGCGGGTCTTCAGCCTGGTAGGGAGCGAGAGGAGCCGGAGAGTGCTCCGGAGGGATTTGAAATAGCGGAAAGCTCTCCTTGCACCGTCACCGTTCCTTGTCCCCGCCAAGCATGGTGCCAGTCGGCGTCCTGCTGTGGTCACGGTGGCAATCCTGCCAACCCCAAGTACTCAAGAATTACGAGGGAGGACCAAAAACTATAAATCTAAGTCCAAAAAACCACTTGTTTTGTTTTGTTTTGTTTCATTTGCCTTCTGGGGAGCTGTGTTCTCCAGGCTTCCCTCCCTGCCCAGGGCGGTGGCTGCTCTGCCAAGGACACTTGAAAGCCAAAACCAAACCCAGCAGCGCCCTGCGACCGGGGCGGGGGGATTTATCCAGACGCCGAGAAAGCCGGGCTGCCCCGAGTGCTTTGCCGTGGCCGAGCCAGGGGAGACCCATCACCGGTGGGAGCTGCATCGAGGGAAGACGCTTGGATCAAATGCAGAGTGGGGAGCCCGACGCGATGCATCCCTGTGACCTTGACCCCAGCGCTCTCCGGGGGTTTCCCCTTGCTGATGTAGTAGGAACCAAGCCGGAGACCCCCAACACCGGCAGCACCCCAGCCTAAAAATAACAAAACCGAGCAGCCGCGCCCCTCGTGCTGCCAGCCGCTGCTCCGTATTGCTTTGGAGCATCCTTACGGAGTTATTTTTTATTTTAATATTGTATTAATATTCACTTTATGTATTTTTCATCTGTATAAACTCTGCTTTAATCCACAGCTATTCACAAGCTACACATCGATTTAAACACCCAGTGCAGAATTTACTTGGCTTGTTTAATAGAGGAAGGCGCTTGGGCCAGAGAAAGAGCCTTTTCTCCTGCCCATTAGTGCCATAAATCTTTGATAACGCTACAGAAATCAGAGAGACAATCCGATTCTGTGGAAATTAAGTAAGTGATGGAGAGCGAGTGAGTGGCACTGGTGGGAGCAGAGCAGGGATGCCCAGACCCGTCCTCTCCTGCCAGCCCCGTTTCCGACCCATTAATGTGCCCCAGCCCAGGGTAAGAACAAGAAAAAAGGAAGGGGGGCGGGGGGGAATATCCCCCGGCGTGGACCAAAGGTTATAAATAAAAGCAGTGAGAAATCAACTAAGTAGATGCAGCTTAGCGGAATAGTTAAGAGCCTTAGTGCATTTTTGCAAGCTTTAGGAAAGCATTTCCCATTCCTGAATAAGCAAGTTTGTCAGGCGGAGGGGAGCGCGTGGCTGCGCACCCTTCGCAGCTCGGGCCGGATCCTCCGGTGGGGCCGGGGAGACCCTGCAGGCTCACAGGGACCCCGCTCTGCTTTGGGTTCAAAGCATCGTTGTCCCCAGGGGCAGCGGCCGAGGCCACCAAAAGGGATACGACAGTGACGGTCACCCCTTCCCCGGTCCCGTCCCGCCTTACAGACCCCACCAGGAACCAGGATCGAGCCGAGCAGCGCTTCCCCGCGGGGACGAGCCCAGCCAGGCATGTTTGGGGCTCCTGCATCAGCCCATCAGGGAAAAAAAAAAAAGGTGACTTATTTTTCTTCTAAGGATAAATTTCTGGTTATTTTTAATCTGCTTTCAAAATTCCCATCGCACCAGGGTTTAAACTCACTCGGCATATTTAGACTTTTAAGTTTCTAGGTCTCATGGCAACAGAGGGATGGGGAGAAACGAAAAAGAACAACAAACCCGGCCTCACGTAACACCAAGATTTTCACCTAAACCACAAGCCTCTCGCAACGGGATCTTCAGCTAAAAACACCCCAAATTATTTCAGGCGCTGTAGTAAAATTAACCCGTTCACACCCCACCAGGTTGTATGTTGTATAAAGTGATTATTTCCCCCCCCCCCTCCTAATGCAACAAA
>JAVKLA010000088.1:12509798-12545847 GCA_034782735.1 Sagittarius serpentarius
GGGTCCGGGGGTGGCCGTGGCCGGGCTGCCCCTGCTCCCCGCGCCCGTTTCCTGGAGCAGCGGCAGGAACGCAGGGAATGCTCCGGTGACGTCAATGCTGACATTCACAGGCCCTGCCAAGCTCCGCGCCGCCACGGCTGCTCCCAACAGCTGACGTGGGGGCGGCCTCGGGGTGGGGGGGTGGGGGGGACAGGGGCCGCGAAGGTGGCTGGGGGCCACGGCACGACGGCCCCTTCCCCTCTGCCTTCGAAGGAGCAGCAAAGCTCCGCGTCGGCGGCTGCAAAGGCCCCAGGGAGACGCCAATCCCGTGAGCTGCCCTGGCAGGGTTTGCTCTGGAGGTGCAGCCAAGGAGAACTTTCCCCGGCGCTGGCATGGCTGCTGCCCGGCACAGGGAAAGGGTTATTCCCAGGAGCGGCGGCGGTGCAGGGGACGGGGGGCCGTGGTGCTGCAGAACCACGTCTGGACCAGCCCTGTCCATGCAACCGGTGGAACCCAGGCTCCAATTTGGTCTTAACCGGGGCAACGCCGAGCTTCACCCTCCTCCTCCGCGCTGTTGGCTGGAGCCCCACCATGACAAGCCCCCGAGGGGGTGGCGAGCCATGCTCCCGCTGCACGGCCACCTTCCTCGCTCCGCCTCGCCCGGGGACGGACGGCATCCACCCTGCTAAGCCCTGGACCGCAGCCCGCCCTGCCCCAGCCCGCAGCAGCAGTGCCGGCAGCGGCACCCCGGGGGCCGTCGCTGCCTTTTGGGTTGTACCTACGCAAGCTCTGGCCCCCAAAACCTCACCCTGCAGACAGCGGAGGCAGACCGTGGGGAAGGAGGTATTATTAGCGCATTTTATAGCTGGGGAGCTAAGCCACAAGGTCTGAGCCTGGTTAGCACTGAGGCTCTCGCAGTGGAAACAGCCCTTAACGAGCTTTTTTCCTTCCAGTAAAGTTCCTTTATAGCACCCAAGCGCAACGAGGCTCAGGTGTAGCCCCACCTGAGGTCAGGGGAGGAACTGGTTGCAGCCTGGGGAGCTAAACGCAGAGCTGCCCAAATCACGGTCCTCAGCGGCCATCTCAGTCAGCCCCTTGATTTGCAGCTCTCCCGCAGACCCGGGGGAGATGCCGGCCCCCCTCCCCTCCTGCCTTTGGTCTCTGGGGTCTCCACTGAAACCAGCAGCCCCCAGCAAAGGCGCTGGCCTGGAGCTCCACGTGCCAAACCCTCCCAGCAAAACCTTCCCCAGCGCTTCTCCGTCGACCGATGGAGCCGAACGGCGAAGCAAAATCCTGTGTGACGCGTGGGGAAACCGAGGCAAGGAGCAGCAAACAGAGCCGAGGGCGCGGGTCCCAGCGCCTACACCACTTGCCGAAAGGCAACGGCTCCTCACTTACCCACGGGGCTCGGGCAGGCTCCGTTCGTGTTGTTCAGATCTCCCCCCAGCATCGCCCCTGCAAAGCAATTGGAAATACGGGGTCACCGTCCGCTCGGAAACAGGGAGAGCATCCCTCCTTTTGGGGGGGAGGAAGAGGGGGAGCACGAGGGAGGAAGGCAGAGGAAAATGAGCGGTGTTGCGTTCCCGGGGAGAAAGTCCTGGGCAAAATGAGCAGCATTCCTGGTGATCAGGTTGAGAAACATTACCCAGGCAGATCCGTTTCCTTTGGGAAGGAGCCAGGCGGCACAGGAGCCCGCTCCAAAGGAGGTGGCTTGGAAAACACTGCGGCTATTTTATTCCAAGCCCCTCTTTGGGGGACACGGGGCCGGTGCTGCCGGGGAAGAGAGCCCCAACAGCAAGACGTGAAACACTATCTCCCCTGTAATGTTCGCACCGAATGGAAACCATCCCTGCGCGCTGCCAGGACGCTGCTACAATTCGGCCTCCCACGGTCCCAACGCTTGGAAAGCACTGCCGCTCCCCGCCGCGCCGGGAAAAACCGTACCAGAGGTCTTTTTATCCCCAATAAACTCCACATTTTGCCTCGCCTGCAGGAAGATTTTATTTTTTTCTGCCTTGTTATTGAGTTATTTCTGAAAGCCACCTATTCACAGCCTGGGGCTGCCTGGCCACGCCACGGGCGGCGATTTCGGCCAACAGCCGGCACGGAGGCTCCGGAGCTGCAACCGCAGTCATCCCGGAGCCCTGGGCAGGGGAATGAGGAGCCTCCGATCCCAAACCCCACCTCTAACCACCGCCCAACCCGTCTCACCCCAGATGGGGAAACCTGAGACAGAAACCTTTTTTCCAGCCCCTGGCTCTCGGGTCTGGGCTTGCAGCGAGCCCCTGAAAGCGGGAGGAGTGCCGGAGGGCCGAGCCGCTGCCGTGCAGGCAAGCGCGTTTGCTCCCAACGCGGGAGCATGATCGGGGGTGGCGGTGGTCCCAAAAATATTTTACAGCTTGAAGAAGGGCAAGGTGACCCCCAAAACGTGGCAGCCGCGGCGCCGCAGCATCCTTCCTTCAAGAGATGGGGATGCGAAGCCGGAGGTCCCCATGCCTCCGGCGTCCCGGAGGAGGGACTCCCCCAGGATTTGGGGGCTGTGCCCTGCTGCGAGACCCCACCTGCACCCCAGACCCCAGCACCCACGCTGCCAAAGTGGGCTCACCCCCTCGGGTGAGTGATGCCGGCCTCGTTCCCAGCCCCGTAAACTCCCTTGGCCACCCTTGTCCCGCGCCATCCCCGAGCAGACGGCATCAGCCAGCGCCGAGATACCGACCCAGCGCTCTGCTGCCCATTTGCTTTGGAAACAACGCCGCAGCGCTCTGCTCTCAGCTCGAGTGCACTGCTAAAAAAAAAAAAAGGATTTAAGGAGAAAAAAAAAAGCTCTTCTAACATGCAAGGGCCTGGCTCCTATAAACAGGATTTCTTCCGTGTCCCAGGCAGCGAGTGAATGAGACGCAGATGGCCGGACTTGGAACACCTCTGCGCTCGCAACCGCGAAATTATCCCCCTTCAAACGAAAGGCAAGCGAGCAAGATGGAAACGGCGAGCCTCCAGCGGATTCTGCATTACAACGAAGCCGCTATTTTTTTCGGCAGAGGGGCCTGCGAGAGGGCAGGGGAGATCCCTGCAGCCGGAGCTCCGGCTGGCCGTGCCCAAGGAGGGCTCTGCCACCCAGCCTGGAGCGAGATGTTGCTCTGTGGGGCCAGTCCTAAAGCAGAAAGACCCCTCTCCCTCAGGTCTGGGGGCCTCATCTTGGTATCTGAGCGCTTCAAGCCACCCCCGAGACCGCGCGGGGAGAGCAGTAAGCAAACAAGCCGGCTTCGAACCCCGGCTCCGACTGCACCCCAGCCCAGGCACCTCCTTCTGCTCCTTTTGACCCAGCCACCCAACCTGCTTCTGGAGGCACCTCCCAGCCCTTCTCGCACCCCTCCGGCCCCTTTTCAAAGCCCCCTCCCCGCGCTCTCACAGCCCTGGGGGCCACAGCCGAGTGCCCTCCGCCCAGATGTCCGGGCAGTCACAGTCACCAGCTCTGCCATTTGCAGCCCGTGCGACTTTTACAGACCATCTGCGACAACCGAAATAGCAGGCAGGGGCTTTCTGCACGCTATTATTATTTATGATCGCACTGTGGGAGAGCCGGGCTGTGGTCACACGTCGTCGTCCGTGTCCCCCCCCCCACCACCACCACCACTGCAGGGGGGGACACGGGGGCCGAGCAGCTCTCCCCCAACCTGCCCTCCGCCACCCATCACCGGTCCCCGCTGGAAACGACTGCTCCCTCCAATCTGTCAGCAGATTCGCATGAGTAATCGCTCGGCGACCAACTGCAACCAGCACAGCCCGACGCAGAAAAGCCCTTTTTAGGCAGCAGTCCCGTGTCACCGGAGTGCCACCGGCGAGCAGGATGCCGGCAGCCACCCCCAAGCCCGGGAACGGCGCCGGGTGACTCATCTCCTTGCGCTGCCCAACCTCGAAACAGATCCCTGCGCGGATCCGGCTCTCCAAAAGACCTTGGTGAGGCGGGGCGGTCACCCCCAGTTTGGGGCCAAGGCCCAGACTGGGGGCACCAACCTCTGGCAGAAGGGCAGGAACAAGCACCCACAGGCAACAACCCTTCCAGGCTGCTCCTGCCACCCACGGGTGCAGGGACACGTCCCTCCCCTGGGCAGGGGACGGAGGCAGCAGGGGTGTCCCCTGCTTCCCGGGATGCCCCGTGCTCAGCGCTGCACGCACGCCCAGCAAGGCTCTCGCAAGGAGGATGAGGAGGTGGGAGTGTGAAGGGTCACGGCGTCGCTCACCTGCGCTGGCCGGCCTCTGCGGCAGCCCCGGGGACACCGTGTTTCTCTGCAGCGCCGGCTGCTGCGGCGAGAGGAGCCGGGGGTCCGTCAGCGAGGAGGTCACCAGGGACTGGGTCACCAGCGAGCTGCCCGGGTTGCTGAACTGCAGCGTGTTTTGGTTGGTCACCGGCACCGTCACCGGCATGGCGAAGTTCGGAGCGGGCACTGCGGACTGAACAGAGAGCAGGGGGTAAAGGGGAGCAGGCGCCGCCGGGCGAGGAGCAGGGGTGAAGTTCCTCGCTTTGCAGGCTCTGAGCAGGAGCGGGCCTGATCCTGCATCGCAGCAGCAACAACACCTCACTGCTGAAAAAGGGGGGACAGTCTAGGCCCCCCCCCAAGCCCCCATTTTGCTGCTGGCCTGTACTGCTGTGCTTGCACCCTGCCCACGCCGGCATCTCGGAGGGATGCACCAGAGCCCAGACCCCCGCCCCGGGCAGACCGGGAAGAGCGATCGGCTGTCCACTCGGACACATCAAAGCTTTGCAACCAGTTGCTTTGGTCTCGTTTTCAGGCCGTATTTATTTACCCCCAGTGTTTTCAGGGCAGCCTGCAGAGAGGTGGCTGGAAAAACTCACTCCAAAGCATGAAGGCGGGCAGCAGCATGGTGGTCCGCCCCCGCCAGCAGCGAGGGCGGCCGAGCTCAGCACTGCCCTTCGTCCCACCGCAGAGGCCAAGCAGCCCGCAGGGGTTTTACGAGGCCGTTCCTCACCCAGCGGGATGGGAAGAGCCCTCCCCAAGAGCGGGCAGTGGATCACCGGTTCAGGCTGGCACTGCTGCCGGCGGCCGAGCATCTGGGAAAGGCTCGTTTTGCTCCACACAGTCCCCAGGTGACACTGGGATCCATCCCGGCACCTCTGGGAGCTGCTGGGAAGGAGGAAGAGCTGACCCCAGGGAAGCAGGAGCATCGCTAAAGCCCTATCCTTGGCCGCAGGTCGAGGACCAGCTTCACCTCCCAGCGTCCCCGCTGGAGCCAGACTCGCCGTGATTATCCTAGCCGTCTGTCTTATGTCACTGATTTGCTCTTCGTTAACAGGAGCAGGCACCTGCTTAGAGGCTTTAGCAGGGGCTTTGCTAAAGTCCCACTTTAATTTGTTCAGGGCTGGAGAGGCAGAGCAGCCCAGCGCCGGATGGGACCGTCACGGGGCCGGAGCTGGGACCCCACAGGCTGCACCGGGGGGGGGCAGAGGGAGCCGAGCATCCCTCCATTGCAGCTGGGTGGGGGGCTGCTGCCCTGCGGCCCCCTCCCCTCCAGAAATCTGCTCCTAGATGGGTGATTTTCTTTTAGGGTAGAGGGGAGAACAGGAGGAGGGAGTGGGATGGTGCTCACCCACGCCTCGCTGCTGGCAACCCTTCCCACCAGCCTCTCAAGGGCATCCCGTCCTTCAGAGAGATCCCGTGGCCGCAGCCAAGCTCAGAGGATGGCGGCTCTCAGCCTGTGCCGTGGCACCGCTCCGAGGGCCGCCCGCCCGCCGTTCAAAGGGACCAGGCTTGGCGTTTCCCAGACCTTTACAGACTGCCGGGGAGAGCTGTAGCGCAGAGCCCTCCCTCTGCTCGGCCCCGGGAGCTTACTCTGCACGGCTGCAAAACGGCGAGGAGGAAGGTTTCTCGGGCGCTGCACGAACACCGAAGCAGGGTTGTGTAATAAATCACTGCAAACGCATCTGCGTGCGTGCACGTTCCCAGGAAGGGAAAGGAAAAGCTGACCCCTGTGCACCGCATCTTAAGCAACGCCGTGATAAAGCCGGGCGGTTGATACACCAACCGGAGAGCAGAGTTTTGCTTTTAATCCGTAATCTATCCCACCGCAGCTTCAAACAAGCGTCAGGCTGACGCTGCCCCGGCGTGCAGCGAGACGCGCGCCCAGGCCACCAGCTAAGTGGTCCCAGGTCCCCCCCGCCCCAGGGAGGACACATCTAGGGGAGGCGGCTTGCACATCAGTCCAAAATCTGGGGGGGGGAGGATGCACACGTCAGCCAAACCTCAACGATTTCTGTTTTCAGTCAAAGCGATTACAAACACCAAACGCAGAAGCCACGCCGAGGCCTCTCTTTAGCGAACAAGGCTGTTGTTAAGCTTCCCCGGCCGCCGAGTCTGGTTAGTTCTTGTCACACGCAAAACCAACCCAGCTGGTTAAAAAGGAAAAGCATCTTCTTCAACCGCACACGCTCCACCTGCATCACTCAGTCCCTTGCTGCACAGGGAGGTTTAGTGGGGGAGCCAGATGCTACGCCCTGACTACGAAGCGCCCAGCACCTGAATGCCACCAGCCGAAATGACTTGAGGGCGCAGACTGTTCCTTTACGGCATGTCTGGGTGCTGCCTCCGGCGATGGGAGCCTGCCTGGAGCCCTCCCCTCGCCGCGGAGAAATACAGATGCTAAGCAGCCCCTGCTTTCCGAGGTTGTTTTGCACCAAGGAGAAAGCTCTGCTGCCTTTTTGACCTATTTTGCACCGGTGGCAGGACTTGTGCGAGGCACCGGGCTGGGGGCGGGGGTGCGCATCCGGCCGGGGCCGTACCCCCGCCCCACGCAAGCCCTGCTGGGGTGGAAACTTGGGAGAAACCTCTGGGAAGATGAGGCCGAGCCAAGCCTTGCAGGAGCTAATCCTGCACTAAACCCCCCCCGGAGGGCTGGGGCTTGCTGTCACAGCAGAGCTGCGAGCAACCATCACTGCCTGCACCCCGTTTTGCTTTGTCTCCCCAGCTCTGCCGGAGCTCGGGGCAGCCACCCCCCCACTGAGATGCACGGGCTGGAGATGCAGATTTTGGGGTCCTTGGGAGGCTCCCGGAGCGACGCAGCGCTCACCTGCTGAGTCAGCAATATAAAGAGCCATGGATTTCACAAGACCTAATTCTCAAGAAAAGCCAGAATTTTAACTTGTGGGGGCTTGCCGAGCACAGAAGGGCAGATTTTTTTTTTTTTTGGGGGGGGGGGGTGTATAATTTTTACTGTGCTGCATCCATCCCTTGAAAATGAGCCTCCTTTCTGCTCCTGGCAGCATTAATTATGGCTGCAGCGACTCGGGGCTAATCCCTCTGAAGGAGCCTTGCCTGCATCAATAGTCTCTGCTCCCTTGAACTAACAACTAATTTGAAACGTGTTCCCCTCCTCCCCCCATCTCCTGACACAAATCCCTTTCAGCGCTGTCCTGATGCCACCCCGGTGACGGCTCCGGGATCACAGGCTAAAACCTCCCTGGATTTCTGCCACGGCCACCAGCTGCCCCCAGGGCTCGGTGGATTTGGGGGGAATTAATGCAGAATAGCCCAAACCGGACCGAGTCGTGCAGGCACGGGAGGAGCCCGGCACCCGCCGCCAGCTCGCGTGAACACTGGGGTCTTAACCCAGGCAAAAATCCTTTTTTTGGGGGAAAAAAGGGTGAAAAAGGAGGCCCTAATCCAGTATGTGCAGCAAAGGAGGGGGGAACAGCAACATCCTCCTGCGCCGCCCGGCCGGAGCCAAGAAGGCTCCGGAATGCCGGAGCTAATGGGAACGGTTTTCCTAAGGGTTGTTCCTGCTTCTCCGGGTGGGAAACAGGAGGGACCCTCAAGGCCCCTCGGGCGTCTCACCCATCAGCCCCAGGGCTGCATTCGGGGCTACGGGGGGCTGCGTGCATCGGCTCCCAAGGCACAGCACGGCTCCGAAGCAAAGCCATGCAAAACCCACCCCCGCCCCGTCACCTGGAGGCATCCGGGGAGGGGCAAGGGGGGGGCTGCAGACCACCAGCTACTCACTGCGAGCCGGTAACTCTGCATCATTTTATCAAACTCCTCATCAATCTTTTTATATTTCTCTTCCGTCTGCGGGGTCAACGCAAACACTTCATCCCCTTCCGGGCTCTCGCATTCCCTGTGCTTCTTGTTCAGCGCCTGTTACGTTTTGGGGGGGGACGGGGGGACACGGACAGACACGGAAGGGGTGTCGGGGAGGGATCAGGGGACGAGGTTGGAGGGAAATCGAACAGAAGAAAAACAAAACAAAAAAGAACATATAATGAAGGTTTTCCGGCCAAGGGGCAGGTACTTACACCGTATCGCTTGAACAGGATATCCAGATCCTCGCTGCCTTTACGGTATTTATCCTCCATCAAGGGGCTCTGGTCTATCGAGTCATCGCCGTCGGGCTCCGGGCTGTCACAGCCGTTAAAACCTTTCTTTCTTAACGTCTGAAAACACAACCGGGACAGTTTGAGATCTGGGAGTGGGGACGGGGAACACGGGCAGCCGCCTGAGACGGGCAGGTCCCCCCCCGCCCCAGAACATCCCATAAAGACGAGGACTTGCCCTTGCACAAATTAACACCTTCGTTGACCTCGATGGCGTTAAAGACTCAGGATCCGGCCCTCAGGTTTTGACGCCGGGGTGTCTCTAATTTAAGAATTACAACGGGGGGATGGATGGAGAGAAACTTCTTTGCTTTCAAAGGATCTGTTTACGCCGGAGCTGAATTTGGCCCCGTACCAGCTCAGACGCATTCGTCACCTACAATTACTACAACGACAAGGAGGGGAAATAAACCTTAATGATATCTGCTCTCCGGCTAAAAATAGGGAAAACCTTCTTACAAACAGGAAAATAAAACCCAAAATAATGAGCAAAACGCGGCTTGCCCCTGGCAAAAACAGGTGGGCGGCATTTACCAGATGCAAAGGTACCACCGCGAGAGCATCGCGCGAGCGGGCACGGGGCACGGCGATAGCCGGCGGGCGCCGGAGACGGCGAGCCCTGTTGGGGGTGACGCACGGGGGTGACGGTGACAACACCCGGGCAGCAAACCCCGCACCAAGACCAGCAGCAAAGTTCCCGGGCGCCGCTGCAGAGAGTTAACGATGCGACACCTCCTCCTTCGTTAACAGCAGCCCGGTAATCACACGTTCGGGCTATGCGCAGGGTATGGCGAAAACCCCCAAAGTTCCTCTTTCACGCTCAGTAGCCAATTTGCAGATTGCGTTACACATGCACATTTAATCATTCTATTTTCAAAATACCAAACGCAATTAGGCGTTATTATGGAACCATCACTTGCCAATTTATTTTTTTTTAGAAGTCAAAGCTACAGAATTTCCTGGAAGTCTTGATCTCTTTTCATGCCAAATTCAGCGGGGGGTGGGGGGAAGAGCCTTGACAATTCTCCTCTGTCTTCCTAAACAGTAACAAACATCCCTGTTTTGAGGCCAACGCGTACCCTGGAGCGGCTCTTCATCTACCTGCGAGCTCCGGGAAACGTGGAGCTTCGAGGGGAATTTTTGTTGGGAGCGGATAAAAACCGGCGACGTCTCCAGAAGGGCTGGCAACGCCGCGGGCAGGTTCTGCTCGGCATCGGTACGGCACCCCGCGCCGCACGGCTCTGCCTCTTCCCGCGGGTCTTGCTTGGCGGACGCTCGCGCCGGGTGGCGACGGTCAAGCAAAAAGAGGCACCAAACCCATCCCCCAGCCTGCTTTCCATCCAGTTGAAGCTTTCCGCAATATTTTTAATTAAAATTACTCCTTCGCGGTCGTAATCTTAGCACTCGTTACTTAGATTTAATCTGCAGAGGGGAGACGTCCTCATCCACATCCAGCTCCACCAGCGAAGGATCTGGCTCGCTCTTGACCACGGTGGCATCTGAAGCCCTGTTTGGTGTTACCAATAATTCCTGCTACCTAACAATTATTACCTAATTACCTAACAATAATTCCTGGTACTCCTAATTTGTGTTATTTGTTGTCTTTTTATAGAGAAGGGTAGTGGGAATCCCAGTCGCTGGCAGGAACGGGAGGTTCCCAGGGCTTTTTCTGCAGGTTCCCGAGGATTTTTCCCTATTATTTTTCTATTTTTGTACGCGTCCTTGGTTTTTTTTAGAATGGGCCAAAAAAAGGAACGGGTGCTGCCGGTGGGGGAGGAACAGCTTTGTTGGCTTTTTCTTTGGGAAACCACTTTTTGTGGATTTTTTTCCCGAAACCTTTTGTTTCGCCGACACAGCCGAAAGACGGAAAGTTGAGCCCTTCTTTAAAAAAAAAAAAAAAAAAAGTTTTTCCTCCTTCTCTTTCTCTTTCAGAGGCAAAACGGAAAAAGTTGTTCCATGAGCAGTGGAAGGGATGAAGCCGGGTTTCCTTCAGGCGCGGGAGAAGGGTGCCGGCTGGGGGGACTCTCCGGTGTCTAATAGGGGGCTGTGCCCACCTCGCAGCGGTCCTCTTTGCAGGGAGATGAACTGGATCTCTCGCCTCTGCCCTCCCCATCCCTGGTCGGGAAACGTGAAGGTAATCCCTCGCACCCCTGGAAGCTCTTCCCCTCTGCCAAAGGCTGCCAGCGGGTTCAGGAGTCGTGGGGTCGGATGAGCAACCTCTGTCCCTTGGGACCCTCGAAGAAGGGAACCTCACAACTGAATTTTCACGAGGTTTCAGCCCAGCAACAACATCCTCCTTCTTTCTAAAATCTGCAGCAAATGAAGCGGCCCAGGAGTTTTTAGGCAGCTCCCAGCTCCCCCGGCTCTGCCCCATATTTGCCGCCCACAGAAAGCGCAGGGAAGAGCAACGGGCAGACGCCGCCGGCCGCGGCATTTTGCCGTTCTGTCCCGGGGCTTGTTCCCTGAACCAACTCTGCCGGGGAAAGCGGAGCAACGGAGTGAAGGCAGCTCTCTTCGCCCAGACCCAACAAACCTCCTCCAAGCACCTCACAGCATCGCCCCTCTCTGCATTTCCCAAGGTCTTTCTCCTCGGTGGGTCTCAAGTATGTGGTGCCTGATACAGCTTCAACTTCGCAGCTGTTGCCTTGGTCTCTTCCCTCTCCCCAGCCACTAACTTCATAAAATTAGTTGTAACTTAATTGGCTTTGAGACCCACCCCTCCCTGCCGAGTTCGGTTCGCAGCATCCCGAGCCGATGCCGCCGTCCCCGCTCCCGCAAGAAACCCGCCGGCGGCGCCAGGAAGCATCGAGCCGGTTGTGCACGAGGGGGAAAGCCCTTCCCGGGCGCTACCGGCAGCTGCCTGCAGCACGAGATCGGATTATGACCCTCACCACAGCGCGGGGCTGCGGGCAGGGAGGGGACGGAGGGGCCGGGCTCCAGAGCTGGCGCAGCAGAGGACGGTGACGATCTGTAACGCCGGGGGACGGGAAGCACCGGTGGCGGTGGGTGACGGGGGCCAGAGTCGCCGCGGGACGCGAGCCAAAGCAGCGCGGCGCGCAGCAATTTGCTGCTCAGAGAGAGGTTTGGGAGAACAAAATGCCATTTCCAGCCGCAGGAGTGTCGGCTGCTGGTTTTTTCTTTTTTTTCTTTCTTTTTTTTTGTGACCAAAAAAAATGTGTGTCCCACATTTTCTGCTTTTTGACAAGATGATGTAAAAGGAAAAGTATCTTGCTGGAGCGAGAACCAAACCCAAAGGTTCCCTTTTTCAGGAACTCTGCAAGGTCTTCTAGAAAAGAGCTTTCCTCCTCGTTCTTTCTCGTTCCCTTTTCCAGGGACAAACAGAAGATGCAAAGAGGCATGAAACCGTTTTGTCACTGGGTTGCATCCAGCGGAACACAACCATTTCTCACATAAAACAGATTTATAATGAATTCCTTCACAGCAGAAAATTTTCAGGGGAGAAAACCGGGCTGAGAACTTCCCACGGCAAAAAAAAAACCAACCCCAAACCCAAACGCGTCCATCATCGGCCCATCTCCCTGCTGGCCCCGCTCTATCGGGAGGCCCCCCCACGGCAGGACCCGCTGCAGGTCCCGCTCTTCCAGGCAACGTCCCCGCTCCCGTGATCCTAACTCGCACGGGAGCGGATTTCCAACCCGAAGAGGGTGAGAGAGCAGCAGGAAACGCAGGACGTGTGAGAGGAAACGATGCTCGACCAGGATGCGGCCGACTTCCCTTAGAGGAGGGAGACACAACGGCCCCAGGCTTTGGGGAGGTCTGGGTAAGGGTAAGGACGAGAGTGAGGACAAGGATGAAGACGCGGCGCCGGCAGCTGCCTCTGCACTGTCACCGCCTCCCCAGCGTCCTGCAAAATGCCTGATCTTACCCACCCTGGGGAACGACGACCCCAGGAAGGAGAATTAGGGAAAAAAATCAGCCCCCCACCCGGGACATTCAGCCAAGGAAAGGACAGAAACTGCTGTGTGACTTTAACTGGCTCCGGAGCATCCCCGTGCCCGGCGAGCTCTGCTCTCATCCAAGCCCCTTATCAGAAACTGGCACGTCAGCCGGGCTGCGAGGAAACGAGAAGCGACAGCGAGGAGCAAAGCCGGCGTGATCCCAGCCCGGGCGCGCACGTGGCACCCAGCGTGCCTGTCTGGGGGCCTCAGCTGTCCCCCGCCTGATTAAGGAAACCCCCCTCTCTGCATTAAGAGAGATTTTCTCAGACTTAAAAGCTTGCAATGGCCAGGACTTTGCCGGGCACGGAGAGAGCCGCAGGGGTTGCGTGCCTGAATCCCACTCCCGACGGCCGCTGCCGATCCCTGGCATGGCTGAAACATGGAGGTGCCCCCCCCCAGCGGGTCGTCCCCAAAAGGCAGCTGGGGTGTCGAACCCCTCTTGAACCGGGGCTGGGTACACCCATCCCGGAGCGGCTCCGCCTTCGCTAAATATCCAGGGGGGGATAAATTCCTCAAGGGCATCCCCGCGCAGCATGTGATGGGGTGTCCCCAGTGCCCCCCATGGACTGCACCACCCCAGGACTAAAAATAAAGGGGATCTCGTGTTTACTGTTGTTTTAAAACATCATTTGAACACACCAACTTGTACCACCCGGAGTTGGCGGTACCAGCGGCCTTTGGCCCCAGGAGCCCCCCAGCCCGGCCGGGAGAGGAGACCCTGGCTCGGCCAAGCCTCCGGGGCCCCGGCTCGTTCCCCCTCCGCCAGAAAAATGAAATCAAGAGGCTTCTGCCTCGATTCACCCAGGTCCTGGATGCTCCTCATCCTTTCTGAGATGCTGCCAGAGCCATTCAGGGTTGCACCCCCCCCGGTCGAAAGGGGTCACAGGCGTTACAGGGAAGGCAGGTGCATGCAGCAGCCCCTTAAAATCCACTTAAAATCATATTTGGCAGCAAAGTGACAGCCTGTACCTTCATGGCTCTATAAATGCTTGATGCTGGGGAAGCTTCAAGGACACAAAGATACTCTTGGAGGAGTCAAGTTCAACTCGGAGCCACCAAGAAACAAGAGATAAACTGGGTCTGTGCGCAGCGGGGACAAAGCCGGGCCGGTGGGACCTGACCTGGGCGAGGGGAGACGGCTGCGGGGGGGGAGGGAAATCAGCACCAGGAGCAGGAATGGTCTCCCGAGGTGGAAAATTTGGGAGAGAAAACAGTAAAAATCTTAGAGTAGCCCTAACCCTGCTTCCAAGATGAGATGAGGATGGGGAGGGATGCTCGACTGGCCTCAAAACCTGCCTGCGCCCCAGCCGGTTTCGCTCCGAGGCGGCTCTGCCGGCAAGACGTGCCGAGCCCGGCGTGTTTGGGCTCCTTTTCTTGCCATCCACCAATATCCTTCCGCTCCCGATGTTCCTCTCCCCGGCTTTGGATGCCGATCCAGCTTTTCATGTGGTGCAAACACAGTATTTCTCTGGGTGCCAAGGACTGTGTGTAACTTGTCGGCTTGGGAGTGTTTGCATCTTGGACCATAAGGGAACAGAGAACGCTGCCCAAAATGTTTATGGTATTTTTAGGCCAAGACAAATCTGTTCCGACGCTGCAAGCGCCGCAGTCTGAGCATCCCGGAGAGGCTGGGTGAGGCTGCGCTGCCTAGCACGGTGGGGAACCGTGTCTGCAAAACCGCGGCATTTTCACGGTGGATGGGCACTGCCTGGCTCAAACGGGCCACGAAGGACATGTCTGAACCATTTCTAAGGCCCGTACGCAACCACGCGCTGGCAGAACAGTCTCCAGACCCCAGGGAAGGACGGGCAGGTGCTGCCAGATGCTTGGCCATGGCTCAACCCACTTCTGCTGCGGCAGCACGTCAGTAGGAACTGGGTGGACAATGAGGTGAAAACCTCAAGTCCAGACCTCTCAAAAAGACATGTTTCACGGAGAGGGGAAAAAAAAACCAAAAAAAAACCCAACAAGATTTAGGAGGTAGGTTGGGTTTTTTTTCCTTCTCCGTGAAATCAAAGCCCAAGATGCACCAAAGGGATTCAAAGCCAGAAACGGCACGGCACGGCCCGGGCGGCAGGGGAAGCCGATTCCTCCAGCAGCGCTTTGAAGCGGTGAAGCCTCGTGCCGCGCGAGGTCCGAGCCAAGCGGCTGCCTCCGATCTGGCCAGGGCCCTCCGTGGGGCCGCGCCGCTCCGCTCAAACACTAACAGCTCCACGGGCGTTACTTTATGCCCGCCTGTAATGTCAATAATTACCTCGCCAAGCCTCTCCTTTGCCTGCATTTGCCCAGGCATAAAGGCAGCTGCCCACACGCTGAAAAGGGACAACCAAGCGGCTCCCATCTTCACGGCCGCTGCCGAGGAAGAGGATGCGACCGATGGCCAAGATGCCGCCGGCACCCTCCTGCGAGCCAAACGCCCTGTGCTTGAGCCCACCGATGCTCTGCCAGTGCCAGGGACGGGGACAAAGCGGTTGGGGAAGGCCAGCGTGGATTCACCGCCAGCAAATGGTGGCCGAGCACCTCCTGCGATGCTGGCAGGCTGGAGGAGGAGTGCGGCCCTGGCATCAGCGAGGTTTGGACACGGTGCCCTTGGCAGTGCCGGGGTCGGTCAGACTGGGCTCACCCAGGCCGGGCTCACCATTCTTGGAGACCCACAAAACGCAGCTGGACAAGCCAAGCCTTGAGCAACCCCACCCACCCGTGAGGCTGGCCGTGCTTTGAGCAGGGGTCGGCCCAGAGGCACCCAAAGGTTCCTCCCAACCGGAATTACTCTGCGGTTCAGCCGCTGGTGCCCTCCTACGGCCCCACCGTGCATGTCTGAAACAACGGACAGGGGCAACGCTACCAGCTGCACCGAGGCACCCCAGTGCAGCAGCCCCGGGAGATGCCTCCAAAACCATCCCGTGGCTTGCCTGGACCACGGGAAAGTCTCACAAGGCAAACCTGCACCTCAATTTTACGGCAGTACATCAACACGTAACTCGAGTCAGCTTCAAACTCTGCCACCCAGAACTCAGTATTCTTGTAGGCCGGACCAAAAAGATGCAAAATCAGGCTGGGACCGAGTGTCGGAAGTCTGCTCGCTCCCATCCCCGCCCTGCACCGACCTCCTGCGTCCGACTGCGGTGCCAGACCCGGCCCTGGCTCCACCACAACAGCCAAGCCGGGGAGAGGACGGGCGGCCTCACCTCGATGATGTCTGCGTTGGTCCGGCTCTCGTGGGGCTCGTTGTACTCCGTGTACTTGAGCAGCACCTTGTCCATGTCGGTGCTGGCATACTGGAACAGCTTGTTGGAGTGGTTGAAGATGATCAGGGCGATCTCGCAGTCGCACAGGACGCTCAGCTCGTAGGCTTTCTTCATCAAGCCAAACTTGCGCTTGGTGAAGGTCACCTAAAAGCAAGGAGAGCCGTGGTCAGAAGCCATGCTCACGGACCCGACACCTCCCGGAGAAAACTGGGATGATCACTGGGGGAAGAGCTAAAGGAAGTGAGTGCAGAAGGAACCTTCTGTCCTCAGTTTCCCCAACTGGACAACCACCCCAAGCTCTCCTCTCTCACCTCCCTCGTCAAACCGGTTCCTGTCGCCGCCTGTTTTGGGATCCTCCAAAGGCAGACACTTCACAAGCACAAAGATGATTATCAGCGTTGGAAACCACGTATTGCCAAATCAAGGGAAAATAAATTTCAGCAAAATCCCCAGCAGAGCTACCATCTGTCCGGGGGCTGCGCGTTCTTGGTTTTTTTTTAAAGTTGAATATTCAAGCAGCGGCGATCTCGTCCTCGCTCACCGCAGTAGCGCTGCGAGCACCCGACCCTGGGAGCCGGGGGGCTCGGCCGCCCCGAAGCAGGTCTGGGTGCTGCTCCACACCACTCGCCCACCCCACCCGCTCCCCTGCTTCCCAGCACCCACTCCTCTCGGGAGGCTGCGCTTCCCCAAAGGCACCCCGAGCCCTCCGCGCCGGGCGCCCCGCCGGCTCCTGCCTCCCTCTTGCTGTCCTTATAACCTTGTTGGGGCGTTTTTTTCCACATCGCCTGCCCATCCGGGGTCACCACGCTCGTGACTGCATCCCCTGTCCTCCCAACCCTCCCTGCCTGGAACTGAGCTGTCATTAGAGCTGTCAGCTAACGAGGCATCTTTTGCAGCACCGATCCTTGCGAGCTGGCTGGGGGATGGGGACGGAGCTGGGCGCGGGCTCCAAAACCCTTTCCAGACGCCGGGCAGACGTTGGGCTGCTTTTCCCAGCCCACGCTCGGCTCTCGCCGTGATGCTCTTAACAGGACCCAGCTGGTGGGGAGGGAGCTGGTTTGGGGCTCTCCATCCCGGCTGCAGCCCGGACAGCCGCCGAAGGTCCCTCACCCCCGCCCCGCAACCAACGGCACGCTGCCGGGGAAAGGCGCAATGCTTGGCCGATGCCCTCCTAGCAAATTAAAAAAAAAAGGAAAGGAAAATAAAAGGCGGGGAGGTCGCTGCTTTGCTTTAAGCATGGCTCTTGGGGGCTGAAGCAGCAGCCTGGGGAAGGGCTGGAGACGAGCCGAGATGCCGTTGGGTGCCGAGAGCTGCTCCCTTGCCGCGCGCGTGCACGGGAGGGCCCGACCCCACTTAGGGCCTCCGCCACGGCATCGATTTTGGAGCTGAACAGCTTTAATTTGCAGTGC
This sequence comes from Sagittarius serpentarius, assembly GCA_034782735.1. Taxonomy (NCBI): domain Eukaryota; kingdom Metazoa; phylum Chordata; class Aves; order Accipitriformes; family Sagittariidae; genus Sagittarius; species Sagittarius serpentarius. The sequence goes on from JAVKLA010000088.1 coordinate 12,526,777, forward strand.
TGAGGGAGGAGAGCGAGCGAGGCAGTTGCCTTCGCTCAACTCCAGTTAGTGGTGTTAAAGTCGCAGTCCAAAGAGCTTAACCTGGAGCTTCCCGGTCCGCACCGGTGCTGACAACCATTGCTGCCGCAATGCTACCAGCAGCACCCAGCACGCACCCACCGGGGTCCTGCACCCAGCACCGAGCACCCCTAGAGATGGAGCCGCATCCCTCCATGGAGTGAGAGGGCAGAGCAGGGGCAGCCCTGGGCGCACACGGCGCGGGGAGCTGCCCGCTCCTCCCCGCCGTCTCCCAGAGATGATTAAGTAGTAACGAGATTCGGCTCTAATCGCCTCATCCCCTGGGCAGTGCAGGGCTGGCACCCCGCGCCGCTGCTCCCCGCCACGTGCGCCCGCTCGCACCGCAGGCGGGCTGGGAGCACCAGGGCTCACGTTGCCAGCGTCCGCCCCAGCTCCGGCGCGCTGTGACACAAGTGAAATTACTCGAGGGCCAGCACCGCTGTCATCGGCCGTTCCCCCTCCCCGGTGGCATCCCTGACCTCTCGGCCACCCAAAATCGCTGCTGCCGGGGACTGGCCCTGGCCGCTCCCAGGACCGAGACCGAGCCGGCAGCGCCACACCGCAGCCGTTGCCGCACCATATGACTTCAGGTGGGACCCAGCGGCGGTTTTGCTCCTGCAGCCCGTGGCAGGACAGGCACTAAAACCAACCCGGGGCTCCCCAGCGCCACGCCAGCAGCGTGTCTGGTCTCACGTCCCCGCTAGAGACCGGCTGCTCCGCCGCAGCTCCGGCAGCGGCCGCCGCCTGGCATGGCGTGCCTTGCTGTCCCCCACCGAGACAGCCCTGCTGCTCTGACTCACGCTCGAAGCAGCCCGAGGAGCTCTCGAGAGGAAAACACACGGTGTCTCCGCCAAGACAGAGGGAACAGCCGAGGCCGGTTGTTTCTGCAGCTGCCGGTGACGGGGACACCTCGCCAAAAACCACCTTGCTGGGTGCCACAAGCCCGCTCGGCCACCGAGATTGGAGGCAACGGGGTGAGGCCAAGGCGCGCGAGCAAGGGGGCAGCTCTTGGCCATGAAGACTAGAAACAAGCACGGTTTGGGTACTGCCCTTGAGCAACGAAGGACAGCATGGGCTTAGCCGCCCACAATCAACGAAGAACCTGAGCAGAGCCAAGGAGAACCCAAAGCACCAAATCACCTCTCTACGGACGAGGGGATATTCCCCCTGCAGACAGGGACAGGGCGGAGGAGCATCCCTCTGTCTTGGCACCCTTGCTTCTTGCAGAGAAAAGCAAAGATTTGCCATTTAGCCAGCGCCGTCGCACAAAAGCACCAGCTGACGCCGCCTTGCGCATCTCCCCGTGACCCAGGACAGAAACCCCAAACCTTCCCCTACCGCCATGCACGAGCCTCATCTAGAAGAATTAACCTTCTAAGTCTAAGAGGGTAATCAAATCTCATGCTTCAGGGCATAAGCCGATCACCAAAGGGGTCAGGAAGGAATTACTGCCCCACACTAGCAGGGGATTTTTGCCTTTCCCCTGATGCAGACCATATTGGCCGTTGCCAGAGTCAGCAGGCTGGCCCTGAAGGACTCATGGTCTGATCTGTTATGGCAAATCCTCTCCATTAATTCCTCTAATGACATTAGTGACTCTTACTTGCTCTCCTCCCCTGGTTTTGGCTTCTGCTGTAATTCTGGTCTCCTCCGCGCGGGCTCGTGGTCCACGCGCCCATGGAGGCAAGACCCGGGGCGTGAGCAGGGCCGGGCTCACTGATGCTGTAGGCTGGGTGCGAGATGCATGGGAAGAGCTTCACCTCGCAGTGAAGGCTTCGGAGAGCCGCCCTTCAACCTTACCTCTTCCCGAGGTTCACAACGCCTCGGCGGCCCCAAACCACCCTTACTGATGAACCCCACTTGCAGAGCAAGCGGCAACGCAGGCGTCGAGAGCGGCTCTGCCTCCACCTCCTTGCACGACCACCGGTGAATCCCTCCTTCTCCAGCACATCCACGCACTGTTCCCATTCCCCATCCCTCTCTCTCCCAACACGCGCGGGTGCCGCGGGAGCCATCCGGCTGCCGGCGCACACCGAGGACGGTGCATGCTCGCCCGCCGCGGTTGGAGCTGCAAGACCTCCATTGCCAGCAGCAACGCCGCGGCCTGAAAGCCCATGCGTAATTCAGCGGCGCTGGGCCGTTCAGCTCCGGGGGTGCGGCAGGGGAGAGCCGAGCCGTGCCCCCCACACCAAGCCTCGGGGGGCGGGGGGGCTGCCGTGGAGACAGGGATGGGCTGAGGATGCTCCCAGACTCTGCGCTTAAATCAGCTGAGGCAACAGCCCGCAGCCACGGCGGCCACACGTGCGTGGACGCTTCTCATCTCTGACGTGCAACGGCAGCAGGAGAGGAAGGAAAAGGGAATGAGAAGCAGCAAGACGGGACATTTCTGAGCCCAGAGACCCTGGCACATACAGCGCGCAGCAGGAGGGTTATCACCCCCTTTACAGAGGTGACAGGTGCCCCCAGCCCCACTGCGGTGGATGGAGCAGATCCGCAACTCACTGCCTGGAGCAGCCGTTCGTCACGAAATGTCCTCTCTTCTTGCTGTGTCCTTGTTTCCCAAAGAAAGGGAGCAGCGAAAATAATTGATTGCAAAGCCTGCGCTGATGACCAATTAAACAGCTGCTGCTTTGCTGACACCCGACTTAAACAGGGCTGGGTTTTCGGAAAGGCAAAGCGACACGTGCCGCACTCGCGTGGGGAGCGATGCTCCCGCGCTGGGCTTTGGAAGAACCGGCCCGGCCGAGGACGCAGCTGCTGTCATGGGAAAACCGACATCCCCCAGACCCGGGAGCCGGGCTCTGGGGACAACACCTGACATCAGAAACGTGCCAAAACACGGCACCCAGCCGTGCTGAGCAACTCCCACTGCTAAATCCCAGCCGGGCTTCGCTCGGCCGGCGAGACCTCGGCAAGGGTCTGCATCTCCAGCCCCCCTCGGCCAAGCCCCACACCAAGGACCCGCTCAACGCCCCCCAAAACCGCCTCCCACCGCCTTGGCTCCTGCCTTTGGCAGAGAAACGCCTCTTTCCTTTCCTGAAGGCTTATACAACAGGGCTAGGCTGTGCCATCAACCTCCAGCATTACCAAATATTTTCCGTTCATTTGAACTTCTACTGGGGCTCCAATAGCTGCAAATCCCTCTCTCCCCTATGCGCCGCTCAGCAGCGCTGCCCCATAAAATACACTCCAGCTTCCTTAATAACCCCTAACGCCCCATTTACTGCTAATTATGGAAATAAACAGTGCCACGAGCAACTGGGACATTATCAAAAAACATTTTATGCCCGTCCCATCCCCCAGCCACCAAATAAAGCTGTAACGAAGAAAACCTGCAATTTTCTATTGTTTTGCTGTGGAGCAATAAACCAGTTCATCCAATTCTGTTATTGGCCACTTTTTAAGGATGAGGAATACATACACATACTATTTTTTCTTTTTTTCCGGAATAAAAGCACTAGAAGGGAAGTGTGGCAGGCCACGCTGGGGCATCTGCAGCGGCGGCTGGACTAAAGGCAGAAGTTTTAGGATCTGCTGAGCCAAACTCAAGGACCGCGGGAAGTCACGGAGCAAAGGGACCCGCCTGAAAGTCTTGTGGTTACAGGGAAAAACATCGACGGAGTCACCACAGAGCAAACCTGGTCCGGCAAAGCACTGCCACTCAGCCGGTCCGACTCAAGGAACACGTCAATTAGGGAAAAATATGTTGGGTTTGGGGGTTTTTTTTCCCTCTGAGATACATGCATGTATTTCTACACACATGCACATGCATGCGTGTCTAGGGCTTGGCTTCAACAGAGCACAAGGGAAAAAAAACGTGGACCCATATAAGTTTTCAATTGAAAAAAAAAAAATAATTTGGGTTGTTTGTGTTCAGAAAAATGGATACTTGTTGTGGCTGTTTTTTATTGGAAAAACCTCACGGAAAATGTCAACTGAAATATATTTTCTGCAAGACCAAGAAAAAAAAAAAAAGGGAACTAACTGGAGAAGATACTTTCTTCTGGAAAAGCGCTTAGATGGAAACGGCGTGAAGAGCTCCAAGACAAGGAGCAATGCCTGGGTGGGGGCCGCAGCTCCCCGCCACGGCAAAACGGGGCCACTTGCCTGGTTCTGGGTATCCGCCTGAATCCGGCCCCGGTGCCGAGTTTCGCTCATCTGCTTATTTTATGGGTTGGGAGAGAAAAGCACTGGTTGGCCCAAAATGGGATGGAAAAGGGTCATTTTGAAGCAGAACCCTTAAAATACCCGACAGGAGGAGAGCGGGCGAGGAGGGAGCGGAGAGGCGAAGGGAAAGCACCGACCTGCCGATTGCGCTCGTCCGTGATCCGCTGGATCTGGATCTTTTTTCTCCCCATCTTCTCCGGAAATCCTCACCGCACCCGGGACGACTTCGGTTCAGGGGAGGGGAAAAGTAACCCCGTTTTAAAATGCTTTCATCAAAGAGCGTGACGGGCTTTTTTATCAGATGAAAAGCAATCCCAAAAGAGCCAAAACAAAACAAAACCAAAAAAAAAAAAAAAAAAAGTTTTGCGTCGCTCCTTGCTCAGTTCATGGTATCCTCCTGCGCGGCCGGATCCAGCGGGGCTGAGCCGTCAGCGGCTGCTCAGAAACCTGTGCAAGGAGAGAGACAGGAGTGAGACCGCCTGTCCCCAAGCCCCATCCGGGATCCGGCACCCTCCCGGCACCCTCCCCACCGCCGGCACGGCTCCTACCCCCCAGCCCAGGGGAGGTCTCTGCTCCATCCTCCCGCTCAGCTCCGGGGCCAGGAGGGCTGCAGAGGGATTTATCCAACCCGGTCTCGAAAAACCCCCAAGGATGGAGCCCAAAACCACCGGCGCTGCAGGACACGTGTGGGCCGGGCACGGCGATGCTCGTCGAGGAGGAGGAGACGGCAGCAACGAGCCTGTGAATCATTATTCCTCCGTGACACTCCAGACTTTTTTTTTTTTTCTCTTAATAAAGTCATAAGCAGTCGAGTGGCTGGTGATTAGCTTGGGCAATTTAAATCCGTCTCCAATTTCTGCATTAATCTTCAATTTGGAATTTTAAAATGTCTTTATTTGATTACTTAAAAAAACCCCTACAATCAGGCACAGAAACCTAATTCTTATGGGCGAGGGGAGGAAGGACTCCGAAGGAAGCCGAGACTGCCCAGGGTTCAACTGAGCTCAACAACAGCCGGATGCCGGTTGTTTCCATCGATCTTGGCGGGGTGCGTGGATTGACTCGGGGGGGGGGGGGGGTTCGTTTGCTCGACACCTCTCTCCCCCGAGGGGCGAGTGCTGCAGGTCCCGGGGGACCCGCACAGCTCCGTGACCCCGCACCGGGTAACGGGGCAGGGGCTCAGCCCACCCCAGGCACCCGCATCCCCGGATGCTGGAGGCTGTATCCAGCTGTACCAGGGCACCTACCGACACAGCTCCCCCCGCCCCCAGCCCTATTTCACCCCATTTTTTCAGCGTGCACTGCACTGCAGCGAGGGGGATAAAGGGGGAAACCCAGCCGGTTCATTTTTCCGCAGGTATGTTTTTCTCCTGGTTCTCTCTCCAAGTGGCCGGATAAGAGCAGCGATAACATTGCATTTAAGGCGAGGGTGCCCCGTGCCAAGACCCAGGCAGAGGGAAAAGCTGGTCCCAAAATAGCTTCCTATCGGCCTCGACTTGGCAGCCCCCAGCCCTCGGTCTTGTTACAAAAAGAATGGGGGGGGGGGGAAGCGCTTTTTCTCCCTTCCCACCCTCCCAAATTCACCCGCAGTCAGCCCTGACCGAGCTCCTCCTGCTCCTCTCCCGCCCCAGAGCACGGAGCCCCCCCCCGGGCCCCGCTGAAGCCCCCCAGGGACCTTGGCCCCGTCCTTCACCTCCTCATCAGACCGTACTCTGACAACAAACAAACCCTGACAGTCTCACTCCCACACTTGTTTTTCGGGGTTCATTGAGTCGTGTGAGTCACTTAATCTTTTTCTCTGCTTTTTGGAGGGGTAAAATTATTCACTGGGCATCGTGTTCTGTGGTTTCAGTGCTGGTTCAAGCAGCCAAGAGGAGAATGGGGAGACTTTTCCCCCCCCGACATCCGCAATTTGTCCTCCAGGGAAGACGAGCAACGGGGAGCCCAGGAAGGAGACTGGAGAGATGAAGGGCTGCAAAAATCCCTTTTTTTTTCCTCATAAATCCCACCAGGAAGACTCTTTGCAAGGACAAACCATACAGGGATGGCATTTGCTGCTTGAATCATTATTTCTCAAAATTGGCGTGTGTTTCTCCTCCCAGCAGCAAACGGGAGGGACCGGCCGGCTGTGAGCAGCACCGGCACGGCGGGGGGGTGCCGAGCCGGTGCCAGGGCAATGCCCTTCGGCTGCTGCTCCCCGCCCTTCCGCGGTCAGCCCCGAAAAGGCGAGTCCGAGGGCATCGCCGGTCCCAGGGCATCGCCGGTCCCAGGGCATCGCCGCTCGGGCTGGCACCGGTGAGCAGAGGATGCAGGCGCCGGGCTGCCACGAGAGATTCCCTCAAAGGTCAGTCATACGGGAAGAGGCAAAAGGAAAACGAGGATTTTTGTTTCATCCACCCGGGGTGTCTGCTCGGCCTTTCCACCACCGAGCCCACGTGGGAGAGTCCGCAGCCCCAGGGCTGGGGGCCGAGACGAGGATTTCGCACGCGCAGAGAAAGTTTGGCAGGGGAGGAACTTTCCGCCGAGTTTGCTTTGCAGCTTTTCCCTTTGGAGTTGCCATTTCTTTAAACTGGCTGAAAAATATTCACCTTCACCATCTTCAAAACCGCCAGCAGCAGCATGAAGTAGCAACAGCTCCGCATCCGGACCCAGGGCAAGATGCTAATTCTTTCCTTGTGCTGCAGCTCTTGGACAGAGAAACCCTCTGAGAAGACAGCGGATTTACTGTCCAAACCAGAGAGGAACTCTCCAGAAGCAACAATAAACACTGAAGAACAACGGGCAGTAAATTTAAACCAAGTGAAAGGAAACATATTTTAACACAATTCAGTTATGGGACTTCTTCACAGGATGCTATCGCAGCCAAAAGCTCCGCGGCGTTCGAAAAAGAGACAAGACGTTTGCAGGGACGAGGAGAAAACCCCGGCGCTGCTCATCCCTGCCCCGAGCTTCGCACAAGCCGGTGTTTCTTGCATGTGAGCGGCGGCATTCGAACCACATTCCCCTCCCTGTGCCGCAAATAAACCCCAGGTGCTTTGATACAAATCACCTTTTTCAATCACCAGACCACTTCCCTCCTGCCGCTCTTGAATCCCGACTCCTGGGTCCTCGGCACCCCGGTCGGATGGGGACCATCGTCCCAGCCTCGGGGTTTGCTCATGCTGCTGGATAAAGTCCCCGACAGGAAAAAGGCGACTTAACGCTTTATTTGCTTGTCATGGTTCGGAGAAAAGGTGCTGGCCGTGTGATGCTCTTGATCCCTCTTCCCTGTACGGGAAAGAAAACAACCCACGGCGAGTGCGGTCCTTGGATGGGATGAAAAGGATGGACGGAGAAAAGCATGGCACCGTTTGCTGCCCTCCAAACTCATCCGACGGAGGAGATTTAAAACTCTTCCCTTTTCTCTTCGTGTTCCTGGTGTTGGAGTTGGGGTTTTGGCGTGGGTTTATTTGGTTTTAGGTTGGGGTTTTTTTTCCAACATATTTTTAAACCCAGGTATTTTCATGTTTCCTGCCCAGGTGGCTGTTTCAGAAAGTCCAGCCACAGGCTCAAGTTTCTGATCAGCATCTGCAAGCGCAAGAAACCTGGAGAGGCTCCCTCCCTCCTGCCCACCGCGCCGGCACTGCCCCTGGCTGCTCAGACCCAACCCAGCAGCTCCCGCGCTGCACCGCGCGCTGAGCCCAGCACCTCGGCAGCTCCTTTTCCTTCACCAGCACAGTGCTCCGGCTCCCTAACTGCCCACCCCGAAGCGTCGGGACCACCGGTGACCCTCCTCCGTGATCAAGTGGAGTTTAAGCACCTAAATGTATATATAGCCAAGCACCCAGAGCACAGGACTTTTTTAAAAGGAGTGAAACTCCTAAATAACTTTCAATATTTGGGGTCTTGGGTCTTTTTATTCAATATAATATCCCCAGTCATTAAATCATCTTTTCTTCTGAGGCAGCGGCTTCTTTCTCCTTCGCCTGGTTTTCCAAGGCAACGAAGCTCACGCCGTCCCGTGGTGCACGCAGGATGAGAAGGCACCTACCTCACGCGGCACCTGAGCCCACGGGACCTTTCCATCCCGTTTGGGATGAAGCGCCAACATCCCCAAGCCGCGACACCCCAGCGCGTCGCACGGACACCGGCGGATGGGTTAAGCCCAGCCCTTACGAGACACTAGAGAATCTCCGCAGCCCTGTAAAGCAGACTGGCTTGCCCAAAACGTGACCCACCGCCATCCTAAATCAGGCTTAGGACGGCTCAAACATCACGGGGTGTGGCTGGGCTGGAGCAGGGCCGGGCTCAGGGCCACCCTGGGCACCCGCAGCCTCTCCCCCCCCCCCCCATGATGCCGCCATCCCCAGTGGTACCCGTTCCCATGGTGACCATCTCCATGCAACCACCGAGCATCTCGGCTGCTGCGCCCCGGCGAGGAGGAAGAACCGCCGCGGCGCAGGGTTCCAAGGGCATCGAAGGGGACCTACGAACCTGCTGTAAAGCATATCCCGGGCGTTGCACCGAGCGGGCGGCGGCGGCGGCGGCAAAAAGTCATCCCGTCCCTCTTCAGCACCCGGAAACCTCGGCAAGGATGAGGAAAGGGGAAATTCGGCATCGCCCCGGGGAAGCAGCGAGAAGCGCTGGGACGGAGGCAGCCCGCTAGCGCCCGCATCCCTCCCTCCTGCCCTACACCCCCTCGCGCGCTCGCGCCAGTATGACTATCACAGCAATTAACACACATGCCAATTAACTACAAGCAGGTGCTGGTTAACTCTGTGCTGAGTAATTCATACCCGGCTCCAAGCAAATTGCTTTAAATTGGAGAGACGGGTGAGGGAGCGGAGTTAGCATTCTGCAAATGGGGGAAGAAAGAAAAAGCAAAGAGGAATCTCAGCTGGGAGATGTTTTTACAAAACAAGGAATTTGGGGGTGCTGAATCCACAGCTTCAAAAGCTGGGGAGGCAAGAGAGCCGATCTCTCTCCTAAGTCTTTACTTCTGGATTTTTTACCAACTATACCCATTTCCAATCTATTTTACCTGTTTCTAAACGGTTCCACCTTGGCATTGCACGAGCAGCAGGGTTCTTTGCACCACTCCACAATTTGTCACTTTTCCATTTCTACTAAATAGCCCCATAGTTCTCTCTGCGCAAGCAGGGGCACTTAGAGTCTCACATCCACTTTCTGTGGCCATTTGCTATTTTTAATATACTTTTATTGCATCCCTTTTTAGTTGCCTCCTTACTAAAGTTAGCCGCGACACGGCCGCTCCTCTTGAAGGCGATGATATTAAGCTGTCCTTCCTTAAAACCCCACCTTGTAAAGCCTTGTGCTCTCAGCACAATGTCAGCTTAAATAAACCAAACGTTGGCTGCGCAGCTGCAAAGGAAAGATCAAAAAGATGAATCCAAAAGCCTTAGGAAGATAAATAAAGGCAAATAAACGCATCCTTTCCAAAACTCTATTTTCCTTTCGAGCTGTGCGCAGCCTTGCTCTTCGCAGCGTGCTGCCCCTGCGCTCACGTGCGGCACGGCGCTCCCCAATCCACCCGTGCCTGTGCAGAAATACACGGTAGGGCCAGCGTTACGAGTGATGGCAAAATCTGGACGGGTTCATCGCGGCACCGGTTCAAGGGATGTTTTCCCCATCTCCACCCCCCAAACGGGGGCCAGGCGCCACGGGGACGTCCTTGGCCGCAAAAGCAGCTTCAAAGGACAGTTGGAGGCTGGGGAAAAGAAGGAAAAGGGAAAAAAAAGAAAAACGTTCTCCTGTGAAGATGCTGAAAGGACCAACGTGGCTCGTCTTAAGGCGGAGACGAATGGGAGGATGTCTGATAATGGCGCAGAAGGTCCCAAACTGAAGGGAGAAGAGCAGGCGACAGTTACGGAGGAGCACAGCCCACCGCAGCAGCCCGCCCTGCCCAGGCACCGAACGCCCTCTCTGCAGGACAAACCCATCCTTTACCCAGGATTTGCAGGAATTCTCCCAAAGACGGGTTTATCCTTACTCGGCTCCATCAAGCCAAGGGGCCGGCTGAGGCCCGAACGCAGCAGGACGAGGGGTCCTCCCCCGGGGAACAGGGCACCCGACGGGACCGAATTCACCGAACCCAGCCCAGCAAGACCAACATTTTTGCGGGGGGCTCAGGGTTTATCCACATCCAGAAACGACCGCAACAACACCTGCGTGGACACCTTCCCCCATCTTGGAAGATCTCCGGGCGAGGAAGGCCATTGCAAGAGAGCTTCAGCACGCAACCGCTGGGCACGTGGCTTACCAGGGGCAGGATTTGTCCCATCTCTCTGCCCATGCCAGGGAAATGCTGCTGTGCTGCAAACCAGCCTACGAGCTCAGCCTGCCATGGGAAGTGGTTTACACCCGCCGCGCCAACAGCGTGCCGAGCCCTTCGCCACCCCGTGCCGGGGTAGGGGCGTGGGGGGAACGGGCCGAGCGGAGGGAGGGAGCGATGATGCTCTGGAGGTGGCAATGATGCTTCAGAGGCGGCGAGGGCAGCCCCACACCCTGCTGCAAGGCTCCCTGCTGCAAACTTGCAGCTTTTACCGAGAAAAGCGGTTGAGTCGAGGCGTGAGGTGGCTGCGCTGCCACGAGGAGCAGCCTGGGAGCACCTGCGCAAAGCTCGGACTCTCCACCCGCTGCAAAAAAGCCTTAAAAGCAATTGCAAACAAAACAGCAAACCGCAGCCGAGGTCTCCAAGCCTTGGCCTGAGGCTCCCGGGTCTCGCGCCGGCACAAACCAACAGAGCCACTTCCCGACCCGTCCGCGTACAGGGCTGGACTTCCATCCCTTAAGGATATGGATTTAGCTCAAGTCACCTCTTGAACCCGACTGTTTAACTGCAGTTCTTGCCTTCCTGTTTCCTTTCTCGCTGACGGCCGGGCCTGCCTTTTGTGGCTTAATTGTTGTTTTTTTTAACATATCCTCCATGCTGACACCAAGGACTTTTAGTTTCCTTCTTGGCGGTTTCTGGATCTGCAGGACTGGCTTCCTTCTCCTCCGCAGAGCGGGGAAAAGCCCTCTTCCCTAAAATCCAGCGCCTGTATTCACGTTAATGGAGCCCTTCCTACCCTGCAAAGCCACCGGCGTGGTGCTTGCCATCGCCCCGCCAGCGAGCAACCGCCGACGAACCGAGCCGGCTTTGCTGTGGGATGGGGGGCAGTGCCGGCCGGAGCAGCCCCGGCACCCCGGAGGGATGCAGCAAAGGGGAGACGCACCCGCGCAGGCACGTCTTTGCCATCGCAGCGGGCAGCCAGGGCAGGTGCCTGCGTTTCCCCAGCCCCGCTGCACGCACCCATGAAGGACTCCAACTCGCCAGCTTAGCATTGTTTAGCACCTCTTTATCTACAAACCGAGATCAAAACCACACAAACATGCTAAAGTCTCCTCCAAAGCTTCTATTCTGGTTTCAGGATGATGCTATCTGGGTTCCTGTGTCGAGCCTCCAGATGCAGGCAGGGGGAGGGGAGAGGAAGGCGGCCGAAACACCGCTCCGGAGCAAACCTCCTGCTCGGAAACGCAGCTGCAGGACCCTGCTTGGCCAAGCCCTCCCCGGGGCCGAATCCTGCTCGCCCAGCAGGTGCAAATCCAGCGTCGAGCTGCAAACCCTCCCGCGCACCTGATGCCCGCGGGAAGGTCCCGATTTCCCCAGGATCGGCAGCAAAACCAGCGGCTTGGGTCCTCCTGCCTGCGCAGGATCCGTCCCGCCGGCTGCAGGTACAAACCTCGGGAGGCTCAGGAAAGCAGAAGCGAGGCTGGATTCAATCAGGCCCCTGAGGAATTTGAAAAAGACACATATATTCCTGACCCAGATTCAGGCGCTCTCCGGAGAAAAGCAGATGCCAACCGCGCAGCCAGCTCTGCTGAGCTGTAACAAAACCACGCGCCGTGCCAAGACCGGCAGAGTCGGGGCCGGGGGGGGGGGAAGCACAGCCCTTAAATGATGCTGGAGAACTGGCATTTGCCTGCGCAAGGCAGGGGTGAAAGAAAGGACTGGGGGAAATTATTAAACGGGGGTTGATTTTCTCTTCCCCTGCAGCTTGTGCACCCGTTCGCACTAGTGCGGACCCAGACAACACCCACCAAACAAGGGTGACGGCCCCGACGCTGGCACAAGGACTGGAGGCAGCGTGGCAGCACCCAAATCAGGCACCCTGGTCCCCTGCACCCCGAAATCCCACCGTTTCATCCCGCACCACGGTGCACCAGGGATGCCAACACATCCAGCACCCCAGAATCGTGTCCCAGGCTGGGGATGGGTGCTGCAGAGGCTGGGTGACGGCGGGCACAGCCGGTGACCTTCCCTGCGCTGCCAGCGCGGCCAGAGCCAGCAGAGGCTGGAGGGGACATGGGGCAGCTGGGCAGGAGCCCCGGGCAAGGTCACCGGCAAGCCCGTGGCCCCGCTCGGCGCTGGCCAAATGCCAACCAGGGAACCGCTGTCACCCCATGCCAAGACGAGGACAGGGACTCCAGAAGGAAAAGCCCGTGGGACTGGGGCAAGAGGGGACCCGCAGCCCCTCGCGCCGCGCGGCGTCCCAGGGAGGCAGCCGGTCCTCTCTCCCGGAGGGAGATGCCGCAGAGAGGGACCGGCGGGGACAAGCCGCCACACGGCACGGCATTAAACCAGAAGGGTCGGCCAGCCCCTTGCTAAAGCGACCTTTAAAGCACCCTGGGAACGGCGACACGCAAAGGCTGATGTGGCTGCCAGAAAAGCCCCATGACCTTGAGCGTCGACCTCGGCAATGGCACCCTGGCAGCCGGGGTCACCCGTCACCCCGAGCCTGGCTGCCGTCCCCTGGGCGGCTCAGCGGCTTCCCCGGGCGTGCACACCGAGACCGGGGACCCCGCAAGCCCCGGCACCCCGCTCGGGGCACAGCACCCCCTTTCCCAGGCGGGACCAGCCGCTTGCACAGGGCAGCCCTGCATCACCTCCATCCCCATCCACCCTCCGTCCCCAGGGAGAAGCAGCCGGATCACGCAAAGCCGTTCCCCTTCCCTCCTGTCCTCTATCCATCACCAGCTCCAGAGCTGGAGAGCGGGGGTAATTTTCCCCTCCGCACTAAGTAGGGTTTTCTAAATGAAGGGAAGCGAGAGCCCATTATCCGGCTCCATCGCCCACCCCCACGGCTCCCTGCAGGGCATGAAATAACCACCTGCCAGCTCCCCGTAGCCCCGCGCCGTGGCAATGATATCGCAGCTTCCCCTGTCACCATTGTCAGAGCAAAATTTAGATACCTGGTAATGAGGAGGTTTAATATGACAGATGAGAGGTTGACTCATTAAAAAAAAGAGCGAGAAGGAGAAAGAGCTGAATTCGGGGTCGGATGCTGCGCTCGTAAATCAGGAGGCTGTCAAAGCCGTCCCCGTGCCGGTGGGGAGCAGAAGCAGCTCAAACCTCGACCTCAAACCAGACCCACGGTGGGGACTTTCACCCGTGCTGAGGCCACAAGGAGGAAAAGGCGGGGGGCGGAGGGGGAGGACACGACTACAGTTTTGGGGGCCACCCAGTCCTGCTCCCCACTGAGCTGCCTCCCCCCACCCCAGTGGTGGGGGGGGTCGAGCCCAGGAGAAGCCTCGGTGCCCAATGGCAGCCATGTTTCACTTCGAGGTTGGCTTTTTTTCTCTCAAATGGGAAACCGTACAGCAAGATGCAAACCTGGGGTGGGGGGGAGCCGAGGCTCCCTGCATTGCCAGCACCCGCACCCCAACATCACACCCCATTTCCTTGGGCACCCCCTATCCCAAGGGTGCACCCATCCTCCGGTGCAGCCCAGCAAGGTCCCTGCTGCCAACACCCTCGCTACGCTCATTGGAAGGATGTTGGTTTGCAAGTCCCAAAACACAACACGCCAAAGGGGGACAACCGCTGCCATCAGCTCCCGCACGAGGGGCAGGATCCCACCACTGGGACACGGGAACGGGGTCCCCAGGGGCGGCTCGGCAGCGTAAGGAGGGCGAAACCCTCCCTGCAGGGAATTTAGGGGCTCCCCATGCAAGGGGACGGGATTTCCCCCAGTAACAGAGGGGACAACTCTTCTCCCCACGGTGGGTTTTACCCAGGGGAAACTCCATGAGACCCGACTGCTGCTCCGGGCCATCTGCGAGAGCGACGGAAACCCACGGCAGCCCCACAGGACACGACGGAGAGGGAAACTGTCCTGGGGGAAACACTCCTCTTCCCTCCCGTGTTAACGGGATGGGATTGAGGATGCGGCCTCTGCAGCCAGCCCAGGGCATCCTGCGGTCACCTTACCTTCACCCAAGGGCAGCGTGGCACAAATCTCCATCCCCACCCCAGCAACACAGCGGGGGACCCCACACCCTGTCCCCTCCCAAGAGCAGCTTTGCAGATGCTCCGGCACCCAAAGCACAGTGCGGGCTCAGCCTGGGAGCCGGGGCTGCCGAAAGGCCGGAGACCCCCAGTGCCATCCTGGAGCTCAGCCCTCGAGCACGATCCTCCCTTCCCATGCACAACCCCAGCAGCGCCGTTCCCAAAGGCTCAGCCCTTCCCCGAGGACCCCCAAGATCTTTCAAACCAGCCTCTCAAAACCACTTCTTTTTTTTTTTTTTTTTTTTCCCCACCCCCAAGCACTGGTGAGTAATAGCAGCAACGCCAAAGTCACGGGGCTGCTGATTTTATTTGCATCTACTGACTGCTAACTGCACCCGTGTCCAAAAGCAGCCCTGACATCCATCGGGTCCAAAGACGCGAAGGCAACGTAGAAGCAGATGTTGCTCCCGCACTGTCCCATCCCACGCTCTCGGTCAGGGTTTACACGTCGTAAGCTCCCAGGCAGAGAGCACCGGGCTCCCCAGGGGCTGCAGGGTTCAGCACGCGTCTGGGGTGCGAAGGAGCTGGTGAAGCTGGTGAAGCCAGGAGCTTCCCATCGTTGGGAAGGGGATGGTGGTCACCAGCTCCACTTGACCCCAAGAGGAAGGATAAGAAGCAAATGAGCTTAATTCCCCACTGATCTAGCAATGCTGAATACGGGGAGGGCGACGCTGGAGCAGAGCTCACCGGAGACTCCCTTGGAGAGATGGATGGGAAAGATCTGGTCAACACCACCAGGAACGGGCAAGACCAGGCTCCTGCCTCCATCCCAATGCTCAGACTCAACCATCGCAGCTCCGACCAGCCCCTGGCACTTCCAGCCTGGAAACAAAACCACAAAGATCGGCGTCCTGGCCTTCTGCTTTTCTCAGAGGTGGATCTGCCCATCCATCTGTACACATCCCCACCACTTCCACCCCAAAAACCTACTTTGGTCCACAGCCACAGGCTCACGCTTGGAGCATGCTGCCATCTAACAGCTGGACGCTTACCACTGGACACCGTTGGTTTTTTGAATAAAGCAAAGGTCCACAGACAGCATTAATTACTTGAGACTATAACAGCATCACGATGTGCAAGCAGATATCAAGGCTCCGGGCACAAGGAACCGAGCAGAAAGAGCCGTCCCTTGACCCCAAGACCTACAGCCCAAGTGTCATGAGAGGAGAAGGAGCCACTGAAGCCCACCAAGGGGCACGGACCAGGGTCCAGCCGCCACTGAACCTAAACCAAACTCGCTCTAAGCCAACGGGAGGAACCGGGACAAGATGCCACACAGCAAAAATGGGTTTAACTTCCTCTTCCCTTGCCACTGCCTTGAAAACACGGCGGCTCCAACCCAGCACCCGAATAACGTTGCATCAGCCACCACATCTGCCGCTGGCACTGGCGCTCTGGGGACCCCCGATCCGGAGCCCATGCACGGCACCACTGGAGCACCCCGGGGTCCGCAGGGCACCCAGAGTTGCTGCAGCCAAAGCCGGGGCAGGGGTGGGAGACAAACCTGCTCAAGGTCCCTCATCCCCAGCGTTGACTCACGGCTGCTGGGACTGGGGGATGCCCGCCGCGCCACAAAGGCTTCACCGCCTGCCGGTACAAGATACAGTCCCGCTCCCCCGGCTCCTCGGCAGCTTGCACGCACATGGGTCTGTAGGCAAAAGGCTGATGAGGGACGGGGCCGGATCCTCACCCCACGTTCCCAAGCCACGAGCCAGCAAGGCGGGTGGGTGAGGATCCGGCCCCGGCTCGTCAGGCGGCCGAAATACAGCGAGACAGCTGGCTCTCAGCTGTTACCGCTCACTCACAAGACACACATTCTAGACACAAGCGCACAAATCCTCTCCTCCCCACTCCCCGGCACCAGCCAGGCCACCAAAATCAAGCCAAGCCGGGCACATGGCATGGTCTGCCTGCACCGATGGCCATCGCTGGCAGCTCTGGCCAGACCCGCTGGGTGATGGCTCCCATTCGGAGGGAGAGGTGGATTCATCCAGACCCCATCCCAGGATGCATCCTCCAGGAATAGCTGGGAAAATTATGCTGTTTTAAAAGGGTTTTTTTCAACCCATCCAAAGCTTGTGTTTTAGCAGGAAGGATTTAGGCAGGAGGGGGAGTCCCCTGCTTGGGTCCCCAACCAGCCGAGCCCTTCTCCGCGGCTGCGCCAAAAGCCGCCTGCCGGAGGGGCGGTGATTTCGGCCAGCGCTGGGTTTTGGGGCTGCGGATGCTGCCCACGCGCCCGCCTCGGGCATCCCAGCAAACCACCGGGGTGACGCTCAGGAGAGCGACGGGGATGCCCAGCCACTGCGGGAAACGCCAAAATTTGGCACTTTCCAGAGGCACCGCTACGTCCTGGGCCTGGCACCCTCCAAGCTCCCGTGCCGGAGCACCGCCAGCACGCGGCTGCGGTTGAAGCCAAGGGCTTGGTTGTGGGTCCCAGCCCAGGTTTCCAGCGGGATGGCAGGGAAGCCACTGGGATGCTCCCGTGGCACAGAGGAGATGGACCCCGAGGACAGGCGAGAGCTCGGGAGCCGTCGTGAAGGCAGGAGCGTCACAGACAAACACCAGCCAAGATTCCTCTTGGAAAAGGGAAAATATTGGGAAAAAAACCCAAATAAGGTGTTTTTTTTCTGCAGACTTGCAAAAGGGATGAGAGAGAAAGCGTGGTTTTCAAAAGGCATGAGTTTGAGGGTAGAAATGAAAAAATATTTCAGTCAAAAATTTTGGCTGAAGGGCGGGGACGTAAAAATAAATAAATATAAATAAGAAGCTGCCCAAATCAATTGTTTGCCCGGAAGAGATGCAGGAGGAGGAGGAGGAGGAGGAGGAAGAGGAGGAAAGGGCTTTGCAGCCATCGTCGCTCCCGCCGCTGCCCAGGGCAGCGCTGCGGGCAGCCGTTCGGTTTCGAAAGCAGAAACCCGGGACCCTGCAGTGGGGACGGGACCCGTGGGCCCAAACACTGTCCCCAAACAGGGCCGACCCCGCTGCGATGGGGTCCCCAAGTCAAGCAGAGGGGAGAACCCGCCTCGCCCGCCCCCAGTGATGGTTAAAGGGTTGGGTTTAGCCCAAAAAGCAAAGTTTATTCTCCGGCCCTGGTTGTGTTCAAGCCACCCATGAGCATGGGAGCCAGGGCGGCGCGCACGAGCGTGTCTTGGGAGGGAAACACTAAAAGCACTTCTGAAGGATGCCGTCCTCCTTCCAACGGGTTTTGCATCTTAATTTTCACAGCAGTGGATACTAAGATTACCAGCATTATTAACCCCAGGCAGGATCTGGGCAGTCCCAGCCCCAAAGCAGTAAGAGCGCAAAAAAACCCTGAAAAAAAACCCAAAGATGGAAAAGGCTTTTTCTAGGATGAGCCAAGGCCAGCGCCGGTCCCAGCCCCACCGCATCCGTCCCTCGCTTGGGACCGGCCGGGCTGGTCTCTAGAGCAAACCGGACATTCATGAAATAGTTAAGGGAGGAGAAGGAACAGGAGGGAGAGCCCCAGCGCGATGCTCCTGCCGTCACCCGACGCAGAGGTGCGTGGTACCCGGCTCACCTCCCTACCTGAGCCGCAAGCTCCCACCGTGCCGGGCACCCAGCCCCGGCCGAAAGGAAACGGCACCGAGCAGGAAGGCGTTAAAAAATCCCGGCACCGACCTCAGAAGAACCACAATAAATAACCTCCCGAAGCCCGAGTAGCTCCCCGCTCGCCTTCCTGTTTGCTTTCGCAGATCCGGGCTGGGACGGCCACCTCCAACCACCGGCTCCGTCCCGGCACAGCAGAGCTCCGGCCGTGGCACCACGCCGGCTGTGGCGCCCTCCACCCGCGTCGGTCCCCGGTGTCGTCCCTGCCGCGGGGACCGCGGGTGCGAGTTTCCCCAAAGGGCCGGATTTTATCCCCTGGGGACAGGCACCAATCCGGCATCTGAGCCCACGCCTGCTGCGTTTGCTTTGCTCGTCTGTATTTGTTTTTATTTTAAGAGGAAGAAATCCCGGCTCACCCACTCCCCGTCGGTGAGCCACGTCCTCCCTCCGTGCCTCAGTTTCCCCCCGTCTCCGTGCAGCTGATCCTCCCAACATGGGAACTCCCCCCACCGCCCAGACCCCCCGCCTCCCTCCCTCCCTGCCCACACAGCCCTGGATAAAAAGCAACGGGTCCTGATTTACGGGCACTTTTGTGCTTTACCACGAACACAAAGGAGAGGGAAAAAAAATAATTAGAGGCACACTCACATCGAAGATCTGTGTCAGGAGCAAAAAGGGGGTCTGGGGCAAACACCACCCCCCCCGGCAGAGCAGCGGCGACCGCAGAGGCTGACAATAGATAAGGGCTCTAAATTTGGCGCTGGGCTCCGGCACCGGGCTGTGTAAGGCGATCGGGGTGGGGGTGTGCCGGGCTGTTTATTTGGCTCCAAACTCCGCACTGACACTGCAGCGTCACCCGTGTTTAAAAAAGGAAGGAATGAGAAGAGGGGGGGAAAAAATGAAAAGGAAAAAAAAAAAAAAAAAAGGAGAAAAGTGCACACATACGCTCAACA
>JAVKLA010000088.1:12545947-12574998 GCA_034782735.1 Sagittarius serpentarius
CAGAACTGATTCCATTCTCCCCTCCCTCATCATCTCCAAACCTGAGAATTTGGTAAGGGAAACAAAAGAAAGAAAAATGAAAAGGAAAAAAAAAAAAAAAAAAGGAGAAAATTGCACACATACGCTCAAAAATAACAACAAAATAAAAAAAAAAAATCAAGAGAAAAGGAGCTGGGGTGGGGGGGAATAAAAGGAAACCCAGTTGGGTTTAAAGCGACGCCTGTTTTAAAAAAAGAAGTTGCTAATTTTAACTCTCCAGTGGAAAGAGTGAGAGGTACTTACAGGAGACAGGGTGGCTGCGTCCTTCTCCACGTCTGCTGCGCGCTGGCGGCCGGGAGGAAGCACGCGGGATGCAGCCGCCGTCCCCGCGCCGCTGCCGAGGCCGCCGGCCGGCCCCCGATTCCCCCAAAGCCCAGTTTGGGGAGCGCCGGGGCACGCCGCGGCGTCTAAAGGGCAGAGGCAGATGTGAAGGCAGGAGGAGGTGGTTAAGCATGGCGGAGGGGGGGGGTGGGGGGGGTGGGAAGGGAGAGGCCAGAGCCGCTCGCTTGCGAACAGCTGCCGAAAGCAACCCCCGGGCTCGCTTCCTCCGTCGCCCCCAACTCGGGGACACGGCGGGATGGGGACGGACCCCCGCGGGCGCAGCGGGACCCCCGGCAAGGACGAGCCCCGCTGCTGGGTCGGCACAGTTAGATGACGTTTCTGACCAAGTTGGCTTTTCCCCCGCAAGGGAAAAGGGTTTTGAAGACATTTTTCCATACCCCTCCCCACCCACCCCCACCCCCCTCGGTGGCAAAATAGCGGATGAGCTCAGGAAACCAAAGCACAGGGCAGAGCCGCGACCACGAAAGGCCACCCGGCTCCGCGGGGAGTTAAAAGGTGACCTCCAGCAGCACGATCGCGTTTCAGCAGCTGCACGGGCGGCAGGAAACCATCGCTTTACCAAACCCAGGATCCTACCTCGCCCAAAGTCGGAAAGGGGCAAGAAGTGGGATTTTTGGTGAGCCCACCGGCCGGTTTTCACGAGCTCTCCCTGGAAACAGGGAGGATCCGGCCGGATGCAAAGAGCTCGGTGCCAGGCGAGGCAGCACGCTCACCCCTAAAGCATGGCGGGAGCCCAGGCGCTGCAAACTCGGGTCTCCCTCAGCATTAAACCTCCATGAAAACATGATGCAAGGCCTTAGACAGCAGAGGAGCAGACCCGGCGACCCAAGGGCTCTTCCCAAGTAGCTGGAAATCAGCCTCGGGCTGCAAAATCTCACCGAGAGAAAAGCAGGCTGGCACAGACCCTGCAGCTTGTGCATGCGGTAACGGACACGTGATTTACCGAGCATGGCTGCAGTGAGACGATACGACCGTCTTCAGGACATGAAAGAGTCGATTCAATTAAGGTCACAGGCCCTAGAAGAGTTTTCTGCAGCAGATGCGGTTGGGCAGAGAGAGGTTTTCCTGGTGCGCCTCAAATGGGGCTGGCCTCAGGAAGACAAAATGCCTATTGATCGTGGGCAGCGATGCTGCACGTCGCAGGACGCGAGGACGTGGCTTCGTCGGGATGAAATCGCCCGGTGCTGGTCGTCACACGCTTCCGAGGCAGGGTCGATACTGCTCTTCTAATTGCTCGGCTCCTGTCGCTCGCAGAGCGAAGGGGACAAGTTTCAAAGCAGTCCCCGGAGATGCTTTTCAAAATCCTCCTCCCCAAGTCACACAACTTAATGCACCGCTCCTTGGAGCGAGCAATTACGCAGCTGCAAAATTCACTAAACTGCATCTCCCCTGCTCGAAACTCTGTGCCAGCACCAGCAGCAGCGTGGGGCTTTGCGGGAGGACGCTGCTGACCCGAAAAACTAGATTTTGTGTGAGCCTAAAAAATAAGGAGCCGTTGTAAGTGGTCAGTGTGGAGTTGGTGGAGCTGAGCGTCCCGTCTCCAGCAGCAAGCAGCGATTTGGGGGAGAACGCACGTAATTACAGAGAAATCCTGCCACCGCCCGCCGGCATCCGGGCCAGGGGGACGGGACGTGGACGGCGCATCGGGACCGCGATGCTGGGGAGCCATGGAGGGTCCTGCCCTCCACTCCCCACCCTGAGCTCCAGCACACCCCGCAGCAGACAGCCCTATCATTCCTACGCCCCGTTTAATTATTCACTGCATTAAAAAGTGTGCCCCTTGGCTGGCATTTATTTACGCCCGATGCGAGCGGACTGGAGCCTGTCCCATACCAGCACCCAGCACTCTGCCGCGGCGCCGCGCTCAGCCAAACTGCAGCAGGACGGACCCGGTCGAGCCTTCCCGGCCCCGCTCTCCTCCAGCACACCATGGCCCATCGCTGGCCCAAACCGAGCATCACCGAGGTACAGTGGGGCCCTTCCACCGCTTTCACCCTGACGCAAGCCTGTAGAGCTGCTCTTGGTTTCTACCAGCATAACCGATGGCAAGACGAAGCCCTTGGTCCTGACCTTGCGGAGGAAACGGTGAATGCTATCCCCATCTCCCAGCACCAAGCCTCCCAATAAATCACCTGCCCCCTCTCTGGCACTAAAAAGCCATCTCAACCCAGCAAAACTGCTCACTAAGCAGCGGCGACAGAGTCCCCTCCTTTCAGGAGCTGGGGTCAGATTATTTTTAAAATCTTTCCTTTTATTGATTTCAATATCAGGTACAGAAGAGACATTACACGAAACCATAGAGCCCTCATAAATCGGGTCCGCGGCGTTGTCTCTACCACAACCTCATCGCAGACAAGGGAGATGCAAACATTTACTGTAACAGCAATAAACGGGCAAAGAAGGTCGAGAAGGGAGAAAACCTGGACGGGGGGCCCTCTCCCCATGGCACCTCATTTCTGGGGAACACAAGGGACAAACTAATGGCGGGTTTGGCCACGAGTTTCGTCCATCCAGGGAGAAACCAGGGCAGGAAAACCGTCCTTCGTGCCGACACCCTCGTTCTGCCAAAAAACCCCCAACCACAGAGCCCCAAATCAGTGCCGTGGCCACGGCCGGGCCCCGGCAGCGCCGCGCCAGGCAGTGAAGCAAAGGGGATGATGGGTGTTGGAGAACCACGGCAGTACCCGCCGTTGGGTGCGGGGCTGCCCACCGGGCTGCAGGACCCCGAGCGGGCACCACCTCCCTGCCCCGCGCCAGCTTTTGTGTTGCAAGGCGGGGGGGGGGGATGACTCCGCTGCCCGTTCCCGCTCATCGGGACCCCCTCGTGCCCCCAGCAAGAGCGGGGTGCGCAGCCGGGCAGGGTGCTGCCTGCCTCCCTGCCGGCACCAGGACCCGCTGCTCCTCCTGCCACCGGAGCAGAGCTGTAGGGTCAGATCCTGCACCGATCTGGGAGTCTGAGCCCCTCAGCTGCATCCAGCCGGGGTGACCTCCATGGGGGGCCCCCCTCCTCGCCCCCACCCTGGAGCGGGGGAGATGCACGGCCCCTGGCAAGCGAACTCAAGGGGGAAGGCAGCGAGAGCCCGAGGGCTGGGATTCCCCCTCCTACCTGCTACGCAGACTCCTGCATCTTCCGCGCCTGCCAGAGGATGAGCTGCGGCCACCGCTCCTCAATCAAACTGCCAAGAAAAAGCGAGCAGCCATCAGTCTGAGGGGAGAGAGGCAAGGACGGGGCTCCCCGCGCACCCCATCCGAGCACAGCCGGCCAGAGGGGACAGCGAGGGGCTCTCTCAGTGACAGCAGCCCTGGCCGAGGGGACAGGAGCCGGAGGGGTCCCCTCCTGCACTGCCCTGACCCTGAGCATGGCTGCAAGGGCCGCGGGGGCCGGGTGGGACCTTGCCGGGCTCCTGCTCCAACGCTATGAAACGCGGAGAGCATCCTGGTGCCCGGAGGTGGGGATAGGATACAGGAACCTGTGGGACCGCAAAAGAAAGGGGGGAAAAAGGAGCAAGAGACTGGGGGGGGGGAACTAAAAAGAGCTCGGGAATGAAGCAAACCATAACACAAAAGTTATCATTCACGAGGGACGAGATCCAGCCCGGCAGCGTGGCCGGCAGCGATTCGGTCAAGGTTTTAAGTGAACTTCGCGATCTCTGTGAAGAATCTCGCACGTGCGCCGCAGGAAAAAGAACCGACCTGCGCGCTCGGACGCTTTCTCCCGGGGAGCGCAGCCCGCGCGCTTGGCCCAAAGCGGCCCTCACCGAGAGCAAAATGTCGTGGCCCAGGAGGAGACACGGCTGCTGAATTCATCTCGCGGAAAGATGAGAGGCAATCCACAGCAGCGGCTTCAGCCAGCCTTCTGCTGGTCCTTCACCTACCGGTGGCCATCACCGTCTACCGTGGGACGGTGCTTCCCTGTGCAGAGCCCGTCCCCCACAGCGCACTCCCACAAGCAAGAGGGACGGCGCCTTCTCCCGCTGAACACAAGGGAAACTGAGGCACGAAGGCCAGCACCCGGCTCTCCGAACGCACGGCGAGCTCCCTCTCCCAAAGCCGAGCTGCAGCCTCACCCCCAGCGCCTGAAACAGAGCGAGGAATTGTGCTCGGCTTTCCGGCGTCCTCATCCTCCGCTTCAACCACAAAACCAGCCTTCCTCTCCCCGGCTGCCTCCCCTCCCACGGCCAGCTCATTTCCTGACATTACAAAATTCAGCCTGAACAAAGCCGGAGCGAGGAGCGCGTGGCTCCAGCCGGGGCTGCACCTACCCCTCGTCCCCAAGGAGCCGCGCAGAGGGGACACCCCGAAACAGCCAGGGTACGAGTGGCTTCCCGGCCTCCCAAAAGCACCAAACCTCGCGCCGCGTAGGCTGGGGTCCTGTGGATGGACCGGCCGCAGGGTTTCCCAGCATCAGGACAGATGGATGAGTCTGGCTCCATCATCTCCACGATGGGAGAGCAGTGGGGACAAGGATGGGGGGCTCCAGCTACTGCTCCGCTTGCACCCATTAATGCCCAGACCAACCTGCTGACCCCCCCCGCCCCGGACCACCCCTTTATTTCCCTTAATAAAAAAAAGAGCATCCTACAAAATGACCGACCACATGGGGACACGGACACCCACAGAAGAAGCGTCACCTTGCAAGTGCCACACTCCCAGCCGGGGCGAGGGACGGTGCTACCTGCACTTCCACCTTCTGCCTTATCTCAGCTGCCAACTCGAGGGTCAGGGGCTGTTTCTCTCCAAACGAACCCCCCCACCCCACCGCACCGCGACCCACCGGGCTGTCGTGAGCGCAAACCCAGGTGTTGCCCGCTGGGATCGGGGCCCGTGCCAGCTCCGAGGGGCGGAGACGTTAGCGTGCGCAGGATCACCCTTGCACCAAGGGGCTACATGAGACTGGCAGCCACGCCACGGAGGCCGTCCCCGGTGTTTAACGCAAAGGGTCTCCTGACGAGCTCCGGAAACCCGCCGCTCGCTGTTCGAGCGGCTCTTGCTGGTCTCAGCATCGCAGCACCTCGGAGGGCTGTGGCAGAGCACCTCTGCTCCCTGCCACTGCCCCGGCGCGGGGACCGGGGACCGCAGGCGGGGCTGGGTGGAGGATGTGCGAACACGCGGCTCAGGTCTGCGCCCGGGGCTGGTTCTGCTCCGGGCAGCCGAAGCCCCGCCTGCCCCGGGGGGCTCGGGGCCAGCGCCACCATCCCACCGGGATGCAACGGGGAACGTGCGGCCAAGCAACACCTCCTATGTTTGTACACGGAGTTGTACCCCCTCAGCGGGGGATGCCGGTAGACAAGCCGGGAGCATCCCCACGTGCTGCAGGGTCCCCGCTCACAGCCCACCTGAACCCAGAGCCACGGGCCCGTGGTGCCAGTCCACACGCCGCCATCACGGGACAGCCTGCACAGCCGTGCCAGGCGCCGCTTACGCAGACCCTAGCGTCGACAGCAAAAATATCCGTGGCTGGTTATTCGCAGTAGCCTACATCCCCGGCTCCCAGAGCCGACTGGGCTGTTACGACGATGACCGTCGGGCAACACCCAACTCCACGCAGCCCTCGGCCACGTCACGGTCCTCAGATCGCGACAACTAATGGCAATGCCTTTGCTGACCCGCTCCGGCAGACTGGCTCCCCCCTCACCGTGATGAGGTGCGAAACCCGGTGGGGGCAGGGTCGGTCTCAGGGTATTCAGCCCGGCAGACGGCTCTGTCGGAGCCCACACACTCCCCTGCAAGGGCCTGGTCGCGCACAGGGTTGCACCCCGGCGTCACCCAGCTCTGGATCAGCCCCCGAGACGGGGATGAACGGCACGCACAGGGAAACGGTCCGGAGACCACGTGCGCACAAACGTGAGCTCAAGGGCCCGATCCTCTCCAGCCCCATGGCTCCAGGGTTGCTTCACGCCCCGGCCAAGCTGCCAAAGCTACTGCCCTTCACACCCGCTGGTACACCCAGCACCAGTAAACCCCAGTGAACCTTTAGTCCCCGTTTTGCAGCATTTCGAGCCGGTGCAAAGGAGCAAAGCCCCTGCCCGCCGGTGCTGCTGGCGAGTGAGTGTCCTGGCACGGCTCCTAGAAACTCTGGATTCTGGGGTATTTCAAAAGGTCGCCGTCCGACCCACTGCAGCACGGTAAGACCAGGATCGGGTGAAAAATTGGGGCTGGGCCGTGCCGCCGGCAGCCCCAAGGGACACTGCTCACTCCCCAGGTCTCATCCCCACGGCACTGCCTGTGTTTGAAGCCTTTTTGTTTTAAAGAGAGAAAAGCTGCCCAGGAAAGGGGGGGAAGTATCGTGTTTTCAAAATGCTCTGTTATTTTATAAGCTGGGGAGGGGAAATCACGTAGGGGAGCGATGGAGGCAGCAAAGGCAAGTGAATTCCCCTTTCTAGGGGAAAAAAAGGAGGGGAGGAAAAGGGGGAAAGAGAAGGCAATCTTTTTGTCCAGCTTTCAGACAAAAATGCTGAGCAGACGATAAAATTGTTCCTGTTTGAAAACCAAAGCTTCGGTTTTGCCCAGCAACAAACCAAAACGCCTCGGAGTGGGATCTGCCCCCAGACCAGCAGGAAAACCTCCCTGTGTGTGGGGGGGGGGCACCTCCTGGGACCCCCCCATTTTTTAACTGATGTAGTCGGGCTGGTGCAACCTGCCAGGCAAAGGCAGCTGGTGGCTGGCGGAGCTGCCCCAACCTGCCCGGAAGGATCCCGGAGGATTTACAGGGACGGCTCCCGGTGCCTACCCTGGGTAGGATAAATAATCCCCTTGAGCCGGCGGAGGAAGGGTCTCAGGCAAAACCCATCCTCGCCACGCGCAGAAGGCTGCAAGACGCTAAATCACTCAAACGAGCTCCCAGCCCTGTTATTAGATCAATCATCAGCCAATTAAGCCGCCAGCGTGAGCTCCCCTTGCTACCTCGGCAAAGGAAAGCCTCGCCGCGGCTGGCTCGGCTCGGGGTGCCGGCGTCCCTGGGGTATCCCGCAGGGCAAAGAGCAGGGAAAGTTGAGGGGAGAAGGGGAGATGGACGGGGAGAAGTCGTCTGCTCTGGGGCTCCTCTGGGCCGAAGCGGAGCCGAAGAGGCCAAGAGGGAGGCGCAGATTGCGGAGGGGAAGAGCAGCCGACCGCAATCTCTCCTTCCCCTTTTTTCATGTTTCCTCTAGCAACGGGCTTGGGGCCGCAAACATTTGGATACCAAACCTGAACTTCCCCTCTCCAGGCTCCCAATCTGGCTCACCGCTCCTCTGCCAGGCACTCATGGACCGCCACCCCAAAGCGGGGCGACCCCAGACCCCAGTTCCCAGGGCTGTGCCACGCTGGTCTCGGGGGGTCCTGGCAACAGCAAGGATCAGCCCCAGCATTAGCCATAAAAAAAGGACTTTCTCCATTTCTCCAGCCCACAAAACTAAAGCATCTCAGCCATGGCCTGGCCTCCAGTTTGCACCAGCCACTGGGAATATCCCCAGGGCTTAATTAGGCCTGATGAGTCTTTTACATTTGGGTTTCCTCTGGCTTGCCACCAAGAGGTGGGAAGGGACAAACTAGGGGAGATCCCACTCCAGGCAGGAGCGCTGGGCAGGACAGGCTGGTGGTTAAATGCAGCGAGAAACCACGGCTCCCAACTGCCCATCGTGCCGGATCCGGCACCCGAGTCACACCACCGGCACAGCGACAGGGGCTGCAGAAAGGGAGCCGGGAGGAAGGCGGGTGGGAGCCGAGAGGGAGAAACCCACCTCCAGCGGCACGAGATGCTCGGCTGCCCGGCGTGACAGTGCAGGGATGAGCGATGGCACAAGAGCGATGGCACAAGAGCGATGGCACGAGCCAGCCGTGCCGAGGACGTGCCCACGCCGCACAGAAGGTGTAACCACCACCGGTGCTTCTCCAACACCTGCACAGGGAGGGGTTGAAGGTGCCCCCAGCTCAAGGCAGGGTGGGAATTGCGGGGGGCTCGCCTCCCCACTCCTCCAGGTCACCTTGAGGGGGCTTTGTCCCCACAAAAGCTCCCAGCACGGGCCCCCTGCTCAAATCCAGCCCCTGGATGGGTGGCTGGATGGCCGCTCTCCATCCTCGCCAAACCGGGCTCCAGGAAAGGTCACGGCAGCCGAGCCTGCGGCACAGCACCCGCCGCAGGTGTTGCGACAGCGGCCACCAACCCTGCCAGGACTTGGGGGACACGGAGTGGGTGCCGGGGTGGGGGGTGGGGGGGCGGTGCGCGTGTGCGACCGTTACAGCCACCGAGTTTCGCTCTCGCCGGCTGAGTTCCCCCTTGGGCAGCGGAGATGCAGAACCGAAACCTCCAGCTGTATGGACCCGGGCGGGCGGGGGCGGCTGGGAGGCGCAGGAGAGCTGGGGACCGGCACAGGTTTCGGAGCAAAGCCACGCACCGTGCCCCGCCGGTGATGAAGGTGGGGGGTCCGGGGAAGCATGGGCCGAGGGATGACGCAGGGGTCTCCTCTGGCTCACTGCACCCACCCTGCTTCTGCCCGCTCTGCACAGCTGGGCCACCCACCTCCTTGCACCCAGCACATCTGGCGAGAGCAGGAATACCCCTTGGCGTGTGGGTGCCTACACCTGGGCAGGCTCCGCTTTGCACGTCCGCCCTCCCAGAGCCCGTCCAGCGGACGACACAGCCGCAGGACGTCCCCGTGCATCGGCCGAGTGCCGATCAGCAGGACCACGACTGCCCACATAGGGTGGTCCTACCTGCCTCCCAGCACCGCCCGCTCCTCCCAGAGCGGGGAAACTGAGGCACGGAGAGAAGAAGCAAACAGCAGCTGGCAGCACAAACAACCCCCTGCCCAAATCCTGATTACCTCCTCCTGAGCAAGCCTCTCACCTCCCTCCCTGTCCCATCCTGCCCACCCACCAGCACCAGGAGGGCCCCGAGCCTAGAACAACCCCAAAACACCCAAGGACATCGCGGGGGCTCCCACAAGAGCCCAGGGATGCCAAGATGTGGGTGCCCCATACCCCAAGCACCCAGCTCTTGCCCTCGCCCCAGTGACGGAGGCAATGCTTCGGGCCGCATTGCCACCTGCTGGCACCGGCCCCGGGGCCCGACGGCACCAGCTAACCCGGCCGCAGGCGTCTGCACCTTCCCCGAGAGAGCCAGCAGCGGCTCTGCAGGTGCTGTGCCGGGCACTGGGCAGGTCAGCGGGCCTGGAGGTGCCGAGAGGGGCTGCGGGTGCCCCCCACCCTGCTTGTGGCCCCCAGTACCCGCCAGGGCATCACATGAAAGGCCCCCCAGTGCTGCTCCAGGGATGCAGGAGGCTTTAGAGCAGCAGCGACAGCTACTCTGGATTTGCAATTCCAGCTCCCGCCGGCATTTCCAAGGCAGAGGTAAAGCAGAGGAGAGGCACCATCAGCCGTTTTGCCCCCCAGACTCCCCTTAAGCCCTCCTGACTCCCCCACCCAACCCCTCCTGTCCACTGCTGGCTCTCCCCAAACACCACGGATCTGATTCTCACTTGTCTTTCAAGCCACACTCTCCTTTCTGTAGCAGCACGGGAACGGATCCTCTGCCACTGCTTTGCAGCCACTTCACATCCACGTAAAACCCCACGCGAGGCACGAGGGAGATGCAAATCCCGCCGGCGCACACACCGACGTGCACCGGCAATTTATCACCGACGTTCTGCGGCCGCTGACCGTCGCAACTGCCCACGGACAACAAGAGCGGAGCCGGAGGAAAAACAACACCGAGGCTGGTTCTTCGACACACACGTCGGCACCCGCCGATGTCTCTGGAGGGCAGCAGGTCCGGGGGTGTGCCCTGGCAGGGGTGGCGGGTGCAAGGACCGGGCGGGTGATGTTGGAAGGGACCCCATCCGCAGCCCCATCCCAGCGTGCCGGGGCACACATCCGTGTGCATGCACTGGCACGCTTGGGCACGCATCTGTGCCAGCCTGGCCACCGCCGGGGCCCCGCGCCAGGCAGGGCTCGCATGTTTACAGCGATGACGTGGACCCGCGCGAAAGGCTCACGGACGGTGCCAGGAGTTGCCGTGCACGGACCCCGGCACGGGCGAAGCACATGGGGTCCCGCTGAGTGAGTGCCAGCTCCCATCACCCTCCTATTTGGGAACGACTCCTCCTTGGGCAGGTCCCCAAGGACCCCAAGGGAGTTTGCCCAGGCTGATGCAGCACTTGCCCCCTTCCCGAGCCCGGGAACCCCGCCGGGCTGGGTGCCCCCGCACCCGCCGGCGTCGAGGTCGGCTGGCCGGCACAGCCCCAGCCCCGGCTCTGCGAGGCAGGTCCAAACTCCAGGGCCACCGGCTGAGGTGTGGCAAGCCGGGGCTGCGCGCCAGCGTGCGCCGGAGCCGGGCGGGAGGGAGGATGGGAGAAAATCATCATAATTAGAGCAAAGCCCGGGCCCCTCACCACCGTGCTCTGCTGTCGCCTGAGTCAGCAGCCGCCGGCCCCGGGGACCTTTTGCATCACCGCAGCCTCCCCGGGGCAGCTCGGGCTGTCACCAGCGGCTCAGCCCACCCTCTCCCCATGGAAACCAAACAAACACCTTTGCCCAAGTCCAAAACCTCTAGCCCATCCGTCTCCCCGCTCTGACAAACAGTGGCAGGTCCTAAGTCACCTCCCGGCTGCGATTAGGTGACACGCTGGGGTGGCAGACAGCTTTCCCGGGGTGAGCTGGGGAAGGGGAGAGGGGCCACCGGCTGGCCCCCCAAAATCCCATGCAAACACGATTGCAAATGCCGAGGGAGGAGGCGGGCACTCGCTAGGAAGGGGGACCAGGCAAACCTCCACGTGCCCCTTGCTGCTGTCCCCCACCCCGGGGAATGGGGACCACCACCACGCTGGAAAATCCCAGCCCAGCTCCGTGACCCTTGCTGGAAGCCGAGAGCTTTTTTTAAACCTGTTTATAAGGGCGACTTGCAAACAAGAAAGAAAAAGGCCCTCCTTGTGCAGAGGAGAGATGGCTTTGTGGTCAAACACGGGACGCCTGGGACATTTACATTTAATTCTGGGTTGTGCTACAGACCCTCCTGTGTGTCCTGAGCTAAGCCAGCCACGGCCAGGGCTGCTGCTGCCGCCTTCCAGGCACGCAGCACCTTTCAACACCCCCTCCTCGCCTCGCTCCCCCAGCACCCAGCCCGCCGGCGACAGCCACCAACACCAGCACCCACTGTCACTTCCAGATGAAACCCCTACGAGGGGTTGGAAAACCAGCCGGTGCAGCCGCGACCCGAGCAGGAGCCAGGCCTGCTCGTCCCCAAAAAGCAAAAAGGGGGTTCGCCCCCGAGCCCTCGTGCAAACTCTTTGGGCCAAAAGGCAAAGCACTGATCTGGCAGCCAAGTGTGGCTCCGCACCAGCTGCAAAGCCGGGGTTGCATCTGGAAAAGCGGGAGCCGCATCCCAATGGAGCGAGCCTCTGCCACTCGGCAGCCTCCAAAAACCCAGTGGGGGGAAACCCTGAGCCGGAGAATAAAATCAGCCTTGGGGCTACCCAAATCTACAGGTTCGAGCCCCAGAAAACCTTGCATCCTCGGCGAATCTCCGCGGGGAGGGCGCCTACTCTCCAAACTTCAGATCCACTTTTTTTTTTAAAAACAAAAAGATTAAAATATTTCTCTCCGGCGAGGTGCAGAGAAACGCTTGCACATTCGGTGCCATCGTCAGCAACTCCTACACTGCCCCCCACGTACGTCGCTGCGAGGGGAAAGCAGAAGGGGGATTTTATAGGCACCTACAGAGAAAAAAAAAAGAAGATCTCTGTGTAATTTGGTTAACCAGTCAACCGAGCGGCACGAATCCGTAGGAAACTGCCCTGCCGCTCCCCGAATGACTCTGCCCCCCCCGGCGCAACGAAACCTCCATGGCTGGTGCAAGCATCACCTCCCAGCACCTCCATCTGATGGGTCCGCCCCAGTGACCCCTGGAAAAATCCCAAATCCCAAATGCAACCACTAGTATGACGACGCTGCCACCGGCAAATGCAAAAAAAAGGCTTGCAATCACCAGAGACGCTCTCGGTGCTGCAAAAGGCGACCTGGCAGCAGTGTCGTGGACCTCAGCACCCTCGGTGCTTTTTCCCCTTAAAAACTCGGCCCCGCAGTCCTGTAATTTAAAGCAAAAATCACAGCGTTCAGATTTAAAAGGGAGGGGAGGGAAGAGAAGAAACTCTCTGGCCTAGGAGCCAATTAAAACAAATGGAAAGTGTTTTGCTTTTTAATCTCATGATTTTTTTAGCTAATCTCTCCACTGGAAAGGGACGATCGGCTCGCCGGCAGCATGCTGCCGGGGGGATACAGCACGTGCGGAGTCCCAGCCGGGACGGCAACTCGAGCCCTCGCTCTCCATTCCTGTCCTTTTCGGTCGTATTTATCCTGACTTTTGCGCAGAATTACTGTACAGGGGTAGAGAAACAACACAGAGCTTTGGGAAACTTTTTGACAGGGGGTTTTGCTGTATTTCTGTCTCTCTTTTAGGAAGAGGGGAGTTTTCCATTTTAAAAATACTCTTTTCACTTTGAGTTTTTCACCAGTTTGCAGGGGAGGGTTCAGAGGCACGAAAACCCTCCCCAGCCCCAACAGCCCCCTCTGCTCCCATGTGTTTTGTCCTTTTCTTGGGAGAAAAGCAGGGTCCTATTCCTCACCTGGCTGGAGACCACAGAATCACAGCACCATCTGGGTTGGAAAAGACCTTTGAGATCATCGAGATGATGCTTTTCCTGCTGCAAAGGGAGCCCTGCAACCAGGAAATCCATAAAAATGGGAAGTTTTAGAAGCGGAAAAGACCACAAACACCCAGGAACGGGGTTTGTTTTCTTCTCCAGCCCTGGGCAAGACCTTGGGACAGGATACAGCGGAAGAGGAAAACAAGACCCAGCAGCCCAGGAGAAGAAGGGGCTCCCCTCGCCCCCCGCCGCCGGGGCAGCGCCTGGCAGCACTCCGGAGGCAGGAGCCGGGTTGAACTCTTTGCCGATCCAGACGGACTCAACCATTCCCCCAAGCAAGAGGAGAGCTGGAGCGGGGAGGAGGCCGTCAGATGCCATGCCCAGAGCCCATAAATTACAGCAGGGAAAAGGGTTGCGTTTGCCCTATTTCTTATCTGCTTGGAAATTGCACCGCTTTCCCAGCTGCAAAGGCAGCTCTGTTCCCAAGAATTTCAGCAAAGCCATGACCTCTTTCCAGGATCATACAGTATATGGTGGCGGGGAGCCAGGGCTAATTATAGGCACAGGAAAAGGGGAGAGAAGCGTTCGGAAAAGCTCTACCTTCCCAGCGGCGGGGAGCGGGGCGGCACGACCCCGGCTGAGCCCCACGCTGGAAGCACCCCAAAGGGCTGCGAAACCCAAGGCAAGGAGAGCGAAGCCCAGGGAGCCGGCGCTCCTCGACATCACGATTCCCCTTTTCTGGAAGGATAAAAGCCAGCGCAAATCACAGCTCATGACGCTCCCCAATTCCTACGTGCTCTGGGGCGGAAGGGAAGTCCCGCGGGGGGGGAGCAGGACCCGCCGCTGCTCCGGCACAGCCTGAGCATCGGCACGAGCACCACACCGGCTGCAGAAATAAATGCAGCAAGAACCAAAGTCGCTCGGTCCTACACTGGGAATCCGAGCATTTTGGGTTCCCTGCGGAGACCCTACCGCTATGCCACGAGCCCCTCACCGTGCCCTCATGCCCCGGCAGCTGCCAAAAAGCGTGACCTGCAGAGACGGCTGAAGGCAAATAAATGCGTATTAAACTTTAAACACCAGCAAACACTCTCGGGCAAGCCACGTGCAGTTCTAGAGCCTGGTTCATTTTCGTTTGCTGGGCAATGTCAGAGGAGTCACCTCCCCTCTCCCGACCCCACTGTATCTGGCGTACGGAAGCGGACAAGGACACGTTAACATACGCGCCTGCGAGACCTTCCGGCAAGGAGGAGGTTGGACAGGAAAGCGCTAAACCAGGCAGCAATTTTTTAGCCACCAAGCTCCTCTTCAGAGCCACATTTCTGCACAAAACAAAAACCAGGGAAGATAAAGATCCCACCTAATTTTCTTTTGAGGAGGGGGAAAAAAAAAAAAAAAAGCCAGGAACCCTCCCGCTTGCCGCAACAGTTTTCATTTTCCACCAAATAAAACTGACTCTCAACTCCGGCTGCTCGCTTATCCCCCTGCACGCTCGCTTCCTTGTTTGCCTGCGCATGTGGGAATGTGTGGGTGTGCGGTTTTTGTTTTGCTTTTTGCAATCACGCTGCAGACCATCTCCTGGTATCTTGCAGATCGCAGCCTGCAAGGCAAGCGTGCTCAGCCCCTCTCAATTATCCAGCCAGCCAGACTTTCCACCTCGCCGGCTTTAGACTCGTGTGAGGCCGCTCTCCTCCTCCAAAGCAGCTTCCAAAAACAGGGCTTGCAGGTCTCCTCACCCCCTGGGTGCTGCAGAGCTGTTGCCATCACCCAGTCGCCCCGAGAAGGTCCCTGCGTACGGGGCAAGGATGCAAAAGCCGGGTGCTGCGGAAGGGACCGTGGCTGTGCCGGGACAGGCCGGGGAAGCTGGCAGCACGGAGCAGAGGGCACCAGCTCCAGCTTCTCAGTGGGAAAGCGGCTGCTCGCTAAGGGAAGGAATCCGCCCGTGGCACGCCGGGTCCAACCGATGCCCTTTTTAAGGCTCCTGCGGCAGCGGGAAGGGGGTTAAGCGCGCACCGAGCTCGCCCTCCTCCTGGCACGCCGTTCAGGGTCACCTCCCACGAGCTCGCCGGATAACCCCGGCTAAAACCTCACCCTTGGCACCGGGGTCTGCTGCGGCGGGGACACTCAGAAACGCTCCCAAGGAAGACCTAGCCTCAGTGCAAACAAAAACCAGCTCTATTTCACGTTGCACCCCCACCCCCTCCCCAGCACCGACAGCCCAGATGAGCACATCCAGCGACGGAGGGGAAGATAAACAGAAACGACGTCCCTGTGGTCCGCACCAAAGACACCAGGACTGCAGGCACCCAGCACCCACTCCTGCTGTCACCCACTCCTCTCTGAGCAGCCAAAACCAGTGGGAGCAGGACAGAGGAGCAGGCACCCATCCCCACAGAGCAGAGCCCACCTCAGCCGGGCACCCGGCGCTGCCGGCACGTCCCGGCGGAGCACGTGGCGCCGGCGGGGACGACACAGATCCTTCCTGCCCTGGCTCCGCGGGCGATGCCACCACGCGCAGCTCTAAGCTCTAACGGGATAACAAGCTCACAATGAGATCCTAATGAAGGATTAGCGAAATACAGTTTAAAGAGATTAAGGCTGGGTGCAGCACTGAAACTTTTTTTTTTGAGAGCCCAGCAGCGGTGAGACCCGGATTTCAGCCCCTGCCAACGCGGAGGGAGCCGGCATCTGTCGCCAGCTCCGGAGGCTCGGGATGGTTTTTCCGTCGTAGCTGTGCAAAGAGGGGCCGGGGCTCCAAAAGGATGGAGGAACACACACACACACACAGAAAAAAAAAACTGTTGCTCGTGGCGCCTGAAAGCCCTGCCCGAGGCGCTTTAAAAGCGAGCCAGAGGCTTCCTTCTTCTCTCCCCTCCCACACCAGTCCCTTCCCATCTGCACCCCAGCTGCGCGTGGCGCGGGTAGCGATGCTCTCGGTCCCGTTCATAATGACTGTTGATGTTATCCGCCCGAGCCGGAGCCTTCCAAGGAGCCCCAGGGAAAGCAGGTACTCAACTCTCATTCAGGGAAAGTTATTAATATTAATTTCTTGGCTCTACACAAACAGAGCAAGAAGTCAGCCCCGGTCTTGAAGAGCTCGGCGTGACTGCCAGCCCCACGCGCTCCGAAAGGTCAGGAGTCTGGTTCGCCCCCAAATCAAACGATGACGTTTTAAAATAGAAAGCAACGCATCTGGGATTGCTTTTTGGGTTTTTTTGGCCACTCGTATTTTTCCTGCAACCACAAACACCAGAAACTTTCTCCTCCCCAGAAAGGGCAATGTGACTCTCACCCCATCACAGGAATCCAGGAGTTGGGAATTTGCTAAACCAGCCCCAAGAGCGGTAACGCCCAGGGTGAATGGGCGAGCGAGGCTGGTGCTGAGCGGGCAGGGACAGGCTCGTCCCACGGGCAGCGGGGCGACCGCTCGAAGCCAACCCCTAATTTCAGCCGAGTCGTCCAAAGCCACGCGACGAAAGGGAGGTGGGGAGGGGATCTGACAAACATCCCTGTCGAGAGACTACAAAACAAATCAAATGAAGATGTTTGGAGCGGATCCAGATGTTTACTAGTGACGCACATGGAGGTATAAATAATTATCCGGTAGGAATTTTGTTCACAGGCAGCTCTCCCTTATCTAATCAGATCTCAGTGCAATCCGGCCCCGGCCCCCCCCCACCCCCCCGCTTAAAAAGTCTTGAGAAAACCAGATGCAAAATAAAAAAACCTCACTAGGGGCACCAATTTCATCCCATTAATCACTGGACATTCGGACCAGAGCTGCCAGGACTCAGATCTCATCCAGGCACAGCTCTAGGAGGGAGGATTTTTCCCCGCAGCGGGAGTGCTGGCATAGGGCCGGATCCTGCGTGAGGGTGCGGAGCGGGGCTGGGGAGCCGAACCCTCGCACCGTGCCCCGTGCACGGCACTGGGAGCAGGTAAGGCGGCATCTGCGGGGACAGGAGCCGGCCGCGGCATCGGCCGGATCCCTCCACACCGGCGCGAGGGGCTCGCCGGTGGCTCTCGCCTGTAAAAAGCCAGCTGCTTAAAATACACTCGCGAACAAAAACCTCCCTTGTCCGGCTGCGCGTTACCAACCAGCGACTTCAGAGCCCGGACACTGCAATTACCCAAAAATAAACGGACCACAAACCCTGAGACACCGAATGGCAGAGGGGGATGAAGACGGCAACGAAGGCACCCCGGCAGCGCCGAGCCCAGCAAGCCAGAGGGACCGCGGCCGCGAGCGACGGCTGCGGCATCACTGGGAAGCCCAAGCCGAAGGGTTGGCACGCGACCGAAAAACAGGTAGAAAAAGGGCTTTAATAGCTCAAAAAAAAAAAAAAAATCACCTGAACGGATTTTTCCCAGCCGTTAGCATCACCTAACCCACCGCTGCTGCCGTGGGAGGTGTCGGCACACCAAGCAGCACCGCCATCCCCCGCGCCGGCAGCCCTCGCCCCGCCGCCCTCCCGCCAGCATCGCCGATGGTTTTCCAAAAATTAAACCAACCCAACCCACCGTAGGCGAGGCCGCAGGGGGTTTCGCTGAGGCCAGAGAGGAGCAGTGTTGGAAACTTACTGTAGAAAATTGGCCGCTGGGCTCCAGCTCCTTGTCCCTACTGGTGGGAAAGTCTATAAATCTCTAATAAAGAAAAAAAAAAAAAAAAATCCCCTCCCATTTTATTCCTTCTCTCTCCCCCCTCCAAAGGATTGCGAAACCGAGAGGGCAGCCGGGGCTTGGATCTGCAGCATTTCTGAGCTCCTACGGAGTCTGGGCTCCCTGCCACCAGCAACAGCGGCTCTGGGGGTGTGGAAAAAGGGAGGAAAAAAAAAAAAAAAAAAAGAAGAGAAAAAAAATTAGGGGAAAAAAAAAAGAGTCCTGTTTATTTTGGGGGATGAGAGAGAAAACTTGCAATGCACAAACTGGGGGGGGACAGGGAGTGTGGCTCTGGCATTCCTGCAGGCACTGCGCGCTTTGTAATCGAAAAGACTTTTGGTTAAAAAGCCTGGATTTGGGGTGGAAAAACCAAGCTGGCAGAGGATGCTCTTTCCTGGGGTGCACGCAGGCACCAAGCGACCTCCTATACACGGAGTGCAGCACCTCTCGGGGGAGATGGACCCATCCCGGGGAGCACCCATGGGTGCTAACGGTGGCTCTGCCCTGCCCTGCCGCGTTCCCCTGGTCGCAGTAAAAGGAATTACCGAAGACAGGCTGGAAGAAAAGCCGGCTCCAGCCGTGACCCAGATTCCCCTCCAGCCTGATCCCTCACTGAAGTCATAATCCTTGGAGGGCTTCTGGTCCTTTTTTTTTTTTTTTTTAAAATACATCCCTGCGCGTTGCCATGGGGACGAGGGTGATGCTATAATTTCAGCATTATAGACTTCAGCGCGAGAACAGGAGGGAGAAGGTGGCTGAAATATGGACGAGCTGCACTGGTAATGTATTTAGGGAAAAAGAATAAAAAAAAGAAAGAAACAACCCAGGCGGCACCTTGGCTTCCTTAGCAGACGCTGGAAGAGCAGAGCTGACCCGCAGCTGAAGAGATGCGGGGGACGGGGGTCAGCTCCTGCCCCCGGGGCCAGGGTACCCGCTTTTGGGCATCATTTGGGCAGCAGCTTCCCCGGGCTCCAGACCCTGAAGGGTTTCGGAGGATGCAGACCGCCACCCTGCCAGGACAAAGTCCTAAATTCCCAGGCAGCCCTCGCAGTACCTGAGGCAGCCCCGAGCAGGAACGCCCTATTTTGGGGCGGCCTTAGCTCTGCCCACCACGGCTCCGCACCCGACCGGCAGCAAAACCGATCAAGTTTGTAAAGAAGCAGCTCCAAAGGAGCTGCCCGGCCCTTTTTCACCTTTATTTTTCTACCACCTTTCCTTTCCGCCTTCCTCTGCCCACATCAGGTCCCGGTGGCATCCCGTCGCCAACGGGATGCGGGCGTCCCCGAGCTCCCGTCCGGCTCCTGACGGGAGAAAAACCCGCCGCTGCTCCGTGATTTTGCAAGGCCATGAGATACCTCTGGGTGCTCTTAGGGTCACGCTATCACGGTTTGGCCCCGAAGAGCCCCTGTGCTGGCGTCAGTGAGTTTTCAGGCTGGAAGGTGACCTGTGACCCCACCGGAGGGACGAACCAGGACCCAAGCTGGAGCCCCGAGGGCTTCAGACCCCCAGATCCTAGAAGCCTCAAGCTCTGCTGCAGCACAGGAATAGGAAAATTGCACAAGCAGAACCTAAACCAGTTTTAGCCACGTTTCCACCCCCCCCACCCCACGCCCCTTCCCGCCCCATTGCCAAGCACTCAACCGGTGCCCGCCGCGACGAAAAATTTCCGAAAGACGCACAAACAAAAATAAGATCGTACACAAACACCTCTGCCTAAACACAGCCCAATGGCCCGTGACCCCCACCACGAGGGAGATGGGCTGCCAGCGGGCTCGCAGGGTCCCAAAGGAAGACAGAAAGCCCCGGGGGACGCCTCGCCCCACGCCACAGTCGCCCACGCGCCCTTCCAGCGCGCGGCTGCAAGCGGGGAGGTGAGAAAAGGGCGCTCCGGTCCGGTGCACAGCACCTGGCAGAGCGTCCAGCGCTGCTCTAGCCATGCAACCTGCACCCCTCGGCTTCTCTCTCTCTGCAAGGTGTAAGAAAGACCCCGACGGCAAAACCTGGGTGGCCGGCATCAGGGGGTGCGTGGGAATCACCATCGGTCCCGTGCCGGAGTCACGGTGCCTGGACACAGCTCAGAAAGGCAGCTTAAAGCGGGGATCCTCGGAGGGTGGCGTGATGCTGGGACAAAAGGGTCTCCCAAGCCCATAAATGCTTGAAAAAAAATCACAGCGCATCATTGCAAAAATGGGGAATCCAAGCGCCGGGCAGCGGGTGCTGCACACCAGCCACGGGACCCCACGCCGGGGCTCGCAACGCTCCTCGGTGCAAAAAGAAGCTTGTATAACCTCAGGGGGAAAAAAAAAAAAAAAAAATTCAGAGCATTTTGTTTCAGTCCCCAAAGGGGAGCCAAACCCCCAAAGCGCCAGCTTTAGCGTCCAACCTGTCAGCCCATGAGCCATCAAGGTTGCTTTTAGCCGTGCCCTAAGCTCCATATTTAGCCTCAAAGGTATTTATCTTTGAGAAACTAAAAACAAAGCTGCATTTGCATAACAAAAAGACCCCGGTTGCTCTTACATGTGTAGCATCAGGGGGAGAAGGCATGCAAAGCAGCCCTCCTCCCTCGCCAAGCAGAAGGCACTGAAGGTCACCCGAGCGGATGCCGAGCTCGCCGTGGCTGGTCCTCTCCGCTGGAAAGGACAAGGCAAGAACATCTTCCCTTACGGGAAGCCTCTTCCCGACCTTCCCACTTGCATCTCATCCAGCTGGAGCAGCCCTCTCCGGCGCAAAGGCAGGCGTGAAATTCTGCTTGCTAAAGCACACGCTCCCGTCTGGCCTTAAACCTCAAAGACCAGAGGGCAATTAACAGGTTTTTTCCAAACTCTCTTGATTTGCGACCAGAGCCCGTCTCACCGTTTCCTCTCCCGGGTGCCAGCAGCCGGCAGGAGCGGGGACGCGCGGCTTCGTGCCCCCTCGGGAGCAGCGTCTGCAGGGCAGCGGGGCGGCGAGGAACCTGACCCTTGGCAGGGTGCAGCGAGGTGCTGCGGCTCAGCCGGGCGCGATGAGCCTTTCCCCAGCCGCGCTCCTTCGGAGGAGGGAGAGGTTGGCCCAAAGGCGGCTCCCACGACACCTCGGGACCCTGGGAGCACCCAGGACCTCACCCCCTTGGGACCCCCACCCTCCTGCAGGAGCGCGCAGATACGGCAGCTCCACGCTCACCCATCCAACACACCAGGTCGGCACCCGCTGCCGCGCCGTGCCCGAGGCTCAATCCGGCACCTACGTCATTGTTTATGGACAAAGTCCCTTCGTGAACCGTCACCACCCAACTCCCCGTCTCCTCCTTATCTCGCCACGGGTGCACACCGCCGCGGCATCGCGCTGCTACCGAAACCCCTTTTGCCCCACCCCCCTCCCCCCCGCCCCAGCTCTGTTAAAGCTCAACCGTACCAAAAACCGAGGGGGATCCCACCGAACCCCAAAAAGCACCGGTGTGCCCAATGCCGCCCCAAAAGACAGATGCTCGCCTCTCCCCCTGCAATAAAACGCCGGCTCCGGGGAGAGGATTGATGGAGGGAGCAAGAAGCAGCATACCAGCCACCAGCTGCCGCGGGAAGAGGCTTGGCTGCCTTCGCCACCAGCATCCTGCTCCAACCATTTGTTCTGCTTCTATTTTAGAAAGCGATGGGGCTCGGCGCTACGCGGCTCCCAACCTCCCCACCGCCGAGCGAGGCGACAGATTTCTGCAAAGAGGTAGCGCCGGCTCCGCTCCCCATCTTGGCAGCGGCATCCGCGCGGGGCCGGGGATATTTTTGAACGAGCGAGTCGAGAGGTGCTAGTTTTCCCGGCGGCTCGTTGCCGACGCGTGGGAAGGACGGCCGTGCCGAGTCAGGGAAGGTTGGGGATGGATCCATGATTGATCCCTGTGCTTAAAACCCAGGAGATGGGGCATCGAGTCCTCACAAGCCGCGCAGAGCGAGACGTCCAGCGGCGCATCGAGCTCTCTGGGAAAGCATCACCCAAAAGAAGAGGCTGGAGAGCGGTCTGGCTCCTGCTGCACCCCAACCCTGCAGCCCCGAGCCCTTCCCGGGAGCCCCCATGCCAGTCCGTGCACTCGGAGGAGAGCCCGGCACGCACACGCTGTCCGCGCGATCCCAAGCACTGCTCCTCACCGGAATACCGGGCTGAAAACTGCCCCAAGCCCACATCCGAGCAAGCCTTGCCTTCACCCAACTCTTCCACCCCGGTTCCCAGTTATCGAAATAAATTTGCTGCTATCGCAGGGTTTTCTTAAGGGCGGACCCAGGTCTCCAGGCAGAACGTGGTTTATCCCCCAGGATAACTGCGCCCGGAGGCACCTCCTCGCCTCCGCCACGACCTCCCCAGTGGTGTGAGCGCCAGAGGAGACGCCCGGTGTCGCACGCAAACGCTCTTGTTTTCCCCCATGGTTCTTCCAGCAAGTTCTCAACTGGTCTGAGTGCCAGGCTCCGGCAACACCGGGTTTTTAACAAGCTGCAGGTTTTTCAGCCACTCCAGCCTGCCACCTCCTCGTCCAGCCGAGCGGTACCGGGGTCCCCTCCCGGATGAGGTGACGCAGAGCCCGGAGACGCTATCGGGTGCCGCAGGACACCGCACCCCAGGGACAGCCACGGTCCCCAACTGCTCACACTCAGACAAGGCGCGTTGTTCCTCCCACGGCTGAAAGCTCGCTTGCACGCTGGCGGGAAGCCTGCAGGTACCAGCCTCACAAGGACATTTATTCCAATATTTAAACAACGCACGACAGCCCAGACCCCACCTATGGTTACGCAAACGGACAGCCCCTCTCTGCCTCCGTACCACCTCAAGATTGGTACAAACCCACTCATTTCTTTGCAGCCCCAAGCTTTGCAGAAGCTCCTCTCCCACGGGTGCCACCACGGACCAGGAGCACCCACGCCTGGAGCCCGGTGCCGGCCCTTCCCCACCGCAGCCCCTGATCGCCCTGTTTTACCTCCTGCGCCCAGGGGAAGATGCTCTCGGCGCAGACCGCGGGGCTGCGGGACAGGACCATCTCAGTGACTGCACTTGGGGGGGAGGAGGGGGTAAGTCTGGCCGGTCAAAATAACTCGTCCACTTTTTTTTTTTTTTTTTTAAATTTTTTTTCTTCCCTGTCAGTGGAAACTCCTGCTATGGCATCGTGTCTCAAGGTTACTGCTTGGGGTGGGGGAGGATTTCAGGTTTTACAACCAAAAAATTCCAGAGAAAAACCCAGAAACGTTGCCAGTTTTTTACTAAACAGAAGTCCTTCGTCCAAGTCATTTAACTTTTTCTTTTTCTTTTAAGCTTGATGCAGCAGGCTTTAGGCAAACCCCATTTTTTCAGCCCTCAAAATTTTGACCACTTTCATAGAAAACTCACTGATGCCG
The DNA here is from genome assembly GCA_034782735.1 of Sagittarius serpentarius. NCBI lineage: Eukaryota > Metazoa > Chordata > Aves > Accipitriformes > Sagittariidae > Sagittarius > Sagittarius serpentarius. Next base: position 12,568,953 of record JAVKLA010000088.1, read on the forward strand.
TGAACGTTTTCAATTTTCAGTTTCTTTTTTGAGGAAAACCAAACCAAACAAATGCGACCCCACGTAGTTTCACCACCTGCATGACATGGGATGTGTTCCTGGGTTATTTGTTTCTGTGGTGCCTAGCAATTTCTCCTTGAAGTCTTCCAATAATTAGAAAGGAAAAAGTCTTTTTTTTTTTTTTTAAAAAAGTTTCATCTTCAAAATAAGAAAAAAAAAAAAAAAAAAAAAAAGATGCTTTCCAAAGGATGGAGAAAAGTCACATTGTTCCAAAAGGCACTTTCATTTAAAAAGGAAGATGAAAACTTTCAACCAGGGCTATTTATAACCACTGCTTAAATCCATCAATAACACCTTCTACCCTACATCCTCCTGGGGAGGTAACACCCTGCCGACAGCCCCCAGCACCCTGCCGCAGGGTGCAGGATCCAGCCTCACAGGCGATGCAAATAATCCCCCCTCTTGCAGGAGGAGGAGGAGGAGGAGGAGGAGGAGGAGGAGGAATAATCCCTTTGCTGCCTTCCCAGACGAGCCTACGAGAGGTGACCCCTTTGCAGCCCCGGGGTGGGCTTGGGTCGGGGACCCAGCCCCACGGGCCTGTGCTGCCTCCCAAATCTCTTCACTATTTTTGGGGGGCTGGGAAAAAAACCAAAGAAAAATTTAAAAAAAAAAAAAAAAAATTCAGGAGCCGTGGCTTTGCCCTGCCTCCTTCCAAAAAAAGGCCGATGCGGCAGCAGTGCCGCAGCGGGAGATCGCCCTTCCCCACGGCACCCGGTCCCCCACCCGCACCCCCAGCATCCCGGCTGGGGGGCGATCGGAGGCACCTCCTCCTGGAAGCGGTTTTGGGTTTGTGCCGGACACTTGCTGGAAGCTGTTTGAAGTTCTGGAAAGAGAAACGATTCCTCCTCCTCTTCCTCCCTGCCCAGAAATAGGTCATTTAATTACCACCTTTCCAACCCCAAAACAACACTGACTCAAGGCAGGAGGTGGGAGCGCTTCAACCCCGCGCCGGCTCATGCCCAGCAGCAGCCCGAAGACACCGCGGCACGGCTTTGACCTTGAGATGTTCACGCCGGCAGGACCCGGGCGTCCGGGCAATGTCAGCACGGATGGCGAGGACTCGGCTCCCGCCTTCTGGATTTCAATTAGCGCTGTTCAATTAGAGCAAGGAGGGTCGGGGACGCGGGCGCTGCCGAGCCCCTCCACGCGCAGCCACCAGGCACGGCCGCGCACCGGCTCCAGGAAAACCAACGGCTAATTGCACGTTGTGAAATAATACGTGTCCTGCTCGGCACAGAGTGAAACGTGCGGCCCCGGCGCGGTCCGGTCCGGCTGCTTCAGGATGGGACACTGCGGTGGCTCCTGGGTGGTGGCCGGAGCCTGACACATCACAGCGTGGGCATCGCCCTGCCCTACCAGCTCGTCCTCACCGCGCGCACCAAGGCACCCGCCCCGGGCACCGCTCCTGCCGATTCGGGGACCAGAGGGGCACGAAGCTGTTAAAAGCCCCACTGGGTGCCGCGGCAGCACCCGACATCGGGAACGGGCCTCCGGCATCCCAACGCTCAACCGCAGCTGGGGCATCTCACCGCAACCAGACCCCTCCAGGCGACACAGACCCTGGCATCGAGGAGCCCCGACACCATCACACGCACCTCGTCTCATCCATACCTACCACCCCGCTTATACACAGGGGAAGAGGCTCACCTATAGCTCAGGAGAGAGCGGCCGGGGAACTGGGGAGCAGTTGCCGCATCCCCCCAGCCTTGGCGTGAACCACATGAAAATGGGCCGAGCTTCCCCAAAAAACTCCCCCCTACAGCTCAGAGGCCCCACTCCCCCCATCTTTTTAGCTGCCATGTAAGAGAAAGCAAACGTACAGCCCACCCCCCCCCAAAATAAATCGCTCCGAATTGATTTCCCGCGTATTTAACAAATCTTCGCTCCACGTGGCGCTTTTTTTTTTTTTTTTAATTTTTTAAAGGATGCAAGCTCTTGTCCGTTTTTCAAGCAGTGGGGAGCTACAGCAGGGAGACACCAGGAGTGAGGGAAAAGGAAAAATTAAAGAAAAACCACAAGCAAACCAAACTGGAATGCGAGATGAAAAGCGACAGATCTGTGGAGGTAGAGCTGCTGGCAGGCAGACGGCTAGATCCATCTTGAAAGCAAAAGCAAACTGCTGCTCAAACAAGGCAGAGGGAAAAACCTAGAGGTCTTCCGGCACTGCCTAAGCTCTGATCAAACAAAATGATTAACAAAATTTCAGCTTTTTATTGAAAGCTTCTCTAATTAGAGGAAAAAAGGAAAGAGAAATAAAAAAAAAAAACCAAAACCCTGAGAGGCGCATTGGGTGGTAAAGTAATAAATACCGTCTCGGGGAGGCGAGGGGCTGATGCATCCCATAGTCCTGCCGTCACAGGGAGGGCGAGCGCGGCCGAGGGCACCCGGTTCCCACCCCACGGCACCCAGCGCCCGGCATGGCCGCGGGTTTCCGCGCCTCCCCTCCCTCCCCAACCCTCCTCCTCCTCCTCCTCCTCCCTGCCCCTGCTCTGACTCACTTGCTTTTTGCTCACCGCGTCTGGCTCAGCGGCAGAGCCGTACCTTCCCGGGGGCAGGACTGTCATCTGCAATAGAGTCACCTCTGAACTCCGGACGGCTCAGCCTCTAGGAACTGCCAAAATAGCTATAAAAATAAGGAAGAGTCCCTGGCCCGAGGAGCTCACCCTCCGAACAGATGGGACGGCTACGGGGCGAGGCAGAGGGAATATTTTTAGCTCTGGTTGCAGATGGGGAAGTCCGGCACGGCGTCTACACGGCAGCCCCCACCGCTGCCCACGCTAGCTCACCGCGGCCCCGCTCGGGCCGCCCCTGCGTGCGCTCCCGGGTATTAACGGGATTTAACGGGATGCTGCCTGCTGACTTCCCAAGCCTCGGGCACTGCCTGGCCAGGGCTGGCTCGCACCGCCGCGGCTCTGCACGGCATCTCCGCCGGCACCGGGCTGCCAGGGGCACCCAGCAAGGCGGCAGCGGTCCGGCAAACCGGGGGCGATGCCAGCAACACACGTCCCTCTCCCTCTTCCCACTCCGTTCCCGAACAAACCACCCCAAAACGGCCGCGGCCCTGCAATCCACCGCGGCGGGGGGACGCCACGCAGCATCCCGTGCTGATCGCTCTGAGCGATGCCGACCCGACCCCGGGAAGCGCTCTGGCTTGGAAAAAAAGAGGGTAAAGCGATTTCTGCCCCTCACCACTGATGCTTTTTTAGGTTTAAGTGACTCGCCCAGGGTCACAGTGGCAGAGCCCATAGCTGAGCCCTCCACTTCTGGTCAAAACCCTCCTGGTGCTTCGGGATGAGCTGGGCGGCAATCACCCCCCACACCTCACTTTCACCCTTTCTCCACGCGCCAGGGCCTGCACCAGCATCGACACCTCCCTGCCAGGCAGCTGCCAGCGGCGGCTCCCGGCACGCGCCAGCACCGTGGCAGCTGGGTCCCGCTCCCGTACTTTTCGTCCGACACTTTCGGCTTTGTTCTCCTTCGCACAAAGCTGCCGTTAGGCTGCCCTGGCAGCATGGAGGGACCTCGAAGTGGATGTGGTTTATGACCATATTTAGGCTCCTTTACGTTGCCAGAGTCGCAGTAAAGGGCTGCGGCATTAAATGAGAATCAGACCCCACTTGTTTCACTTGGCAGCCTGGGAAAAATCCACCCCGGGTGACTCCGGCACCATCCGTGCCTCCACCCTGCCCGCTCGGGGACAGGATAAAATAGCAACAGCCCTTTCCAGCTCCGCGGCTGCACTTCCCAAGCGGAGCCGAAAGCCCCACACCAGCGAGGGGGGCAGGGGCGGGGGGGGGATTAAACACGTTAAACACCACCTCCCCTCCCGAGAGCAACTCCAAAGCGTGGGGAAGCAGAGAGACTTGCCCAAGGTCACCCACTGACAAAGCCAGCACTTCCCAGGGTCCCTGGAGCCCCCCAGCAGGACCAAGCACATGTGGGGACACGACCGCCCAGCACCAGGAGACCTCGAGCCGGTTTGTGCCGGGGAGGGGGGAGCCGGGGCAGAAGTGGAAGCACCGAGCCACCGGACGCAGGAGCTAATGCCCCTTCAACACGAGTACGTTAAATCCCTGCCGTGGCAGAGGCGACGGCGCTCTTCCACCGCGCTGGCAGCATCGGCGAAACCCGAGCAGCGGCCCCCGCCGCTCCGGGGACATCGGCCACCTGCTCTGAGCCGAGCACAAGTGCAGATGCCTCAGCCTGGCAAAGCCACGACAACTGCAGGGGCTGAAGGGCAAGGCGGGGGGGAAGGAAAGGAGAAGCCACGAGGCCCGTCCAGAGGTCCGTGACCTTCAGAAGCGCACGGGCAGCAATCCTGAGAGCAGGGCAGGCAGCTCACTTTGAGCTCCCAAGGGACGGGGGCAGCCCCACTGCTCCCCAGGCCAGGGCCCCCAGCACCAAATCGGCCTAGGCGAGGAAAGAAAATACCCCGAATAAACCTCACCTACACCCAAAATCCGCAGCCCCCAGTCAGGATGAGGGGATGCGGCTGCCGCAACGTCCCTGTTGCGCCGAGTCTGGCACAGCCCCATCCCTGTCAGCAGTGAGGTTTCGGGCTGGCTGTCCTAGGACAGCGGTTTAAAAGCACCCACCTTGGCGGAGCAACACCAGGCCGAAAATCCACGTGGGGCCACGCGCTGCAGGAGAAGAGGCTTTGGAGGGGCAGGATCAGGCCTTCCCCGGCGGGGGCGGGCAGGCAGAGGTGCTGTGCCGAAGCGCTGCCCTGGGAGGAGGCGCTGGGGGAATTCGCAGCAGCTGTGCTCCACGGACCGGTGTCTGCCTCCCTGCCCAGACCCCTGCCTGCAGGTGGGGCGGGGGGGAGGCCACCGGCCAAAACCGCGTGGCAGCTCCCGGCAGCCGGGGAGGACGAGGAAGGCGGGGGGCACCGTGGCCGTGCAGAGCCGTGGGGGGGCCACGGGGTTCCTGGGGTGCAGAAGGAAGAGCCGTGTGTGTGCACACGCGTGTGTGTCTCGCTGGGCGTGTGCTGCTCTTGTGCGCAAGGCCGGGGCTGGGGGGGGGGCGGGGGGGGGAGCGGCCAGAAAAAGAAAATAAATAAAAAAATAAAAGCCAGCAACAAAGCCAAGAGAGCGAGCTGTTGGGAAGGAGATAAGCTGCTGGCAAACAGGCGTTACAGATGCTAAACAGCACCCAGATGCCGGGACGCCCCGTGCACCGCATCCCTCCCCCGGCATCACGCAGCCCCCTCGCCACCTCGTCCCGCCAAGCCGAGGAAACGCTCAACGTCCCGGGGAGGCCGCGGCAACGGTACCGGGGGGGCTTTGCCCCCCACCACCACGACACCTCGCTCCGGCCGCTGTCAAATGGCAGCCGCGGCGTTGTGCCCCCACCGCCCCCGGCCCGGAGGAACAAACAATCACAGCTGTCAGCTCCGGAGCCGGCACCCGGCCAAGGCGCTGAAGCTCCAGGACTCGGTTTACCGCCGGCTTTCCAAAAAGCTGCTCTTGCCAATCAAGCCACAACCCCCCCACCGGCACCCCGAGCCCCGCCGGCGGCCCCCTCCACCGCTAGTTCCCCCCACAGCACCCATAGCATCACCCCATGCCCCACTGGGCCCCCCCCCCAGAAGCCGCTGGGCCCCACTTCTCCCTCGCTCCTGCAAGGCCGCTCCGGGTCCTGCTCCGGGGTGGCCGCGGTGTCGCAGCTGGGCTCGGGGACTGGCCCCACGGGGCTGCAACCCCCCGGGCCCTGCCCCAGGGTGGGGGTGAGCAACCACCCCCCCCCCCAGTGCCTGCCCCCACCCCATCAGCAGCACCCAACGGGCAAAGGGGACCCATCCCCTCGCGCCGCACCCAGCACCCGCATCCCACCCGCGTCCCCCTCCCCATCCCGCCCCTCTCACCTGTCCCCCCCCCGCAGCGCCCAGGCCGAGGCCGACTCTTCTTCCCCTTCCTCCCTCTCCCTCCTTCACCTCTGCACCATTTTGGTGACGGTTTGTTTTGAAGCGGCGGCGGCGGCGGGGGGG
>JAVKLA010000088.1:12575578-12612427 GCA_034782735.1 Sagittarius serpentarius
GAGAGCCAGGGCTGGGGGGAGGTGGCGGCGACCCCTTCGCTCCCTCCCGCAGGGTCTGGCCCCACTCGTGTAGGTGCTTCCCCACGGCAGCAGGATGGGGGGATGCTGGCTCCCCCATCCCCCGTGTGCAGCCCACCCCCGCCGCCGGAGCAGCCACCCCGGGGTGATGAGGGATGGGGGAGAAAGGTGGGGTTTGCCCCCAGCTCCTGTCGTGGGGGGGACGAGGCTCAGGGGAGCGGGGTCGGTGGGGTTCGAGTGTCGCCGTCCCGGCCCTGAACCCCAGGCTCAGCCTCGGCGTGTGCCCCCACACTGGGGCGCGTTAGTCACCCCTCGCCCCGGTGAAAGGGCCGGTTCTGCAGCAGCCGCACTGGATCTGCCGCTCAGAGGCGGCAAAAGGTCCCGGCTCAGTGTCCGGCACCGGCACAGACCCCTCATGGGTACCACGCAGCCCGGCTTGCCCCGAGACAGGCCACCCCGTGCCTCCTGCGTCTCCAACACACGGGGCTCCCGCAGGACATCGGCACGAAGCCGGCCCTGCCCCAGCCCTTCCCCACGGCACCAAGTCCTCCGTGACCGGAACACGCGGCTCAGCACACGCCACCGGCACCGACCGGCCATGGCAAAGGGCTTCCTGCACTCCTTGGCTGCAGGGCCGCAACGCCCAGGCCCGGCTCCGAGCCGGGCATTACGTTCCCTCTCCTCCAGCTCCTCCTGTAGCTTCAACCCGGATAAATTGCTCCGTGGTTACCCTCAAGAAATCCAACCTGTTGAACAATGGCTCCCACTGCAGCGCTCGCTCCACGCCAGGACTGTTTGGGGCTGTGGACTGGGGGAGGTCTGATTTTTAGGGGACTGGGGACTTGGTGCCGTCCCCATCTTGCCGCCTTATCTGGTGCTGCGCACCCGCAGCATCGGGGCAGCGCTGGCGGCGGATACGGATGGGGCCAGTGGCTGGAGGGATGGGGACCTCCTGCCTGCACCCCGGGTCTGCACCGAGGGGCATGGCAGGTGCTGGCTCTCCCACCGGATGAGCTCTCCCGATGCCGAGCGCTGGCCAGAGAAGTGCCGTATGGCACGGCTGGGACTTGGCACGGCTCAGCATGGGGCACGGGCTTTCCTTTCCCAGGGACACACAGGGTATGGCGGGCCTGGGAGGGCTCCCATGTGCCACAGAAAGCAGTAAAAATAAAAAATCCAGCTGGCGTGGGACTGTGCCCGGCAGAAACAAGCTCGTGCCGGGGGTCAGAGCCTCCATGGGCGATGTTTCGTGGGTCCCCTCGACCGGCGGCCGTGCAGCCCACCTTCCCATACAGGTGGTGTGGAGCCGGCACCAGTCGGCAGGAGTCTGATGCCCCAGAAGACGGGGTGCTGAGTGATGACTGTGTCACACACGCAAGGCCACTGTCCCAGCATGAGGGGACTGGGGACCGGTGACAAGGATGTCCCGGCCCTGTTGGGTCACATCCAGCTGGAGCACAGAAAACAGCCGCAGGGGAGCTGCCAAGGATGGGGGAGCAAAGCCAGCCATTGCATTTTTTTACCAAGACCATGCCCGTAACCATTAACCATCACCCACCTCACAGCGGCACGCGGTCCCCTTGCACCGGCCTCCTGGCTCTCCCACGGCACAAAGTGCCGCACAAACCCAAAAAAACCCAACCACCTCCCCGAAGGCCAGGGGTGATTTGGGAGGCTGGGCCTGGGGGGTGCTCCCCTTGGTGTTGTTCATCATCACGGCCGGCTCTTCCCCAAGCCCCGTCCCGGGCCGGGAGGGCAGGAAGAGGTTCCCTGATGCCGGTGACTCAACCGAGGGGGACGTTTTGCAACACGCTGGGTGTGGGAGGAGGCGCCCGGTGCATGAAAAGTAGGCGGCGAATTATCCGAGGTGTGCGGTGAGCGCGCGGCTCGGCGAGGTTCACGGGCAGGGAGCAAACGCTGCGGGGAAAGCCGGGGTGGGGGGAGCGGACCTGCAGCCTGGAGCTGGGGAAGGGGGTCCCACTCTGGGGCTCCCTGGGCGACGGCGGGGGCTCGGGGCCGGGATGGTGGCACGGCCGCAGCCGGCCACTCCAGGATGGGCTTCCTCGGGGTCTGGTGCGTGCACCCCACGCCAGAGCACGGCCCCTGCACCTTTCCCGCGTTAATCGGGGACAAACTGAGCAAAGACACAAATATCTCTGTTAGGGCAAGAGGTAAGACGCGCTCGCCGGAGGGGCCGGATCCGACCTGAGCGTCACGGGTGGCACAGGTACCTCCGCCGTCATCACCCCTCTGACTCAGTGACACAGTTTCCTGCTGGCTCCTTCCGCCATCACGATACATATTTCTAGTGGACTTTTCAGCGTGTTTGGCTTTTTGGGGCTGTTTGTTGTCAGTTAGTTATTTTATTATATTTATTGTTAGAAATAGAGCTATTTTTAGCACCCTGTTGGTTTAGATAGAGATGGGATTAGTCATCTCACCAAGAGCTGTTTGCAGTCTCTCCTCAAGGATTTTCTGTCGTTTGTTTTCCAATCAACTGAGATCATGCATCCAAAGAAATAAAAAACAAAAATAGTCATAATAATGCGCAGCAGCCGAGCTCCGGTGTCTCTCCATGAGCTACGGGATAGAAACGAGGGAAGGATCCAACCCAGGATATTTATGAGACGAAGACGAGAACATTACTATGAACCTCAAAGTATTTTGGAAAGTCAGTTTGAGCTGTATTTTTTTTTTTTTTTCTCTTGGGAACCAAATGCTGAGTAACTCCCTTCCCACACCAGGCTGATGGCTTCGTACAGCTGGTACGCAGCCCCTTGACAGTGGAAATTGCTTTCCCTTGCCCTATGCCAGCGGGTAGGAGGCAGGACTCCTGGGTCTTCCAAGATATGCAGCCACCTACACCCTCAGGCTATTACAAAACAAAAAAAAAAAAGACAGCCAAAAACCTAAAGTGGGAAAAACATTTGCTCCTTCCCTGCACCGAGCGCGGGGAGGACGGGAGAGGAGGCGGCGGAGGGCTGGTTTCAAAGCCAAGAGGCCGAGCGCAGCGTCCTGTGCGGCGCAGCGGCATCTCTACCCTCCTTGCTGCGAATTTCGGGCTCTCCCTGCCACCGTTCCTCCCCCCGAGCCGAGCGGGAGCGGAGCTCCCACGCTGGTGTTGGAGACCAGTCTGGCTCTTAAAAAGACCGGAGTCAGATGCGGCAAGGAATCAAAGTCTGCGGCTCGTCTCATCGCTCGCTGGCATGGAAATGCCGCCCCCAGCTTGTCCCCCGGCAATGCCGGCGCCCTTGGGATGCTGCAGAGCTTAAAGCGAGGGAGGGGGATGTGGGTGCCCTGCCCGCCCCACGTCAGCTGGACCCTGACCCCGGGGGTGGGTGCCGATGCCCTCGGCGGTGCCGCAGCCCCGCTTTGGGGACGGGGGGAGCAAACGCCAGCCGGGGAGAGGAGCCGGAGCTGTGCAGCGAGATGCACTCACGGCGTCAATCCCTGAGCCGAGGGACAGCCCCGGTGACCCCCTCCCAGGGTCCCTGCCGGCCCCGCTCCCCGTGGCACCCGCGACCCTCCTGCCCGCGGGGTGACGTGCCCAGGCCACGGCGCAGCGCAGAGGCTGGCACGCTCGCTGCACACCCGACCCGCGGGGAGGACGAGGGTGGCACACGTGCGGTGATGAGGCGGGGAGGGGGCCATGCGGGCGGGGAGGAAGCATCGCCTTCACGTGGCCCGCCCCAGGCCCCCCCCAAACACACCACCCACCCCAGCAGGGGCTCGCCGCGGGCGGATTATTTGCCCTCGCAGCTGGCGGAGGCCCCAGCGTTTGCTGGCGGGGGGATCGCTGCATGGAGCGAAGCCGCTGGCGATGCTCCCGGGGGGACCCTGCGAGGCCGGGGGCCACGTCCCTCCTGCCCCGGCCATGCACCCTCACCCACCCCACGGCCCCCTGCTCCCCACAAACGGTCCCTTCCTCCCTGCCCCCCCCCCTTTCCTCTCCAAGTCTAAATTCTCCCACAGCGTCCATTGACGTCCTGCCTGCGTCACCGTCTCCAGCACAACCAGACAGCACGTGGGGGAGGCAGGTTTAAAGCGGCAGGGCCCTGCGAGGGCTCCAGCTGCGCACCCCAGCAGCGGGGCCGCCTGGGGAGTGGGGGCACGGGAGCCCTGTGGGGGGGGGGGGGGGGCGGCGCCCCCCCCCCAGACCCTGCTGTACCCCCCCCCCCCAAATGGCACCGAGGTCCTGGTGCAGCCGGGAGGTGTTTCCCGGTGTCACCCCGGGGTGAAGCCGGCGGGGGGGGGGGGAAGCACTGCAGGTTGGGGTGAGATGAGGCTTTTTCTTTCCCGTAGCACGGTTTGCATGGCAGCGTGAAAACATTTTGCTTCCAGGTCCGCGCCTGCATCCTCCCTTCCTCCCCGCCGCTCTCCAAACCCACCCCAAACGTGGACCAGAAGCGCTGGCGGCCAGGGAAGGCAGCTTGCGTTGGACGTGCAAGCTCACAGACCCGGCTCCAAAAGCCGGGGCCAGACTCCCGGTGATTTTTCCCTGGCTGCCAAGCCCCGGGGCAAGGCCTTGTGCCTTTACATCTGGGCTTTGCCTGTGCCCAAATTAAGGTGCAGCTCAGCTGGGTCCTAAGGGCTGGGAAGAGGGTTTGCACGCAGGGAAAGGGCCAGACCTCTGCAAGGGTGTGGGGTGCAGCAAGTTTTGCAAGGGCTCAGGTGCCTTCCCTGAAGCCCACTCCTCATTTTTGCTCCTGGGCATCGCCTCGCAGCTGCAGCGCCGCAGGACATCAACTTACCCGTGACTCAGGGCTTCGGGGTGGGTTGGGAGAGCAAACCCCCCGGCCCCGAAACAGCCCTTCTTCCTCTCCGTGTCCACGCTGCAACCCTGGGGGCTATTTTTGTCCCTTCCCTTCTATTTATTGTGCCAAAGCCGTGTGCGGTTGGAGAATGCTGTGGTGTTTGCTTTATGATTGCTTCCTTCCCGCCCATAACCTTTTGCCTTAAAACGGGATTCGCCCTGATCCTCGACCGAAGGCCAGGAAGCCTGGGCAGCGTGCCACCGGCGCTGGCACCACAAGGCTCTTGGGGGACAGAGATTCCTGGCTCTCCCCCTGGTTTTGGTGCAAAGCTGAGTACAAATGTGCTGCCCGTCAGCTCCCCAGGCACATTCCCAGGGCACAAACTCACAGCCCCGAACCTCCTCCCCTTGAGCATCCCCAGCCCCTGCTCGGTGCCGCCGGCAGCGCCTGCGCTGCCACGCTCGCAGCCGGACCTGCGAAACGCTCAGCTTTCGAAGGCAGACAGATGGGTGAGTGGGAACCATCGCGGCGAGCCCTCAAACAGGAGCCACCATGAGAGAGGGGGAAACAAAATTTAAAAAAAAATATATAAAAAGCAAGCTGCCGAAGGCAGCCACCCTCAGCGTCCTGCCCGAAGTCCCACAGACCGTCTGCGGCCGAGAGAGGAACTGAGGCAGGGCCACCCCTTCACGGGGCCCAGGCAGCGGCAGCCCTGCACGAGTGTCCCCGAGGCCAGCGCCGGACCCGCCGCGGGGACGGCTCGTTCTCATCCTTTTCAACACCCCGCTCGGGCACCAAGGCAAACGGAGGGTGACCCCCCCCCCCCGCTCCTGAGCCGGGCTACCGGGGTTGGCGGGAGGCTTGGAGCAGCCTGGAGATCACTGGGCCACTGGCTTCGATAAACTGGTCAGGACCGTTTGCCGGCACCCCTGGCATGCCGCAGCCTTCACCCCTCCGCAGTATGGCGCGGTGCAGGATCTGCACGCCACGGCTTACGCTCCTTGGGATAACGGCCGGGGCCAAATCCTGATGGGAAATGTCCAAAAGCTTCTGCAGGCAGCAAACCCCTCTGGGGCTTAACTCAACCCAGCCTGGGCTTAGCTCAGCCCAAGCTGGCAGCAGCTTTGCTGGTCTGCACCGGAGGTTTCCAACTAGGACAGCAGCAGTACCTGGGGCAGAGTGGGCGCAGCAGAGCATCCCCCCACTCCCACTGCTGGGGGTTTTATCAGCAAGGGAGGTGTCTTTTAGCACCCCCGAGGGTTAAGCCCAGCACATGGCTTATCAGCTAACGGAGGCTGTGAAAACTTCTGTCTCGGAAGAAAAACACTGCAGAGCATCTTGCAATTTCAAATTAGTTAGACCTCTCCTTTTTCTTCCAAAGCAGAAGTCTGCAGCTATGCTCTCCCTTTCCTGGTGCAGGCGGCGGCTGCAGCAGTCGGTGGGGTAGAGCTTCTGCAGGCTCCCCAGGCAAGTGCATATCCTTCGTGTGTAGGAGTAGCTGCTGATTGGGAGCAGCCCAATTTCAAGGAACTCCCAAAAGTTACAAACCTTAACGTCTTGCTGAATCAGAGTGCGAGATCCAGAGCAGCTCCGTGCTCTGCAACCTGGAGAAAGCAAAGATCTGGGTTTCTGCAGCCAGGACCTCTTTGCCGTACATGACAATCTCCATTCCCCTCCTGCAACCCTCCTGGAGACACTATCTGCAATTCCTGCACGCATGCCTGGCCCTAATGAAAGGGCCCAGCACCTTCCCCATCGCCCAGCCAGTTAAACCTGCACAAACTGAGCCCAGCGCGCACACACACAAAAAAAACCACCTCTCCTGGGCGAGGTCCTTATCACCCATGACTCAAAGCAGCCTCCCAGCCCTGGGTCCGACCCATCGCAGCGCTGCCGAGCCTCGATGCGGATGGGAGGTGCCCGGGGCTCCGCACCACGGATTCGGCTGCCCGCCGCCGTGTTTCGCACCACGAAGAAAAGGCTGGAGCCCTCCCGGCCGCGGCCCTCGGGAGCACGACCCCTTGCAAGGCAGCGGCCAGGCTGCCCTCCCTGCTGCTCACTTGATCCCGTCTCCTCCCCGTCTAATCCGTGCTCCCCTCCCGGTATCCTCTGCTCCACTTTAATGCCAAACGTTGGCCGGCAGCCACTCGGCTCCGGAGGACGCCTTTTTTCCCGGTTATGCAACGCGCGGCTGAGCTGTTTGCCTTTTGCTGCGAGGGAGTTTTTGGAGGCCGGGCCGGGAACCCCATCTGGGGAGCAGGCAGGTCCTGGGGTGCCCCAAACGGGGACTGAGAGGCAGCAACGCTGGCTGCCTCCCTCACCCTGCCCCTGGGGCTGCTGTCCATTCCTAATCCCTTCCCCATCTTCTCTTTCCAGGCATCCCAGCGCTCCCACGGCGTCCAGCCCTGCTCCCGTTCCCCGTGGGCTCCTCCACGCTTGCAAGAAGAGCTGGCCGCCAGCTCGCCAGCGCGCCGGGCGCAGCATCCCGCCGAACCCTGCCGTCTCACAGCCGGAATAATTAATTACACTCCGAGCGGTGGTCGCAGCCCCGTTTCGCATCGCTGTGCCCTGGGACTGCTGACACCGAGGCCCATTTTGCTTCTCCCCGTGGGACAGAGAAGCACAAGCCCCGCCACCTCCCCACACTCCCCCCGCCTCGCCTCAAAGGGACAGCGTGGCACGGTCCTGAGTCCCTGCGCCCCAAAGGGCCGGCCGAGCCCGCCTCAGCCCCGGGCCTCCCCTTGCAGCCCTCTCCCGCGAGCAGAGGCTCGAGCAGCGCCTTCGCCTTCCAGGCGATGCGTTTATCTGCTCCGCCGCAGACCTGCTGTCATGCTGGAGAGCTTTGAAGATAAGGGAGGGCTTTGGAGAGCGGGTATTTAAGGCTGGAGCTGCCGCGTCTCGGGAGGCTATTCCTGGGCTGCCGTACACAGCAGCATCTGAACCACGGGCTGGGTGGTCGGCCGTGCCACTGGCTTATTTTGGGGTAGATGTGGGGTGCCTGCTGGCCGTGCCCAGAGTGGAGGGGAAGCCTCCAAGCTACAACGGGGTGCCCAAACGGGTCCCTTCCTCCCTGCAGCCTGGGACACCCAGCCGAGGCTGCCGTGCCCTTCCAAAACCCGCCACGACATAAAAGAGCTGCCAAAGAGCCTCTTCCAGGGAACAGAACTTCCCCAAGCCCGGCTGCTTTGGAAGGCGTCCCGGCCGCCCTCCGCCAGATCCTTGCTCCCAAAAGCCAGCAGCCTCCCCGCGCCCGGCCGGTGCCCGCCGAGGCGTTGGGGGGAAGGTTGGGACACAGAGGACATTTTGTTCCCTGCTCTCCTCTTAAATTATCCTGCCACATATAGTAGATCTCAGTGCTATTTTTAGGCCTTGCTTGTTTAATTATTGAGAAAGATTTTGAAGGATCTCTTGAAGGCGAGGAGATGAGCACCCGCGGGTGCTCACCAGATTTCTCCTCCTGCTGCTGCCTGCGGAGACTGCTCAGCCCTGAAGCACCGGGCAGAGAGCGGGACCGTAGTGGTTGCCACCCCCCTTTGCCACACGAATCCTCCGACACCAGCTCCTGCCTGCGCTTCGTTTGCCGGCGGGGATGGCCGAGGGGCCGGGGGGAGCGGGGCTGGGCTTCGAAACCGGTGGGTGAGCAACTCCTCTGCCATAACCAGAGCGGTAACTGCCGCTTGCGCACGAGGAAAGCGGCTCAGGGGCTGAAAGGAGGGACAAACCCCGTCCCCAGAATGACGCTTTGCCAGCACAAGGGACCACGTGCACGAGCCATCGGAGCCGGGAAATGCTGGGTCCCAGCTAGCAAAAACCGGTGCAATCCCAACACCGTCCCCCCCAGCTAGCAAAAACCGGTGCAATCCCAACACCGTCCCCCCCAGCTAGCAAAAACCGGTGCAATCCCAGCGCTGGCTTCCAGCAGGAAAGGATGTGGCCCAGAATTCACCCTTTTTTTTTTTTTTTTTAACTAAAATGGCTGCTTTTCTTGCTGAAAAATGACCTTATTCTCAGCTTGCCGAGTGGAAGCCCAATGGCAGGAGATTTTTTTTTTCTTAAACCGGTTCCTTTCATGTTTCCACTTACAAAAAGCCAAACAGAGGATGGCTTTTATTTGAGATTAAAGAGTTACAGTCAACTTGAATTCTGCTGAGATTTCAGCGAAATAATACATAATGAAGTAAGAGCCAGATACTCAACTGGCATCAACTGCCATGGCTTTATTATCTTCAGTTTTGCGACACCTATTTGTACCTGCCAGCAACCTGGCCCAGGGACTTCAAGGAAAACATTGATTTACCCCAGCTGCTGGGCTCAGCCAGCCGGGGTTAACAGCCGCCAGCTGAGGATATGGGCTGTTCAGGGTATCTACGATCTGTCCGTGTTTCCTAAGGATACCATATATATATATAATCACATATATGGTCTGTTCATCCTCCCCCTCTCACCCATACTGGGTACAAAGGTAAAGATATTAATTTTCATAGCGCAGATACTAAGGCGCTACAGGTTGCATGAAAGTAATTACCCTCTATGAGAGACCCCCTACTCGCTCCGGGGAAGGACGGCGGGTTAACCCCAACTCCGTACTAGCCATCAGCCACGCCGCAGGGCGGACGTCCCGACGCAGGACGCGTCTTTGGTCCGAACCCCGCAAACTCCCGTCGTCCCCCCCAAGCTGCCGCGGGACCCCCCGCCCGCATCCAGCCCCTGGTCGCGCCCCGGGTCTGCCTCTCCCCAGGGAGGTCACCGAGGGATGCTGCGCTGCCGGGATGTTCCGAAAACCGGCCCAAGCTAATTGCTGCAATTAAGGATGGCGTGATGAAGGCTGGAGGGCCTGGGACGGGCATGTGGCGGCAGAGCGGCCGCCGGGGCTGGGGCCTGGCGCAGGCGGCGGGGATGGCGGGGGGGGGGGGGGTGGCGAGTTGTCAGCCCCTGCTCCTTAACACCCTGACAAGCTTATAACTATTTCATTTGTTACACTGTGAACCTTTTTAAATTAATGAACATAAGGTTGTCACGGTTGCTGTGGCGACGACATGTTGCCGGGGCAACGGCAGCGATGCAGAGCCTGCGGAGTGTAATCAGGGGTCAGGCTAATGATGGAGCCGGGACGCGTGTGGGGGCTGCGGGAAGGGGCAGCGAGCCCCCGCGCTCCCACCCGCCCGCTGCCCCCGCGCCGCTCTCCGACCCCCAAAACCAGCACCGACGGATGGGGTGGCACTTCCCTGCCGCTGCCGCCCTTGCCCCGGGGGAGGGTCGGGGGGGGAGGAAAACTGCCTCGATGTCTGCACGGCCCGAGGACGCACGTGCTCTCTGCGAGCCCGACCCCACTATCGGGGGAGACGGCCAACGCGCAGACCCCATCCCATGGTCACCCCGCCTCCCCGCTTCCATCCTTCCCACCTCCCGTATGGGTCTGTCTGGGTCTCCGGCCCCCCACCCCGCAGACCAAGGGTGGCCGAGGCAGAACAGACATGGCCGTGGGGCAAAACCACACCTCCGGGCCCCCTCCGGAAGGGACACGAGGACAACGGGGTGGTTTGCAGGCGGTTTGGGAACAGCTCGCCCTGCCCCGCTCTTCCCACCGGGCAGGGGCCGGGGCCAGGGACCAGGACGCCTCGACCCACCGCCACGGGCCCTGCCCCGGCGTCTCCCCACCCTGGGCGTTCGGAGGCTGTGTGTAATCCAGAGCAGCAGAGGTTTTGCAGCCACAAAACTCTTTAAATGCATTTATTTCCCCCGCCCCAGCAACGCGTTAGAAAAGGGCAGGGAGGGAGGGGGCAGCTGAACACCTCTGCGAAAAAACTCACTGAAATTCGGAGCAGGAAAATGCCTTTGCAATGTCTCCAGGCAAGCGGGCCGTGAACTCCTCTTTCCAAGTCCAAGCAAAAGGACCTCCAGCCCCTCGCGCTCCCCAGGGTGCAGTCTGGCAGCCCCACGCGCACGGTGCTGCACAGGTGCCACCGTGCACGTCGCACCCGTGTCCGGGGAGCTCACGTAGTGGGGACCCAGCGGGTGCCAAGCCCGCAGGGATAGCGGCGGGTCAGGGGCCGGCCCCAGGGAAGGCAAAGCCCTGCCGGGGTGCGGAGGGAGGCTCTCTGCCCCCCATAGAATGAGGCAAAGCGATGGGGTGAAGCCCGAGCGGCTGGGATGCGGGGAGTGGGGTGCAGGATGGGAACGGTCCCCTCCCCACCACAGAGCGTGGTGGCCGCCCTCCGCTCGGGGCAAGGCGGCCAGCCCTTCTCCGCAGCCGCCCTCTCCCCGAGACCAAAACCGGAGGGTGTGAGCGGGAGAAAAATGGGGTGGGGAAGGCAAGTTTCAGGGCTGGGGATTTCTCTGCCTCCTGGGAAGGGAGGTCTGGGCTCATCCCAGGGCCGTCGGCACGGGGGAGGGTGGCTCTGTCCCCAGCAGCCCTCACTGACACCCCCAAGGTCCCTGCAGCATCGCCGGGCTGCGGATGGGCTTTTTCCCTGGCCCATTCAAGGTCCATCTGGCCCAACGTCTCTTCGCGCCCAGACGCCCCGCCGATGCGAAAACGGGTGGCTGGTATGAACCGCAAACACCAACTCCCTTTCCAGGCCTGACAGATGCACAATGTAAAGGAAAATACATGTTTTCTATACTAATGAGAAATATATTTTTATATATTATATATATTTTTATATACATGAGATTTTAGAGTTTTTGTGTATGTGTATATATATATACTCCAAAAACGTCCCCCAAGCCTGCTCAAACCCATTTTCTCATCTAGCTTTTGAAGGCAACTTTGTGAGGGGCTGCTGGAAGGAGGAACGGCCCATCACAGGCGAGCACCGACATTCCACCCTTTGGGGCTCGTGAGGCGGCTCGGAGCACGGCTGCCGAGGACGCACGCGTCCCTGAGCCCGACTCTTTGTGCTGAGGTTTCATAAGCGCGCACGTGCGTGATGCCGTACCGCAGATCTTTCAGAACCCATCCAGCTCTACCGCCTGTCAGGGAAATATCTAAATATTTCTATTTTCCCCAAACACTTTTTTCGTCAGAACTGGAAAGGGGGGGGGGGGGGGATTTAAAAAAAAAAAAAATCATGAAAACACTGAACTCCACATTAGGGTCTGAACAAAAGCAGCATCTCGTAACCGGGAGGAGGCTGCACCCTCAGACCCCCCCCGAGGGACGGAGCCACACGCCTCTCGGGGCTTTGCTGGGTCGTAGCGTACCATCAAGCCCTGTTTCCACCCTACTGATGGGAGGCGAAGCACGGGGAGTCCCAGGGGGACGATTTGCCTTGCTATCTCCTGAGGGTATCCACCGGCAGCGAAGAAACAGGGACCAGAGCGGAGCCTGCCTCTACTTGCGTCCCAGATAATGCTGTCACCCCACAGAAACCAGGCTCGTCCTGGCGAGCTCGGCAGAGAGGCCAAAGGGTGAAGGAGATATGTCAGAGCTTCCCCCCTGCTGTTACAAGCAGGGCTGTGACGCCCAGGAGGGACGAGTGTCCAGGAGACCTTCCCCGGCTCTGCTCTCCATCACTCGCAATCGGCTGCCGGCAGCTGTGGCAAAACCTCCACAAGTGCAAATCAGGAGAAAATAAAAAGTAAAGAAAAAATTAAAAAGTAAAGAAAAAATTAAAAAGTAAAGAAAAAATTAAAAAGTAAAGAAAAAATTAAAAAGTAAAAATAAAATTAAAAAGTAAAAATAAAATCAGTTTTTTTACAAATTTTTTAAAATCTCCATGACCCGCAAGGGTGCTTGGGTTAACTTGGAGCTTGCTTTCCAGCACATCGCCTTCGAGGCTGGATGGTTTGCGGTGGGGAAAGGCACGGAAGCCGGTTTCCCCGGGCAGCTGAGCCCCATCGCTGCGAGGACGCGCTGCAGCAGCACCCGAGGGCCGAGCATCGCCCTGGCTCGCTGCTGGTGAGGTCCCTGGCTCCCATTCCAGCCGTCCCACCACCAACGCTGCCACCTCTGCCGGGGGGGGGGGCCGCGCGAGTCCCCTGCCCGAGCTTTGCAAGACAACACTTCTCTTTCCAAGAGGGTCATTTCCAGAGGCCGAATTATGACCCGGCAGCCAAACCGCAGCTTCCCCTTCCAGCAGCACCAGAGTCAGCATCATGTGCCTTGGGTGATGCTGTGCTCCCTCCCTCCGCTTTCCTTCCTTATGTGCAAGAATTTAAAAAAAAAAAAAAAAAGAAAAGAAAAAGCACGGAAGGAAGAAAAAGCACAAGGAGCCTGGCCTCACGGAGCTCTGCGAATTCAAGCCAGGGCCAGCTTCAGAGAGGAAAAGACCAGCAAAATCTGCTCTAGCAGCAGTCAAGGCTAATTAAATAGCAAACGCATCCGTTCCCAAAGGGTTCGGCAATTTCTAGCTGCAGCTGCCGCTGACCTGCGACGCGACCTTGGGTTGCAGCTGGCTGTTACTACCTCTCTCACGGCGGCTCAGCGCCCCAAAACGCGGGGTAAAGCTCGCTGCTGCGGGTACCCCGTTTTGCACGACTGCCTGCGTGCTCCCGTCGGCTCGGCCGGGGACCGCTGGGTGCCACGGGGCGCATCCCGGGGGCTGCTCGCCCCGTGCTCTCCCCGCTGGCCACGCTCCCTTTCTGCTGGTTCCCCTGCCCTGAAGTCAAAGTCACTCATGCAGAAGGTACCTGCTGGCTCTTAACATCTCCGGGCACGAAGGACTAATCCCGTTTTACAGATTAAGGAAGCAGCTTGCCACGTGACGGGTTGGAAATAGTGCCCGAGTCCCTTTCCCGCTCCGACCCACGGCCCTCCCGACCGCTCCCTGCTGCCTTGCCGGGGCCAGGACCCCCATTTTATTGTGTTAGCCCTAATCCCGGGATTTTGTTCCTCCCGTTCCCCAGGCGCAGGGCTGGGTTCCTCCTGTTCAGTCCCGGGGACAACCTGCCACCTCCCTCCCCAGTCCCTCTTGCCCAGCGCCCAGCCTCTCCCCGCCAGCGCTGGGCACCCGCTGCACACCCACCTCCGCTCCCTAATCCCCCCTAATCCTCATTTCTGCCTCCGCGTCGGAAAGCCCTTACCGAGCTCCCTTGTCTAACTCGGGAGCAGAGATAACTCGCTATATCCCACCCCAATCTCTTCCATAGTCTATTTTCTTCCTGCCCGGAGTTGATTTTCCTCACCTAATTGCCCGGAAAGCTCTTTTCCCTTCCTCTAATCAGTCTGGAGCAGACTTTCTCTAGATAATTGTGCTGAGACCTGATCACCCTTCTCATCTCCGTCTCTCCAACACTCCCATTTCTTCACTAAACTCATCTGCCAGAGCTGTGTTCCTTGGTCTAATTATTTCAAGGCTCCATTGAGTTACTTAATTGCTTGCTCGTCTGGCACCCGTATCTGAAAGCTCCCAGAGCACCTGGGACGGGACTCGGGTCTGAGTTGCCCTGGTACAACTGGGTTTCCAGTGAATAAACTTGCTCCAGGTGTGCGACGGTGTGAGCCCAGAGCAAAATCCGCTTTAAAGAAAGAAATTCTCTGAAATGAAGAACTTGCTGCTTCTCTTGCTCGGGGGAGCAAGACCTCCTCGGAGAGAGGAGCGGCAGCCTGGAGCTGCTTCGCTGCATCCCGCGATGAGTTGCACGGGGCTCACGCTAGCCACGGCCAACAATAAACTCATCTTTAGGCCAGGCTGTGAATTTAACCATGATAATGTCAAGCTGAAATAGTCCATTAAACTCAGCCTGGTGTCCCGGATCCCCACAGCCCTTGGAGGATCCAACTGGGACCATTTTCCCCCCTTTTCCTCCCCTCCCCTCCCATCCCTGCAGCTCCACCAGCCCCATGGTAGGAGCCGTAGCGGCTGGTTTTACCAGCTCCGCTCCCCTACTCCTGTTATCGCCCAGCCTCCTCCTCTTTCCCAGGCTAATTGATCCACTGTTTTGTTTTCTTATCAAATTGCCCTCAGCCTCGGATGCTCCTTTAATCAATTCTCAGCCCTATCTGTACCAAGGACCGCTGGGAGACCTTTCTTTGCAGCCACCACCGTGTCTAATCACTCGGGGACTTTACCTAATTGGTGTAAAACCTGATTTCTTTCTCTAATCGCTCCGAGGCCCTGATTCACTTATCTAATCGCTCCAAAGCCCGGGCCTTGCACACCTCTCTCTGCAGCTCCGGCAGATCCTCCTCCGTAGGTTTTTCCCCCCACCCGCAGGTGGCTCGGCTCTCTTGACTCCCTAATCCCTCGGCTGCTTGATCTCTTCAACTAATCCAGCCAAGATTTGGCACCCTTGCTCGGCTGCTCCCCTAAGCCAGCGTCGGGAGGAGTAAACCCACTGCGGAGTGATTTTTCTCCATCTTCCCACCCCACCCCATCCCGCAGCAAAGCGCAAACCTGCTGCGGTTGGGGTTTTTGCCACCTCCTCCCATCTGACGGTCCCCTGGGAAGGGCGACGGCACGTCCCCAGCACCCGGTCCCCTCGGGGTGCGATGGCCACCCCGGTGATGAAGGCGCAGGCGTGTCTCGCAGCCCCCCAAGGGTCATCCCCTGCCAGAGGAATCTCCCCTCTCTGCCGGGACAGGGTGCGCCGGCTCAACCAGTTCCCACCCTGCTGCACCCACTGGGCTGGGCACAGGGAGGGGACAGGGATGGGACGGAGGTGAATGGCAGCCCAGAATTTGCCTCCTCGCAGGCAAGGGGGTTTGCAACGCCGCCTCCGTGGCGTTCGGCTGCATCGGCCCCTGTACCAAAAGGGACCCGATGTCGCCTTCGCGGGCTGCGGCACAGCTCGCCCAAGCCCTTTCTTCCCTCCTGGTGAGTCACGTCCGCTGATTCAAGCGAAAGAAGTTGACGGGAGGGGGGGGAAAATTCACAAGCGGCAGCCTGGAAGGATCCCAAGGGTGAGGACAGGGTGGCACGAGCAGAGGGGAGATTGATTTTCTTTACTTTTTTTTTTTTTTTCCTGCGGAGTTTCACAGAAGGAGAGCGAGTCCTGTCCTGGGGTGGCTTGCAGGGTGCCGCTCGCCCAGCCCCGGAGCACGCAGCCCAGCAGGTCGGGCAGAGGGGCCAGCAGTGCCCAAATCCTGCCTCCCTGCTCCAGCAAGCCCTCACGCTCTCCCCTCAGAGACGGGGCAGACCCCAGACGTTCCCCGACCTCGCGCCTCTTGCTCCAGTCCCCTCCGGCCGGCGGTTTCGGCCCCGGAGCTCATTCTTTCCCCTTGGAGCATCCGCGCTGAGCAAAAGCTTCCCCTTCCCGTGGCTGGCGAGGCCACGGCCCCCAGCCCACGCTGGCTCAGCGGCACAAGGTCGCTTCTGCCTCGCCTGCAGCGGGAGCCGCACGGCGTGACTCACGCCTGGCTCCCGTTTCTGCTCAGCCCCATGCTGGGAGGTTTTTGGGGTGGAATGTTCTGCCACCCCCCCCCCAACCCCCCCCACCCCCGGCCATCCTGGGAGTCGGATGCGGCTTCAAGTCCCAGCTCCAACCTCTTCTTGCTTCGGTTTTCCTTGTTGCTGAGACTTGGGCTGAAGCTGCGTCCGGAGCTGCTCTGATGGGAACCGTACACCAAGGAGGGGACGGGGCTACGCAGGGCTGGACGCAAAGGAAACGGGAATCGGGGCTCACCTGGCAGCTACAGCAAGGGTGTAAGAGAGCTGGGGCCTGATCCTTGCTCTCCATTTGGAAGAGGGAACAGGGCAGTGAATCTCTGCACTTTGGGATTTTTTCAAACCTTCATCTGAGCAAAGTGGTGTTCCCCCCTCCCCGCCCCATCCCGCCTCAGCCCCTGGGGTTTTTATTCCCCACTACCTCCCCTGAGGTGGCTCCGGGTGCCACCAAAGCCCCCCCCCCCCCCGCCCCGGCTCCTAGGGTGGGAGGATGCAGCGGGAGGCAGGCGGATACCCAGCCCCTTCCCAGGTCCCTGCCCTCTGCACGGGGCCGGGAGCATGTTCCCAGAAGCGAGCAGTGGGAATTTGGTGTGTTTATTTGCAATCCAGCGCTGACCCTGGGACTGGGAGGAGAATGAGTCAGCTTCCAGTTCAGGGCAGGATTCCTCACCAGGCCTCTCCTTTCAGTTAAAACAAGCGCCATTTGGAGGTGCAGCAATTAAATCATTTAATTAAATTGGCACTTCTAACCAGCGACAGGCTGCGGCTTTTCCGCACTGACATTTCTTGTGCAAAGTGGGATGGAGAGCAAGAGAGCCCCAAACCGCTGGCTTGCAGGGGTGACTACCAAAGCACCGGGGTCTGCAGGCCCCGGCAGGACCGTGCCCCCGTCCCCGAGGAGCTCAGTTCTCCTGCTGCACCCCCCAAAGAGTTAACACGCATCTCTGGCGCTGCTTTGGCTGCGCAGAGCGGCTCCTGGCCCCACGGGGCAAAGTCTTCGCCCACCCCCTGATTGCTCTGCCCTGGGGATGCCGCGGGGCACACACACGCTCCGGCTCTGACGGGTGTCAGCGCTCGCTCGCACAGCTCCCGGGCCTGCAGGAGGGAGCGAGGGACTCTGGGAGCATCGCCATCCTCCCCGAGCCCGCTTTTGGCCCCTCTCCCCTCCTCAGCCGTGCTCCTTCTGCCCTGGTCACCCCAGACCCAACCTGCCCCTCGGGAGCCCGGCCCCAGCCCTCGCTGCCCACACAGGCAGCGGGCACCTCCGACGCCGCGCTGCCCAGCCTGCAAAGCTGGAGACAAAGCTCCAGGAGATAGAAAGCAATATAACCCCGCCTGCATTAGGCCGCGGTTTGGTGCGCCGATACGAGAGGAGCGATTCCCAGCCCGGACGGATACGGGTGCACCCACTCGTGGCGTTACCCAACGCTTCTCGCAGCCCCTCCGGCGAGCCGTGCACGGTGCTGCGGCAGCAGCAGCCACCCCGCCGCGATGCTGCGGCGTTACTCTCTTTCTTCTGGACAGGAAGGAAGGGGATGAGCCCAGATACTCCCCGGGCACCCCAGAGAACAGCCGGGCTGGCTGCTTTCCCCCGTGGGTGAGGGTAACCCATCGGACCTTTAAGCCACGTTTCTTTGCTCATCTCAGGTCCGGGTCCCTCTCGGAGGATGCCACGGCCCAGGGGTGCAACGCAAGCGCCCGTCCCGGGCTCACCCAGGAGGGAAGCAGCTGAGCTGGGTGCAAATGTCACCCCATAAATCTCCCTGCCCCAAAGCCCCCCATCCCCACCGGGGGCTGCTACCGGGCCGGCAGCTTCGCCCTGCCGAGTGAGCCCCGGCTCCTCGCCACGGAGCGCTGGTACCCGCGATGCTACAGCCTGGCATGTCTTCCCGGGGTTGCCAAAGCAACCGCAGAAACACAACAAACAGCAACAACACACAGCAGACAGTCGGCAAACATTCCCTCTTATTTTCTCCCCGGTTCGGTTTGTGCTTTTTCCCCTCTCCCACGAGGAAGCTGCTACCATCGGAAGGGAACAACAATATTATTCTTAAGCGCCCGAAGCCTGCGCCATCCCAGCGGGAGCTGCTTTGCAAAGCCCCCGGTGCTGCCAGCAAGGCGGCTGCTTCTGGGGAGGAGCCCGGCAAGCCCATGCTGAACCCCAAGTCCGACACCGGCGGACTCGAGCGGCTCACCTACCTGCTCGGTGCTGCAGGCGAGGTCTCGGCGTGCTGAGTAATCAGGGCTGTGCCGAAGCCAGGTTGGCCAAGTAAGGTGAATCCCTCCTCCTGGGCAGGCACGGTGCTTTCCCGGGCTGGTGGGATGTCCTGACCTTGGGGCTGGGACGCCCCCGGTACGGCCCAGCCCTGCCAATTTTTACATCAGCCTCTATCCAACAGTGTGTTTTGCAGGGGGGGTGGTCCAGGACTCAGCACCCTTTAGCAGCGGGCAGGGAGCACGTGAGCATCCTCAAGGCTGAAGCAGAAGCAGGCAGAGGACGCGGACATGGCCGGGCGCTCCCGTGGAGGGGCCCCGGGTGCACGGACACCCCCGGGCTCGCCGAGGCAGCACCGCAGCGGCGTTGGCGAGGGGGATTAGCGGGTGCAGCGTGGGGCGCGGGCTTTCAAAATGGGATTAGCATCGCTGCAGCACGTGACGCTGGGGGAGAGCAGCTCTCCGGGAGCGCTGCCTTCGAGCCAACCCACCCAGCACCAAGCACCCCCCAGCACCCACTCCACCGGGCCAGGCAGCCCCCGGGCTGGCAGGATCAGGACTCTCAGCAGCAGCTTTCTGAGCCCAGTTTAACAACTTTTCATCCTTTTTGGGTTTGTGCGTTCCTGCGAGCATACTGGAGTAGACAGAGGATGTTCCCAGGACAGCGAGCTCCCAGCCATGAGCCTTCCTGCACTCCTCCATCCTATCTCACCTCTCCCTCCGAAAATCTGGGAAATCCCAGCCCAGCAGCCCCTTTCCCACCCCGGAGCAGGGCAGCAGCCCCAGGGTGGGTCTGGTGGCACCTATCCCCACTGATTACACTTGGCAACTGCCTCCAATCTCCTTAACTCCTGCAAATGCGGACTGCCACAGACTGCAGGGGTTGTACCCAATGCCCTGAGAGGCAGCCTGCTTAGATGTGAAATACTTAATGAATGCCCTGCGCCATTTTTCTCTCCGTCTCGCACAAACATATATACACACGCATATACTTACATGCATACTTCTGTTAACCCTCTCTCGTGCCCTTTTTTTCCTCTTTTTTTTTTTAAAGCCCATTTATCTAGTGGCTCCTTTATGCTCCTGGAGGCAATTACGGCAATAAGTGACAGGGGAGAGGGAACAGGGCTGGAGGAAGCGGGGCTGGTAATGCTAAAGGGCTGCACGGCAACTGGGGACGCGGCGCCTTCGCCAGCACCCTCCGGTGCAGCGTGGCACAGCCCCAGCTCTGCGGAGCCAGGGATGCCAGATCGCAGCAGGGCGCGAGAGTGCAGACCCGGGAGGTCAGCGAGGGCACTGACCGCGAGCACGACGCGTGCAGCCGCGCAGGGAGTGCACGTGGCCCCGCGTGCTGGACGGTGCACGGGTGCTGGGCGCTGGACGGCGTATGGGTGCAAGGCGCTGCACGGGACCTGCTGGAGCTGGACTAGGTGAAACGTGAGCCTCGGGGGCAGCCCAAAGCTCTCCCTTTGTCCCCATCCCCAAATAACACCTTTCAGGATGGTTTTAGCAACAGGTTGGGGCAGGACCTGACTTTCCTCCCTGTCCCCTTTCAGTGTTGGCCGTCCCAGCCTGGGCAAGCCCCACGCGGGCCCCAGCAAGCCCAGTGCCCCGGGGAAAGCCCACAGGGCAGGGAAGAGGCCGAGGGCCGTGCGTAGGAGGACAAGGCCCCTCCACCCACGTGCCTCCCTCTCACGAACGACGTCCCAGATTTGGACTGCACGCCCTGGGATCGATGCGACCCATCCGTCCCTCCAGCCGGCACTACGCCACGACCGTTTGCGGCACGGTCACATCCAGGACCCCGCAGGCTGCTGGTACCCACGATGGTACAGGGTGCTGGGAGCACCCACAGCACCCACAGCCGGCGCCTGGGCTCCCACGGGCCACGGCGCATTCCCCCGGCTTGCAATGACATCTAGTGGAGCTGCCTTGGGAAATCTCTCAGGGCGAGCGAGCCGACGGGCCTTCTTCAGCAATTCCAGGGCTGGATTTTCCCCTCCAACCTCCTCTTCAAAAGGCGTGGGCAGGAGGCAAGAGCCAGCAGCGAATTTCTGAGTCGCGGCTGGCCACCGCACAGCTTTCCAGGAGCCAAAAAAATCACCTTTTCCACAGCAACACCGAGTCCCCTCCAGCCCGCACTGGGACCGATGCAAGGCAGGTGCTTCACGAAGAGCTGGGGATTATTATCATTAAGTAAAGCCTTTTACAGGCTCCCCCTCCACCCCCCCAAAACATCACAAAGAAATTGTTTCAGGCTGTCAAATGCTGTTCCTGCAAAGCCAGCGGCTGCTGTAGGAGGTGGCTGGTGGCAAACCAACCCCACCGAGCCACAGCCACAGAAGTACCAGTTCTTCTTCCCCTGAATGCAAGCAAGAGAAAAAAAAAATAAAATAAAAAAAAAAAATGAGGTAGCGGTAGCCAGAAGAAAAAAAAAGAAAAAGCGTGGTAGTGGGTAACAGGCACCAGCAACTCCCCGGGACGGCGTCCCTGCTGCTGGTGCAGCGCCCAACAGGTTAACGGCAGCCCAGTCCTATTTTAGAACTGGAAGAATGCTGCAGCTTGATCCCGATTCATTCCTTTAGAGATATAATCATAGTCTTTAGGAGATGTAATCATAGTGTTTATTTAAGAATTAAGTGTCTGAAAGTGGCCTAAATTCCCCGTGCAAGAGCTGAGTCAATGCCTCAACATCTGACTCAGCACTGCTTCAAGGGAGCCGGATCCTGGCTAACGTGGCAACGATTCCCATCGCCGTAAGCCAAGGGGGCACCTTGCTTCGGGGACGGGGTGCTGTAGGAAATGGCACAAAGCCTGAAAGCACCCAGCAAGCAAGAGGAGAGGCAGGTGAGGCCCACAGGGCTGGTTTAAGGAGAAATGATCATGCAGAGCACTGCTGTCTTGTCTTATGCATATTTATTTAGAGTAAACGAGCAAAGGCAGCACAGCTGGGATGCAGCACAGACATGGTGAAGGGGTAAACGCAGTTTGGAGCTTTTATATGACAGGAGGGAAAGAAAAAAAAAAAAACAAACAAAAAAACCATGAAAACCTCACAAACAAACATCCCTTTCCAAAGGCAAGACAGAGGCTGGGCCTGGAGGGCGATAGATCAGGGTACTGTTGAGCCACCTCAAGGTGCCAAGGCAGTTCCCGAAGCAGCGATGGAGACTCCCATTCAGGTCCCCCCAAAAAGCGCCTTTGGGGAGCAGGTTTGAGAGCTGCTGCTCCTGTGCCCGAAGGAGACGGGGCTGGGAGGAGGCTTGGGACCGTTACACATGGAGTGGGCTGGGGAAGGAGCTTACGTGGAAGAGAAAGTGCTTTAAAAAGCAGCCATGGCCAAACTCAGTCATCATGCCACATATTTTAAAACTAATTAAGCATCAGAAAAAAGTCAACAGGGGACAGAGCAGCCACGAGCCTGGCCAAGACGGGGGCTTGGGGTTGCTCCACACCAGTTCCCAGGTATGAGCGTGGGTGGTCCGGAGGAGAGGAGATGTCCCTGCTCTAGTCCCCCCGAGACATCCCCGGGACAGCAGTGACTCTGGGCCACCCTCCTCCATTTCTGCCCCCAGCCTGGCTGGAGAGCAGGCTGTGAAATTTATTTTTAGAAACCAAAATTCTCCTATTGCACCTTGATTTGCTAGAGAACATGGCTGTCTTCACAAGCAGTTATTGCCTCTCTGTTCTCCCTCTCTCCCTGCCCCCACATAAAGTCTAATTCTGACATTGCCCCATCTTTAGTGGGAGGAAGAAAATATATATATTAAAATACCTTTATTTCATCACTAAAAACATGTAGTATCCAGAAATCCATAGTGTCCTTGAGCAGCCAGCTGTCAGCAACACAGGAACTAAACAGCCAAAATACCCATAAAAACTAGATTTTTAAAAGCCACGCACGCTGCAAAAGCTGCGGCAGCCGCATCCTTCCTGCAGGGAGGGTTGGGTCCCGGCTCACGCCGGGGCAAGCCGCAGGAGCCGGGGGCTCCCAGCCGGCCTCCGACCAACACCGATTTCGGGTTGCCCAGGGCTGAGCTCCGAGCCCTCCGCTCTCCCCCGCCGGGCGCCGTTGGCTATAGATGCTCAGGCACGCTGCATCCGGGCAGGAAAGCTTCATTGCAAACAGCAGCTTTCCCCGCCACGGGGACACGCTGCCCCAGCACCACCGACCCCGAGGTTTCACTTTGGCAGGCTTGCATCACCCCCCGCAGCCTTCCCCACCCCCCCCCACCCCCCACCCCCCTGTTACTTCTTGAAGAACTTCTTGTTGAGGAGGAAAATGAGGAGGTTGACGTTGACCTTGGCCTTATCGAACATCTTCATGACGGCTACGCCTTCGTATTGCAGCTGCAGCAGGTCCTGCGGGAGAGGTGACCGTCACCCACTGCCAGCCTTGCGTGTCCAGCCAGGGGAGGTGGCTGTCCCATCCTCAGCACCCCCCAAGGGAGAGGATGCTGGGTTTGCATCAGGACACGCAGCAAGGAGATGCACGGCGAGGCTGTCCCCAGCTCGGGGCAGGGCTCCCCATGGGCTCCCATCCATCCCCCCGCCCCAAACCAGCCAGGTGCGGGGTCACCATCCACCCCCCCTGCACCCCCAGGCCGCCCTGGCCTTGCTGGGGCACCGGCAGCCCCGGGATGGGCTCCCCACCTGGTAGTGCAGCTGGAACCGCTCCATGTCGATCCCCATGAATTTGGCTTTCACCTGGAACCTGCCCGATTCCTCGCAGGGGATGATGTCGAAAATCACGTTCCTGAACCTGAAGGGAAGGAGCTGCTCACTACCAAACGGGGCTTCACGGCCTGAAACGCAGCCAGGGAGCAGGTCACCCAGCCAGCGCAGCCCCCTCGGCACGCACAAGGCCAGACGCACAGCCCCGAAACCCCCCTCCACATCCCAGCTCTCCCGGTAATACCAAAACAACTCACCCCATCTTTGGCGGGGGACGATGGTGGGCCCACATGCACCCTCCTCCCGGGCTATTTTCCTTTACTTGCCCAAGCTTTGTGCTGCAATAGCTCATCCCACGGACCAGGGGCTACGTACTGGCTGAGCGGCAAGTCCTCGATCTCCAGCAGCACTCCTTTCTCAAACAGCCGGGCCGCCGTGTAGTGCAGCGACTGCAGCTTCTTATTCTTCCCACTGACCCTTGAAGAGAAGGGACCACGCACTCAGAGCTTGTCTCCAGCTGCGTACGACCCCATGGACCCCAAACATCTCCAGGACTCATAACATCCAAGTAGCAATGAAAAAAAAAGAAATTGTTGGGTTTTGGGGGTTTTTTTTTTTGTTTTGTTTTGGTTTTTTTTTTTTTTTTTAATTATTGGGTTTTGTTTTCTAAGGAAACATACTTGTTGCTGGCTGCCAGGTTGTCAAGGCAGGTCTTGATGTACTGGTTGTAATAATCAATTTGCTCCTCGTAAAACAAGGTCTTGGCGTTGAGGCCCTGCAGGGTCTGTCTCAGCTTCAGGAGCTCCCCTTTGCGGTGCTGCCGGTAACGCCGCTGGTTGCAGATGTCCTGCAGGAAACAAAGCCGGACAAGAAAGCAGACAGAACTCGTTCCGAGCTTTATCGAAGCACCACAGCGGGATCTCAGGTGGGTTTAGAGGGGTGACCTCCCGATTCAGTCTCCCCTAACCCCCAGCACACCTTGGCCAGCTCGTTGATGAGCTCCTGGTACTGGTGGGCAGAGTCCACGAGCCCCAGGCTCTCCAAGCGCCGCAGGTTGCGGATGATCTTGCGCTTCTTCTCCTCCACGGACAGCTGGCTGTTAGCAGCCAGGGAGCGGTTGCGTTTCAGCTCGGCAGGGGTCTGGGCATCCCGCAGCGCTCGCCTCTGCATGAGATGGTCGTGGGAGGCTTCCTGGGGACGAGAAGGGGGTGAGCCTGGTGCACAGCTGGAATGGAACATGAGGAGATGGAGCAATCACCCCCCCCACACCCCCCCACACTTTGATGCAAGTCCCTTCTGGCCCAAAACACATTCTTTCTCTGAAAAACAGAGCCCAGCTACTGCTAGAGCATAAGAGCAGCGGCCAAGCCTTTGGGAGGAGCCGGGCAGCTTTTTGCTGAGGGCTTGTTTGCCGTTTCCCCACAAAGTTTTTTAGCTCATCCCCAGCAGCAGCCTCGCACATCCCACCTCATGCTCCGAGGCCAGTGTCCACAGGATCTCCGGGAGGGAATCTCCTGGCTGGGACTGGATCACATCCACCAGCATCTGCTTGGTGCTAGAGACCAGAGGGAGAGGTCAGGCGTCCGCTCCGGACCATCACCCTCCTCCATCGGAGCAGCACGTTATTTGGTTGCCTCCTAAGGGTTTCTTGCCGGCTTTGAGCATCCCAGCCCCCAGCAAGCTCCCCTGAAGCCCGCAGAGCCCGTCCTCACCTCAGCAGCAAGCTCCTCGTGTCGCTCTCCTCGCTGCTGGCCACCGGCACCAGCTTGCCGGTGAGGGTGAGGGAGATCTCCATTTTGCTGAGCTGGGAGAGCACCTGCTCGGCGCTGCTGTCCGGCGGGCTGGGAACGCTCTCCCCTGCGAGGGCAGAGAGAGCCGGAGTAGCCACGGTGGGCTCAGGAGGGCTGGCTTCCCCGTGCCCAAAGCGATCCAGCTACAGCTTCACGCAAGAAAAGCATCCCCATCCCCATCCTCCTCCTGCCAGGGTGGGTGGTGGGCCCCAGAGCTCTACCTACCGACAAGGGACTGGACCGTAGGAAGCTCATCAAGATCTTCCAGGAGCTCGTGCAGGGGGTCTCCGTGGTGCGGCGCGATGGAGTCCTGGTGCTCGAGCAGGAGCTGGGTGGTGCAAGGGAGGAGAGTCAGCGGCAAAGGGGCAGGCAAAGAAACAGAGAGCGGAGGCCAGTCAGGAAGGATGCAATGCCCTTTGCACCTGAGAGAGGACTGCAGGGTTATGAGGTTCAGAGAAGGACAAGCAGCGGAGAACCTGCAGAATCTGGATTATTTGCTTGCTTAAAAAGGAAAAAAAAAAAAAAAAAAGAGGCCGGGAGGAGCTGGGCTGGTGGTGAGATACAGAGGATCGTGATGAAATGCAGCAGAAAGCCCAGGAGGCGGGAGCAGAAGAAACGGCGCCTGCTTGTTTGCGGATGAGTTTTATGCCCTTACCTTGTGCGTGTTGATGAGCTCCCCCACCGTGATGTAGATGACCGGTTTGGCCACCGCCACCATCTCTGAGTACTCGTCCACGTTAAACCTCTCTTCTGGCTCCGGGACGCAGCAGGCAGCAGATATGAACCTCCTGGAGAGAAGGACCATTTTGGTCAGCCCCAAAACCCCTGCCAGCGGCTTGTAGCCACCTCCCACCCCCAATACCATCCTGGTGCCAACCTGAACTTGTTGTGGGTGTCCTCCAGGTACTGGTTCACCCCGCAGAGATGAGCATTCTCCCCGTCAAAGGCCTTGCGGGCGGCTGCGTGCTGCAGCACTTTGGCGATGGAGCCCAGGCTGCGGCGGTGGTCGGGATGCAAGGTCATCCCGGCCGAGAGGTCCACAATGTCAAAGCCGTCGGGGGCCACCACCGCCGGGTTCATGAAGCGGTAGTAGAGCAGGTTCCCCACGATCTAGGGCACAAGACAGGCTGGGTGTTGGGGAGCACGCAGGCTGGTGCCCAAGGAGGTGGCAGCTCAGCAGGGAAGGCTGTTCGGTCCTTGCACTGCCCGGTGGGACCCTCCCAGAGGCTCAAGGAAATGCTGACTTAGCAACTCCAGGAAAATGTTGACTTGAAGGTGTTTTTAACTTAAGAGGACTTCACCTTCTGTGGAGGGATACCGGCCCTCCAACACGCGCCCATGGTTGAACCCTACCAAGCTGTGCAGACCCCCCCAGCCCTGGGGTACCTTGTCGATCTCCTCCGCTGAGGCCTTGGGGAATTTCTCAGCCAAGGATGTCCTCAGGATTTTGGCGACGTAGCGCATCCCATAGCTGAGGAGAGGGCAGGGAGGGGTCTGTCAGCATGCAGGGCAGCACCAAGCTTGGTCACCCTGCCCCATTCCTACTACCCATCACTGAAGAAGTGGCAAGCCCCCAGCTTTGGGGCAACGGAGGGGTGCATAGAAGGAGCTGGCGGCTGCAGCATCCCTCAGCTCCCTCCCCCTACACTGCGGCCAGCCCAGACATCCCTGGAGAAAGCCTTCATCCTCCAAGATTACCACAAAGCTCGGCTTCTTCCTTGCAGACACCTCAACACCAGGAGTAAAGTGCTCAGAAACGGAGCAGCAAGAAGAGCCAGACCACCAGGGCGTTGCTGGAGGAGCAGGAGCAGCAGCACGCACCAATATTTGGCTTTCCCCTCGCTGACAGTGCAGTAACTCAGTCCTGCAGCAGCTGAGGGGCTGGGAAGCCCCCCCATCACCCAACCTCCCTTTCTAAGGCCTTGCTGAAGCTACCTTCAAGCCGAGAGCGCTGCAGGGATGTGCATACAAACCGTCGAGATACGTACGGGATCTTGTCTACAGAAGAGGTGATGGCAGAGACGAACTTGTCAGTCATCGCGAGGAGGTTGCGGATAGAAATATCCAGCCGCCTTTGGACCTCGGGGTGGCTGAGAGCCTGCTCAGGGCTGACCTCGTACGGGAGCTTGCTGCAAATGGAAGACAAGGTCCCCGTCACCATCACAATGCCTGTCACCCTACGGTCAGGCGAAGCCTCCTTGCCCAGGGCTTGACCTTTTCTGCCCGCTCTGCGACTCAGTCTGGTTGATCCACGCCTTGTAGATGTCCACAGGGTTGGTGCGGATGCTGAGGGTCTTGTCCTGCAGAACCTCCTGCACCGGGCCACCCAGGATCTGCCGCAGGGCGTTCTGCCCATGTGTGTTGCGATAGAAGCTGACCACCAGCCGGATCACCGTGGCATTCCCCGTCAGGATGTCGTGGATATGGTCAACCTTGGACCTGGGGAGAGGGACAGGACGGATGGGACGGAACAATGCGTTTTGTTCTCCTGCGCAGGAGGCAGCCGCCAGAGGAGATAACTGCGTCCAGGCTGATGGCCCTGGCTCAGCTTTTTCCCAGACCTGTCCCCAAGCCAGGCCACCCACAGCCACCCACCTGATCTCCTCCTGCAGCGCAGCTTTGAAGAGCTGGAGCAGCAGGTAAGCCTCCCGTGGGTTGGATGCATAGTTGTAAAGCGTAAAGATCACCGACTCCATGAACTTTGTGGACTTGTTCTGGGGCATCTGGAAGATCAGCCTGGCCAAGTACACAGGCTGGGTCTGCAGGGAAGAGGAACACCAAGCTGACCCCAAGTGTCACAGGGCGGCAGGGGGCCAGGGTCCCTGCATGGCTCCCCGAGCTGCGGTGGACACAGCAGAGCCCCACCAGCCCCACCTGCAGCAGGTAGAAGAGATGCTGGTAGGCCTCCAGCTTCTGCCGCTTCTCCTTGCTGAGCGACTTGAGCCCCTTCTGCTTGTCTATGGACATCATCTCCGAGAGCTGCTCCTTGTTCTTCTTGGTCAGCTTCTTGCAGTGGGAGACCACCTCCTGGAGCCGCACGGACAAGGAGACAGAAGCGCTGGTGACTGCCAGCAAGCTCTGGCGTTCAGCCCAGCTTCTGGGGAAAGGGAGCCAGAGGCACCTCAGTGCTCCCCAAGCCCTTCAACCGCTTTAAGAGTGAAGCGGAGAGAAGCGCAAGCTGCGATGCCCAGGAGGGAAGGACCAGCTCTGCGCCGGCCTCACGGCTTGGGCATCGCGGCAGAGCCGCATAAGGTGGCCGAGGTCCTCCCCCCGCCGCCACGCTCCCCACCTGCAGTGTGATCCTGTTCTTGACCAGCAGCCCAATCTTGATGTCCATGAGGTCCAGGTCACTCTCCAGCTGCCGGCTGGCGCGGATCCTCTTCACCACCTCCTCCTGCAGCCGCAGCACCTCCGACTCCTCCCAGAAGTCGTGCTGGCTCTGCTCCAGCAAGTGGATGAAGCGCCGGACGATGCTCAGCGGTGGGCTCCTGGCGTGGACTGCAGCAAGGGACAGCACTGCCATGAGTCCTTGTGGGGAAGACTGAGCAGCTGCCCCCACCGTGGACCCTCGGACCCCCAGCATCTCGCCAAGACACCCCATCCTCCTCCCCAAAAAAGCATCTTCTTGCAACACCAGGACACAGGACAAGATGGTGCCACACTCTGCAATACCTCCCCAGGAAGCCTTCGGGAGCAGAGGGGCAGGAAGAGCAGCCCCAGGGCTGCTCTAGCTGATGCCGAGGGGCCACCAAGCCCCTGCCACTCTCACGCTCGCCGCAGGGACACTGGTGGCCAGCCTGCCACCGCCTCCCCACCGCGCAGGCCCAACGAGGGAGGAGGCAGGGTCCCCTTCCCAATTAATTATAACCACTTCAGAGCAGAGACGAGCAGGCACTTACCCAGCATTCTGTAATCCCCACGGGCCTTGTTAGCTCGCACAAAAGCCTGGATTTTAATTACAGCTTTAATCTGCCAAGACAAACAAGGGGGTGGGGGATGTTCCCCCACAACATGCCTGAAACATGCAGGGAGCGGAGGGGAGCTGGACAGGCACCCGGCTGGCTGCTCCCACCGCTGGGAATCTGCCGATGCCCGGGGTGAGGGTCTCCACAACCCAGGAGGGATTTCAGGATGTCACCCTCCTTAGCGGTCGCTTCCCCTCCGCTTGCTGTATTTCACATGCTGCAGCAACTCCAGAGGCTCAGCTTTGCTTCCCGCAGCCGACACACCCCTTTCCCCCCAAATTTCCTTCCCCCTCTAATGGGCGTCTTGAAGTCCGTGGTGGTTTTTGGTGGAACTGGAGTGTTCTTTCTCTCCTCACACTTTACAGGGCCTGACAGTTTGGCTTCTAGACCCACCAGGCACCTTTTCCTTCCCATCTGTCCCCCCGCAAGGACGCACCAGTTTCTCCCTCCAGCTGTGCCGTGAGCAATTGGGGGCAGAGATCCAGCTGCACGCTCAGAATCGTCCCCCTCCATCCCCACAGACGGTGACGCGCTCCCAGGAGCTGTCTTACTCCCCGTCCCACCACTCACGTTCTGCCTGAAGTAGCGCAGCCTCTCCTGGTACTTTCTCCGGGCCTGCCACATCCTCACGCCTGCCTGGATCTGGGAGAGATATTCAGGCAGTTGGATACTGGAAGGACTCGCTTGGCCAAAGCGAGCGGGTGGAAAGCGGGAAAACCACGGGGATTTTTGCAAAACAGCCCGAGGTCGCCCCATTCCCTCACACCCTGCCCAGCCGTGCCCTGGTCCAGCTGCCTCTTTACTGGGCGCGGGGGAAATACCACGCTCACTGCCGAGCGAGCGGGCGGCGATGCCCAGCACGGGAGCAAAGGGTGAAGGAAGAGCCTTCCAAACCTTTATTGCAGCATCTGCGTTGGCTTGCAGGTGGCGCAGCCTCTCCAGGTAGGCTCTGCGCTGCTTGTACCCTCTCCAACAAGCCTGGGCGTGAGAAAAGACAACCAGCTTCTGAGATCTGTGCAAGGTCACTGCGACGTCCGGTCGGTTTTTCAGAGAGCGTACAAGAAGAGAGGATAACGCAGCACGGGGAAAGAGAGGAAACCAGCACCCAAAGCAGCTGCTGTGAGAAAAAACAAGCCCCGTACCATCCTCTGCAGTACCTTGGGTGAGCCCTGGCTGTTAAACCTACAGAGCAACAAGCACCGGCGCTCCCCGGGCCGGCTGGAGAATGCTGCAAGCTGCCGCCCATGGTTTGCATCCCCCCCTCCCCGGCACAGAGAGGGGACAGATTCTGGCTGCGTCACCTGGATCCTGATGGCAGCCGGCTGCTGCTCCCGCAGGACGTGCCGTCGTGCCGCGAACTCCCGGCGGACAAGGAAGCCCCGCAGCCGAGCCTGCAGCCTCACCACGAAGGCAATATTGGATGCCCACAGACGCTCCCGGTCGTGCGCCGCGGTCACTCGAGTGACAACCGACTGTGGGGACACGATGCACCAGCTTAGCCCCAGCGATCCTGCCGGCACCCACCCAGCCCCACATCCTGCCCGTACCTGGATCTCTTCCCGGCTCAGGTGCGTGGCGTTGAGGCCACCGTCGCGTGGGCGCTGCCAGCTGCCCTCGAAGGTCTGCAGGTTCAGGTAGTACTCGGCACCGTCCGTCAACCTGTGCCGGATCCAGCACGGCTTCCCACTCCCTGCACCCCGAGATGGAGAGGTGCTGCTGGGGGCGGGGGTGCTGCTCCCCCCAAATAGCTTGGGCAGGGGTGCAGCCCAGGCTCCTGGGGAGGGAGGGTGGGGGAGTTTTTGCAGCCCCCAAGCTTTTACCCGCTTGTCTCTTGGTGGCCATCAGAGCCGCGAGCTGCTCCTGGTACGCCACGGCGCAGGCGCTCGCCACGCCGCGCAGGGCCACGTCGGGGTTGCGCAGCACCCGCAGGGTCTGCGCCGCCTTCCCCTCCTTGATGGCCTGGTTGATGGCAGCGGTGCCTAGAGCCACTGCGGGAACAGAGGGGGCTCACGTGAGCCCCTTTTCGCCTCCCCCTGCCCCACAGCGGCCCCCTGGCCGGTGGGGCCAGCACCCACGCTGGGGAGAGCACTCACTCTTCCTGGCTGCCACCGTGTCCTGGTTGGCCCTGCAAACCCCTTCCTGGATCTCTTCCCACCAAAGCACAGCTCCATCATCCTCTGTGGCCTGCGAGACAGGAGGAGAGGGGGTCCCAGTGAGCTGGGAAGCCCACCCCCCCGCCGCCCCCGCGAGCTTCAGCCGCGCTGGTCTCGCGCTACGTCACTCCCCAAGCGTCTTCTGCTTCGCAGGGTGCCGCGCTGCCGGGGGTTGGGGGGGGATGCCGTGCTGCCAAGGCGGGGGGTGGGTACCGCGTGGCCGGGGGGATGCCACCCCACCTGGGCTTTCAGCCTTCGCGCCCGGGCCAGGACGTCGTGGTAGCGCCGAGCGGCTGGGAGGGCGACGTCGGGCAGGGCGGCTGCCGGCAGCAGCAACGCCGCCAGCGTCTTCTCGGGGTCCGCCTGCACCAGCGCCTCGTTGATCAGCCGGACAGCGAGGACTCCTGCGTGGGAGGGAAGGGACACGTGGTGCGGCTCCCCCGGTGCTCCAGGCACCCAGTGGAGCCGCAGCCCAGGGTAGTGCGAGGTTCTCTAATGTCTCGTTAGGGCTGGGCTCCCAGTGCAACCTCCCTCCTGGAAAGTCTGCAGAACCGCCTGCCTGCTCGACCAAACCCCACCATGGGCAGGACTCACGGTCGTTTTCATCTTGCACTGATGAATTGGTGTCGTTCACGCTGTCCTGAATGTCATTCCAGCTCAGGAACTCCGCTCCCACTTCCCTAGATTGGCCTTTCAGCTGCAGTAAGTCCTCAAAATACCTGCGGGAGAGACACAGGGCAACGGCTCGGTGTATTTTAAGCAGGAACAGTGACTGCCAGAGCCAGCTGCCTTGCTTTTCAAAGG
The DNA here is from genome assembly GCA_034782735.1 of Sagittarius serpentarius. Lineage (NCBI taxonomy): Eukaryota > Metazoa > Chordata > Aves > Accipitriformes > Sagittariidae > Sagittarius > Sagittarius serpentarius. The sequence continues at coordinate 12,607,278 of JAVKLA010000088.1, forward strand.
GGAAAAGGTAAGGCACAGAGCAGGGAGGCTGGTGAAACAAGCCCGCACAAAGCCCGGGACCCCTGCCCATCCCCTCCCAAGGGATTGCTCTACACCACCAACCCCAAACACAGCGACCGTCTCCTTACCGCTGCGCATTTGCATCCTCAACACCCGAGAGGCCCAGGGCAGAGCTGACCAGGCTGCTCCAGAGCCCGTCGGGGTCCCCAGCGTCCAAGGCTCGGTTAACCAGCGCCACAGCCGAAAGCATCTCCACAGCCACGAACAGCTCCTCCTGCACCAGCTCACCCTGCGTGGGACAGGCAGAGATGCTGACCCCCCATAGCCCCATCCTCCAGCCCCAGCAGCACCCCCAGGCACAGGGGAAGCACTCCTCCATCCTCGCAGAGGCACAGATCCCCCCGCCATCGCCGATCAGACCCAGAGCCCATCCCTGGGGGACCTCTCACCCGCGGGTGCTGGTGCTGCAGCAGGGCCAGCTGGTGCTGGTACAGCGGGGCAGCGAGCGGATACACGTCAGGCAGCTGCGCTGCAGGGTCCATCAGCGCTTCCAACGTTTCGGCCGGCATCCCTCGACGGATGGCCGCGTTGATCCGGCTGACGGCACGCAGCACTGAGGGAGAGACCGGGGTGAGCTGGCACGGGTGGGTTGCAGGAGGCGACCGTGCCACATCTCCCCTGGGCCACCAGCTCCGGGGGATGCACCAGGCAGCAAAACCTGCCGCAAGCATCGTGTCCAGCCCAGCCACTCACCGGCTCGCTCCTCCTCGCCATTCTTGTTCGCGGCGAGGATCCCTGCCTCCACCTCCTCCTGCTCCAGCAGGTCCACGTAGCCCAGCTCCTGCAGCGGGCAGAAAGAGGGGCTTCTGGTCTCACACCAGATCCTGCTTACGCTGACGGAGCAGCCACGCTCAGACCCCTTGCAGAAACCTGCTGATCTGCAGAGCAACCCCCTGCCCAGGGGGAACCCCCTCTCCTCCTCCTGGGGACCACTGCGGTCCTGGGGTGCCACCCCAGCACGGGTACCCCGCACCCGCAGGCCCCTGCCAGCCCCTACCAGCGCCTTCTGCTCCCGGTCCATGCTGAGCTGCTCCAAGTAGCGGTCGAGGTTGTCGCGCTGGAGGCAGCGCAGGGCCAGGATGGGGTCCTGCAGCGCGCGGTACAGCGCCGGCGCGTCCTGTCTCTCCAGGGCATCGTCCACCTCCTCCAGAGCTCCGTGCACTAGGAGAGAGGCCAGGTCACACCCAGAGAAGGTGAGCAGGTAAATCGTCCCACAGCTCCAGGGAGCAAAGGGAGCTGCAGTTGAAGCCTGCATACCAATAATTTTAATTTCTCCTTAGAAATGCGCACCCAGCCCTGCTCCCCGCCGGGTCTGAAGCTGGCCGGAGCAGACAGCTCCTTTCTGCTACGCCCACCGGCCCCGGGCAGGCTCTGCCCTATGGCCTGGGGTACCCTGGTCCCTTGGGGTACCCCGGTCCCACCGGTAAGCTCTGGAGAACCCTCCCGGAGGGAAGCCACAGCTTTGCTCACCATTCACTTTGTTGATGTTCCCTTGGATTTCAGCCTGGGTCAGACACCGGTCGTAGATCTCCTCTCCCTCAGGGATCACCTGCAGGTACTGGAGAGGGACCCCCCCGACCCTGAGCTTTCCACCTAAGCGCACCCCAACAGCACACATCCTGCGGATGCCTGGGCTCCTTTCCCAGCCCCAGGCCCTGAGTCAACCAGCCCCCAAAGAGGAATCATTTCCCCACCACTTTCCCCCCCATCTTCTGATCAGCACAAGGGCTCCCAGGCTGCGTTTCACCAGCCAAGCCCAGGGACGGTCTCTGACCGAGAAGGACCCTTCCAACTGGAAGCACCCACCAGCACACCGGCAAAGGGGCTGCTCCTCTCCCAGCCCCCTCGGGACCCCCCCGTGCCCTCCTCACCCTGTTCCTGGCATTGCTGCCCTTCTCCAGCTTTGCCCGGTGCAGCCCCTCCTGGTAGGCACCAGCCAGCGCCTCACGCAGGTCGAGAAGCATCGCGCTGGGGTTGCGGAGGGCCACCATCGTCTGCGCCGCCACCCCCCGATCCACCGCTTCGTTGATTGCCAGCACCGCGGCGTGGACTAGAGGCGAAACGGGAAGGAGGTAGGTGAGACGGGGCACGGAGGTCTGCAACAGACCATCCCCTCTGTGCCTGCGTGCAGTGGCACAAGCTGTGCCACGCACGATGGTGGGACCCCCCCCCTTCCCAAAGAGCAAGCTGCAGTCTCCAGCACCCGGGAAGTCTCGGTGTCTCTACAGCAAACCCAGCTAACGCAAAACCCCAGGTGCTGCTGGCTGGGAAGGGGCTGTGCCAGCCCTTGCAGCCACGCATGGGGCTGAAGGAGAGCCACCAGCTGCCTCCGCTGCAGCCCAAAGCTTCGCCCAAAGCTTCGCCCAAAGCTTCGCCCAAAGCTTCGCCCAAAGCTTCGCCCACTTTGCTGGCCCCAGATTTGACGTTCAGGGGCTGAGCCAAGATCCTGCTACGGGCTGATGCACAGCACCGCTCCTGCCGCACCCGTCACCTGCAGCTTCGTCCACCGAGAGCTCGTTGGCCAAAATGCCCCCGATCTTGCTGAAGGCAGGCAGCTGCAGGCCGTACTTCTCCAGCTCCCGCTTCATGTTGTTGATCTCCTCCTCTGGAGCAGGGCACAGAGGCATAACCGCTCAGCACCAGCACTGTGGTCCAGCACTGGAGCCGGGGGGGGCAGCCAGCAGAGCCCCCCGCTCCCCTGCCAAACCGGAGGGGTGCAGAAAACACCCATGCCGGGGTAAGCATCGCGGAGACAGCTTTGGAAAAGCTTGCCCAAGGTCTTCATTCCCTGCATCCCTCCCACCACCGGGAGCCAAGACCATTATTGGCAAACCCCGCCCTTGCCAGCCCCCGGCCCAGGTTCCCCCCCACCGGCGCCGTACCTGTGAAGTCCACTTTCCCGTACAAGTCCTGGATCTGAGGAGCCAGCCCGAGCTTGAAGAGGTACAAGCTGAAAGATGAAGCAGACACACGCCATGACCGTGCAAGTCACTTGCTTCTCCCTCCCGACGCTTTTGCAACACCCAAGGCTGTCACCCCAGCCCTGGCGGTGACGCCACCGAAGGGCTCATGAACACGAACACGAACCATGACAACAGTTTTGGCCCCGGGGCCAGGCCAGGGACACCCACCTGAGCGCATGGATGCAGTAGACCACCCGGGGCATGTTCTTCTTGTCATAGATGTCGGTGGTCTCCGGGTGGAAGATCTGCTGACAATATACGAGACAGCTCAGGCGGAGACGGCACCAAGATGATCCACGGGGCAGATGGTGTCCAAGGGTGGGGGGACAGAGATGAAGCCCCCCCCGCAACACCAGCGGTCCCCCCCAGTGAGCCGAGCCGTTGGCGTGCAGCCCCAGTGCTGCCACAAGTCGGCCCTTGGCCCGGGGACAGTGGGGGGCGGCGGGGGGGGACGACATTACCGAGGGAAGCCCCACGTGGCTCATGGCATCGCGCCAGTAGTTGATGTTATCCGTGTGCCGAAAGTGAAGCCCGGCTGCCTGGAAGAGAGAAAGCCAGGGTCAGGCTGAACCCCACCTTCTCCCATCGCTGGGGGTCACCTTCACCCCCAAACCCACCCAGCCAGGGCACGAGGTTAAAGAGAGAGGCAAAGCCTGTGTCCCCCCAGGGCAGCGCAGCTCAGAGACCCCGTTAGCAGCCGCGCTCTATATTAAATTGTCCCTTAACAACTGCAATCAGTATGTCCCTCCTCACTTCGCGTTCACCAGCGACGGAAAGGTTCTGGCAAGTTTTGGGGTACGCCCTCAGGAACGCACCCCCCCGCCGCCGCAGTCTTACCTTGTACCGCGTCTGCTCGCGGTCGTAGATCTTCTTCAGAGGGACCACGGCGGGGGCAAAGCAGTGGCCCAGCTTGGCCAGGACGACCCCGTTGCGCAGGCTCTCTTCCAGCTCCGTGGGGGGGGGCAGCTCCTCGCGCAGGCAGGCCTCCAGCCAGCTGGCGGGGCAGAGACGGGCCGCGTCGCAGACCCCCAGTACCCCCACCCAGACAGGAAAAGCAGCACCCAAAGGAGACACACACACACCCCCCATCCCCATAAAACCCCACCCATGGCAGGGAGAGGGTGGCCCCCACCCCTTCGCTGCAGGGTTTAGCAGAAGGGTGTTTCTTAGATTGGGTGCAACAGCACGGCTGAGTGCCCCCCCCACAAAACCACCCCCAAAAACCACCTTTGAAGGGCCAGCAAGCACCAGGAGCAGGCGGGGCTTTGCAGCATTTCGTCTTACAGCCTCCCCCCCCCCACCAACCCCAGACCCCCTGGACCTTATCCCCCCACACCACCCCCCCTTGCACTCCTTTTCCCCCCAGATTTGCGCTGGAGGCAGAGGGGGCTCCCCAAGCCCAGCCCCACCGTTTGGCTTCCTCCAAGTGACACAGATACTGGTAGGCGACGTTCTGCCTCCTCCGCTCGTCCATCTCGTCGGCGGTGAGGCGCTCACCTGGGCAGCGACAGGGGCACGCCGTCAAACCCCGACAGGGGCACGCCGTCAAACCCCGACAGGGGCACGCCGTCAAACCCCGACAGGGGCACGCCGCCACCCAAATTAAGGCCGGTTTCCGGCGCAGCAGCCTGCCTGCGCCTCCCAGGGCCCTCGCGTGGGTGGCACCGCACCGAGACGTGGCGGTGACACCGGCCCAGGCCCTTCTGGTGGTTGAAGGAAAGTTCCCAATTTCCCTTTTTCCCCAAAGTAACGGCCGTGGCCGGCGCCCAGAATCAGCACCCGGGGGGGCCACAGCTGCAGGTCTGGGGTCCTTCCGTACCGCTGGTGCTGGAGGCACCCATGACTGCTGGGTGGCACCCAGCAGCACCCCGCCAGACACCCTCCTCAAAACACCTGCCCTCCAGCTTGTCCCCAGCTGCCTGGGGCCCTGCCACCGTCCCCCATCCCCCTGCACCCCCAGACCTGCCTGTACCCCCCACACCCCACACCCCTGCCTGCCCCCCATCCCCCTGCACCCCCAGACACGACTGTTCCCCCACACACCCCACACCACTGCCTGCCCCCCATCCCCCCAGACCTGCCTGCCCCCATCCCCCCACACCCCACACCCCTGCCTGCCCCCATCCC
>JAVKLA010000088.1:12642907-12680332 GCA_034782735.1 Sagittarius serpentarius
GCACCACTGTGACCCCACCCCCCGCCCCCCCCCCCCCCCATCTCATTTCCAGGCTGCTGAACAACGAGGGGTCCTTGCTCGCCTACTCGGGCTATGGGGACACTGATGCCAGGGTCACCGCGGCCATCGCCAGCAACATCTGGGTGGCCTATGACAAGAACGGGCACCAGGCGTTCAATGAGGACAACCTCAAATTTATCCTCATGGACTGCATGGTACGTGGGGCTGGGGGCTGCCCTCCTCTCCCTGGGGACCCGGGCACCGCCACGGCTCTGGGGGGTCCCCGGGACTCTGCCGGTGGTCCCTGCCAAGCCGGGGGTGCAACGGGTGCTGTTTCTCCCTGGGCAGGAGGGGCGAGTGGCCATCACGAGAGTGGCAAACCTGCTGCTCTGCATGTACGCGAAGGAGACGGTTGGCTTTGGGATGCTGAAGGCCAAGGTAATGCTGGTGGGGAGGGGGCTGGGGGGGCCGCAGGGCTGCTTCCTCGCTGTGGGGTGGGAAAGAGTTGTTGAGGAGGATGAGGATAGGAGTGGTGGAGGAAGCTGCCGTGCCTGGGACGCCTCTTTTCTCCTTGCAGAGGCTCGTCTGTCCCCTTTGCCAGCCCAGGCGCTGCACCACACCTTTTTAAGGCTCTAAAATGAAATATAAATTAAAATAAGCACGCGGGCGGCCTGCGTGCGGGTTGCAAAAATCCACCTCGGCACCGCTCATGCCACTCTCTGCTCGCAGGCGCAGGCGCTGGTCCAGTACCTGGAGGAGCCGCTCACGCAGGTGGCCGCATCCTGAGCACGGGAGCGGAGGGGCTCGGAGGTGCAAAGGCCGTTTGCTTCAACGCCGTCACCGGTGTGGGTGGGTGGGTGAGCGGCCTTATCGGCATCCTGGAGCTTGGTCCTGCTTTAAAAATAAGGTGGGGGGAGAAAAAAAATCGGGGGGGGGGGGGTTTGGGAAATAAATGTGTGTCTGATGCTTGTGTCCTTTTGTGTCTCTTGCAAATAAAAGGAGGAGCTGGGGCGGGGGGTAACGCACACCTGGCCGGGCTGGGGGTGCCGGGGGCTCTGCGATGGGTCGTCGCCCTGGGGAAAAACAGGGCAGGGTCTGCGAGGGGCTGGTGTCAAGGGACAGTGGGTACAACAGAGCCGAGCCCCCCTGCACCCCTGCCAGGCTCTGCATTGGGGTAACGGGGGGGGGGGTTGGCGGCCGGGGCTCCTTCCCTTCCCCGGTTTCCCCAGCTTTCACACGATGGCAGCAGAGGCGAGGAAACGTGTTCCCACCTGCTTGGAGCCAGGCTGAGCTTCTGGGGGCTTTGCTTCTGGCCTGGCTGCCCGTGCTGCCCACGCTGCCCCTGCCCGCTCTCCCAGCCTGCCCCGCGCCGCAGCCTGCCCTGGCCTCAGCAGCCAGGATCAGGCCCCGGCTCCTCCTCCGGCCGCCCCGTGACGGTCCCAGGGGTGACACTACCTGCCCAACCTGTGCTGCGACACCCAGTCCCACCCCTTGAGTCAACCCGCCGTGCCGCACCACCAAGCCGGCCGGCCTTGCCGTCGCGCCCCTGGACCCTGCTCGCTCCCCGGGACCCCGCTCGCTCCCCGCTCAACAGGGAGGAAACTTTGTCCCCTCCATCTCCTCCCTCGGTGCCTCTCGGAGCCCGGCCCACCCTGCGCCGTCTGCTCGAGGCTTGGCAGCGGGAAGGAGGAAACCAAGCGGCGGCAGCCCTGGCGAGGGCGGGCGGCAGCCGGGGCGACATGGGCAGCGCCGAGGAGGATTATAACTTTGTCTTCAAGGGTGAGTCCTGGGCTCGAGGCGAAGCCCCCCCTCCCCAAAAGGGATGGAGTGGGAGGCCAGGGGCTGCAGGGAGGGAATTGAGGTGCCCTCCCCCCCAGGGCTGCTGTGTCCCAAACTGGGAAGTTGCTGACCATCCCTGCAGCTTTGGAGTGTGCTGGGAGCTGCGAAGGGTCTGGGGATCGGGGAGCAAGCACCGGCCTCGGCCACGTCCCCGGCTGACGGCAGCGAGGTCAGGGCTGGTGAACGGCACCGGGGCCCGCGGAGGCACGGGAAGACCCGCGCCCAGCGCAAGGCTGCAGCATGGGACACCGGGCAAATTGCTGGCAGACGGTGGGGGCTGAGACAGCTGGGGCCGAGCGTGCGAGGCATAAATGCCGTGCGAGCCCGTTAACCCCCGAGAGCAGTGGGCATTTAAAAGTCCTGCTGCTGCGGTGACCTGGGTGGTGGCACACGCAGAGGACACAGGGGTCAAACCTGGGCTGGAGAAACAGGGGCGCAGCCTCATGCCCCCCCCCAGCTTGAGTTCCACAGGCACGGGGCCCCGGTGTCCCGTGTCTCTGCTGGGTGCTACCGGCCAGACCCCGCCGGACCTCGGTGCTCACCTTGGGCAAACAGAGATGGACAGGCTCCGGTGTGCCGCCAGTGCTGGGTGCCCACCGCAGCGGGGTGACCCGGGGCTTGCCCTGCTCCTGCTGCCCAGAGCCTGGTAGCCGTGACTGCCCCCCCCCCCCCGCCCCGAACTGCACTGGGGCCGCGCCAGCAGACGGGGAGCGTGGCTGGGCTCAGCCGAGGTGGCTTAGCCACACTTGGGGGGTGAGAGCTCGTGACGCCGGGATGGGACCCCCGTTGGCTGAAGGAGTGATGGCGCTGGGTGTTACACCCACACACCTGCCCGGCCTCTGTGCCCAGGTCTGGGGTCATCAGGCGATGAGGGATGCCCGTGCCCCCTGTGCCGGCAGCTGGGGTGGTCCGGCTGCCACACTGCCAAGGCAACGAGCTGCTGGCTGGTCTGGCTCAGGTCAGAAAGGGTTATTTGAATTATGGTGAAGTGTCCTGGAGCAGCCGTCTTCCCTCCTTGACAGCTCCAAGGGGCTTTCTCCCTTCCTTCCGCAGTCGTCCTGATCGGGGAGTCCGGGGTGGGCAAAACCAACCTGCTCTCCCGCTTCACCCGCAATGAGTTCAACCACGACAGCCGCACCACCATCGGCGTGGAGTTCTCCACCCGTACCATCCTGGTGGGAGACTCCGTGGTGAAGGCTCAGATCTGGGACACGGCTGGGCTGGAGCGGTACCGCGCCATCACCTCTGCGTAAGGACGGGATGCCCGAAAGCAGGGCTCCCCCTGGTACCTGGGCGGTGATGCCCTCATAGTTGAACCCCACGGGTGAGGATGCTGTGGGGGGTGTCTGGAGCCTGGGGTAATGGTGGGGTTCTCCTCTAGGTATTACCGGGGGGCCGTGGGAGCCCTGGTCGTCTTTGACATCACCAAGCACCAGACGTACAATGTGGTAGACCGCTGGCTGAAGGAGCTGTATGACCACGCTGAGGCCAGCATCGTCGTCATGCTGGTGGGGAACAAGACCGACCTCGCGCAGGCTCGGGAGGTGCCCACGGAGGAGGCAAAAATGTTTGCAGGTACGGGCTGGCACCCTGCCACAGGCCTGGGGGATTGGGAACCTCCCTGATGGCAGGGACCTGCACCAATGCGGGCACCCAAACATCCCTAAAGCCCCTTGGAAATGGAGCCGCGCCCTTGCCGGGGTCTGCATCGTCCTGGGGGACTCCTCTCATTGCAGACAACAACGGGCTGCTGTTTGTCGAGACCTCAGCGCTGGACTCCACCAACGTTGAGCAGGCGTTCGAGACCATCCTGAAGGGTACATGCACCGACGCTGTGGTGCAGCGGGGTCCCGGGACATTGCAGGGTCCCTTACCGGGGCCGCAGGGCTGGGCAGAGGATGCGCAGTGCGTCTCTCCTCTGCCCTGCTCCACGTGAGCTCTTTGGGGCTGGTTTCGGTGTCGTCTTTCTGGCTGGTTTGGTTTCCGGCCTTTCGTGCTGGGTGTTTCGCTCTCCGCACCCCATGGCTTTGTTCTCACGGCCCCCGGGCACCCCCGAAGCCCCGGGGACTTCTTCTGCCCCTGTAATTCCCAGTCCCCCTTCCTGTTGTCCTGGGCTCCTGACTCAACGTCTCCAGCACCCTCCTGAACCGGCCATGGGGACGGGGATGGAGAGGGGTGAAGCTCAGCCAGGAGCACCTCTCCAGGAATGGCAGCCAGCAGCATCGGGGCAGGAGCGCAGCGAGGTGTGCCGCGCTGTGCCGCGCTGTGCCGTGCTGGATAGTGCCGAGCCAGCCCGGCCCGGCGAGCTGCCAGCCCTGGCACAAGGTGAAGCACTAATCCCAGGTTGGGCAAGAGGAAATTGCCTAAGCGCAGGGTGTTCCCCGGGCACCGCAGGGATGCAGTCTGGGGGAGCTGCTCCCTTGTCACCCCTCAACTCGTCCCCTCTGCTGCATAAAGGGGAAGGAGAGCCACCGACGCGCCAAGCAGCGGGCCCGAGGGCGAGCAACGGGGGCTGCAGGCTTGAAGCTGTTCCTGCTTCCCCAGGGGGCCCTTGGCTGACACACAGACACCCCCCTCCCCGGCACCTCTTGTTTTGCAGAGATCTTCCACAAAGTGCAGAAGCAGAAGCAGAGGAGCCGCCAAAGCAACACGGTGTCGCTTGCCAGCGAGAGCCTGGAGAGCACAGCCCCGGCACAGACGGAGAAGCGCCCGTGCTGTGTGGCCCTCTGAGCTGGCCGGGCACCCCGGGAAGACCCCGGGGACCCCCACAGCCCCAGGACATGCCAGCGGTGTAGAGCTGGGTCTGCCTCCGTGCAGACTCGTCTGGCCACCGGCACAGGCTGGTGTCACCCAGCCTGCGGTGCCACCCCCATCCTGGTGCAGTGGGGACCCTCAGCCCGGAGAGTGGCCAAATTCTGCCATAAATGGTGAGAAGCACCAGTGCCGGGAGCTCTTCTCTGTCTGCTTCGTTTTTGCCGGGCCTTGATTAGCATCACCACTGTCACGCACCGACCTCCCAGCCCCTCCGGACCCGCGGTGCGGAGGACTGAGATACCCCCGGGGCACTGCTGGGGAAGGAGCCAGGAGGTTCTGGCCAGGATCGTGCCAGCGACGGGAGCCTCTCCGATGGCCTCTGGCTCTGGGGCTGCTCCCGTGCGGTCACCCTGTGCCAGGCGCTGGGGATGTGGCTGTCCCCGCAGGTCTCCATCCCCACCAGGGACTGCTCTGGGGTCATCCCAAGCCCTAAGGAGCAAAGTGGCAGCGCTCAGCCCTTGGCACACCTCCGTCCCCATCCCAGACATGGGACAAGCGTGACAGCAGGACATAGCAAAAGTCCCTCCTGTCTGCACGGCAAGATGGGGCTCGGTGCAGAGCCCGGTGCCAAGGGCCCGGGAGCAGCTCCGTGTCCAGCGCAACGGTGACGCAATCATTAAAGGACTTGCAAAATGCAGGTTTGCTGAGCTGGAATTCCTGCGTGTTTGTGGTCCCATCCCTTGGTCCCCACCTCCATGACATGTCGGAGATCGTGGCCACTCAAGCAGCCCAGCCCGATGCCATGGTTCCCCCGCGCCCCCTCCCCACACAGCCTTTCCCAGTCCACATCCCCACACCCTCGATGGCTTATAGGGGACGGCTGGCAGTTTATCAGTCCAAACCGTGACTTGGCCTCTGCCAGTTACCCAGACTGCCTTGGAAATGGGAGAATCGCTGCTGGATTCTCCGTATCTTCCTCTAGTTCTGGCCACTCGCATTCCCTTTGCACCGTGCAAGACGTGTCGGCCCAGCTCCCACTTCGTGCCCGCGGTTCTGCGTGGAGAGCGTGGCCACGCGTGGCACACATGGTGGTCTTTCCCTGCTGCCATGCAGCGCTTTGCATGAGGACACCCCGATGCGATGCGCAGCGGTGCTGAGCAGGGAGCAGGGCCCTCGAGGCATACCTGCCCCCCCCCTTACCTGGCCCAGGTGAGCACACCTGGGCGGTGACGGACAGCCCCGGCCACCAATGGGTGCGGAGGAGGAAGGGCTGTGGCCACCAATGGGTGCACAGGGGACAGCCCCTGCCAGGGCTGGGTAAGGCCCGGAAATCCCAGTTGGCCCAGTGGGAACAGGGCTGTGGTGCTGGGCGAGATGCGGGGCAAGGACGATGAGTACGACTACCTCTTCAAAGGTGGGTGTCCTCCCCTGCCTGTGCTGCTCTGGCCATGCCTGCAACGAGTTGTGCTCGGTCTCAGCCTGCTGCAGGCAGTGCTATCTCCATGCAGCACCCTCGGGATGGAGCTGGAAGCTGGGGCTTTAGCTTGTACTGGGATATAACACACAGGTCCCAGTGCTGGGGACTGGAGGGGCGGGGTGTGGGGCTTGCTGATGTGCTTCCCTGTGCCGGGCAGAGGGGTGGTGGGTATCAGTGGTGCTGGGGCCTCAGGGTGGAGGCCCTGGAAATGCTGCGGTGGTCCGAGGGTTTGCATAGAGCTGGTCTGTGGCCGCTGGGTGCGGGTGGCTCTTTGTGGCCCTGGTGCTAATTAAAACAGCTCGTTACAGCTGCGGGAGGAGTCTGGAGCCCTCCCCAGGGTGCAGCATCCAGGGGAGGGGTGGCCGTGCCCGTGGCAGGGTGCTGGTCCCTGGGGGCAGGCCGAGGAGGCAGGGGTGGTGGGGAAAGGTGGTCTGCGTGGCACTGCGGGTGCCGTGCCGGCCTCTGGGCGGGTTTGGGCGCTCTCCTCTGCGTGGCTGGCGTGGGAGAGGCAGTTCTGGGGGCTGAGCGAGCAATCCCAAGAGGAAAAGCTGTGCTGCTCGCCCGGCTGCAGTTAAGGGAAAGGATCCAGGGCTCTGGGGTTGTCCTTCCCCGTGCTGACCCCCCCCCGCAGCATGCAAGGGGGGATGGGGATGGGCCCTTGGAAGCGCAGCGTTGGTTTTCCCGGCTGTAGGAGCCCGGCACCCCCGTGGAGCATCCCTATCCGAACCGTCACCCCCTCTGCACGCTGGCTTTCCCTGCCCTTAGCAGCTCTCCCCTTGCACCGGCCGCCGTGCCACGGCTGGAGCGGGTGCTGAGGGCAGTGAGGGGACAGCTTGGCAGTGTCACAACCGCCCCAGCAATAAAAGCCGGCGGGTGAGATCACCCGGCAGCCGGCCATGAGTCAGCCTCCCCGCACAGCCCTGCCCGAAAGGCCCCGCGTAATTCCAGCCACCGACACGACGGTAGCCCCTGGCTCCTCGCACACCTCCCCTGGCCTCTGCCCAGGAAAATCCTCCTCTCTGGAGTTATTCTGGGACCCGGCAAGCGGGGAAACTCTGATGCAGCCGGAGCTGGATCGTGCCTTGGAGCGAGGCGCCTGGGCAGGAGCTCCTCCGGCTGGTATGTCCTTTGCTTCTCGCCCAGTGTTGTGCCGGCAGCGCGGCTCTGAGGTGGCCCCGGCACGTTGTCCTCCCGTGGTGCCCGTCCCTTCCCTGTGATCCTACAGGAGCCAGGGCTGAGAGCAGCTCGGCACTGGGCTCTGCATTCCCCTCCTCGTTCTCAGGGTGGTCTCGGGAGTCCTTAGAAAATAAGAGAACTCAGTTTTGGATGCATGGTCTGCTCATCCCTCCTGAAGTAGGAGCGAATTCCAAGGGAGACGCAGTGTTCAGGGGCACAGAGCTGGGCCGGTGCTCTCTGGGGTTACGTGGCTCTGCTGAGAAATGGGAGATGGTCACTGCTGGAAGCAGCGTTATCCTGATTTCCACTGAGATGGGAGCATCAGCTGCCTTCTCTTGTTGCAAAGCGTGATGCAAATTCCAGCTGTGCTCACGGGAAGGCCCTCGATGCCGCTGGAGGGGCTCGGGATAGATGAGAAACGGCCTGGGGCATGGCTGCTCGCTCCTTGGACCCTTCCTTGGGGCCCTTGCGCAGAGCTCCAGGCTGTTTCCCTCCCCACCTCTGGGGCGGGACGTGATGTGTCAAGGATGTTCCACTGGCGCTCGCAGGACGCGTGCTCTCTGCTTTCAGCAGCCCATGCTGCATGTTCAGAGGCAGCAAGGACCGAGTGTGTCAAATGTTTCTGGGCGGGGGGCGGAGGATGCTGCTCGAGTCCCTCTTGCCCTTCAAGCTCAGGGGGATAGGGCTGAGCACGTACCCCCTCTGCATCGAGGTGCTCCGGAGGCTGCTGGATCCCTGCCCCATCGAACCCGCTCCCTGCATCCCTGGAGCGGTGTAAAGCCCGCGGGAGCGCAAGGAGCATGCCATGGCCATGGTGGGGCTGCGCAAGGTCAGCACGTGCCCGGCATGGGCTGGCTTTTCTCCTTCCTCCCTCCCCCAGCTTCGTTTCCTAAGGCTTTCCCATACCAATAGTTTTTCTGCTGGCTGCAGGAGTGATGCAGCATGGCACGCTGGTGCCTCAGTTTCCCCTGGTTGTACTTAGTGCTGCCTCCTGGCAGCCAGGGCTCTTGCAGGCATCGGCCGCGCTGCCCTCCTGCCCCCCGGCCACGGAAGCGCTCGGGGCCGGAGGCAGCCGGAGCACGGCACTGCTGGGATAGGGGATGCGGCGGTTGAGCTGGGGGAAGTAGCAACTTCCCGTTGATTAAACACCAAGCCCAGATCAAAGTGGTGAGGCTCAGTAAGCGTTAACGAACCTGCCTCATCACTGGCCTGCATTTTTATACCGGTTTGACCAGGGTAGCCCAGACTGTCATGGTCCTCCACGTAGCATGTCGCAGCTTTCGCTGCTGCATGGAGGAGCCGCCCTTCCTTCTGTTGCCGGCTGCCCTGACACGGCGATGGCCAGCGAGGCTCCGGTGCCTTCCAGCTGCCCTCGGTGATCACAGGGAGCTGCTCCACATGCTGTCGGGTCTCACGGAGCAATGCTGTTTGCTGGCTGCCCTGCAATGAGGGTTTTGGCAAGGGGGTGGCTCCCTTGCTGGAGGCTTTGCATCCCAGCCCACGCAAGGGAGCCAAGTCCCTGTGAGCTGGAGCTGATGGGGAAGAGGTTATCCAGGACACGGAGCAACATCCTTGGAGGAAGGTGGCTGCTCAGCGTTGAATGAGCGTAGCTGTGTCTTGCTGCAAAACCTGGGCAAATCCTGCAGGGTGCTTTGCAGTCCCGGTGACAAGCGCAGCGGTGCGGCACAGCCGGTGGTCCCTTGCTGGGGTTGTTACTCCGGCGTTCTCCCCAGCGTGGTCAGTGGACGGTGGCGATCTCAGCCCTGCTGCTGTCTGAGCCTGGTGAGGAGAAGCGTCCCCCAAACTTGGTCCCACAAGGGTGGGCGAAGTGAGGCGGGCTGCGTTTGAGTGCACCTGGAGAATGAACAGCATCAGCAGTGGGGGTACTAAAAAAAAAAAAAAAAAAAAAGAAAAAAATCAAAACCTGTTGAGTCATAAACTCAACAAACTTGATAGGGAAGCCGTGTGATAAAGCCTCCCCAGAGCCTGTTGCACCAGGTTTTACAGGAACCAGCCAGATCTGGGACAGGCAGAAAATGCACTTAACTAACCCACACCCAGGGACTTCCCGGCTCACAGACTGGACCAGTAGAAGCGGAGGAGGAGGAGGACGATGATGCTTCTTTTCAGACCACGTCTTTAAGTCCTCTTGTGTGCCCTCAGGGTTGGAGCTTGGGCTGGAAATAGGAGCCCCAGTTCTGCTTGGCCCCTCTGGCCTGGCTGTCTCCGCACAAGTCCTGGCTCTGGTTTTCTGCCCGTTTTGTGTACGTCGGTGCGTATGGCACCTTCCCATCCCTGGTGCTGGGAAGGAAACCCCTGGCAGCTTCCAGGTGATGGCAGGAATTTTCTTGAGGGGTATTTACAGGTAGGTGCGGTGCCGCCGGGACAAGTGGAGGCTGCGGGTCTTGCTCCCCCAGCGCAGCTTCGCAGTTGCAGCCTCCTCACCTGGCAGCTTCTCCCTGGATGAAATGGGTGGGGGGTCTGGGGTGGGGGCAGATGGGGAGACCCCCCCATCCCTGCCAGGCTGGGCTGTGGGGTTTGCTGTGGCGGTCATCAGCACTGCAGAAAACAAATGCCTTTGCCGGGTGTCCCCCGGGGGGACTGACACTGTGCTTGTGCCCCCCTAGTTGTGCTCATCGGGGACTCTGGGGTGGGGAAGAGCAACCTGCTCTCGCGTTTCACCCGCAATGAGTTCAACCTGGAGAGCAAGAGCACCATCGGGGTGGAGTTTGCTACAAGGAGCATCCAGGTGGACAACAAGACCGTGAAGGCTCAGATCTGGGACACGGCTGGGCAGGAGCGGTACCGGGCCATCACCTCAGCGTGAGTTTCCTTGCTCCCCACCTGTGACCCCCACCCAGGGCCCTGCTGTGACCCTGTCACCTCTCTGTCCCCCAGGTACTACCGGGGAGCGGTGGGAGCTCTGCTCGTCTACGACATCGCCAAGTACCTGACGTATGAGAACGCCGAGCGCTGGCTGAAGGAGCTGCAGGACCACGCTGATGCCAACATTGTCATCATGCTGGTGGGCAACAAGAGTGACCTGCGGCACCTGCGGGCCGTGCCCACCGATGAGGCCAGGAGCTTTGCAGGTATCTCCCCCACCTTGCTCTGTCCCGTCCCGTCCCGTCCCAGGGCGGCTGTAGCTCATGGCACCCACCCGAGCTCACCCTGTCCTTGCAGAGAAGAATGGGTTGTCCTTCCTTGAGACGTCTGCTCTGGACTCCACCAACGTGGAGACGGCTTTCCACAACATCCTCTCGGGTAAGGGGCAACTGGGAAAGGAGGGGACGGGCAGAGATGGTTTTGGACATTGTGTCCTCCCAGGACCCACTGAAGACCCTGGCTGTACGTTCTGGGGTGGGATCCTGCTCCCCTGGATGGGCAGATGTGGGCATTTGCACCCTTTGAGCTGTGTGTTTTGGGAGGGGGCAGGTCCCCTACTGAAATATATACTTAAATATTGTTTTCCTTCTCTCCTCTCTCTGCTGGCAGAGATCTACCGCATCGTGTCACAGAGGCAGATCACTGGGCAGCCAGAGTCAGAGTTTGGCCCCACCACGACCATCGAGCCCATCCGGGTGCTGCCCACGCAGCAGGAGAGCAGGCAGGCACCCTGCTGCCAGAACATCTGAGCCCCCTGGGGTGCCCCCCACCCTGACACCCACTCCGCCCACCACCCAGCACGTGGTGGCATCATGTTTCTCACCCTCTACCTCTGCTTGCTGCAGCCCAGCAGAACAGGGCGGGCTGGTGGCTGCTTCTGCACGGCTGCCCTTGTGTGCACCATCATGCTGCCTGTGTGCTGCTCTCCCTGTGTTTTTATGTAGGACCTACAGAAATGGAGGGGGAGGGGAGTGTCAGGGTCTCTCCCCTCTCTCCCCATGGTTTGGGTCATGCCATCCGCTTGCGCCCCTGCTTCCTCTAGCCCTGGAGGCACAGTCACCGGGTGACTCAGGGTGGCACCAAACAAGCCCAAACATCGTGACTCCCTTGTTCGGCACCGCATTCCTGCGGCACCCCTGGGTGCAGCCCTTCAGGGCGGGGTGCGGAGGGGGACACCGGGTGCACCTTTCTCTTGCCTGGTGAAGTGAGCAGCAACACAGCCGGTTGCACCCAGCCCTGCCCCTTCAACACCAAGGGCTGGGGTGTGCCTCTGGGTGCTGCTGGGGCAGCTGTGGGGCACCCCAGTGTGGGGTACGGGGGGTCACTCTCCTGGAAGACCCCGTTTTTGGTGCTGCACACCCCTTGAGGCGTGCCTGCGGCCCAGCCCCAGCAAAGGGAAAAGCTGCATCTCTTCCACTGCCACCCCAGCCCAGGGACCTGGCGGGGGGAGGGCATGTCCTCGGGAACCCCTAAGGAGGGGACAAAGGGGGTCCCAGGGGGTGAGGGCAGACGTGGAGTGCTGAGGGTGGGCACCCGCTCCCTCCCGCACACGTCCCTCCCTGTGTGGTGGCCGCTGCCAGCAGAAGGGACCCCCTTGGAGGGGGTCCCGAGGAGCCCCTCCTGCGGTGACTCGAACCTGCCTTGGCCGGCCGCCCCCCCCCCCCCCCCGAGTGTTTTGCCACCCGTGGCTGAGGGGCTGGTGACAGCGCGGCCCAGCCGGGGGACGCGGCTGCCACTAGATGGAGCGTCTGCTGCACCGGCGGGGTGACAGTGGCCTCGCTCCCCCGCCCGGGGGGGACATCGCCGACGGTGCTGGGATAGAGCGGGGTGAGCCCAGTCAAGGGGTGATTGACAGGTGTCAATCAAGAGAGGTGCAGGCGCTGCGGTGTGCCTGTTCCCATTAACCCCGGTGCTGGGAGCATGTCACCCAGCACAGCGTGGGGGTGGGGTTTTTTTGGGGGTGGGGTGGGGGGGATGGTGTCTCTGTCACCCCGTGGTCACCCATCTCACTTGGCTGTGCCGGCAGGATCCGCGCCAGGGTCTTGCCTCGGGGCACGATTCATCGACAAAACAGGAATCTGGAGAAAATCCCCAAATAAAGTTGCTGCCGGAGGCTCTTTCCCTCTCTGCCAGGGTCCTTCCTCGCGGCCAGGAACCGTGCCGGCTCCGGCCTCGCGCCTCTGCCCGCCTGGGCACGGAGCCGCTGGGCAGCATCCCCGAGCGACGAAGGGCACGAGAGGCGAGGAGGAGGAGGAGGAGGGAGGAAGGTGTGACCGTGGCCTGGGCAAGGGGGCGTCTTGCTGGGAGGCTGGAGGGGAGAGCTTGAAATTCAGGCTCAGAGGGGCAGGTTGGATCCTGCTGCCATGGCAGAGGGGGAGCGCGGGGGTGCATGAACCGGGCGCAGAAATGGCTGTGCCGCGTGGGTGCCAGCCCCATCGGGGTCGAGGTTGCCCCCTTTTTTTTCCAACCAACAGCCCTGGCAGCAGCTTAACCTTGGCTCGAGACACCCCGTTGCTGCGCGTCCCCGCACCATGGCACTGCTCCGCGCCAGAGGCCACCTCATCCCTGAGCCGGCCAGGCCCATCCTTGGCCGTGTCCTGTTTGTGTCTGACCACGGCTGGAGGCTGTCCCCAGGTGAGGGACAGTTCTCACCCCCCCCCCGCCGGACTCTGCCCTGTGCCCACACCAGCTGGCAGAGGCACGGCTATACGGAGACCAGCCGGAGCGCTGCCAAGCGCCACCCCCCCCTCCCGCACCACCATCTGCCCGCACCGAAACGCGGTGCCAAGAGGTGATGTCAGCCCCGCCGCCGGGAAAGGTGGGTGCGCGGGGGAAGGATGCTGCCCCCGGCTCCGCAAAGGGACAGGGGTTGAGCCAAGTGTCCCTTGGGGCTCGCTGCCGTCAGCCCTGCCATCCAGCCAGGCGCTGGCACGGACACGTGGGATGATGAGCTCATTTAGGCTCACGGAGACACTTTCAGGCTCGGCAACTCAGTTTCGTTGCAGGTTTTCTAGCTTTTATACGATTTCTGGTGGAATGAAGTAGCGGGAAGGGTGAAACAAGGCACAAGGCTCGTGGACGTGGGACCTTGCTGCCACCAGGACTGGGAACGGCAGCTGGTGCAGGGGAGCCGATAAGTCTTGTAAATGAAACTCCTTTGCTCTAATTAGCCCCGAGAAGTGTTGCTAAAGGCGTGAAACTTGGTGGGAGACCTATGAGGGGTGGTAGAAGGAGGCGACAGCCCCAACGCTCCCGGAGCTCAGCCCGGCCGGGGGCCCTGTTCCCAGCCACCACTCCTGGACCCCCTCCTAAAGCGTGAACAGACAGAAACCAAGAGCAGATGCCAAGTTTCTTAAGTAATAATACTTTAATAAAATTAAGTTCTTAATGTAATTTAGCACATTTAATACATTAACCCTTTCCCTTCTTTGTTTTCTACAAGTTGTGCAACATCATTATTTTAATTTTTTATTTTATTTTAATTTTTTTCCTTCTCCCCTTATACTATATGCCTCAAAACTCAGACAACGAGCCTAACTCTACTTCTATGTTCGGTTATATCTCTCTCAGGCCTTTATTTTTGCGTAACGCCGGAGAGATGAAAATACCTGGATGGAACATGTGATCGGTTTCCAATAGTAACAATCCCGACTACAGGTTTCCTATGACGTTAAAAGAAAAGGGGGGGGGGGAAGCAAACACAACATAATAGGGAATGGACTTTTAAATGGAAGGGCCACACAGTCAGGACGGCCAGGCTAACACCGGGCAACTCTGTGGCTGGCTGGCTCAGCGCGAGGTTGGTAGTACCGTGGAGTAGGACCGTGTGATAGCACCCGGATCCGTGGGAAAGCGGATACACACAAACTTGTACAGTGGTTTTTGAGCGAGGATGAGAGAAAGCTAAAGTGGTACTGGCCAAGCAAAAGCCATGAAGGGCTGGCGGAGGGCTGCGCTCCCCTGGAAGCCGCTGCCGCTGTGTGGGTATCGCCGAGATCGGCTGCTGATGGTCCCCAGTGGCTTGGGTTTTGGTTTAGCTCACATCTTACATGGGAAATCCCACTGGAGCTGCTTTGCCAGAGTCCCAACAGCAGCAAGCTGGAGCCTGGATCTCTTTGATACCGGAGCGGAGCCGGAGGAAATCCTCTGCAGCCCCAAAGGCTCCCAACCGTGCAGCCGGATGCCCGGGGGCTGCTCTGGGCATCCCTGGGGATTTCCCTGGCTTGCCTGGGGCCGGGATCAGAGTTGGCTCCACGGCACGGCAGCGTGAACAGGCTCAGCAGCGGCCGTGGCTCGAACAGACCTGCTAGTTTGGGATTCGTCAGCGCTCATGCCCACTGCCTTTCATGTTTGCTTAACGCTGCTTTTAACCCAGGAGCAAATCCTCAATTGCAAAACAAGATCTGGCCCCTGGTTTTTTTTTTTTCCCCTTTTTTTTACGATTATCTTGAACAGAATTCATAAGGAAAAAGGAAAAAAAAAAAAAGTGCTGATTGTTTCACAGATGAGCAAAGCAGCCTGTGACCATGTCTCTCCGTCCCAGCTCCTGGAAGCCGAGAGAAGATCTCTGTGGCCACGAAGCACTGCTCTGGCTCGCCACTCCGTTTCTTTGCAAATTGTTTCAAAAGCATCATCGCAAGCCCAGAAAACACATTCTGCCATCAGCTGCCTGGTAAACTGGTGCCACCGTCGGAGGGTGACTTCATTTTTGTATCCTGCACAGACACCAGTGGAACAAGTCCAGATTTTACATTAGTGTCACTTTACTGGGGGTGACTTTCAATTTGCTCCATTAGCAGCCCTGAAGTGATGCTGGAGCGGATCCAGCGGTAACGCCGCAGCCTGCCAGGGCTGAAGCGACTTCAGATTCCAGTAGAGTAACCCCACTGAAACGGGTGAGTTACACAGGAGTAAAGGTAGGAGCTGCCCAGCCTCCGCTGTCTCCAGCCATCACGGCACAGGCAAAACTGATGTCAGGCCAGCACAATCACAGCTGAATTTTCCACCGGGTCAACTGACAGCAGAATGTGACTTCTGAGTTTCTACAGTATGTGAAAACCCACAATAAAATATAGAGATTGCTCCCTAACATCCTAGAAAGGTTTTTGGAAGAACCAGCCCATCCTGGCTCTGCTCCTGCCGGTGCTGACAGCAAGGAAACCTTGCTGTGGGCTCAGCAGAGGCAGGATGGGACCCCACTATCAGTATACAAGTTACTATAAAGTGCATCCACTCTCCAGTCCAGGGCATCACTGTACAATATCAATCACTGACTCTTCTTCAAGTATTAAAACCAAAAAATGAGGTAAAACAAAAATGAAAGAGCAAACAGGTCGCCTCGTCGCCCCTGCAGGGAAGGACCAGGCGCTTGATTCCACCAAGCACAAACCCCTCCGAAAGCGCGGGAGACATCGCGCCCTGCTTTCCGAAACCTCCCCGGCGTGCCGGGGAGGGTCCCATGGAGCGATCTCTGATTCACAGTGCTATACGCAGAAACCGAATGAGAACTGTCTTCGCTTCCTGTCCTAACCTATTGCATGGCTTTGCTGAATGAATGCTGGTAAGCGGCTGCCTCGTCCCGCCCCAGAAGCAGGCGCGCCGTCTGCGGGCAAGGGAGCGAGGGGCAGCCACTGCGTTTCTCAAAGGCTTTGGGATCCTTGTGGATGCTCCTGAACTGCAGGACATCCCTGGGTTCGCTACGGCTGAGCCACGACACGGAGGATAGGAGCAAAAGCTAAACCCAGAGGTAACCACCTTTCAAGAGTGTTTTCTTTGCAATGCTCTGCTTCTCTAATAGTAACAGCGTTAACGCTAGGTCATTTATTTTTGAGTTATAACGTGTAAATGGTGATTTGGTGCAGCGAAAAGCCATCACCAACATTCCGGAGAAAAACGCTGGTCTGGCTCTGAAACGTAAGGACCAGGGTTTAACCAGCTGGCTGGATGTGCGGGGCGCATCCTGCCCCACCGCCGGCGCTGGGGCTGCGCTCCCCTGCCCCAAACTGCCCGAAGCGGATCTGCCGTCAGCAGAAAAGCTCCCCTCTGTGCCAACGGACCCACTGTCCAGCCTTTGCACCCGAACGCTGGTCCGCCAGCTCGGGGAGCCATTCACTCCCGCTCTCAGCACTGCAAGGACTCGGGCGTCCGGCCGCAGAGCCCGACGGGCGGCACCGGTCGAGAACAGCCTCTGGCCTCCTCCCTCGCTTTCGCAGCCGAAAACCAGGCGCTCGCCACGAACGTCACCCTTCCGAGAGCAGGACGGCGTGGGGCCGGCTGTCGGGAAGCAAAGCTGCGGGTTGAGGGATGCCGTGGCCCGGCACAGCCGCGAGAAGGACCCCCAGGCCAGCAGAGCCTTTTGCAAACATTTCACCCGCAGCTCCGGCGCTCCATCCCGATGATTTGAGGCTCCTTAAGGGAGCATCCGGCATGGAAAAAAACACCCAACAAGCCAAATCTGGCATCCTGAAAGATGCCAGTTGCTAAACAAGTGAGCTCATCCCAAGGCGAACATCATCTCCCTGGTGCAATGCTTCCTCACCGGGTCAAGATATAACCAAAAAAAAAGAAAGAAAAATTTAAAAAAAAGAGGCGGGGTGGGGAACAAACCAACCCTAATGTCCTATGTCTACTGCCCGGCTCCGAGGGCAGAAAGCCTAATTTGCGGCCCCGGCAGCGGCCACGCCAAAGGAGCCCCGCGCCTTTGCACCAGCACCTCGCTGCCTTCGAGCTCTGTCCGTCACGTTACAGAGGGGAGTTCATCCAATTTTCCTTTCCTTCGCCTTCCCACCCAGGAACGGTCCCACCCGCCCATCACGGGGACCTTCCAACACCTTCGGTGCTTAGAGAAGTTCAAAAAGCAAGAACAGCACAAGAAAAGTAACAGCAACTTTAACATTTCTTTTTCGGAAATTTCATGCTCCAAGCCCAAGGCTGGAGGTCAGAATAAGGCAAAAATAATGGCCTAAAACTTTCTTATTTTGTTCAGTGACTAGCCAAATCTTTATATTTTTATTAAAAAAGCAACATAAAAACCCAAACGTATCTTTTTAAAAAAATACATATTATTAGATCCCATTTTTTTTTTTCCCCTCTATAAAAATAACTTCAGGACTTTGATTGACAGAAGGTACCAGTCGGTGGTCTGCTATTTTGTTAGGCTTTCGTTCATTTATTTGTTTGCTTCAGAAAAATAGTACCAAAAAAAGATGGAATTTCTGGGGAAGTTAAAAATGATAGCTGATCTTGTTTACAAGTTTATTTTACATTCTGCTCTGTCTGGGATCACTTGGATCTACTATAGATTAAACAATATGGATAGCATCTACTATTTGAACTAGTTAATTTTATTTTAATCTTTACTCTAGGATTATATGAAATAAATTTGAATGTTTATTATTATTATTAACTTTTTTTTAATACCCATCAACTCAAACTTTTTTTTTCTTCTCCTTTTTGGTTAAAAACAAACAAACAAACAAAAAAAATCATATTTTAAAATGCTTCTTTGAAAGGCAACAGAGCAGAAGCATCCCCCATCTTCCTGCTGCTTTGGGAAGGGGAGCGGGACAAAAGCTGGCTTCAGGGTGGAGGTACGGGACCCCTCGTGCTCCCCAGCCCCCGGGGAGGTCGAGGCTGCTTAGCCCGTCTGCAAAGCAGCTCCTTGGGCCAAAAATCCTGCAAACCACTCCGGGATGTGGCTGAAGCCAAGCGCACGCTTAAGTGCTTTCCTGGATTAAAGCACGTGCTTTGCAAGCTCAGAGCCTCACCGGCTAAAAAGGGGGACCCTCCACTCGCTCCAGGCTGTCCTCGCCTCAGTTGTCTTCCATGGGACGTGCCCATGCTGGCTTGGGGGGAGCAGAAAGGGTAACATTTCCCTATCCAGGACGGGTCGAAGCTGGCCAGGAGCTCTGCACAAGCTGTCTCAGAGCACCAGGTACAAGCCCAAAGCAGGCGCAGCAGGGCACCGGTCCTGCACGAGCCCTTAGGTCCAAAAGGACGACGGTGGCTGTTTGCAAGATCAGGCCTGGCCTGCACGCTGGGATAAAATACTCCTGTCCTTGCAGCCCGCTCAGCCGCAGAAAGAAATGGAGCCAAAGCCTAAAGGGAGGCAACGGACGGCAAGCACCACCCTTGTCTGCAGAGCAGCCCTGCGAGCACGCTCCCATCCCGGGGAGGTCCAAGCTGGCACTGGCTGTCGGTCCCTCCCGTCAAGGCTGCGGGAAGGACCACAAATCCTCTCGCCTCTGACAAGAAGCAGTTTTATGCAGGGTTCTCTGAAACCCTGCTGCGACCCGAATCAATGGCAAAACTCTCCACCGGCTTCCTGGGACAGGATAGGGCTCGTTGTAGTGCTGGTAGGAAAACAAGCAGGAGGAGGGTTGAAGAAGAGAGTAACGCAAGCTTTGCTTTCTGAGCGTGCCCAGCCTCCTCCCAAGCCCCTGCCCTCCCCAAAGAAACCACAGCGAGAGCAAACCTCCAGCACCCAGCGCCCGCCCGGGGCGGCGGGTGGGAGCCGGGACCCCCGGGGAGCCCGTGGGCGCGAGGGACTCGCTGAAGTGCTTTGCCGCAGCGGGGCCGGGGCTCGCCGGGGGCTGGCGCTGGGCGATGCTGCCGAAAGACCCCCGAGCCGCAGCCCGGAGGGTTTCTGCAGCCAGGGCCGGATCCCGCAAAGACGCTTCAGCGTGCTCAGACCTCGACCCCCTTGCAAAGGGATTCGCTAGACAGAGCAACCACAGGACGGGGGCTTCGAAACGACCGCACGGGCTTGGGTTCATAGTGGTTTTTCTCTTCTACTTCTCTGGTTTTTAATTACCTTTTTTCTTTTTTTTTTTTTTAAATACATCCAACTGTGTTAATTTCTTATTTCTGGAAAGGGCTATCTGCACCATAACTATCACCTTTTACATACACACACGCACACACAAAAAAGGAAACATATATTAAAAACACTTTTTAAGCAATACTCTGGATACAAATGTATTTTTTAACCTACATATATTCTAAACCTTCTAAACTTTTAAGGATCACTTTATCATAAAATAAAATATCCTTTTTTCTTATAATAAATTACCTAATAAAAAGTATTTTTATTAGCCCAGTTCCTTGCTACATTTACATGTAATAAATGCATTTATTAAAATAGAATATTAAATTATAAAGAAATGTTCTAATTTTAAAATCTTAGTCTTTTTTTCCCTCCTCTCTCTCTCTTTAAAAAACACCAGTAAATGCATCAAAATAAACCCTTCAAATACCAAATAAACAGGTTGGAGCGGTTTGATTTAAGAGGTTCACAATATTAACAGTCTGAGCCTTTGTATGTATGGAGAATATTTTTTTAAGAAAGAAAGAAAAGAGAAAAAAATAATAGATATCCCTCCAGCTGAAAAATACTTTTGCAAATGGGAGCTAGGACAAGATATTTTTATAGTATCTCCTCATTAAATATAAATCCAATTTTGGTTCTTTTTTTTCCTTTTGTTATGTATTATAATACATACTATTCTCTATATAATTTATGTCGATGAGGATGACATCACAGCATGATATTACTTTATCCCTCCGTTTCCCTTTGTTATGTTTTGTCACCCTCTCCCCCGCATCGTCCCTTCTCCAGGAGTCCCTGTCCCCGCCGCGGCAGCTTGCGAACACCGGCCGAAGGCGCAGCAGGTTTTGGGGGGGGCACGGCAGAGTAGTGCAGGCATCACCCCGAACCTCCCCTGCCGAACACCCCGCTGCCACCCGTCCACTCCCTGGTCACATCTTCCCGCTGTGCCAGGACCGGGGAGCCCCTGCTCCCACAGCCCTGACACCGTCTTGGCTCTGCCCGGGAGGTCACGTCCTCAAGGAAAGGTTGCAGGATGAGTCCCAAATTCAGCAAAGCACCGGAGCCCCTGCTCCTTGGTTTCCGCAAGTGCCGAAGTCGGCTGCAGTTTGGCAAAGCACATGTGTAAATCCCAGCGGCGCGCTGAACCGGGCCGGCTGGCACCAAGTCAGTCCCGCTTGCTAGGTCCACTCCATCCCGCCACGGGTCTGATCCTGCCTGGGCCTGGAAGCCTCCTGCTAACAGCTCAGCACCTTCCAACACAGCTATGCTCCAAGCCCCCCAGGTTTTTGGGGACCCGCCCTCCGTCCCACCGTTCACGCCCTCAGAGGCTGGGTCGCCTGCCTCGCAAAAGCACCCCAACCCAGCTCGGCCCTGCAGCAGGATGAGCGCCCAGGGGAGACTGCCACCGGCATTCATCCGGGCATGGCAAGTCACAGCCGGGTCCTCAGTCGGGTCCCCACCCTGGCTCCACCATCCCCACCGGCAGATGGAAACGGTCGGGAACAACCCACTCCCCTGCCCGACCAGCAGCACGGAGGGGAAACCAGCAGCGTCCATTTGTATTGGGCCACCCGTGAGGTCCCATCCTGCAAGCACGGATGCACGTGCTTTGCTTCACCGCTGCCAGGAGCCAGCCCGGTTTCGGTGGGCCGCTCGCTAGCCGTTAAAGTTAACCCCCCTTGTGATTTGCAGGATGGGGGTCTTGAGGCCCAGGCTCCCTGCAAGGGTTTTGCTGCTCCTAAATCAGAGGGAGAGCCGGGCGGCTCAGCGAGACCCGGCATCGTGCGCCGGGTCCCAGCACCACGTGCCTCCCTCCTCCCCCGGGCGCAAGTAGGGTGCCCCATATCAATTTAGCACCCTAAACGGGTTATGCCACAGACTCTTGGGGGGGACGTTTAGGGCAGTTGAAGCTAGCGAGGTTTAGCCTAGCTGGTTTACACTGCTGCTCCTATTGCAAGGACGGTCACCAAAGGCACCCCCGCAGGGCGGGAGGGAAGGGGGAGAGCACACCCGCGCGCAGGGAACCCTGCGCAGGGAACCGCGCGCAGGGAACCCCGCTCGGACCTTGCTGCAGAGAAGGGCAGGGTGCCGGGAGGAGGGGTCTGTCTTTAGTTAACGTTATTGCTGGTGAATTAGACCAACAAGCCATTTTTAGTCACCTATCAAGGAAGATACAAGTCAGAGCAAATAGTTAAGGTCATGGGCATTTTTCTTGTTTTTTGTTTTTATTTTATTTTTTTTTTAAGATTTTTATATATATACATATATTTAAAAAGAGAGAAAAAAAAAAAAGTTACGCAAATTTGTTGTTTAAGCCCCGCAACCGGGCTCCCCTAGGATGCTAAGAGCGAGGGCCCGGGACTGCCCCTCTCTGGGTGCCCCCGACAGGTCGGGGAGTGGCGGGGGCCGCAGCTCGCCCGCACTGCCCGAGCCCCCCCGTGCAGCCCCCTCTTGGGCCAGAGGTAGCTCTCGGTGCGTTTACAGCGCCTGTTTTTCTTTCTTCCAAAGTTGCTACATCAAAATATGGAGTTGGTGGGGGTATGGGGGAAAGCAGGGGAAAAGGAGAAATCAAAATAAAACAGGGGCCGAAATACTTCTATTCATTTTAAACTAGAACTGCTACATCAAGCTTTCTTTTAATATATATGTATATGTATATATATATGTATATATATATATATAAAGGTTATTGGAACTGAAGATTTTATTAAAGGCCAACTTGGAGACTTGAGTAGGAACCTTGTCTGCAGGGAGGGGCAGACGTGCCGCTGCCTGGACAGACGGACAGCCCCCCCTCCGGTTCCGATCAGCAAGCATGGACATTTTTGTTTGGGTCATTATTCCTTTTTTTTTTCCTTTTTTTTTTTTTAAAAGAAAGGTTTTTTTTTTTTTTCTCTAACATTTTTCAGCATGCAGGAGGCTTTTACATCGTTTTCGCTTGTTAAGGTGAGGGAGGAGATAAAAGGAGCAGACAAGAGCCCCCCTTACCTTCCCCCCTCCCCACTCCCTAGGGTCAGTGCTAGAATAGGTCCCCCCCACCCCAGGTCCCCGACACGGGTGTCTCCTTCCCCCCTCCCCGCTCCCACCCACCTCTTCACAACCTGGCATCAAATAAAGACACTGATCAAAAACTTGCTCACATTACCACGAACAGACTTCACTCAGCCAAGAACGACTAGTCACTCAACTAACATATCGGCCCCGGGGGACTTGGCCAGGGAAGCATTTGCCGTTGCAGTTTCCAGCTAAATCCCCTCCATTACCAACACGAACATTTCCGAACGCCCCTTCGAAGGGTGGTTGGATCCCCCCCCCCCGCCCCGCCCGCTCCCGCCCACCCCCGCAACCCAGCTCTTGCCCCAACCGCTCTCTCGACATCAGCGGGAGAATTTTGCACAATGAACGGTTAAAATACAACCCTGGGGTGGGGGGACGGGACATGACGGAGGAAGAGGAGGAGGTGGTGCGCGTGGGGAGGGGAGAGGTTACTGCCCGGAGAACAGAAATGTTGCCCCTCTCCCTTCCCCTTCTTTTACTGGGACCAAACCGAAGCCAGATTTTGAACGAGAACTGGGCCACTTTCAGAAAGGACGTGGCCAGAGCTGGCCGGGGCAATGAAGCCTTTTCCAAGGCCACGCTTCCACGGGGGGTGGCTTTCACGTCTGTGCCCTGGGACAGCACCGGGCCGTGGAGCCTTTGGGGAGTTCGGCCGGAGCAGGGCTGGCCAGCACCCCCAGCCCTCCGTCGCCCCATGGCTCCCACACGGCACCCACACCGGCGGGTCCAAAACACGGCGCCTTCCCCCGGGAAGCACTCACATCCCGACCCGGTCCCGGTGCAAACGGCTGTGCGCACCACAGGGCCAGGAGAACCAAGCAGCCGGAGACTTGTTAAAGCTTTGGGGAGGAGGTGAGTACAAATTCGACCTGACAGTGTCCCTTTAGCACAGCATTATTTTTTTTTTTTTTACTTTTTCCTAAACATCAGCATCCACTACAGAGCCTAGGAACGTTGTCCACCCCTCCATCTACCTCTTGCCCCTACGTAATATTTTACCGTTGATGCAAAATGGTGGAGGCACATCATTTCATGCCCCTCCACCCGATATCTGAAGATCGAAAGTGGATCTTTATCGACGCAGAGCACCGGAGCAGCCTGCCCCGAGAGTGGCAAGCTCAGCCTCTCCTCCGGTGACCGAGGACGGCTCGAGCAGACCATACCGGGGTGGAGGCAGCAACCGGGAGCAAGCGGCAGCAAACTGAGCAGAAGAGGGGATGTTCCCAGGAACATTATTACGATGAAAATAAAGTCTCCTGTAACTGAAGGGAAAAAAAAAACTCAGGCTTTTTTTTTTTTTTTTTTTTTGCTGTAGAACTGTCTCTGCCAAGTTGTGAAACTTGTTGGTTCAGTTCTAAATCAGGGTCCAGGATCTGTGAGCAGAAGTCGAGGGGTAGGAAATGGGGAAGCGGTGGTGGTGGGAGAAAAATTATATATATATATGCTTTTATATACATATATATATATATAGGTGCTTGATGAGTTAAGTGCCTATATATATATACACATATATTTATAGATAGGTATACTGGTACTTGATAGGTTAATCCAACACACATCTTTACCATCACAGCATTTTGGCATCCAGAAACTGGTTGAACAAACCTGATGATGTTAAGATGCTGGCTTGCATCTTGTGTGCATTGGCACAGAAGCCAGATTCGAAGCCCATCCTCTCCCACTTCCCAATGGTTTAAAAAGTATCTGATTTAACAAAACCAGGAGTCTTGAAATGATTAAAGGATGTTCAACAAGGCAATTTTTTTTTGTTTTGTTTCATTCTGAAAAAAATATAATATATAAAAGTGGCCAACCTCAGGAAGATCCAGGTAAAGGACAGCTGAAGAGGTTTTGGTCCATAAAGAAATACTTTTTCTTCTTTTTTTTCCCCCACTCGGTTTTGGGTAACAAAAGTTTTGGTCCAGTTTAAAAACAACGACAACAAAATTATATATATAAACTCGGGGTTTTTTTGCTTTCTGTTGGGATGCATGTTGGTTTCGTATGGGCTCATTGCCTGTATTGCATGATCGTCTTTCTTAGGTTTTGGTGCGATATATATATTTTTTAAGAAAAGAAAAGCACAATGTTATGTGTGTGTGTGCGTGTGTGCGTGCGTGCGCATGCGTGTTGTGTGTAGCTGCAGCTGGCATCACTTGGAAAGAAGGATGAAGAGTGAACTACGGAAACGCGGAAGTTGATACACTCCCCCCATGGATGGGAACTCAGGACTGCTTTTGAAATACCCTGTTAGTGACTCCTGATTCGTCTGATGAACAAATCCCTGCTCGGATAAGGAAAAAAGAACAAAGTTCCAGACTCCACGGTGGCTCAGAATAATAAAATAAATGCTAATCGCCCAGTGTGATTCCAATAGGTTCTTCCAAACCTTCTTCAGTTTCACCGGCGTCATTTTTATTTCTTCATCTTCTTTTTTTGATTTTCTTTTTTTTGTGGTTTTTTGTTTGGTTTTTTTTAGAAAAAAAGGAAAACAATAAAAGTTCTTTAGCTGCTGTGGTTTTTTTTTGTTTAAATCTTTGAGGTAATACAGTTGTGCCCTCGTTCTAACAGGTTCCCAGAGGTTGATGGTTTCTTTTTTGTTTTTCTAAATCCCCGTCATCCGTTTTCCTTTCTTTCTATTTGTTTCTTTCTGAGCTCCCAGTTGGGCTGACATCCCTGGGGGGGAGGAGAGTAGGGGCTTCAGACCAAGATGAAGATTGAACGTGGCTGGAGAAGAAAGGCTGGCAGGGCCCTCCCCACGTCCCTGCTCCCTTCCCCGTCTGATCGAGATGGCCTGGCTTGGTCAATGCAGAGAAGTCCCAATCTCACCACCAAAAAAAACTGAACTAAACCGCTTTGCTTGCGAGATCCGAGTGTGCGTTCAGAGTACTTGTTTTAAAAAAGACATTGCAGGCTGGAGCATCGTTCGCCCTTCAAAATTTCTGGCTTTGCTATTCATTTTAATTTTATTATTCACTTTTTTTTTAAAAAATAACATACATTGCTTGTAAAATAATTTCTTTTTTTTTCTTCTTCTTCTTCTTTAAATTAATTTATTCTTTCATTCATTTGTTTGTTCTTCAGATGTCATTATTATTATTATTATTATCATTATTATTATTATTATTATCATCATCATCATTTTTCTTTCCTGGACCCCCCCACGCTCCCTTCCTACCCCCACCCCCCCACCCCAATGCCCTGCTCTGTCTCTTTAGGAAAATATTCTAATGGCCTGAGTGGCTGCAGCGTGGCAAACCGGGCACTCTGGATCAGTCCTCTCACAGATCCTCACGGCGCACTCCATGCAGAAGAGGTTGTGGCCGCATGGCACCAGAGCTGCCGTAACTTCGCTTTCGAAACACACCATGCACTCGCGGCTGCTGGAGACAGACGTCCGGGCAGCGGTAGTCGTCCCCAGCTTGGAAAACCCTTGGAGTGGTTCTCCCTGCGACCGCCTGGGGAGACCGGAGAGATTGGGCTCTTGGATGGAGGAGGACGGGGAGCGATGTGAATTTGGGTGGATGGTGCCAGTACTGCTGGACCGCTGCTGCTTCGAGAAAAGCACCGAGACGGGGTTGGTGTTCTCCTGCCCAGCCCACATTGGGGCACCCGACTCCGGCACCCCGTAATACAGATCTTGCTTGTTCACGCCATAGTTGGGAAAGAGGTAACCGTAATTGAAGTCGTTTTGGTCATTCAGCCGGGGGGTCTCGTAGACGGGGTCAACAGAGCAGTCACCGATGCACCCTAGGCTGTTTTGACGGAAGGTGGAGAGGGGCTTGCAGCCCGGTGCCGGTGTATGGACCCGCCAGGCCTCCGAGTAGCGGTTCTCCATGCCGGAGTCAGGGCTGCTGGAGAGGAAGTCGTTCTCGTTGTTGTACTCCAGGATCTTGCCCGTCCTCACCGCAATGTGGGTCTCGATCTCCTCCCGGGCACGTTCAACATTGCCTGGTGCACCGGTGATTTCGAAGACGGGGTCCCGGTCCCGGCTGGGTGTGATAATGTAAGTGTTGGTCTGCTGCTGGATCCGCTTGATGGTGGCTCCTTTGGGGCCCACCACCAAGCCCACCACACGGTAGGGCACGCGCACCCGGATGGTGACTTGCCCTGGCAAGGTGGGAGCGCTGCCAAAAGTGGTGCCAGCCTTGTTGCGGGAGGCCCTGATCATGGAGAAGTGCTCGGCAGCGGAGATGATCTCCCGCCGGGCCATGGCCACGTCCTCCCGCCGTCCTGTCACCATGAAGACTGGCTCCTCACCCCTCACTGGAGTCTTGATGTAGGTGTTGGTCTTTGCCCGCAGGGCTTTGATCTTGCAGCCTTGGGGAAGAAAGAGAAAACAAGGCAGGGAGGTTAGAGAGGCTGTCCCACCACCCTCCCCTCTCCTTAGGAAACCAGGCTGAGCTGCCATGTTTTCAGCAGGCCCTGCACCACAGAGCAGCCACTGCTTGGGGACCTAAAATGAGGGAAAGGCCCTTTCCTCACTAACCCTGACAGAAGAAATGCCAGAGGAAGGTTTCCCCCTCACCATCCCCAGAGAGCTCCTCCCTCAGGAGCTCCCCGCTCCCTCATCCTCAGGCGGCTGTCGCCATTTTATGTGCTGCCCCCCACCACACAATCCCCCTCAGTCGCCTCCCCGCAGAAATCAGCCGCGCCTCAGCAATCACCCCTCAGAGATCTCCCTGTCACACACCCCCAAGCACCAGGGAGCCGGGAAGGGGAGGATTCGAGCCTTCCCCATGGGCCACCAGTCCCTGTAAAGAAGCCTGGCTCTGCTGGGGCCCAAGCCCCACCATGTTGCCCCTCAGAGAAGATGGCCGCCCTGGCTCCCCTCTCATCAGAGTGACTACAGGGACAGGAAGGGTTTGGCTGATATGTGGGGCCATGGGAGAGGCTGGAGATGACAGGAGAAAGCAGCGGGATGCTGAGTCCACAGCCAGGCATGGCCAACGTGAAGCCCCTTGGCCACGCCGTGCCAGCTCACGGGGAGTACGAGGGGAGAGACATCTGCCATAACTCAAGAGAGCAGAGCCCTCCACAGGGACTTCTGTCCTACTGTGGAGCTTTTAGGGTAAATCCAGTGTGACCCGGGTCACTTTTGGGAGGCCAAATTTGGAGCGGGTGATTAGCAGAGATGCAGCAATATGGGCTCCCCACCTCACATATGGTGGGACCCCAAACGTTGGCACCGCTTAGAAGGCCAGGGGATAGCAGGATGCCATTATTTGCTTTGGGGTCAAACCAGCAAGAAATGGGGCAGGGCTGCCTTCCCGTGTCCACGCAGAGTCCCGCCGCAGGCTGTGAGCAGACCCCTGCTCACCAGGAGCTGCAGCGAAGGCACGGCGGTGGCTGCCCGGCGAGGGGAGGCCATCCAGCCAAGGGCTGCGTTTTGCCCTTCACTCTCCATCTGGTTCATTAAACGCTGATGGCCACACGACCGCAGTGGTCCAGGCGCTCGGACCCTTTCGTGAGGTCACGTGCCATGCCAGTGCTTTTGTGTATGAGTATCTACCTCCCTGGAGCCCACCAAGCCTATTCCCCCCGCTCCTTAGAGCTCAGAAAACATCTTTCTGCTTTTCCAAAAAAGGCAAGAGAGTTTTCAGTGTGTTTTGGCTTCCAAAGCATTTTTTAGAGGGGTTTAGAGCCAGCTGTGTGACTCCAGGTTCCTCAATGACACTAGGATGCCATCAAGCAACTAAGTATTTTTACAGATGTGGCACAGTTTCCTAAACTACTTCTGGAAACCCTCCCTGCTGCTGGCCCTCTGACCCCTCTCTCCAAAAGCCTTACTCGGTGCCTGAAGGCATTTTCAAAGCCTGGCACCAAGTTCCCTGCAGACCAGGGCTTCCTCTGCTGGGAGGTTTGCTCTAAGCTCGAGTCTCTAAGAAAAATTAAAAAATATGATTCTCCAGGGCACCGCATTTCTGCTTGTGCGGATGGAGTAAGGTAAGCATTTTGACCTGGTTTCCCAAGGATTCAGGTGTCTGACTCGGGGCTCATGGAACAAGAGGATCAGGATATGGCACTGAAACCTCTGTGAGATCCCCCACCTTCTCCTCACCCCATCTTCTCTCCCCAAAAGGAGTCCATCTTTTGTCCTCTCCTCTGACCATCTGACACCAGCAAGTTTCCCTCAACACACTACACTGACATCGTACTTTAGCACAAGCTGACCTGCAAATGATGCTTCTGCTACCAGGAAATTAAGATTCCTCAGCACTTTGGCTGGAACATTATTATTTATACAGATCCTAATAAATAACAACATCTCTCCCAGCTGGGAGTTCAGGGCTGCCACTCACTTAGTGCTGCCACTTATCTGCAGCTCGTCTCATGAGACAGAGACTTGTGAC
Source organism: Sagittarius serpentarius (assembly GCA_034782735.1). Classification (NCBI taxonomy): domain Eukaryota; kingdom Metazoa; phylum Chordata; class Aves; order Accipitriformes; family Sagittariidae; genus Sagittarius; species Sagittarius serpentarius. The sequence goes on from JAVKLA010000088.1 coordinate 12,671,277, forward strand.
ATCGGGGTATTTACAGGAATGTAACGATCCCACCACCATGTATCATTAGCAAGAATCGAACCCCACACCTTTAGTGATAAAAACAGAGCCTCGTGCCACTACGGCTGACAAGAATAATTCCCCGCGCTCGCAGCAGTGGCAGGCGCCGCACACAGTACAACCAATAGTTTCAGCTGCACAAAGCATGCTCAGCCTGACAGGTCACACTCGCATCTCGCAACATCGCATGGGCACTGGGGTGCAGCCTCGTCAAACTGCAGGAGACTGCGCGAACAAGAAACCTCCCAGCGTAGCTTCGAAACCCCGCCGCCTGTCAGAGGGTCTTGGCATTGGTGTAGGACACGTGTCGGTAAATCCTGACTTCACTGTTGACTCCCAATGCGACTTTTAACTCCTCAGAGCTACTTCAGCTCTCTTGAGCCTCAGTCCCCCATTTGTGGAATGGGAAGAATAGCTGTTTCTTGCTCTGTGTTACTGCAAAACTTCCTTTAATACTTCGCATTGCGATGCTGCTGCATTAAACCCATCCCTAAGCCACTAATTTCATGTTCCTGGGGAACGGAAATGCTAGATCTGACCCAGAGAAGGAGCTGGGCAAATCCCCAAAATACAAACCAAATCCACCCCCTGCCAAGTCCAATGTAGCTCACGTTACTCCCCACTGAGTTTGCACCCTGAAGTGTATTTGCAATGCTTTGTTTAGCAAAGTTTCTAAACAGCTGATGTGGACCGATGGTCATCTACAGTGTTGTATTATTGGTACTTAGGAAACCCAAAGAACAGGACTTTACAGTGCTAGGCACGACACGACTGTAGAATAAAACCACGCTGACAAAATCACAGAATAAAGGTTCATCCCCAGGAGCCTGGGGAAGGTGGGATAAAACCGTAAAGGGTCACCTATGACCTCCTGCAGCCCCAGGGCAGGGTCGGCTCTCCCTGCCCCATCCCTGGCAGACATTTCCCTGCCCCGCTCCTAGGCTGCTTGCTCCAAAGATGGAGATTCCATCTTAGGAAGATTAACCGAGATGCCACCATTTCCCCAGGGATATCACCGGAGCGTCGCATGGAAAGAAAAGGGGGTGTTAGCGGCAAGCATCCGCGCTGAAAATGACTCCAGTGCATCACCCCAGACTGAAGTAGCATTTGCTGAATTCCTCAGTGCCCCATGTTCTGCCTCACAGGAGCGCAAGGCTTGCTCTCGTTTGCAAAAGGACCTCAGGTGGGCGTTTGTCAGGGCTGGGCTTGGGTTTGGCGTTTTTCTAAGCTACGGGACAATGACTGCGTGTGGGGGGAGAGGGATCTGAGCCCAGCACGACATGAAACAATCAAGGAGTCGACACAGAGGGTCAGGCAAGCAGAGCAGTGACAAAGAACGGGGGCTCCATGCTGGGGACAGATGGAAGGAAACGGTGGCAAGGAATAGACATGAATGAGGGCAAACGTAAGCGAGTTACACGAGCTGGAGAGGGTGGGAGGGAGTTAGGGATGGAGGAAAGGTGATGGGAATTGAGGGAGAGGCACGCTGTGATCCCTCCGAGGGAGAAGGAGAATTAGGGGTGTGGAAGCAAAGGAGAGACACCCCAAAACGGCAAAAGGGAGACAGGCAAGGAGAGAGCATGGCGAGAGCGGGAGGGAGGATCTAGAAACGGACAAAAGGACGCATGGTGCAGTCGATGGTGTGAGAAGCAGGGGGAGGAGGAGGAGGGAGGGTCTCCGTGCAGGCCTGCAGACAGGAAAGCCAGCTTTGCAGAGACAGACAGATGGGGGATCCTGTGCTTAAAAACTGGAGAAAATAACCCCACAGGAAATTAGACCAACTCCATCAAGACCAGCAGCCCAGCAGGTTCAGTGGCCCAGATGTCTAGCAGCTCTGAATTGGTGCAGACAACAGGCCAAGCCATCAGCAGTATAAATCCAGATAACTCCACCAACTTTCAAGAGAGCTGCACTGATTTACATCAGCTAAGATCAGGCCAGGCTTAAATCTGACTTACCCACTTAGTGCCAAGGCTCCCAGCCCATCTCAGCCCCAACCCGGACCTTGCTTCCCACAGCTAAATAGGGGCTGAGCCTCTGACATTGCTCCGTTTCTGAGAGAGCAAAGCCAGATCAGGATGTGGCCCTTCATATCCTGCCCGGATGAGTAGCACGGTCCTATGTGATTTTTTCAAATGAAATTTGTCCTGTATGGGGTTTTTTTTTTAAACGAAAGGCTTTCTTCATGTGTAACTGAAATCTAAAAACAACATGCAACAAACCACTTTACTTGGTGGATTATTAAAAGGGGAGAGAACTGCTTAGTAGGTGGTGTTAAAAATGTAAAACTAAGAGGAGAAACGGACCTGTAGAAACTATAATAATATATAACTTTGCTGTAGTGTTCTACTCTTTAAGGCGGTGTGCAGACATCAGCTAATTGATCCCTGGCAGACTCCTACCAGTTAGATTTTTATATTAGAGAAAGCATTAAGCCCTTTCTTGTTGTGTTTCCACAACCTAGCTTCTATTATTCTGTTTTTTTGCGAAGAACACAGATCCCAAAGCATTTTGCAAAGGAGGCTTGCGTGATTATTTCCTCCCCCTACCCCTTTTTCTTTTTAACTTCAGTTAACTGATTGCCAATTGACTCAAAGTAAATGTGTTTGCAAATTATCCTAGTAAGCCACAAATGTTAACATACAGGAACAAACCCTTGAGGACTGTCGAGCCTCCGGCACCCAGACCAGTTATCTAACTGGAATTAATCCGCAGAGCAGCTAGCTCTGGCTAAAAACAAATAAATAAATCGAGCCTAGCCATTGCCAAACTGGGGAGGGGTGGGGGAGAATCAGGGGGAGACGTGGATGCACAGCCACATTCTCTTCTCTGCTCGCCCCTGCATCAGGGGGAAACAAATCCATCAAAACTACGAGAAGGCTTCAAGAGCTCGGTCCACCTGTCCAGCGAAGGCAGTCGCTCACGAGGGCACCGAGGGTGTAGGATGCACCCGATCTGACTGCCGTTTACTGTGCACAAACCCATCCCAAATCTTTTCTCACTCAGGGTGGCGTAAAACCAACAGGCTTCCACGGGACCTCGCCGCGGTTTGCACGGAGGCTCGCGTGCACTGCTCTGGCTGCAGGAAAAGGCCGGAGCAGCGCATGGGATGGATGTGCCCACTGCACCAGGCACTGTGTAAATGCCAGCAGAAGGACAGCGCAATGGAAAATGCAGCCATGCCTATGGAGTAGTTTCATCAGATATTTTACTTCAGTGGCAATTCAGAGTTAAACCTGCTGACAACCTTCTCCCTACTGCTGCTAGAAGGCCAGATCCTGCACAGGTACATGCTGCTACTGATGCAGTCTAGGGGGTCTTATCTGGCACAAACTGGTGCACCTCCAGCATGTGCCAATTCATGCCCAGAAGTGTGGGCTTCACCTGAAAGCATCAGAGGTGCTGTTACCAGCTGACAGCAAACAGCTAAGGATCCAGCCCTCAGGTGGGTTTTTTTATTTGGTTGTGGTTGGGTTTTTTTTTTTACCCAAAACACACCACACAAATCACTCCCAGGTCGTTGTATTTCTTATTTTCATCAGATACAAAATTATCTCCACAGACAAAAGATTTTTAGCCCTCTTCTCATTTATACTAAGGCACCTTTACACTGCACTGGTATAAATTACACCTGGAAATACCCCGCTTTGGACATTTTGACATTGCCGGTGTGGTGTAAGAGAACCTAAGGGCAAATCAGGACTTAAGTCTTTTTTCTGTTATAGTCATAAAATTAAAGAGGACCATAAAATAAACAACCCTCAAATATCTCGGGTAAGGTGGGGCATTCTTTTCCCATTTAAGATGAAAGCCATGTTAAAAGACAAGCACACAAAGAACATCACAAATAAACCCTCCTGAATATCTGTGGGGTAAGATTTTGCTGCATTGAAAATCTGATGAAAGTGGTGTCAAAAAACACAAATGCACACAAAAGGACCACAAACAAACAACTAAATCTCTTTGCATTGAGGTTTTATTGTACTGATGATGCAAGTTGTGTTTACAAGAAGGGGGGGGAGGGAAACAACACACCACCATGCCACAAAAAATAAGCAACCACCTCATTCCAGTGCAGCAATTTTAAGCTTTTTCACGTAGCGATGAAAGTTGTTTATAAAAAAAAAAAAAAAGCAAAAAAACAAAAAAGAAAAAGCAACGCGACCCAAAAGCAACAACCCAGATGCCACAGACAATCGCCGCCTTGTTGTGCGGTGGAGGAAAGTTGGGAACTGGGGCTGGAAGCCCCCGGCCCCGAGCAGCCGCTCTCCGCCAGCAATGCATCACATCGGGGTGGGTGTGACCGCGGCCCCCTGCATGGCACAATCCTGCCGCGGCCCCGCGGCACACGCTCGGAGCCGGACGGTGTGCGGGGGAAAGCGGGGCAAGGCGAGGCGGCGGCGGGGGACGCAGGAGGAGGGGGCTGCCAGACAAAGGCAGGAACAGGGGGTGGGGGCCCCCACCCAACGCCAGCACGCTTTCCCACTGCCCTAGATTCCGGCCGGCTGCGCTGCGGCGCGGTTCACTCGGTCAGCGCGGCATCCAGCAGCCGGATCCGATGAGCGGAGCGTGCGTGTCTCCCTAGAAAATTCCCTTTGTCTCTCTCCCAGACCCATTTTCTCCTCCCACCTCTAGTTCAAACCGCACAAAGTCGCTCCCGTTCTCCACTTTTCCCTGGTGTAAATTCAGATGGATTCTCATTAACACTTTATAACAATCTGACACCGACTGCAATTCCTCTCTCCCTTTAAGGCCCATCTCAAGCTGCTAGAGCGGCGTAAGGAGGTTGGTTTTCAGGCCCCACCAGACCGGGTGGCTTTAGCTCCAAGATTTACGCGAAGCAAGCAGACGACAGGATCTGACCCCCTTGCTGCTTCTCGGATGCTGTACATCCACCTCCACATGGTGGGTGGGGGAGCTGCAATCATCAGACTTCCTCAATGAAAAAGGCTTCCTTGGACTATTTTTAAATGCTGAAAGCGTTAGAGCATGTTTGGAGCTACACAAAGGGCCCAATCACCTGGGGTTAGTGGGGCCTCTTGTTATTTGACTTCACCTTGCCAAGAAAAAGCAATTTATGTTAAGCTCCTCTCTCACATAATCTCATTCCTGTTGACAACAGGCTAGTTAGAGCAGGCTGGGAGATGCTTCATCAAAGGCTGTCTCTGGGTACAGGTGACAATGGATGCTACTATTGATGATGAGAGCAAAAACGCTCTTACAGGGAAGGTACCTGCCGGGAGCGGGCGCCTTGCACTGTTGTGCTCCGCGCAGCAGGAAGCCAAACTGACCCACTACCTTCTCCCCGCGCCTGCACATACCAGGCGCACAAAGAACCACGAGCATGTCGCCCTAACTACAGGATCTAGCCTTAAATGTGCCCCGCGTAGAGTCCAGCAGCCTCTTCCCTGGCTCCACTGACAGCAGCCCGCTTTGTCAGTGGGAGCAGATGTAACACTGGCAGAAAAGTCAGCTATGCATCTTCCTCAGACTGATCTACACCTGCCTCAGGTGACTTCTAGGGAAGAACCCGGACACCTCGGTGGCTGAGGATTTCTGCCCCTTTCCACGTTCAAAGTCTGAACGGCCAAAGCACGGCACCTTTAGACACTCCCCAGTCTTCCCAGCATCTCTCCCATCTCAACCCACACCCTTGGGTCGCAAGAACCTTCTCCTTTGCAACTCCCTTGGCGCCCCACCATTTCCTCAAAAATCACCTGCAAACCACCTCAGCGCTTTGTCTTTACACCCTGGCAAATTTATCTGCGTAGCTCTGAGAACACACGCAGTCCCGGAAAGGGTGTTGCAGGGAAGATGCCCACAACAGGAGCTGGCAGCCAAAATACGAGAGCCACCGAGCTCCCCAACACACCACGCAGGCCCAGCCCAGCTCCAGAACCAGGGAGCACCGTGCATGCCACGGCACACGCCAGGAGGTTCAGCCACCCAAGCACAGCACGGCTGGAGTTCACACTCTTGCCGCGCGCCAAGGGAAGGGGGGAACGATCTGCAGGAGCAGAGGCAGAGACACAGGCGGAAACATCCCCGCTCCTCACCCGAGCAGCAACAGGAGGGCATGCATGGAGGTCATGGCTCCACTTCCAGCCAGGGAAGGAAAGTCATTGCCAACCATGGCCAGGGGCAGAGTGGAAGAGGTCATAAACATCAGTCAAAGGGATTCTTACGACTTTATCCCCTCATCCTTCCTTTTCTGGCTTCCTCTCCTTCAATTTGCAAAGCAGTCCTGCACATCCCACCAGCCACCCAGCTCTCCACCACGGACCCTGGGGCATCACGGTGGACGAGCAGCTCTCAGCACCCGTCCAGCCAATTCCCACCAAGTCCCCCTTCCAGCAGTCCCCGGTCTCGTCCCAGCGAGTCCCCCATCCCACCCGGCTAGCGGTCGAGCCGCTGAAGAAGCGCTGCTCGAATTCAGCGCACAAACCGGCACCACCGCAAACTCGAGTGAGGTTTCCAGCATGCGATTGGCTCCGCGAGGGCACGTTAACAGTTCCCGGGGAAAGCAGGGAGCTGCCAAGCACAGGTTCAGGTCCTGCAGCATCTCTCGTTCAAAGTGGCGCCACCCCCTCCGCCACAATTAAACCTCTTCACAAATCACACTTACAAACGTTCCAATAAAAATATATGGGGCTTGAGCCTTATTTATACTCAAGTGCCTTTACACTCTTCTGGCAAAGTAAAGGGCAGTCTTACGGCAGGTGGAAATCCCATTGCCAGATGAATGTAAAAGGGCCCCCGTGCCCAGATCCAGGCCTCTGACATGTCAGTAAGGCACACTTTCAAAGATGGTAGGTATTATTTTAAAATAACATGAAGGAACAGTGTGGTTTGTCAGATCAGAAAATACTAAGTTAAAGAAAAAGCTCAACTCTGTTACCAGTTACAGCCCTGAAAAAATTTTTATTTCACTATTACTTTCCCCCCCATACCTCTTCTCCAGGATGTACATCACCCTACTCACAAGTAGCCATAAACCACTCATTTCCTTAGAAAACCATCAGCCCCATGAGCGGTATTACCAAGGGGGTGACAATCTGCAGTTTCTGGGTTCCCTCTGGGGTTCCTGGTCAGGCATCCATGAGAGCGCAGGATTCGGCCCCCCCAGGGTACCCCGCACCCAGCTCCATCTGAGAGCAGACCCTCGTAATCCAGCCTTCCACACAAAAACAAGACCCAGGAGACATTCCTATAGGCCTTTAAAAATAAGTGTGGGCCACAATCTCTGCTGGAGTAAAGAGCTGTGGCTGCGGGGACTCTGCTGAAGCAATCTTGGTTTCTACCAGCACAGGATCCGGCCCACCCGCCTCTATAAAGGGGCACAGCTTACACTGTCTGACCCACTAACTGATGGAGCGCTGCCGAGTCCGCCTCGCCAGGGCTCTGGCCCACTGACATTTCCCAGTTTCCCAGATGTGGGAAAGCCCTCACACACACACTAAAAATGGTGGAAAAAATCCAGGTCTCCACGTTCCTCTCCATCACTCTGGCCACAACGGGCACGCCGCTGCGTACTGAACACATCGAAACACACCCCCTTCTCGAGAGTTTGGGGCAGCAGAGAGATCCAGGAGGAAAATAGCCTGGGCACCTCCTGCGTCATCTTAATGTTTCCCCTCGATTCTGCCTGCCGAATCCTCTCTCTTTTCTAACTTTATTAAACAAAGGGGGCCTGATTCTCCACGGCCTTGCACCCGCCAGCGCAGAGTTGGTGCAAAGCCCCGCTGTTTCTGGCCGCGCTCGGCTCGTGGCGGTGTAAAAGCACCACGGGGAGGATCAGGCCCAGGCGGGATCTTCCCAGCCACACCTTCACCCCCCTCTCCAGCCCCTGTTTCCCCAACTCCCCGGCACAGGGGCCACGATCCCAGCGTGGCGGAGGGGAAGCCAGAGCAAGAGCCGTTCCCTCCGCTGCAGACGCCCCCGAGTTTCGGGGGAGGACAGCACCCCCCGACACACACTCCTGCCCGCTCTCCATCCCAGCATGGGGACCGGCCTCTAGCTTCACTGGTGGGAGAGAGCTGAAGCCACCAGAGGCCCCATTGTTCCCATAACATGCTCCAGCGTAACGATGCACAGCCATTAGCCATTTGTATCCCTCTCCCCGTGGCTTCTCCTTGCCCACCTCAGCCTCTGCACATCCCCTTCTGGGAGCGCTGGCCCCGAGGAGCCACCCCCCCGCCATCAAACTGCAAACCCCCTGCTCGGGCGATTTCGATTCCCAACCCAAGAGGAAGCATCTGGATTTGGAGCCGCAGTCTCTGCCCGTCACACTTCCAGAGCGTCAAGTTACTTGCTTAGAGAAAGGGGGGGAAAAAAAAAAAAAACCAACAACCCACTTAGCCACACTATTATTATTTTTTTTCCTCTGTAAGCGACACAAAACTTCTCTCGCCAGCCCCATGTTTTATCCCTGCGCCGGCTCCCGCAATGCCAACGGGCGGCTCGGCGGAGCTGCCCTCCCCGCAGCGCACCTCGCCCCCACACCCACACTCGGGAGCCCGGAGCGGTGGGGGTGGGCGAGGGGTGACTTAAGAGTGGGTGTGGTGTATATATATATATATATAATTTTTTTTTTTTTTAAAGCCCTCCTCCATTCCACCTCGCTCCGAACAGAGCCGTAAGGAGAACAAAAGCATCCCTGTCGCGGAGCGTGGTCAGCGGCGGGGCCGGGCGGCGGAGGCGGCGGGGGGGCCCGGGCGGGACGGCCGGGTCCCCGCTCCAGGGTCCCCGCTCCAGGGTCCCCGCCAGTCACATGGTTGCAGAAGGAGTTCAACTTCCATGAATCGGTTGTTTGGACCCGGGCTAGGCCCGGCAGCTCGCCCGCCCGGCCCCGGCCAGCCCCGGCCCAACCACACCCCCTCGCTCCGCCGAACCCAACAAAGGGGATTTTTTCTTTTTTGATCCCCCCCCCCACCGGGCCGAGCCTGGCCGGGGCGCGGGGAGCTGGGACCGGGCTCGGCCGCCCCCCCCGCCCGCCCCGCTCCGTTGCTCCCCCCCCG
>JAVKLA010000088.1:12683811-12698016 GCA_034782735.1 Sagittarius serpentarius
TCTGTCCCCCCCCCCCCCCGCCCCTCTCTGGGTCTAGAAGCAGAAGATCTCAGCTTGCAGATGAACTAAGCAGATGGGGCACCCAGCACAAGGAAATGTCTCATCCACTGACTCAGACGGTAAGGTGTTGCTATAGCTTTCCCTGCAAGTTTTGCCCAGGCACTTTGGGAATGGGAATTTTGCTTTCGTTTTGTTTTGGCATCCAGGTTTCCTGATCCGGAGGGCAAAAGTCTGGGAGGTGCTGGGACACCGGCTGGCAGGGCTGGTGGTGGCAGGTTCCCTCTGCCGCAGGACCTGGAGCGGAGCTGCTGTGGGGTTAGAGGTTTTGGTGTTTTGTGTTGTGAGCGTTCAAAAAGAAAAAAAAAAATAGAAAAAAAAGTATAGCTAAGAACAGAAGAAGCCACCTCTACGCTGTTGCGTTTCCTGTGGCTCATTTTGGTCATGATTGTAGAACTCTGTCTTGAATTACTTGTGTTTTTTTTTTTTTTTTAACCTTTGCATGGTGGTGGGACTTGGGAAAGTCTGGCAGTTTGGGATGTCCTCCTTCGACTAAGAGGTGGCGTCCGTTTGTATTGTGATATGATGGATAGTGCCTCTATATGCACATACACACGCATCACATGGGGTGTTTGTTTAATACGGACACGCTCAGTCCTGTGTGCCACATGGAGGTTCTACGGGCAAAAATGTGTGCATTTAATACCTGTGGATGTTCACATACACGCCGCCTGTTACTTTCACACACACTTGCTGCATGTGGCTCGCTCACACGCTTAAAACCATGTAAAAAGATTGTGTGTATCCGTGCAACCATGTGTGTTACAGGCGTGTGCGTGCAAAATGCAAACACGTAAAGCGAGCATGCAAGTGGCGAGCGTTTACTTGAAATATGTACATAAACTGCAAATGTATTTTTATATGAAGGGGTTTGTGTGCACATATGTGTATATGCAGGTGTGTTCATAATGTGGGTGTGTATTCGTGCGTGCATCCATGCGCATAAACACATGTGCATACAGCATGTTGTGGTATTGGTCGGAACCGTTGTATTTTGTCCTGTAAATTATAGAGCAACATTTTCATCTGTCAAAGTTTGATCTCATTCGTGAAGGCAATAAAGATGCCTGGTCTGCAGGTATCATGTCATTTTAGGGACACCGTTTTGCTTCCAACCTCCATTTTAAATTCTGTCCTGGAGCTTTCGGGAGAAGAAAGTGTCCCTCGAAATCACAAAAAGAAAAAAAAAGACAGAACTGCAGAGCTCCAGCTCCAAGCTTTCAAACAGCACAAGGCAGGCCCTGAAATCATAAAACTAACGAAAAAGTTTGCGTGACTCCACAAAAATAACGAATAATGGGGTTTCTTTTCATTTGCCTTCTCCTGGGGCTTTCAGATTTCACTCGAGTTACATCACCTCACTTTTCTGCACAGCCACAAGGTCTAGAAACTTACTTTAAAAAATGAAAATTCCTACTCGCACATATTCACATGACTCATGGAGCTGGGAATTTCAGGCAAACATGAATGCTCATAGAAAAATTGCAAGAATTGGCAACATGGGCAATGACTAATCCTGATGGGTCCCTGATAGCAACGTTTCTCAGTTCATACAATATTTTGGGGGCGTAGCTGGGCTCCAACCAAGACTTTGATCCTCCTCATGGTGATAGCAACTGCTTAGGAATGATCTTACCTACCGTCTGGCATTGTTGCCCTCTGGGGAAGCTGTATTTCAGTAGTAATTCAGGTTAAAGTTAGAGCTGCCAGGTGGCTTGAATTGACTTGATGAGCTGGAATAGATCACTGGGGCTCATATCACGGGACTGTTGGAGGCTTGAATGTTTGTAGCTCCCTGGACGTGGGAGTAAAAGGTTATTTTTTGATTCCAGGTAGTGTTGTTGGATTGTGAGCTGAGTAGTTTGCTGCGGGTGTAGATTGTGCACGGCTGCCTCCACTCTGCAAACGTCCCTACCAAGGTTTTTGGCAGAAACACAGTGTTTCTAGTTAAAAAGTTGGTATTTCCAAATATTTTAAAATCCACATCCCTGAATTACTGTCAGGGAAAAAAAGTATTAATTAAAACCAGGGGCGACGGAAGACTCCGCCAAGCAGAGAGGTTGGAATCGTATAGCAGCGTCACGTGCTCCTCACCCCTTTCCTAGGCAATAGGTTGCAGAATGATCAAAGAAGAGGAAGAAACTGCAAACTGCAACTGCTGTCGATGGCAGAGCCATCGGGGAGAGGAGTCCGGGCACCACGGCTTGTAATAGAAAGCCCTGTCGAAGGCAAAAATAAAGCTGACATTGACTGAGGTGGTGCCAGCAGACTGTCCTTAGGCAAAACAGTAACTTACATTCATCATCAAGAGCAAACACAAGAAAGAAACTTCCTAGGTTAATTTGTGTCATCAATGCGAAGCAAAGTTTGGCACTTCCCAGTGCTGCATCCCTCTTCGCCCCGAAAGCACCCGGGTCCGGGCGAAAGAGGTATTTGGAAGATGGCAGCTGCTAGAAAAGCTTTAATGCTGGGCGAGCGTCCCCATTCCTGCAAACTGCTGTGAAAAGCCAAGGGTGGTATGGGCAGCAGGGAGGCAAAAATGCTGCTTGTGACCAGGACACCTTTTTCAGGCTTTTCTTCGTTTTCATTTCCCGTGAGACTGGAGCTGGGGTAACATCGCCGCGAGAGCTCCCAGACATCATCTGCCCATCCCTGGGCAGCTCATTTCCATAACTGCTCAGCTCCATGCGAAACAGGAGTCTCCCAACCACTCGAAAGCTGGAAGGGATCCCTCACGCCCTGCGGGTACGTGGAGCTTGGAGCCCACGATCTCATCCGGCAGCCCCATGTGCTGGCCATTCCCTGCGGCACCAGGCTCAGAAATTTATCTGCCCTCCGTGGCGGCCGATCCACCCCAGGGTACGTCACTGCAGCCCCATCTGTGGCTGCAACTGTCCTTACAATTCCTTTGCTGTGCATTGATTTTAAACCGCTTTGCTTTGTAGACGGGACCGATAGCACGAGGTATCTTGCTCTCCATGCTGGGATCCTAAAGTGCTTTACAAACATTTGTTAATTAAGCTCTTCTATGAGATAAGTAAATTACTGCACAGCTTTGATCCAAAGCTCCTTGAAGTCCATTGGTTTTGGTGAGTCCAGGTCCATGGGATCAGGCCCAGGAGACCAGATTTAAAAACCCCTCAATTTTGTTAAGAGCTCAGCATATTGGCTGCAGATGGAGCGCTAAGCTACAGGGACAATCTGGCGGTGGGACTGCTGGCGCTGAGCGATTTGCAGACTTGATTGTGATTGTAAGTGTGGAGGTTTTGGACTTCTGGTCATGAGGTTTTTTGGAAAAACTGCCCTAAGGTTGATGAAGAAATTCCTTCTACTTGAAATCTGGATGATTTTAGGTCTGGGATCGAAAGGGGGTTTCAGTTTCAGGGTCACACTCTCCCCTTATTCCTGCTACTTATACATGTAGTTCGTTTTCCAAGGAATACTTTTTCCTCCCATTGGAATCCCATCTTCTGCAAGCAGGTAATTCCTGATTTCAATTTACAAAATGTCAGGATTACCATATGTTTCCTTGGACGTGTCCTCTTCTCAGTTTTGTCCGGGGGGATGTTAAGGTTTTGGCCACTTGTTTGGTTATTTCTGAATCTACATCAGCCTGGAAATCCTGGCGTAGCTGCGCTAGCACACGTGCGGATCCGCTCTCTGGGCATCGCACCGTCCTCTGCTGCGATGCCAGTGGGGCAGATTTCCCGCATGTGCTCCCGTCGGCTGCCCGGTGCATCCGCAGTAAGTCAGATGCTTCCTGGACATGTCGTGTCCATGTGCTGGCCAGATGGTCCGTGTGTGCCCAGCAAATCCAACACGTCCAGGATGTGTTGGATTCACTGCACGTTCATTGTCAAGCTGTGCAGCGCATGTGCACATATTTCTGTCCAGGAAATCTTGTACGGAAATATGGCAGCCCCATCCAAGGGACTTACCTGTCTCCTGTTGCCCTAACAAACGAGGACTGTCTTTACGGGTCCGCCTGGGAGAGGGGGATGTGCCGTATTTCCAGTTTGAGGACGAGGATCTGGGTCGTGGAGTCAAACCAACAACTTGCATTAGGGTGCAACCAAGGGGGCAGATCTGTGTTCCTGAGCTATAAGCAAGCTCTCTCGGCACGGTAACATCTTCCTGCTTGGAGGTTCGGTGTACCCGCCGGTTTAATGCTCCTTCCAATTACGGGTGATTTTAAATAAAAACAGGGAAGGTTTATAGCTAGGGGTGAGGTCCGAGGAAATCCCATTGCCTTTCAGGAACATGGATGTGGGTGACGGGGCTGGCTGCAGTCATATTTTTGGCCAAACAAGGCCAACAGAATGTTCGAAAGTGTGGATCTGGATAAGCTTGCGTGGAGTGAAAGATCAGTGCCTCATCCCCACTGGCTGTGCTGGAGAACGGTGACGCTGATTATTCACAAAGTGCTCTCAACACACAGAGTTAAATAGATGTAAAAGAGAATGTTCTTTCCCTTCAATCTAGGTGTTTACTTGCAACCAAAGCAGTTTATAGATCTCGGGCAGTGATAGCATGCGTGATCCTTAAGTTTTTTGTGTCTTTATAAGCAATTTGACCAAAGTCATACAGTGTGTCCGTGGCACAGTCCAGCAGAGCCAAGATCCTGGTTTTTCTCCTCTAGACAAGCACTATCGCTCCAATTTTGTGTAGGAGCACCTTTCTCTTTCTCCTTTCCTTACCCTTCCCCATCGTATTCCACAACGGTTGTTGCACGTTGTGCCAGAGATGAGGAAAGTCATTACGTTACACGTGATGCCTCCTTTCCAGGGATGCTTTAATCATCCCATCGTACTCTGGAGCTCTTCCTGTTGCTACTAATTTTAGTCTCGTAGTGGAAGTTGCAGCACGGTGTTTCGAGGTGGCGTGGGGGCTAAGCCATGCAGGTGTGTTGCGATCACTGCGACACACCTCATTGCCCTTCACGCTGCTCCAGCATCCTGCGTGGCACAAGCAGCCTGGGTATCGGGCCTGTTCGGGGGAAAGCCCAAAGAACACATCTTGCAGCTTTTTTAGATGATTTGAAGTTGCTTGTGCAAGCCCAGGGATGGACGATGCCTCTCCGGAGGGGACGGTGGGGACCTGCTTTTCCAAAGAGCTCGTCTCTCATGCAGGCACCTATATCAGGGCCAGGTTTTCCCGGAGCGTTCGCCTCCTGGATCTGCCTGTCTAGGCAACTCCTGTGGGAGCACTGAGCAATTTTGAGCAAGCTGGTCCTCGCTACTGCTGTGCAAAGAAGACCTTGTCAGCTGGCTGCAGTCAGCAAAGGGACTCTTGGCCCAAACAAGCAGGTGACGCTGTTAGGTCTTCGCATTAATTTGCTCTCTGCAATTCCAGATCCTTCTGGAACCATCTCGCAGCTTGAAGAGGGGGCATGTTAGCATGGCTTCGTAAGGGAGGCAAAGTCACTCCTGATCCCAGGGCTTGCGTGTTGGTCTGAACCTGTTGACCGGCCTCAGCCAAGTTTGGCAGAGGGATAGAGGCCTCAGAGGTATTAAATTCCTCGAGTTTTGTGCAAAGTGATGTCCCTGTAGAGGAGAGGGCCCTCTAAGGCCAGGCTGCAGCTTCTGCTCCACCAGGTAGAGGATCCACGTGGGATTCCTGCTCCAGCTCCAGCTCCAGCAGTAGCTTTGCTGCGCGTGCAACTGCTTCTTCCCTGCTGCGGAGTCCCTCCAGGCTCAGCCTTGCACCGCTCCGGATGCTGCTCTTGGTGGTGGAGGTTCAGGAGCGGGACACGAAGGGCCGGCGTGTGCGAGGCAGAGCAGAGTAACCCAGCTGGCCTGGCTGGCGGAAACCGCAGAGCCGCAGGGGCCTGCGAGTCCTCGAGATCTGGCTTTGCGTTGGGACTAGGAGCAGGCGCAGCAGGTGAGGGAGAAGGGGAGGCTGAGGGAGAGGATGCGCTTTTTCATCTATTCCTTCTCCTCCCTGGGCATTGCTCTTTAAGGGTCGCGAGTTAGCAAGAGCCATCTTTCTGCCCGGTCGCTGTGAAACCCAGGGTCGCTTTGTCCAGCTCAGTCCTGCCTGGTTCCAATCCAACGGCTCGGTCTAAGACCATCTCCCCTGCCACGGGCTTGGCCTTCCTTGCACAGGGGCAGGTTGTAGGATGGTGTCACAGGGTGGCCGTGCCCCAGTCTCTGGGGTTTTCCCCCATGGAAAGTGGGGAGACAGTGAGGGCATAGCTAAGGCAGCAAAATAAGAGCTCTGAAAAGCTAATTTGAGCACGTTAAAGGTTTCTTAGAGTTCTCCTCGTCTCTGCCTTCCGGGGTCCTGACAATACCTCTGATTGCTAGGTGTAAAAAACGGGAAGAACAAGGGCTGTGCCCAGCCCAGGTGCGGACACACAGCCTCGACCCATCTTGGTTTTGCCCGCCAGTTACTCCCGACAGCGCTGGAGTGTGCCAGGCTGCGAGAACCGCACGATGAAGCAGAATCAGGCCCTGAGCCAATTTAACCCTTCTTCTTATCAGTCTAGACATCCTCATTATCCAGATAAATGTCTGATCCCTCACTGAATCCCACTAAGCTCCTGCCTTTACGGCGCTGAACGCAGAGGGCACTCGCCCTAACCCGGGACTCCGCTTTGGGTGGGAGATCCTGCCCCCGGCCCTGGTTCCTGCGCTGGGTGCAGGCTGGGGAGCAAGCATGTATTATTAAGAGTGCTTTACCAATTACGAGTCATTACTAATGCCTTTATTACTATTATTTAATAGATGGTGTTAATTATTAGTATTCATTTGCTTTAAAAGAAGTGTTTCCATAGCAACGGGGAGATGCATGCTGCTTTTCAGGCACGTCAAGTGGACATGTTCCCGGCCTCCTCCAAAATAGGCTGACAGCCCACCGCAGGGCGGGGTGGCCCGGGACGGAGCTGGGACTCCGTCGCAGCTGCGCCGAGATCCCCGGGCGGACTGGTACCAGCAGGGCCACCCGGAGAAGGTGACAGCAGCGTCTCTGTCACTGAAAGGTCTCTCGTGCCGTTAAAAAGTTCCTGCTGGATGCAGACTTTGAGCCTAAATGTTGAGGATCCTCTAAGAGAGCAGAGTTGGTGCGATAATATTTGTACATGTGTGTGACCCAGGAACGGAGGCACCCGCTGTTAATTATTGCATCGCTGAATGCCCCGGACTCCAGGGCTTCCTGAGAAAGTGCCTTGTCTCCTTTTATATTTTCCAGTCAGCTGCAGGAGGACCAGGACTTGGAAGTCAGGCAGAAATCCAGCAGATCTGGCATTACCTGGCTGCGGGATGCCGAATCCCCAGGCTGGTCCTGAAGAAGTCTGCGGTGAGATGGGAAGCTGCTGCCGGCATGCGGAGGAGGCTCTGAGCCTCTGCGTGGGCTGCAGTGGTGCCTGGGGGTGGAGGACCGTCCATGCAGCGGCTGCTCGGGTGCCACCTCCCTGGTCCCGGGTTGGGGACAGGCTCTGGTACAGGTAAGCCTGAGGTGACAGGGGAGCATGGGGGATGGTGCAGGCTCTTCGGAGGTGTATTCAAGGTATTACACATTTGCTGAGGCTGGAAAGGGAACCCAGGCATGCTGCTTCCTCCTGGCTTTGCAGATGAGGTTTAAACACCGAGTCCGTGTTTAAAGTTAGTCTCTGACTTGTCCAGTCCTGCTCACATTGTACCCAGCTGGCCTTCGCTCAACGCTTTGCTGCGATCATTCGTCTCGTGTGAAGCGAGACCATCCCAGGGAGGATGCGCCTCACACCGCGGCTTCCGGGGGGCCGAGGGGCTGGAGGTGTGAGCGGGCGAGGAGTGGGGCCAACCTGTATTTCGCTGGGGACCACCTACACCAGCGGTGGTGGAGATAAACGCGTCGGGGATGTAAGCTGTGTCCTCTGGAGACGAGTTTGCAGCAGAGGAGATGCAAGTGGCCAAGGTGAGGCTCAGCTGGGAGTGGTAGGGCCGGGGCATGCCCTGAGCCGCCAGCGTCGTTCAGGGAAAACCCGTGCCCAGCGATAGCTCCGAAACGAGCCAGTGCGCTAATTGGCACCTTTGCTGGCAGCGTGAACACAGGGCCTGCTGCTGGGGAGCCTGCGGGGACCGCGGCTCCTGTCTGCCCAACCTCGAGGGGTCCCTGCGGGGCTGGAGCGAGACACGCTGTCGCCTCGTCCCTGCTGGGTGGAGGTGGCTGCGGCGGATGGGCGTCTGCGGGCCCCGAGGGTGGCACCGGGAGCACACGTGCCTCCCCAGGCCGACTGGGTCCCCGGCCTCCGCATCGAGCTGGCAGGTCATCAGCAATTGCATTTCCCCACCACTTTCTGTGTTGTCAGAGCGGAGGAAATCGGCCGGTCGTCTTCGTGGAGGTTACAGCCAGAGGCAACTGCTCAGTCCGGCGACTCCTAAACAGTGGTCTGAAAGCTGCAGCCTTAAGGGAAACCAGCAGTGACGGCGCAGGCAAGCAGCAACGCTTAAACAGCACTTGCTGTAACGCTTAAAAGCACTTGTTCAGCGGCAGCATGTCCTGCATCGCTCCGGTTTACCCCGGCGCCTGCTTCCGCTCTCCTGGGACAGTGGGTTCCCCGGGGCTGGGGTGGGGGATAACCCTGCTCAGCCCTACGTGCCCCCTGGGAAAAGCAGCTCCCGGCAGCGCTTCGGTTCCGGCTGCTCAGGGTCGGAAATGGGAATGGCAGGTGGCTGGGACAAAGCACCGTGTCACCCCCCTTCCTTGCCCGCCCGGGGCGTCCCCGGGGTTCGGGGGGCTCTGGCTGCCCCATGCGCGGGTAAGTCAGGTGCAGGCAATTATGTCTAGACGGGACCCGCCGGGAGCGTGGTGGCATAATGGTCCCGTGGGGACACCCGTGCAGCTCCATGCTGCACAAAAGCTGCCTTAAGAGCCCGCGCCTCCCCCTGCTCCTCCGAGAAGTGGAGAAACACAAAAGAGAGCGGCAGGAGGGGCTGGGAGCGGGTGGGAGAGAGGGAGGGAGAATCCCCCCATGCCCAGCAGCTAATCCCAGCTCTGCTCTGAGAGGGATCTCAAATAACAAACGTCCGTGGTCGAGGCCAGATGGATTTGATTTAATAACAAAGCAGGGGGGCTTGGGATCATTTCAGAGCTTGCCAAGGGGCCGGATCCTCTGCGAGCAGCAAAGGGCCACCTGGTGTAAATCCAAGCTGGAGTTGCAGGCAGCTCGGATGCTCCCCAGAACACTGGGATTGCCTCGGCTGTGGGAATGTCCTCCTGCCCCTTGGGAGCTCCGGGGGTCCCGGCCACCCACGGGGCACAGAGGCATGCCGAACGCACAAGGGCTGCGGGTTTCTCACGTGGCCGTGGCCAGGAGGGAGAAGGTGAAGGGGAGCGGGAGACAATGCCTGAGGTTCCCACAGCCCCTCGGGTAGGGCTCAGCGCTGCCTTGGGCTCAGACCTCTTTATGGGGTGGCCCGCGAGAGGAGCAAGGGGCAGCCCTTGGCCCTGCTTTTGCAAAGCCCAAGAGACCCCCACCGCATCCCGTGATGGCTGAAGCCTCCTGCTCCTTGGTTTCAGCATCTCGGAGGCGAGGAGGCGGCTCAGGGCAGTGTCATCCCGTCCCTGCCAAAGGAGGAGGCAGTGGGTCGGGTGAGGGAGCAGCACCCAGGGTGGCGATGCTGATGCTGGGTTTTACCCTGCTCCTGCCTTAAATCTGCCCTGGCTTTGCCTTAGAGAGGGTGGGTGGCCAGGCTTGGCTTCCCTGCCTGGTGGGTGATTGTAGGGAGGTGTCTTTCTTGCATCCGGCACAATTCAGCACTTTGGCAAAGAGCCACCCAGCTGGCTGAGCCCCCTTCCTGCCCTCACAGGACACGTGGGGCCCCGTCCTAGATCCCGGTGTCAGGAGACGCAGTGGGCTCCTTGGGCCATGCCTGACCCGTCACCTTGCTTAGGGGAGCTGCAAGGTCGGCGTCAGCGGGGCGGACGCTCAGGGCAGCGTTGAGGTGCGGAGGAGGCTGCAGGCAGCACCAAAAAGTCTTTTACCGGGCGTCGCTGCCGTGGCAGGCAGGGTCGCGGCGCAGCAGAGCGGCACCTCGCTGACGGGCCGTCCGCCCCGATGGTGTTTGCCACGTCTGCCAGTTGGTGCCTGGGCCAGCCAGCTTCCCTGGGGATCTTGTTTCTGGAAACCGGAGAAGTCTTGGCGCTGCCCCCACCACCTCCCCGAGCAGCGGGGAGGTGCTGCTGTCAGCCCAACACCTGCAGCTCAGCCCGGCTGTCAGCCTGCTAACTATTCCCGTCCAGATCGCTTGGCTCTCTGCCTTGGGAGCAATGAGATCCCGGCGCCAGCGATGTGCCGGCAAGAGCAGAGAAGTGTTTTGTGCTCGGGGGAGGATGCCAGGGCCACGCAGCTGGGCTGGAAGAGCAGTGGGAGGCAGGAAGGACCGTGGGTCCATCCCAGCAGCCAGGGAGCCCGGCTCCGTGTCCGGCATGCTCCGTGCAGAGGGGCTGGGATGCAGGAGCTGTCGCTTGCATCCCGAGTCTCCAACGACCCACGCTGTCTTTTTGGTCCAACGCTGTGAGTTTTTACCTGCACAGGGCACTGCGTTCATCTCCATCCCTGTCCCACCCGGTCCTTGGTGGCACCGCGTTAGCTTGCTCCGTGCAGGGGCTGCAGCTGGTTTCCGATTCCTGCTGTCACCCAGCAGCCTTGTTGGCAGCGTGTCCTGTCTCCTGGCTGGCTCACCGGGACTATCATCTGCTGTCCGGGGGCCTTTTTGCCCTCTCTCCTCCCTCTGCGGCGTGCCGTTGGCAAACGGCCTGGAGGGAGAAACGGGGCCGGGAGAGGATGGTTGCTGCTCAGGGAGAGGGAGGTGAGCGCTGTGCTGCCACGCTGCCCTGCTGCCGTGCCACTGCCAGGGTCAGGACGTGGGTATTTCTCCCGACACCAGCATCAAGTGGAAACAAGGGGGTGCTCCCCGCAACCCAGGGCCGCACTGGGTGCACAGGGACAGGCGCTGCAGGCAGCGCAGACCCCGGTGAGGGACGTCTCCTCTCCCCCGTCCCCTTTGCATCCCTTGGTAGGACGCCAGCCCGTTAAGGGAGCTCGGCACCATTTATTACCAGGCTCTGCTGTTCTAATGAGAAGCAGTTTCTCAGCCCTGGCGCCGTGCCTGTAAAAATGAATCTTGTGCCTGTGCTTTTGGTGCCATGTGCTTTACAGCGAGAGCAGGGATCTGCAGAACGGGGTGGCATGGGGCAGCGAGGGGGTGGCATTCCCATGGGTGAGCACCCCCGGAGTGCTGAGAGCCTGAAAGCTCTGAAGGAGCTCGCAGCAGCTGGACGATCCCCACGCCACCCTGGGTCTCCAGGCTGGGGACTTCTCAGAGACGAGTGACATCTCTGTCATAAGTCCTGGCCTTCTCCAGAAGCCACTGGGTGAGGACGGCTGCGACGCTGGCAGCCCCCAGAGCCCACCCGCCTCCGGGTCCCTGGGAGATGGGGGCGAGGAGCTGCTGTGGACAGTGTTGTCCCAGAACTGGACTCGCCTCTTCTGTACTGCACACGTCAGACACGAGATGGTGCTGCCGCTCGCTCCTGTTCCCTGCCTGGGAAACCAGGGTGAGCTGAGCTGAGCCTTGGACCTTGTCCGGCTGGGAGAGCACCCCGCTGCTAGACACAGCCTCTCCTGGGGCACAGAGCCGGCGTCGCCCGTGGTGTGTGTGACCTTGCCATCGCCTACTGGAGAGCTGGCAGCTCCCTTGGGCCGCCGCGCCTGCGGGGTGCAGGCAGGCGGGTGCAGCGAGGCTGGGGATTGTGGGGTCCGCGCAGTCAGAGACGGTTTCGTGCCGTGTCTTTGCCAATGCAATGCAGAGCACCACGGGGACGGCTGGCTGTGCTGGCCTCTCGCTGCCAAGGAGAAGGGAAGCGGGATGGACCCGGCCACGTCTCTGCGAAATCATGCGACTAGTCAGACCCTGGGTGTTGGCACTTGCTTGCCAGCGCTGAGGACTGTGCAGAGCCTGTGGTGTGGATGGTGCTGTATAATCATTAATAATACATGGTTTTATTTGTATTACGGTAGTTTCCAGCATCCTCGGACGAGAGCCTTGCCTGGGTCCATGTATACACGCCCTACCAGAGGGAATGCGTTACTGGACCTCAAGTAAGCTAATCAGAGATGTCGAGATTGGAGGCAGCCTGGGCTGTGGTGATCATGCACTGGTGGAGTTCGCAGTCCTGAGGGATATGGGACAGGCGAAGAATTGGGACCCTGAATTTTAGGAAAGCAAAATTCTAGCTCTTCAGGGAGTTAGTCAATATGTCCCTCTGGGAAACTGTCCTCAGGGACCAGGGACCAAAACAGAGCTGGCAGGTCTTTAAGGACACTTTCCGTCGTGTGAAAGAGCTCTCGATCCCCATGTGTAAGAAGTCAGCAAAGGAAGGCAAGAGACCGGCATGGCTGAGTCGAGACCTGCTGGTCAAACTAGAGGGCAAGAAGGACATGCGCAGGCAGTGGCAGCGGGGACAGGTATCCTGGGAAGAGTACAGGGACGCTGCCCGGTTGTGTCGGGATGGGGTCAGGAAGGCCAAGGCACAGCTGGAGCTGAAATCGGCAAGGGATGCAAAGAATAATAATAAGGGCGTCTATAGGTATGTCAGCCAGAAAAGGAACGTCAAAGAAAGTATACACTCCCCCCACCCCAATGAACACGACTGGCAAACTGGTAACAACAGACGAGGAGAAGGCTGAGGTACTCGGTAACTTTTTTTTGCTTCGGTCCTCACTGACAGCCTCTCTTCCCACACCTCTCGAGTGGCTGGACCTCAAGGCAGGGACTGGGGGAAGCAAAGTCCCTCCCAGTGTAAGAGAAGATCAGGTTTGAGACCACCTGAGGAACCCGAACGTGCACAAGTCTACGGGACCTGACGAGATGCGTCCCAGAGTCCTGAGGGAACTGGCTGATGTAGTTGCCAGGCCACTCTCCATGATACCTGAAAAGTCATGGCAGTCAGGTCAAGTCCCTGGTGAGTGGAAAACGGGACACATTGCACCCATTTTTAAAAAGGCTGGAAAGGAAGACCCTGGGAACCACCGACCTGTCAGCCTCGCCTCTGTGCCTGGGAAGATCATGGAATGGATCCTCCTAGAAGCTCTGCTGAGGTCCATGGAGGACCCGGAGGTGATTCAAGACAGCCAGCGTGGCTTCACCAAGAGCCAGTCCTGCCTGACCAACCCAGTGGCCTTCTGTGGTGGAGTGACTACATCAGTGGACAAGGGAGGAGCTACGGATGTCATCTATCTGGATTTCTGTAAGTCCCCCACAACGTCCTTCTCTCTAAATTGGAGAGGCACGGATGTGATGGATGAACTCTTCAGTGAACAAGGCATTGGCTGGATGGCCATGGACTCCAGAGAGCAGTGGTCAACGGCTCGACGTCCGGATGGAGACCAGTGACGAGTGCTGTCCCTCAGGGGTCCGTACTGGGACCAGTACTGTTTAATATCTTCATCAATGACATAGACAGTGGGATCGAGTGCACCCTCAGCAAATTTGCAGCTGACACCAAGCTGAGGGGGGGGAGTTGACACGCCTGAGGGATGGGATGCCATCCAGAGGGGCCTGGACAGGCTGGAGAAGTGGGCCCATGGGAACCTCATGAGGTTCAACAAGGCCAAGTGCAGGGTCCTGCCCCTGGGTTCGGGGCAACCCCCGGTATCAATACGGGCTGGGGGATGACGGGATTGAGAGCAGCCCAGCCGAGAAGGACTTGGGGGTACCGGTGGATGAAAAGCTGGACATGAGCCGGCGATGTGTGCTTGCAGCCCGGCAAGCCAACTTGGTGTCCTGGGCGGCATCGCCAGCAGCGTGGCCGGGCAGGTCGAGGGAGGGGATTCTGCCCCTCTGCTCTGCTGAGACCCCCCAGCAGTGCTGCGCCCTGCTCTGGGGTCCTCGGCACAGGAAAGTCACGGACCTGTCGGAGCGGGTCCGGAGGAGGGACACAAAAATGATGCAAGGGCGGGAACACCTCTGCTGTGAGGACAGGCTGAGAGAGTTGGGGTTGTTCAGCCTGGAGAAGGGAAGGCTCCAGGGCCTTGGCTGCGGCCTTTCAGTACTCAAAGGGGCTTATAAGAAAGGTGGGGAGAGACTTCTTAGTAGGGCCTGGGGCGACAGGACGAGGGGTGGCGGATTTAAACGGAAAGAGGGGAGATTCAGCCCGGATAGAAGG
>JAVKLA010000088.1:12698068-12708539 GCA_034782735.1 Sagittarius serpentarius
AGGGGGTCGCTGCCCCACCGCCGGGGACATTCGGGGTCGGGTTGGACGGGGCTCTGAGCGACCGGATCGCGTGGGAGCGTCCCTGCTGGTGGTGGGGGGGGGGTTGGACTAAATGACCTTTCAAAGTCCCTTCCAACCCAAACTGTTCTGTGATTCTGTAAGCTTGAAGAGACCATCTCTGCCCGGAGAAACTCCCAGGTGAAGAGCTGAGATGGGTAAAGGCTGGAAGGAGGCGCTTACCCCCGTCTGGCAAATGGAGAAACCGAGGCACGGACCTGTGCATCATGGATAGATGAGCTTCAAGGACTCCACGGCTCACTGGAGGGTGGAGGGGGTCTTTTATGGGAGGGGCTGAGTGCTGCAGACCGGGCATGGCAGATCTGAAAGGCCGGTGCCGGGGGGGCCAGGCTTTGCACGCAGAAGTGCAACGGTAGAAGCAGAGGCAACTGGAAGGGGAA
Organism: Sagittarius serpentarius; assembly: GCA_034782735.1. Lineage (NCBI taxonomy): Eukaryota > Metazoa > Chordata > Aves > Accipitriformes > Sagittariidae > Sagittarius > Sagittarius serpentarius. The sequence continues at coordinate 12,698,527 of JAVKLA010000088.1, forward strand.
ACTCACCTCCAGCACGGGAACGGGAGGACAGTTGGGTGCTCTCTGTCTTTGTTGTCGGAGCCAAGAATGACTGTCCGTGAGTCATTCCCGGTGGGGTCTGTCCTCCAGCCCCTCTCGGGCAGCGGTTCTTCGGGCTTGTGTGCGTAACCAGCGCCCTGTGCTCCCCGTGGGCGAGCTGGGGTGGCTGACACCCGGTGCACTGACAGCTGCCGTTGCACTCCGTAGCCTCCGTCCTTGTGGCTCTCTGCACCAATTGGGGTCTGCACCGGTGCCGGCATGGCCGGCACAGACCCCTCGCAGGCTCCATCCTGCCCAGTTCAGCCCAACCCTCTGGTTTCAGCTCTGCCATCAGATCAAAGGCAGGGATCTCCCTGGCTTCCCCCGTCCCAAACCCCTTCTGCGAGTTCGAAACAGTGGCTGAACCACAGGGCTTGCAAATCGCAACCACAGGGCACTTGGCAACAGGCAAACAAACAGCCCGTCACTGAGCTCGGCCACTGGGCTCCGTCACACCACAGCCCATAATTAATAGTCAGGACGGAAAGGCCCGTTCGGCTGCTTGGCCTCCTCCCTGGGACAAAACCGACATGAGGCACTTTTGCATCACATTTTTCCTTTGATGTTAATCTATTCATTTCCAGCCTCTGCTGCCTTTTACGTCCAAACCCCATTAAGAAAACTCCCATTGCTCCTCTGCCCACGTACCCAGAGATGCTGCAGGATCAGCTCAGATTAGCAGCGCCCGCAAACTTCGGCCGTGCGGGTGCTCCGGCCTTACCGTGCATTGCTGGCCTGCAGTTCCCCTTGCAAATCATAGCCTGAGCACTCCCCGCTGCCATTTTGGGGGGCTCCAGTCCCTTCCACGGAGCCGATATGTGGAGCTTCTCCCCATGGGGCAGATTTGTTCGCCCTGCTTTGGGGAAAGACTTTTTTTCACCTACAGCGTAGGCGAGAGCAGCCTCGGGGTTGCTCGTACTCTGCAGGGTCCGTGCTGGAGCAAGCGGGTAGTAAATCCTGCATCCCCCCCTCGCTCGGGCGGTCTGAGCCACGCTCCGACCACGGCTTCATGCAACGTCCTGCTCTCATTTCTGCCTGTTTCTGAACTGAGCCTGTTTCTTTTTCTCCGTTAGTCTGAGGACTACCCCAGCACTTCCGTTTTGCACTATTTTGAGTGCAAATTTTTATTTCGCTTTTTGCAGCACCGAAGTGTGGTAAAGCCAGCCAGCCCACATCCCTCTCCTCTCCCGCCCCAGCAGAAAAGCTGAGCGGGACCGGGAGGGAGAGGTGGTAGCAAATAGCAGGAAAACACCCCCGTTGCAGAAAGCTCTGTAAAGGGAAATGAATGAAAGGGAGCTGCTGACGCACCCGTCTGAGCTCTCGGTGTTTGGCCGGCGCAGCTTCCCCCGTCGATGGGTTACGGGGAGCGATAGTACATCTCCAGGAAATACAGAGGGGTGCAGAGGAGGGAAGGTGCTTGGCTGGCAGCAGAACGGCTCCCACCGCCCAGGCCCCGGGCACGGCTTGTGTCCCGTCCCGGTGCCCAGCAGTGCTGCGGGAAGGGGGGAGGGGGGGTCCCTCCCCAGGAGGGTGCAGCCCCAGCACTGGGAATTGTGCTGCTCCGAGCAGCTCTCCGCTGCCGGAGGAACCCGGGGGACGTTCAGCATGCCAAGTGCAGGGAAGTGTGAGTCAAGGACCGAGAGATAAATCACCACAAATGCTGTGTTTTTCCCTTTGGATCTTGCTCTCTGAGCTTTTCGGCGTTGCTTGGTCACACTTTAAACTGCCTCCGCAGCGGCAAGGGTCACAGAATTAGGAGGAAAGAAGGGAAGAACTGAGATTTCCATACCCTGTGATTCAGAGCTGAAAGAAGCAAACACTGTATTTTGTATGAGAAAGTGTCTGGGACATTTTTCACAGCATGTAATGAAACTGCGGAGTTCATCGCTGTACGATCCAGGGTGGCCAAAGGGACAAACAGGCTCAAGAAAGGGATGAGATGGCGTCTTTGGAGGATTAGTGAGTTTATGAAATGTCTCTGGCCTAAGAAGACCTCAAGCTGCTGGTAGCTGGATGTGCTGGGGCTAGATTTCCTTCTGCCAGCATGTGAGATGGGTCATCCGCTCTGCTCCCGGGTGGTTGCAGACGCCGGCGTCTGGAGACGTGACCCCTTCTCCAGGGAGCTGCCAAGAAGTGGCAGAAGGAGCCATCCCCGGCTGTGAGACAGTGGCACCCGCCCAAGGAAACGGAGCCGCACGGGGGCTGCCGGGGAGGGGGGGATGCTGTTTGGAAACACGGGCTGCGTCCGCTCTGTCCCATCTGTGCCGAGGATGCCAGGAGGGACATGCCGAGGCCGGGGTGCGCCGATGCTCGCGGGCCGTCCCTGGCCTCTCTCCCGTTCTCCCTTTTAAAGGCAGCAAAAAGGGATGTGAGTATCTGCGCAGCGGGTACGGGGCTTCGGGTGTTTGTCCTGGCACCGTCCCGCCTCAAGTACCTTGTCCCTGGAGCAAAGGTACTAGGCTGGACGTTGTGTACATGAGCAAAGTGCGAAAGAAGGAGAGGTCACCTTCGAGTCAGGATTAGTTCATCCTGAAACCACCGCTGGCTTGTGGGATCCTAAAAGCCGCAAGCGATAGAGACCTTGAAGCACGTGGCTCTTTTACTATAGGAGCGGTAACAGTCCCTGGCTGCAATTTCTTGCACCCGCAGCCATCCACCTTGGGGCTTCCCCGGGGATAAAGGAAAGGAGCCGGCGGCACCGCCAACCTGGGGACATTTGCTCCGAGGCCAGGTTTGGGGCTGGGCCGGAGTTATGGAGGATGCTGGGGAAGCTCAGCAGGGCCGTGGTGAGCCCTGGAGGCAGAATGGCTTTTATCCACCTTTCCTGCGGGCCTTCAGCGTGGCAGCCAGGGAAGGCTGAGCACCGCGAACGTCCTGGATCTTCTCCAGCTCCATCCTGCACAAACATCCCCTCCGGCACCTCCACTGCCCTGCGAGGAAACTGCTGAGCTGCCGCCCCGTTGACACAGCCGGGGTTTTCTCCGGCCTGGGATGAGGGCAGGCAGATCTGCATCCTGCCCGCAGCGTTGGCTGCCGGACCTGCCAGGGCTCGGAGGCTCCGGCGTTTTGCATGCCAGGGCGAGCTGGCGCAGACCGCACGGGAGGAAAACCTCCACGGCCCGGCAAACCGCATCCCTGCCCGCGCATCCCTAGCCGTGCCACAGGCTGCCCGTGGCTGGGCAAGAGGCAACACCGCGGGACTCTCCTCAGCCCAGCCCAGCTCGAGTCGTGGCTGGGGGGGTCAGGAGGAAGCCCCCCGCCCCCTGCATTGACACCACAGCCTGGTTGCAACCAGCCCGTCCGTGCCTGGGAGTACCGTAAGAGACGTGGCTGCTTTAGGCCTTTTTGTAGCACAAATAGTGAGAGTGGCCAGGAATCGCCACTAGCAGCTCTGGTTTTTGATTTGCAAAGCCTCTGGTCCCCCGACTCTGCCCTGCCTCGAGGCACCGCACGTCTACGGAAAGCACCCGCTGCGGGAGCTCCCCCAGCTCCCCGCCGCGGCAGAGCTGACTCTGCTGCCGCCTGTGTGGGAAGCAGAGATTAATTTCCAGCAGTGGGGAGGTTCCCCTAATTTACCCCAGGTGTCTGGGCAAAGCGCAAAGGGATTTTTAACTCCTTCGAGCCCCGGCTCCAGCAAGATGGGGGTGAGCCAGACTCCCGCCGCTCAGCTGTGGGTACGGGTGTCGTTCCCGAGGTGGCATTTAACTGGGCTGGTTCGTGTGTGCGTGCCTCCGTCCTCTACCCCACGCCGGCCCGGGCTGGCGCCAGCCCATTGTGTTCGCTTTTCCTGCGCGTGCCAAGCTCGCTGCTTGGGGAAAAAAAATGGTCATTAAAATGTGAGCATGACCCCAACCCAGCAGGCGCCGAGGGGTTGTGGGGAGCAGAAAACTGGCTCGCTCAGGATTTTACACTCAGAAACTTGCTCCTTTCAGTGAAATGGGATATTTCGGGTGGATGTATGCATGGTCTACTGGCTTTATGGAAAACAGGCCGATCCTGCTTTATAGGAGCGACCCTCAGCAAAGTTGGGAAAGGGGCAGGAGGGCTCAGCATCCCATCCACCCCTGATCCGCGACGTACTTAACATGTGGGTTGGATAACGGGGCCACAAAGCAACACGACACCAAAACAGCTTTTCCTGTAAAACCCTCTCCTCGTGGGGAAGCCGTGAGATGCATTTTCCATTGGGCTGCCTGGAGCGGCCGCATCTTGCCACTTGGCAGCCCGGCTGCAGCACCAGCGCTCCTGGGTTTGGCGAGAGTCTGGGGGAGCACAGAGCATGCTGCAAACCCCAGGGCACGCTCCCCTCTGCCCCAGCACTTCGAGTGTGCTCCTGTCCCTGCTGCTGCACCCATGGGTTCCTGCACCCTTGGGTTCCCGCTGTCCAGGGCCTGGATTTTAGGGATGCTTTTGCTCCCAAGAGTGAAGCACGGGACTTGTGGGGGGAGACGGGCATCCCCTCGGTCATTGCTGCGGGGCAGACATCTGCCCCAGCCCAAGCAAACAGAGCTGTTCCCATCTCAGGAGCTCAAGCAGAGCAGAGGTGACTCGTTCCAGCGTCCCAGAGGGACACGGCAGGGACCCCGGGAGCCGCAGTCCGCACCCGTGGAGCCCAATCCTCGCGTTTGGCATGTCTGTGTGTTCGTCCGCTCTGCTTTAACACCTTGGCTGCTGATCACAGGGCGGTTCGCAGGTGCTTGTGGTTCCCAGGCTGTCTTGGGCAGAGGGGCTTGAACGGGATTCGTGCCAAAGTGGCTCCGCGGCTGCTCTCGTTTCTGCTGTCGGCATGTCAGAGCACACCCGTCAGTGCTGCCCTGGCTGCTGCTTGCCGCAAGTTTCAGCTCTCTCAATAAATACAACTGGTAAATCTATTAATTTTGCAGCTCTAATTGATGTATTGCTGTAATTACCTTTTATAACAAGGCAATTAAACCCTATTAAAGATTATTAGCTAATTAAAACTCCTCTGTACACACACACCAACCCTCTTATGTGCACAGATTGTTGCTGGGGGGAACCGGAAGCCCATCGCAGTCAGGGCCTTGCAGGTCAGCACGATGCATGGCATGATGTGGTGGGCTGGGATGCTGGATGGGAGATCCAGGTCCCATCCCTGCCTCTACCACCGCGTCTCTCTTTGTCCTTGGGCATGTCACTGCCAGGGCTATAAGGGAGGGGGACTGTTGTGGATGCCCAACCCAGCGATTTTCAGCTGTCTGGGATCAGGTGGGAAAACAACTTGGGGGCTGGGATCTTCTCCTCCTGGTAATAGGGTGGTTGGGCATGTAGGGTTAACGGTGCTATGTCTTGTTGGCCAGACAAGAGGGTTGGAAAGGGAAAATCCCCACTTGGAGACGGGGTGTGTCTGCTTTGGAAAGGAAATAGCTGGAGAAATGGCCCCGTGCTGGGGCCAGGAGCGAGGGGAGCGCGTCGCTTGGGGACAGCACTTGGAAGGCGTCCGGGGAATCGGGGTGTCTCAGTCCTGGGTTGCTCTGTGCCTGCGAAAGCAGGTGACAAAAGCAGTGCACGGCCTCAGAAGTGAACCCCAAGGTCCTTGGAAAGAGCCAAAAAGAGCTGAAAAGCCAGCTGAAAAGCAGTCCACAGGGCTTCCACCTGGGGCACTGCCTGGCCCGATGGCACATCCCCTTCTCGCGTCCCTCTGTGCTGGAGCAGCCGCGTGGTGTGGGGGTCCCCGGAGCTACAGCTCCTCTCACCGCCTCCGACCCCCAGAGCAGCTGCGCTTTATCGCTGTCCACATGTGCACATGTAAGTTTGCATTGCGGCATTTGCAGGCACCCAATGCTTCCGGGCTTTTTTGCAGGCCGAAGAGCTTTGGAGGCTGAAAGGGGTTTGAAATTCCAGGGATGTGATTGCTTTCTGCCTTCTGAGTCACGCCGAGGAAGATACAGCCCATGCTGGAGCCTCTCCTCGAGCCACGCAGCCTCCCCGTCCCTCCATCGCCCCTCGCCCGTCCCCCTTGCTCTGCTGCAGTGTCGTGCACGCCGCTCCAGCTCCCTGAGCGCTCGTGGAAACCGCAGGAATTCACGTCCGTGGGCTGAAGCATTGCGCCGTGCCCCAGCCTGCGCCGTGCCGCGGCGGGGCTGGCCGTGGCGGGGAAAGGAGGTGCGGAGCAGAGCCTGTCCTCCCGGCTCGCCTGTGAGGCAGCCTGGCTCATCTGGTTTAAGTTAAACCCCTCCTGCCTTGCACAAGTGCCAAGCACCTCTTTGCGGGGTCGTGAGCCAGCCAGACCCAGCGACCGGCTCACGGCTGCGCCGGCAATAGGCTCCTCTGACGCTCCGTATGCACGCCGGGTCGGGATCCTCCTGCCCTGGTCCGAGGCAGGGCTGAGGGTGTCACCCCTGCAACCTTTCTTGGGGCTGGTGGGGAAGACGTAGCAGCGCAGGGCTGTCCGCACGCAGGAGAAAGGGGGTTTGCACGGGTGCGGTGTGGGGGGCATCACCGTCCTGTCCCAGAGGGGCTCTGCATGGAGCAACTGGTGCAAAGGAGCCAGAGCCTGACCCTCCCCGGGGCCTCTTTACTCCGGGCTGCCAACACCACCAAAGAGGATGGCAAGAGCCCTGCGGGTTCCCCAGCTGGCAGACTCCTTCCAGGCCCCCACAGCCCCCCCCCGCTTCCCCCCCAGCCCAGGGGAAGCCCCCAAACTCAGCCCCCGAGGGCGGTGAAGTGGGGGACCAAGTGCCAGGGTGCCTTGCACGGCAGGAGCGTGGTGGGGAGTGCAAGGAGCCAGGACATGCCGGGGGCTGCCAGAGCAGAGCCAGGCTGCGCCGATGACCCTTAGCCGTGATTTTTAGCTCTTGCCCAAGCTGGTCCCTCCCTGCCTTTGCCCGAGCCGCGGTTTCCTGCTTTAAGGCGAGGAAGCTTTAACCCTGCTGCCCTTGTCCCAGGGGATGCTCTGGACCCCGGTGGCCATCGCCTGCTTGGGGAGCACCGGGAGGCAAAGGGCACAAAGTGCTTTCCTTCCCACCCCAGGGTTACTTTTTAAAACAAAACAAAGCTGCGGAGTGGAAGGAGGCTGTTTGCGTCCCACAGTGCCCCGCGGCTTGGCAGCCGCCGCACCAGAGCCGTCGGCCAGACCCCGCCTTCGGCAGCGAGGCTGCGCGGCACGGGCGGCCGGGGGGCCACGAGTCCCCAGCCTGGCCCACCATGGTGCCAGGGCCACTGTCACCATCCCTGTCCATGTCCCCTGCCTGCGTTGCCAGGCCCCAGTGCCCTGCGTGCTGTCACCTCCCTTGGGGACGTGATATGTGTGGGGGTCCCCAGTGTTGCCCCCTCCCCCCCCCCAGGGAAGGGGATAAGTGTCTGGGGGAATGTGGGGGAGGAAAGGCAGCCTGGGACAGGCGAGGAGGCAGAAGGAGGGAGGAAAAGGGGAATTCAGCTGCAAATGCAAAGGAGGAGAAGGACTGAATAAAGGAGTGGGGTAAAAGAGAGTAGACACCCCCAGGGCCGGCAGGGAGACCAGCACTGGGTGGGTGGTGGCACAGTCACCCCTGTATGCAGCACCGAGGGTTGTCTCTGGGTGCAGGGAGGGGACCCCCAGCGAGCAGGGATGGGGAAGGGGGTGCAACAAGGCCGGGGTAGCTGAGCACCCCAAATACCCCCCGAACCTCTCCCCATTGCGGTGCCAGGAGGGCTGTGCCCAAGCTGCCCCAGCCGCCCCCCCCCGCCCCCAGCTCTGCCGCGGTGCTGGGACGGCTTCTGGGCATCGGGCTGTTTGTTGCTTTTTGAAAGTTGGACCCTGGATTTTCGCTGAGGTCCCTCTCCCCACCCCGCTACCGTTCGCTGGCAGCAGTGACTCATCGGGGCCGGGAGAGGAGCGGGGATTAATCATTCATAAAGCGCGCACGCACACGCACGTGTGTGTGTGTGTGTGTGTGTGTGTGCGCGCATGTGTTTGCGAGTGTTGCTCTGGTTGCTGTGTGAGTCATTCCCAGTCTGCCTGGGGCTTTGCTGCACTTCAGTGAGCTGGGAAGCCAATCGAGCCCCATTGCAGGACGGGCAGGACGAGCTGGCCCGGCCGTGGCTCGGGAAGCGGCACTTTGGCCGTGCCTTTGGCGTTGCATCTTGCCAGCCCCGGACCCCTCCATCCGCAGGGGATGGCTGGGGCGGGTCGTGCTTTGGGGTGGGCACCACCGCTCAGGCTCTCGCCAGTGTCCCCACCTGCGGGGTGCAGCTCCCTTTCCAGCTTTCCTCGCTGCAGAGCCCAATTTTGCAAGCAGGAGCTCACAACGGAGGACGCTGGAGCCCCCGTGGCCACCACCCGCCGAGGTCCTGGCTCAGCCCCTTGTTTCTGGGGTGCAGAGGGGTTGCTTCTCCCTTCCCCTTGCCATTCCCAGTTCTCCCTCTCCCAGGCAGGAGGGATTGGCTTTGTAGCGCAAAGCACGGCGGGGGGGGATGGGGGACAAAGTCCAGGGAGGGGACACACGGACACACACACACACACTCACCCCCCACCGCGGTAGCACTGGGGGGTGCCAGGACGCGCGTGGCAGATCTGGAAGTCACAACCTGCGAAGTCTCGGCAGCTCTTCGAGAGAGGCAGGGCACCTGGCACCCTGCTCCAAGCTGGCCGGCAGCTGGGAGGACTGGGAATCAACCCTGCTGGGAAGTGGAGATACTGGAAGAATGGCTGGGCACTGGTTGGACTGGGAATGGCTGGCACTGGGAGGTGGAAGAATGGGAAATACCTGGCGCAGGGAACTGGGGCAGGGGAAACTGGACCCAACTGGTGCTCGGACTTGGGGGAGTTACAAACTGAGCACAGCTGGCGTGGGAATTGGGAGAAAGGATAAAACTGGGCACAGTGGGTACTGGGGAGAGCTAGGAAATGGGGACAGCCAGTGCTGAGAGAGCTGGGGAGACTGGTGGGGATGTGTCCTCTGTTGCCCCAGGGCGCTCTGTTTGCGATGCATCAGGGTTCAGGGGTACCCTAGGCAATGGAGGTTTGGGTGACCTGGGACTCTGTATTTGGGTCCTTGGAGCCCAGAGTTTGGGGTGCTTCAGGGTCCTGTGCAGCCTGGGGGGCTCCTGCATTTGGGGTTCGCCAGGACCCCCCAGCACCCTGAGGTCAGCTGCTGAGATGCCACCTGCCCTGTGCTGTGGAGCAGCGATGTCTTGGGGGTGCCCAGCCCGGGGGTCCTGGGGGTGCCTGGCCGCAGGGTGCACTTTGCCCTCGCCAAATCCCCGCCAAAGCTGAAAGCCAGCCTCAGGTGGGGGGATTGCATTAGAAAAGGGGGGGGCACGGGGTGTTTGCAAGGGGGTCACCCTGGGCTGCGCGCCCCAGCGCCACCCTCCCAAGGCCCCTTTTCCCAGGGATGCTTTCCCAGCCTTTCCCAGGCAAAGGCCTTGACTGATGCAAGTGGGTTGTCTCCACCCAGGTTTCGGATAACTCCACCCGCCTCCTCCTCGCAGCTCCTCCTCCCAGTGCGCAGCCCAGCTGGGATATAAGCAAGTCACTCAGACAAGCAGCCGAGACAGCTGGGTGGGTGGCGTGGGACGCCGAGCTGTGACCTGTGCCGTGTCCTTCGCCTTGACGCCGGACCCGATGGCGACGCCTTCGCAGAAGAGGAGCACCCGCAGTGGGGCTTCGGGGACCCCCTTGTCCCCCACCCGCATCACTCGCTTGCAGGAGAAGGAGGACCTGCAGGAGCTCAATGACCGCTTGGCCGTCTACATCGACAAGGTGCGCTCGCTGGAGCTGGAGAATGCCGGCTTGCGGCTCCGCATCACCGAATCGGAGGAGGTGGTGAGCCGTGAGGTCTCGGGCATCAAGGCTGCCTACGAGTCGGAGCTGGCGGATGCCCGCAAGACCTTGGATTCGGTGGCCAAGGAGAGAGCTCGGCTGCAGCTGGAGCTCAGCAAAGTCCGGGAGGAGCACAAGGAGCTGAAAGCCCGGTGAGTGCCGGGGGGTTGGGGGGGGGGGGGGGGGGACCGGGGGG
>JAVKLA010000088.1:12708580-12733629 GCA_034782735.1 Sagittarius serpentarius
GACCGGGAGGAGGCAGGGAGAGGGGAAACCCGTGACCCGGCTGGGGCAGGAGTGTCCGTGGCAGGGACCGAGAGAGGAGGGAAGCTCTCCCGGCATTCCTGTTCTCCCTCCAAGCGCCATCTTTGGCCGGAATGCCCTTGGAGGGGGGATTTGGGAGCAGAGCGGCGAAAGCTCGGGGCCAGGGCTGAGCAGACATGCCCTGGGCTCCTGGGGAGGGTCTGTGCGACACGGGGCGCGAGCGCTGGGCTGGCGGCCCCTCCGCCTTCGTCATCCTGGAGCTATTCCTAAACGCGCTCCAGCGCAGACCGGGAAGTGATGCCAGCCAGCTGGCTCTGTCCTGCCCACAGATCTCGCCTGCTCGTCCTATTTTCCTCTGCTGTCTTTGGCACCAGTTAAAGAACCTGCTCGGGTTTTGTTTGCCTTAACCCTCCCCGTGCCGAGCTGTCCCTGCTCTGCAGGGTCCTCTGCTTTGGGGCAAGCAATGCCCGGGCAACGCCTGCCTCCCTTTCCCACCGGCTGGCTCTGGGTGATGTGCTCCAGGTCTGCTTTGAGGTTCAAATCCCCCCAGGCCCCTTCCCATCAGGTTTATGTCTTTCCCTTCCTGACATCAGAAATGCTCGCCTCGTTGCCACCTCCCTGCTGCTGTTGGGTGCCTCTGCCCTCCCCTCCTCGGTCGGGACTGTGGCAGATGCCCAGCGCAGGTCCCCTGAGGATGTGGATCCCTGCATGGGACTCCCTGGCCGGTGTCGCGCCGCTGGCCGGGCAGGGACCGGCCGCCGGGCTTCCCCGGGGGCTCTGCCAGCCCGTGCGGCACTGGGACCGCGGCCCTGTCATGCCCAGCTCCGCGAGTCCCGCTCCACAGAAGGAGCGAGCGGGTCCTTTTCCGTCATCAGCTTTGGCTTGGGGCAGGATTCGGGCTGGGCAGTGACGGGACAGCCCCCTCTTCCTTCGTTTGATCTTTTGCCCCTTATTCTGAATGCCTCATTTTGAGTCTGTACCAAATGAGGCTAAAATTAACTTCCTGAGAAGATGCCATAAATATTCTACCTACTGGGAAGGGAGTGAATGTGCAGCCTTTTACAGCTGTCTTTGAAAGCTGTGCGGTGTTTTATATTTAGCTTTCTATTTCCCCTGCGCTGCTGCGGCTCTGTCCTTAGATAAGGCGGCTTTGCTCATCCCGCTCGCCGCAAGGCGGATCCCTGCTCGCCAGATCTCGAGGATCTGGGGAGCTGGTGAGATGAGGAGCTGAGCTGTCTAAAAGCTTTTGCTGCCTTATGCAAACCCAGAACTATCTTGGCCACAATCTTTCAAGAGCTGGAAAAAATGCCCGGCCTGCAGCCGTCCCTGGCTGAGAGCTGCGTGCTCAGCCCGGAGCTGGCTGTGCTGCAGAACGTCCCCGCAAAAAGATGCATTAAGCTTCTTTTCTGCGACAGGCTGTGCTCCTGGAGCTGGCTGCGCTTGTTCCCCAACGCTGACAGATCCCCCTGAAAAAGTTCTTTGACTCGAGGGGATTCCCAAAGAGCAGCTCTCGGTTTGGAGGCGGGTTTCGGACCGCTGTTTTCGGAGAATGGGTGGTGAGCACGGTTTCTGAAGGAGAGAGGTGTTTCAATGTGTTGAGTCGTCTCTGAGTCATGGTCTGTGAGATGGAAGAGCGGCTCTGCCGGGGGAAGCCGGTGCTGTTCATTCCTGCCTCTGACGTGCCCGTTTCCTTGGGCGGTGGTGTCGGGGCCGCTTTCCAACCCCCGAAATCCTTGCAAAGGGGCGGCAGCTCATCTCGTGTCCTGGGGACCTCCTCAGTGTGGCAGAGCTGCTCAGAGAGGGGCACAAATCACCTGCCAAGCCGCGATGTTGCTCCTAGGGCCCAGTTTGGCGGGGGTGCCCCGAATCTTTCGGGCACAGGGCTATGGGGCAGCCCTGAGCCCAACGCTGCGGGTGGGTCGGAGCCGTTCACGGGGTCAGGAAGGACCCATGTGCCGCTGTTGTGGCGGGGCAGGCGGTGCGGGCGTCGCTCTGCTCTGTGCCATCCAGCTCAGCAGGGAGGTACCGGTCCTGCCGGCTCTGCCTGCCCACCCCGAGCCCCTGGGTCCGTGCCTTGTCCCAGGCAGTTTTGCTGACCTCGGTGCAGTGACATTTTGCTTGGCTAATAAATAACTCGGCAGGCCTCTGCTCCCCTCGCTCTCGCCGTCAGCCCCAGGGGAAGCGCCGGGTATCTCCGGCGGGGCAGGCGGCTCTGGGGCCGTGTTATCAGCACCCGCAGCATCGCCGCTGCCCGCAGCCGGGGTTGTCTCTTCTGCGCAGAAGGGAGGGCGGGGGGCTGGGGGTGTCGGGGCATGGCGTGTCTGGTTGTGGCATGGTGCCCGGCACTGGTGAAGTCAGCGGGTGCCGGGCCCGCTCCGGGAGGGAGAGGAGCTGGCTGGGTGCCCCATGTAGGGTGGGGGAAGACGTGCTGGTTGGAGAGGGACAGGGTGTGCAAACAGGAGACCAGTCTCCCCAGCTACCGACGCGTAGATGGAGGAGGGTCTGGCCAGCCTGGGGCAGAACTGGGTCGAGAGGTGCAGGCAGCTGCCCGCCCTGTGCCTCCCGCCACCCCGCTGTTCCTGGCCGGCTGCTCTTCCCTTCAGGCTGGACCCTTCCCGCTGCCCGTTCGCCTGCTCTCGATGCTGGTCTGGGGGGGTTTCCCAAAGCACCCACCCCGGCTCCTCGCACCAGGTGACCCTCATCCCTGTGCAGCCTGGCGCTGGCCGTGCCCTGGGACGAGGGACTCCCTCCGGGCACCGCTCCCTGGCCCTGTGCCACACGTGTCCCCAGCCCCTGGGCTTCCCCGTCGGCTCCCCAGCTCTGGGTGGCCGCTGGCTGTGCCGGAGCCACATTTGAGGCAAAGCAGAGGGTGTGGTAAGGGTGGCTGGTGACTCGGGTGCTGGCAGTGCCCGGCATCGACCCTTCCCAGACCGCGGGGAGAGCCAGGACCCACCTGAAACGCCCCGTCCCAGGCGGTCCCCAAGGAGGGGCAGGCAGGTTGTTTTGGAGGGCACAAGCTCCAGCACGGCACCAGGCTGCTGCGGGGAGATGCTCTGCACCCCGGTCCTGCCCATCGCCCCCTCTCCGTGAGCTGGCTCCTGACTCACGGGGCGAAAACAGGAGCCACAGCCCTTGCCTTGCTCCGCCGAGGGTTCTCCTCACCCCAGATTCTCGAGGCAGAGGTGCTTGTCAGTGCAAGCCCCAGTTTGGGGGCACAGGGGTGTATGGATACAGCCCTTGGGCACCTCCATCCCCAAAAGAGGAGCCCCGGGAGGGTTCCCAGTGCCCCACTCCTGTGGGCAAGGGGCGGCTGTGCTGTGGCCGGCTCCCTCCTCCGAAACAGGAACCAGGCCCTCGTTAGCAGCGCGGCTGATGAGCGATGGCTTCCTGAATTGCAGCCCCTAACCTGATTAAGCCACTGCCTTGGCAGTGCCTATTCCTCCCTGGGCCCAGATCTCATCCCTGGCCCTAATGAGGAAAAATCTCCTGTATTCCAAAGGTCGTTGCGGTGGCGGTGGGCGGGGGGGGGAAGGTCATCCAAGGGTAGAGAGAAGGAGGCAGCAGCGAGGGTGCCAGGAGGGCTGGGGTGAACCCCACAGCCCTTCCCCATCCTAGGTGGATTTTGCCCCATACTGGGTTCGGCGATGACCTTCGAGGAAGTAAAAGGTAAATGGGACCCGTTTACTGGAGGAAAAAAAAAAAAAAAAAAAAAAGCCTCTTCGCTGCAGGGCTGGGCGCTGCCTCTGTGCCGCCTTCAGCAGCGAAGTGCTTGTGCTGGAACATTTTGCGCGGGGGAGAAACCTCAGGCTCCCGGGCTGTTTCCCCCCCCCTCTCGTAGCAGCTCTGCCAGGGAAGGAACGGTTTGGCTCGGAGGAGGCTTTGCCCTTTCGGAGCAAACAAAGAAGAGCTTGTGCTGCCGGGTGATGCTCTGGGGGAGCAGGCGACGCGGAGCTGGGGCTGGTCTGGGACCCCCGATGCCCCTTGGGGACCCTCTTAAATATGTGCCCCCTGAGTCTCCAGCGGTCTGGACAGATTTATTTTCCCCTGACGTCCACGCTCGGCGTCTCGGGGTGGCTGGGCACGCCTGCCTTCCCCGCGTGCTGCCGGGCTAAAAGGCTCTGGGGCAAAAGCCCGGTTGCTTCGAGGCTGAGGTTTTTGTTAGCCCCTGGCTATTTTTGTGCGGGAGGATTTCTTGTCTGTGCAAACATCCAGCCCTTCTTTTTCCCAGCTCCCCGAGCAGGATGATCTCGGGCGGAGGAAGAGGCTCCAGCACTTCTGTTCCGTGGCTCTGCTCTCATCGCTGGCTGCATTCGCCGGCATCTTCCAGACATGACTGTTACCCCATCCTGCTGCGGGGCTGGGCCGTCCCCTCGCTGCGCGGTGTGTTCCCGGGGATGAGGGGAATGCGAGGAAATCCTGTTGCCTTAAACGTTTTTATTACGACAGGATTCCCCCCCCCCCGGCAAATTAAGGACCTTAACCTCAGAGCTGGGGCATTAAAGAGAAGCAATTGCAAAGGGAAACGGGGCTGGTTTTGGTGTGGGAACGCATCCATCCCCCGTACAGCACCTAGCGCAGCGCGTCCCAGCCTGCCCTGGCCGCGCTTGCTGCCACAAGTGTTTTTCAGCCTCGTGCGCGTCACTTCAGTTGTCTGAATCCCATTAACGCTTCAAGTTCAGAGCCCAGCAGAAGGGAGAGCCTTTCTCGGCGCGGCAATCAGCAGAGGCATGTGATGAGGGCGGCGTGGCTGGGGTGGGGCGCGCCGAGCTGCTGCCAGCTCCTTATTTCGCTAAATTTATGCCCTTTGGGAGCAGCAGTTTCCTTCCCTGCTGCTGGCAGCCGGGGTAGGAGGAAGCCACCGGAGCTCTCCCTGCGGTCCTGGCCAAAATTAAGGCTGGCATGGAGGAGTCCCTGGGAAGCGTCAGCCCAGTGGGTTTGGGATGGGCTGCCGCTGTCCTGCCACCAGCTACGTTACTCATTTCCCCGTCCTGCTCTCTTTGCGAGGCCGTTTGCTGAGCCTGTTCCTCCGTGACTGGCTCGGCACGTTCCCGAACAGCCGAGGCCGGTGCCGGGTGAAACCCGTATCTGTCCACAGCTGCACCGGTCACCCGCAGCCCCTCACCAGGGAGTCAGGGCTGGGTGCCCACCTGCCCTCGCTCCCTTCCCCTTCCTGCCGAGGGCTGAATAGTCCCAATGTGAAGCTGAACAACTGCAAGGGGCTGGCACGGTCCCCCAGCCCCGCTTGCTGCGGTGGCAGCTGCAGCCCCGTGCACCGGCCGCTAGCGCAGAGACGGCTGCGTTGCAGCCTGGCTCTCGGCCGTCCTGGAGAAGCCCCGTTTTGGTACGTGAAGGGTGTTGCAGCGTGTCTGTGAGCCCCGCAGTGCGATCTGGGGCTGTGGGTATTGAGCAGAGCCGAAGAGGGTGGCAGTTGGTTAATGAAGTGCATTAAACTGAGCCCACAGAGCTGCCACAAAACCAAACTGGGGTTAAGACACCTCTGTTCCTGAGCGATGCTGAGTCAGCATTGCCCGTTGTTGATCGTAAACCAATTTCCTTTCCACGATGAAGGTGAAAGTACCTATAGCTGGGGTTCTCCTCCAAGCTGTAGCCAGCCATGATGCTTTATTGCTGCCTTCCCACGTTTAGAGCCAGGAGGTGCGACAGCAATAAGAACAGAATTCCCCAACAGCCTGGGGAGCGTGCACGGTGAATGCCCCGCTGCCTGTACTTTACCCCGCTTAGTTACAGGATCGCACCATTGCGGGTATTGGTGCCGTGTCCCTGCAAAGAGGTGATGGAGCCAGGCTTAGGAGCAAACAACGGCTCTTCTGAAGCTCTTGAATTTTTCCATCGGGGCTGCGAGTGGCTCAGAAGCACCTCTGTAGGAGAGTGTTTCTGATAGCAGACGTCTCTCAACCCTCTTGGACAAAACCCACCTCCAGCCACTTGCTCTGGCTCCTGCTTTCAACATCCACGTCCTCCTGCCGTCCAGGTTGGTGCCCCCAGCCCTGGCTGAGGAAAGCTTGGCGTCGCCCTGCCGCAGCGCTCGGCTGGAGGCTGAGCTCCGTAATGTCTATTTGTTGGGGTTTTACTTAATAACAGTTTAGGGACGTGCTTTCTCCCATTAAAACCCCACTTCTGAGTCATGTGAGCCCAAAAAGAAGTCCAGGCTCTTGACACGCATGTGTAACGTGTGGGCTTCCAAGGGGTAGGAGCCGAAAGGTGACTTGGCCCTGGTGCTTATGGGCACCTGGCCGTTTTCCAGCCCTGGGGGTGGCCAGTTGCCCCATCGCAGCCCCCAGTTCCCCTCTGGGAAGAGCCACTTGTCCCCCTCTCCTTGCAATACGGTGGCTGAGCAGAGCTCTGGGCTGGCCAGTGGCTTTGGGGAGGGCTCTGGATCCAGCCCTGGCCGCGCTGGCGGAGCCTTTGCCGCCCAGTGGCGAAGCAGGACGTGAACGGTGGCAACAAAACCTCCGTGCCACTCTCCGTGGGTTTTGTTTCTTTTTTTTTTTAATGCCTGCCCCGCTCCGTGGGGGCATGGAAGGAGGTTGCAGTGGGGCAGAAGGAGGATCGGAGCGGAGACCTGCACCGAGGGGCGAGCAGGGAGGTGACTCATGCTCAGCTGCATGTCTTGGGGCTGGAGCAGGGTGCGGCCGCTGCCGGGCCCTGCTTCGCTGCGTCTTCGGGAGGTCCCCGCCGCTCTGGCAGTCACGCTTACCTGCCCCTTCCTTCCTGGCGTGACGGGTGCTTGAGGATAACCCGCTCCCCAGCAGCATCTTTGGGGTGCAAGGATGCCGGCCCGCAGAGCACCGTGCTGCGCTCGCTCCCCCAGTCGTCTCCCCACAGCCCTGCAGGCACTAGGAGAAATTAAGGAGTTTTGCAAAGCTGAGCCTTCGTGCCGTGGGCTTTTAGGGGGAAGCGGAGTGCTGGGGAGAGCAGATTTGTTCCTTGGCATCATGCTTTTGCATGGTTGCATCCGGAGCCCCCATCTGCAGGGCAGAGACGCAAACCTGCGGCACGCGTGTCCCCCTCGCAGGTGGCGCTGCTTTTTGCAACCCAGCCTTGGCTCTGTCGCTCCAGTGCAAAAAGCCGGGCTGGGGCTTGCCCTGTGGCGAGTGCGGTGTGGGCCCGTGGGGCTGAGCAGGAGGGAGATAATGGGGAGACTGAAGCCTCTTGCAGTGACCCCGTTTGCAGGGTGATTCTGTGCAAGCAGCAATCGTGGCTAAATTGCACTTTCTAGGGATGCCACGTCTGCAGCCCTCTCTGGTGGGGAAGTGGTTATTTCCTGCACACGTGCCGAGCAGGTCGGGGCTTCATCCTGCCACAGTGCGTGCTGGCGGGGAAAGCGGGCAGAGGTGTGCTGGGAGCATTTGCCGTACCGGCTGCGTATGGCAGAGCACAGCGAAACGCTGGCGCTCATCTTCGCCGCTGGTCATCCCCGTGCCGAGCTGCGTTTTCCCAATGGCATCGCATTCAGACCCATCCCGGCAGCCGCCCTGACAGAGGCGGTGCAGCCGGGAGCTTGCCGCGCCGACGGTGACTCATGCCGGCAGCTGAAACGGGCAAACAAGGCGGCTCCAGTGCAGCCCACACCGGCCTCGCCGCAGCTACATGCAAACAAACCTTGTGGCAATGTAAACACCTCGCCTGCCTTTATCTGCGCTCTCGGAGCCGGGATAGCAAACCCTTTTGTTCGCAGGAAGATGGATAGCAGCTGGATCCAACAATCCCCCGCTTTGTTTCTTAAGCAAATTTTGCTGGCCGGAAGATTTGCGTACCCGGATTTATGGAACATGGGGTGAGCTGCTGCTGCTGCTGCTGGAGAGGAAAAGGGAGACCTTGAGCTCGCTCCCTGTTTTGCCTCTCTTGGGTCCTCTCCGCCCTGTCCCACCTTGCCCAGGGACGCTGTTCCCAGCTGTGGACCGGTGCAATGCAGCAGGCACTGGCTGGGGGGGGGGCAGCTTTCTCCCCGCAGCGTAGCCGGGACAGCGACGTCCCCAGAAGCAGAGGAACCTCCTCATTGCTTTCCATCACCCCGCTCAGGGGCTGCGAAGCTTTGCATTCAGAGGTGCCGTCAGACCGCACGTGTGTGCAGAGGGAAAGGAGGCGACCGCCACGTTTACGCGGTGGCAACGCGTTTCCTTGCTCCTGGGGCTGGGATTTGCGTCCCTGCTCCTTCTCTGCTGCCCGAAGCGCTGGCCGCTTCGCCAGCTGCCAGGTCCCAGCGAAACATGAGCTTATGGCTGTTTTCCCCCCGCCTGCCCCAACGCTCCCGGCCCTGAAGACGTGATTAATATGAGTGACTCAGCTCGCTGTTTTTAACTACATTTGTGAGGCCTCCCCGCACGGTGTCAAAGCCTCCAAGGAACGGCTGGGAATCTGCGCGTTGTCTTCATCCTTTAAGGTGGTGTTTGATCGGCTTTGCATTTCTCATTCATCACGAGAAGGCTGTATTAAAATAAAGCTAATGTTTTGGGATTTCTGTGGAGGTGCAACGACTAGGAGTTGTTTTAGGTGCAAAAAAAAAAAAAAAATTACATACAAAACTTTCCCATTAAGTTTGAAGCCAGTTATTGCAAAAACTGGAACTTGCTGTGACAGGGTGGGATAGTCAAGACTGAGCAACATCCCTGAAATGTCATTCAGTCCAAAATGTAATTGTTGTGTGAGTATTTGTCCATTATACTAAAGATAGGAAACTGCACTTGTCACCATCGCGAATGTTCACAGTATTGCAACGAATACTTTGAATTTGCTTGTTCTATCCCCAAAGGCAGAAGTATGCACAATGCAGGCTTAAGCTTTCAACAGGCTTTTATATTATATACAACACTACAAAGTGTTAGTAAATTCTGGGTTGTGAAAACAAGCTTTCTTCTTGTGCCTTTTCTACTGAAACCTTGTCCTCAGAAGATGGAAAGTGAGCAATGTGGAAGGTGGTGTGTTCACGTACTGGAGCTATGTCTAAGAAAATTTTCTTTCCACCACAATTCCAGTCTTTTTTTTTGAGAGTTCCTTTTTCCTGATGAAGGACGTTGCTGCTGTAATCTATATTTAAGATGGTTTAAGTCCAGGCCATCAAGTGTCTTTTAGATAACCTGATTCAGAATTCTGTGGGAGGCCAGCAAAAGGCAAGCTGGCATGTTCATAATATGTTGGTTTGGGTCGTGCCGAGCTTGGGCTGGTGAGTGGGGATTGATCAGTGTTTGATCGTGGTTTTCCGAGCAGTTGAGATGTTCAGGTTTTTAAAGGCTTTGGTGATTTTTTTTCGATGGAAAATGCAGGTTTTGCAAGCAAGGAACCAGCCCTCCCTCTGGAAACCCCAGGATCAGCCAGTCCCTTCAGGACCTCGGTAGACAAAACTGTTGGCCAAGTTTTCTCCTGTGCATCATGCAGACAAATTGCCAAGCTCTGCAATAGCAGCTCTGGGGACAAACCTGGGGCTCGACCAGTTTTGCTAAATCAAGTTTCAACCGGTGGCACTTTGCATGTAATCCCAGCCTGGAGGCCTGGGTCTCTGCTTGTTCCAGGGAACGCAGGGTTTTGGTGGCAAAGGGAATCCATAGGGAAATTCTGCCCTCGTTTTGCTCGCTCGTCCCCGAGGTTCAGCCACGAGCGGTGCCCGGGTCCGCGCGCTCCTGGCACTGGTGGCTTCCAGCAGCCGATGCTCGCTTGTTCTTTCCCAGCTCTTTGCATCCTCTTTGCATCTGTCTCCTGTGGCTGGCTGCACCCTGGAGAAGTTAAAGGCAGCTGTGAAAGGGGGTTTCGCAGGCAGCAGGGCACCGGCAGAGCCGGTGGGAAGTCGTGATGCCTGCTCCGCGCTGGGGCACACGTCTGCGGAGAATAAATCCTGCCCCTGGTCTATGCAGACACATAGGTTTATGCCTGACGCAGACCTCACCCAGAAGCGCAGCGTGGGCAGTGGAAAGCCAAGCCCTGTCCGTTCCCCCGTCGACTCCCACGTGGGAGCCGGCAAAACCCCCTTCTCCAGCTATAAAACCCCTCTGGGAATACCATCTGCCCTTCAAAACCACAGAGCCCTCCTGTTACTAGGGGGGACTCGGCCCAAACAGCAACGTCACTTGGTGACTTGGGGTTTCCATTTCGAGCCTCTGGCGAAGGCTGGGATGAGTCACCAGCCCTGGCGTGACAGCCCAGGATGGGGAGCGAGTGACACTGGGGCTCCCCAGCCAGCACGGGCTGCGTGAGGCTTTTTAATATACTGTTTATTCTCCGAAATGGTGTTTCTGGCTTTTAAAGTAGTGAGGGGGGCCGTCGGTCCGCGCCGTGGCCACGTGCATCGGTTTGTTGGGGTGCTGATGAAGCCTAATTGCTTTTCCCCATCATGAGAGGCGAGGCTGCGGGGAGACGGTGCGTGGGCGCGGGGCGTTTGCTCTGGCGTACTCAGCGAAAGGAGAAAAGCTCCTTACAGGCCTCGTGGGGAGTATCTGTAGCTGATTCCTGGAGGTATCAGCTGTGGTTGGGTCCAGTCGCACTGGACTTCGTATGCGCCCGCAGCTCCCAGCGAGGCTCCTGGTGATGGGGTTTGTGGAGGGGCAGGGATGACCAAGACGCTGGGAACCCCAGACGGAAGGGTCTGTTTGCGTCCCTGTGAAATGCTCTTTTCAGGTTCCCAACGAAGCAGCAGTTTTGGTTCTTTTTTAGGATGCAAGGAAGGGCCAGATCCCAATTCCAGGAGGGGGAAGCCCAGCTCTTCGGAGATGCCAACAAGCTGTTCTCGCCCCGCTGAGGCCACGTGGAGCTGAGCAAGCCCCTCAGCCCCAGGGACCAGCGTGCCGGGAGCCGGCCAGGAGCGTGCGGCGTGGCCGGCACCAGCCCTGGCGCTAGGAAGGGCCTTTGGCACAGCTGACGCTGGAGGGTGGGGGCTGTTTCCGTGCGTCCCTGAACACAGCCAGCACTGGCATCCCCTGGCTGCCGTTTGGCAGGGGTTTGGTGCCTAACAGGATGCCGGCTCCGTGCAGATGTTGTCCTCGCTATACATCGAGCTGGCTATTTACAGCTCCCCTGCTAGGAGACCAGCTTATGTTTATCCTGGTGATTTGGCAAAGGCACAGCGGCACAGATGAGTCAGGAGCTGGGAGAAGCAGCTTTGCCACATTCCCATTGCCCCACTGCAGAGGTTTTCCCAAGACCGCCTTTCCTCAGGCTGTCCCTGCCGCTTCCCCTGTGGGGCCCTGGTCCCTGGGACGGGGGAGCAATTGCTGGGACGGGGGAGCGACCCCTGCCGTGGGGGAATGATCCATGGGATGAGAGGAATGATCCATGGGATGAGAGGAGCGATCCATGGGATGAGAGGAGCGATCCATGGGATGAGAGGAGCGATCCCTGCGACCGTTCCCTAGTGCTGGCGGCAGCGCAGTGCAAAGCAGCAAGCCCGAGGTGGGGCGGAGCAGGTTTTCTGGGTCCTCCCAGCAATCAGATCCATCACAAACCTCCTTGGGCACATGATGCCTCTCTTACCGCAGTTTCCCAAGCTGTAAAGATGCTGTAAAGTCTTTTCTGGGGCAGCGTTTCCCCAGTCTTGCGGCAGGGTTGCAGCGGAGCAGGCTGGTGCGTCGCCTGGCTCCCTGGCGGCAAGGCGAGAAAGAAACTCGCGGTCCCTGGGGATTTGCAGACGTGCAAAAAGATTTGTAGACGGGGCGTGAGCCTGCAAGGTCCCCTGACTTAGCACCTTGTCTGGGGTGGGGCGGCTGTGATTTGGAGGCAGGGGAGGAGGGGAACGCCTGTTTCTCCTCCGGCTCCGTCCCACGCCGTAGGTCCCTTCTGGCGTGCGAAGCTTGGGCGCTGCCCGCCGGAGCAGCGTCGTGCTTCAGAAATGGCTCGTGGTGATTTAGCAGTAGGGTGAAACCAAAGGTTGTTTCCTAAAATGCATCTAGTGGGCTTTGGCTTCATCTGCGAGGGTTGGCAGCTTTCCACCAGCCCGGCGGGGTGCGTGCCCGAAGCTGCTCGCCTCCCGTGAGCTCCGAGGGCTCTGGTCTGTCTCAGCTTTTCCAGAGGGAGAGCCGGGATCTGTCAGGTTTCTGGGCTGGGATTTTGGGGCAGGGCGAAGGGAAGCAATAGCAGATTCTGGGCGCTGCTCTGCGGGGCTGTCCCTGAACCTTCTGCGGGGACCGTCTGCCCCGAGGGTCTTCAGCCCTGGCCCTTTTTGCAGCCATTGCATCAGCTTTGCGGGCTCGTTTCTGTGTCTGTGCTGAGTACAGTCAGAGCAGGTCCAACTTTCCGTTAACATTTGGATTTTCTGGCAGCTCAGCTGCAATTTTCTTTTTTTTTTTTTTCCTCCTTCCTGCTTTTAAAAGCTAAAAATAAAACATCTTGAGGCCCCTTTTCCCTCCATCTTTTCTCTTGAGACATTTGTTTCTTGAGGATTTGATGCCTCTGTTGTGTTTTCTCCTCTTGGCTTCGATAAATGCTTATTTTTACACCCGACTCTCCCAGCACAGGGGATCAAATCCCACGGGACGCTGAGCCCATGTCCCCTGGCTGCAGGCACGCAGCCCTTCAGGGTGGATCTCTGCTTCCCTTTTGGCTGCCAGACGATTTGGGATCTTTTAGGCTCTAGCAAGCAGGATGGGAAGACCAGTGAAACCCTCTGGGGAGGAGGAGGAAGGTCCCTGTTTGTCCCCTTGCCGAGGGAAGTGGGAGCGACGCAGCTGCCATGGAAGTTTTTATTTTTAGCCCAGCGCCAGCTGGAGCCTGGGAGGCTGCAGGGGGAAATAAAAGCAGGACCCGACGGGAGGCGAGGGGAAAACCCAAACCCTGGCTGGGCTGGAATGGGGATCACAAGAGCTCGCGTGGATCGGCGGACGCGAGGGTCCCCAGCGTGGGAGAGGGCTTGCATGGGTGCTGAAATCCCGCCTGGAGGCTGCCGCGTTCGGGATCAGGGCTGTGTTTTGAAGGAACATGGTGGGGGATGCTCAGGTCCCAGGGAGCCATGTCACGCAGACCTCCGGACTCACCAGAGGACAAGACAGGACAGGATCCATCTCACCCCTCTCCTTCCTGCAAAACTGCTCCCAAACTCAGCCCCGCAGCCGCTGCCGGTGAGCTGCAGCCCCGCAGTGTTACCCGGAGCCGAGCACGGGAGGCTTTCAAGGAAAACGGATTTGTCCTCGAGTCTTCTGGGATTTACCGTCGGGCTTTCTAGGCATCAATGTGTTTTCCCCCAAGCCCTGGATCCCTCTAGGCTCTGGAGAGGGTGACCCTGTCACCACTGCGGGGACAGAAGTGTCCCCTCCATATTTCACTTATAAATGGTACTGGTGTCCCCTAAAGAGTTGGAGGCTTCAGGATGTGCCTGGCGCTGCACGTGCCACAAGCCCCATCCCAAAGAGCCGGTGACCCCCGGCTGTACCCAAGTCTCTGCAGCCGACATGGGGAGCAAAGAGCTACAGAAGCAAAACA
The DNA here is from genome assembly GCA_034782735.1 of Sagittarius serpentarius. NCBI lineage: Eukaryota > Metazoa > Chordata > Aves > Accipitriformes > Sagittariidae > Sagittarius > Sagittarius serpentarius. The sequence continues at coordinate 12,722,021 of JAVKLA010000088.1, forward strand.
CCAAGGGCAAGCTCTTCCCAGAATTAAGCGGCGGTTAACTTGATCAAGGACAGCAGGATTCAACCCTGCCGGCAGTGCCGGGGTGGCCACGTTGGCTGCAAGGGCGAGCCGCTGCCAGATGGGAAAACTCAGCCTCAAACGTTGCTTGCAATGAGCCGAGGAGGCTCCGGATCCGCTCCCAGATGGCATTTTTGTCCTATGAGTCAGTGGCATGAAAGGAGTGGGTTTGCTCGGGGAGGACCGGCCGGCGTGGCACTCAGGCGGCCGGCTCTGGCAAGCGGGACGGCCGTTCCCTGCAAAAAGGGGGCTAATCGAGTACGGCAGGGCCTCACGTGATGTGAGTATCTCGGAACAACTTCTCCGCGCTGGCTCAGGAAGCAGAAAGAAATGCAGGAAAATCTGCTGTTGGCCAAGCAAGGAGCTTCCCACGCACGTGCAAGTCTGGGAACGCCGGTCCCTGCTCGTCCTGGGGTCCTGGGCCCTGTGGGCAGGAGGAGAGGAGTCGAACCCCTCCTCAGCGCCTCGCTGCTGACGTTCCCCATCCTGCCCCGGGGCCGGATCCCGCAGCTGGGGCAGGCTGAGCACCGTCTGTGCGGCGAGCCCCTCCCTGATATTTTTTACCCATGATCTAATGGCGCGGGCGTGTGCTCGCCGCCCCAGGAATGCGCACCGCGCGCCGGTGTGCAGCCAGCGCTCGCCCACGGCCGAGGGGGCACCGCAGCCAGCACCGGTCCCTGGGCATATCCTGCCTCCGCCAGTCCTACACCCGATTTTGAGGGAGGTGGGGTGACAATCTCTGTCGTGAGGCCACGGTGCAAGCCACTGGGTGCCGCAGAAAGAGCATCGGGTCTTTTCTTTTTATAGGGCCTACCAAAATAAGTGTCAGGTTGCGTTTTGGTGGCTTAGCGAAGACAAATTCCCTAGGCACACAGCGACGTGTCTCGGGTCTGCTGCCTGTAAGACGTGGCCCTGACCCGCTGTCAGAGGCTTGAAAAGCAAGGGGGGAAATGGAGGTGCGGGACAGCGCGGGGGCTCTGAGGTTGCACAGCAGTGCTGGAGGCATCACGCCGCGCTGCACCGTGTCACAGCACGCCGCCCTGGGCCGTGCCATGCTGCACCGCGTCATGCCGCGCTGCACCGTGTCACAGCACGCCACCCTGTGCCATGTTGTGATGACTGTGCCACGCTGTGCTGCACCATGTCGCAGCACGCTGCCCTGTGCCATGCCATGCTGCACCATGTCACGCCGCGCCGCCGTGTGCCGTGCCATGCTGCCCTGTGCCGTGCCATGCTGTACCGTGTCGCACCACGCCACCCTGTGCCGTGTCGCACCACGCCACCCTGTGCTATGCCATGCTGCCCTGTGCCGTGCCATGCTGTACCGTGTCACACCACGCCACCCTGTGCTATGCCATGCTGCCCTGTGCCGTGCCATGCTGCACCGTGTCACACCACGCCGCCCTGTGCCGTGCCATGCCGCCCTGTGCCCTGCCATGCTGTACCGTGTCGCACCACGCCGCCCTGTGCCGTGCCATGCTGTACCGTGTCGCACCACGCCATGCTGTACCGTGTCGCACCACACCGCCCTGTGCCCTACCATGCTGTACCGTGTCGCACCACGCCATGCTGCACCGTGCCATGCTGCACCGTGTCGCACCACGCCATGCTGCACCGTGTCTTGCTGCACCGTGTCACACCACGCCGCCCTGTGCCACCCGGCACCGCCCTGGTCCGTGCTGACCTCTAGTGGGTGCAGCCGGGCCGTGGGTGTGCATATCGCACACGGGCGTTACAGCCCTGAGCCACCTCCTGCTCACCCAGTTTTTTCCCCAACCCTTCTGCTTTCCAGTATGCAAACTGGTGCTGGTCACGCCGGGTGGCCGGGACCTGCCGGTCCCGTTGGCGGGCGGGTGTTAGGTGCAATCCCGCAACTCTTTCGGGGGGTGAACGGAAGAGGTGCAGACGCGATGCTCTGTGTGCGTGGGGTGGGGTGCAGGGTGCGACGCGTGGTTTCTCCCTGCTGTGCCGCTCACCGGTGCCGTCCGGTGCGTTGCAGGAATGCCAAGAAGGAAGGGGACCTGCTGACTGCCCAGGGGCGCCTCAAGGACGTGGAGGCTTTGCTCAACTCCAAGGAGGCTGCGCTCTCCACAGCCCTGGGCGAGAAGAGGAATCTGGAGTCTGAAGTGCGGGACCTGAGGGCACAGGTGGCCAAGGTGAGTGGTGGCAGCCCTGTCCCCAACTGCCCCGGGGACCCTCCTGTCCCCCGCCTGCCTGGGGGCTGCCAGGTCCCCGCTGTGCCAGGGGAGCGGGTGGTGGATCCCCGGCCAGCGCTGGCTGCTGCGCCTGGAGGGTCCCCAGGAGCCCGTGGTGACGGTCCTTCTCGATTCCCTGCAGCTGGAAAGCGCCTTGAGCGAAGCCAAGAAGCAGCTGCAGGATGAGATGCTGCGCCGCGTGGACGCTGAGAACCGGCTGCAAACGCTGAAGGAAGAGCTCGAATTCCAGAAAAACATTTACAGTGAGGTGAGCTGCCCTCTGCCACTGTGGTGCCAGGCTCGCTTGGGATAATGCCCCCCGTGTCTTGTGTCCCCATCCCCAAACCGATCCCACCCCAAGCTGACACGGTGTCCCCTGACCTGTCCCCAGGAGCTGCGGGAAACCAAGCGCCGCCACGAGACCCGGCTGGTGGAGATCGACAACGGGCGGCAGCGGGAGTTTGAGAGCAAGCTCTCCGAAGCCTTGCAGGAGCTGCGGAGCCAGCACGAAGCCCAGATCAGGCTTTACAAGGAGGAACTGGAGAAAACCTACGGGGCGAAGGTGAGCAGCACCCACACGCCGCCGTCCTCTTCCCACCCTGCCCTGCGACGTGCTGGTGGGCAGAGGGTGCTGGGGGTGCTAACCCACCCGTCTTGTCCTCCAGCTGGAGAATGCCAAGCAGTCGGCTGAGAGAAACAGCAACATGGTGGGCGCTGCCCACGAGGAGCTGCAGCAAACCCGCATCCGCATCGACAACCTCTCCTCTGAAGTCAGCCAGCTGCAGAAGCAGGTGAGTCAGGACCACGGGATCCCTCTGGATGTCTGCTCCCGGGGACGGGCCCCTCCTGGGGATGGCCCCAGGTGGAACAGCCACCCTCACCTTCCCTCCCCACGCAGTTGGCCGCCAAGGAGGCGAAGCTGCACGATTTGGAGGATATTCTGGCCAGGGAACGCGAGACCAACCGGCGCCTGCTCTCCGACAAGGAGCGGGAGATGGCCGAGATGCGGGCACGCATGCAGCAGCAGCTGGACGAATACCAGGAGCTGCTGGACATCAAGCTGGCTCTGGACATGGAGATCAATGCCTACCGCAAGCTGCTGGAGGGCGAGGAGGAGCGGTGAGAACGGGGCGCTGCGCCCAGCGGGCTGCGCGGGTCCCAGCCCTCCTGTCCTCACCGGCTCCATCTCGCCTTCTCCTCCTGCCCAGGCTGAGGCTGTCCCCCAGCCCGTCTTCCCACAAAGGTGCATCCCGGAGCCACTTGTCCACCCCGGGCTCCTCCAAGAAGAGGAAGCTGGAGGACACCGAGAGTCGGACCAGCTTCTCCCACCACGCCCGGACAAGCGGCCGCGTCGGTGTGGAGGAGGTGGACTTGGAGGGCCGATTCGTCCGTCTCAGGAACAAGTCCAACGAGGTGCCTTTGCCTTCGGGGGGGATCCCTGGGATGCCTGGGGGTGTAGTTCAGCCCCACTTCACCCCACGGGCAGGAGGAGAACCGGGACAAGCTGGGGAGGAACTGGGGGATCTCAGGGTTCCTGCTTTCTCTCTCGCAGGACCAGGCGATGGGGAACTGGCAGATCAAGCGGCAGAATGGAGATGATCCCCCCATCACCTACCGCTTCCCCCCAAAGTTCACCCTGAAGGCTGGCCAGGTGGTCACGGTGAGTCACTGCCCGGTGAAGGATCCGTCTGAGATCCCAAACCCAGCCGGGCCGTTGGTGACGCGGCGCGGTTGGAGCCAGGGCGCGTGCTCCTCGGCGCGTGGCTTTTTGCGGGGGAGAGACCCACCTCCCCGGGGTCTGGGCTCTGCAGACCTGAGACGTTGCTTTTCTTTGTGCTTTTCTCCCTAGATCTGGGCCTCGGGGGCTGGGGCGACCCATAGCCCCCCCAGCAACGTGGTGTGGAAAGCCCAGAGCAGCTGGGGCTCCGGGGACAGCCTGCGCACTGCCCTGATCAACTCCAACGGGGAGGTGAGAGCCCGATGGCAGCACCAGGTCGGGGCACAGGGGGGTCGGTAGACACCGAACCCCCCCAACTCCTTTCCTGTCCCCCACAGGAGGTGGCCATGAGGAAACTGGTCCGCACCGTGATCATCAACGATGAAGATGAGGATGAGGACGATGATGAAGTTAACATCCACCACCGCCATCACCACGTGAGTGCCGCACTGGGGAAGGCGCTGGTCCCGGGGGGTCTGTCGCAGGGATGCTGGGGGAGCTCGGGTCCGGTCCAAGTCAGGGTGGGAGGCAGCTCAGCGTCACACAGGATCAGGCCTTACGGGAGAAGGCAGTTGGGAGGCTGCTGTGGAAACAACCACACGGGAGACGCCAATACAGCTCTGGCACCTGGAGAAGGTTACTGCTTGCGAAAAGAAATCTCGAGAACTTGCTGGAAGTCACCTCCAACCCTGAGCAACCTTGACCAGCCACGAAAAGGGCCGGAGGAGCTGGGAGGGAGGCTGAGCGGGGACCTCACATCGCTTGGAGGTGGAGGACAGGATGGTGGGAAGTTGATGGACGACACTTCTCCACAGCAGCTGCTCCATCCTCCCTGCTTCGCGCGGGCACTGGAACAAATCCAGAGGTGACTTTGTCCTTCCTCTCGGCCCATCGCTCCCCTCACGGAGCTGAAATATGCACCAGGAAGAGCGGCGGGCAGAGAGCAGGCAGCAAGCAGGCAGCGTGCCAGGAGCAGAGCTGCAGCCGCTTCTCCCCATATCCAGCATCCCTGGCTGCGGCCCAGGAGCCCCCGCCAGCCCGTCCCGCAGGGAGAGATCTGTCTTGCACGCGAGATGCCCGCAGGGATCATGCACGGAGAGATGCCATCGCTGCGCCTCAACGCTGGCGAAAAATCTGCCGGATGCCGCTCCCCAGGGCTCTGTGTGACAGGGGCAGGACGGGGCATCCGTCATCCGCTTTTCTTTGAGTCCGCTGGATCTGAAGAGCCGTGCCGAGACGGCTATCGATTATCCCTGGACAGAGGAGCCAAGCTCCTGCGGGCCAGCGCTGCCCGTTCGTCTGGGGGCTGAATCCTTTCCAAGAGCGAATTTCCCGTTGGAAAGCAGTCAGCCTGCGCTCTCCCAGGCAGCGAGGAAGAGGAGGCTCTTAGATAAGCACAAGAGAAGCACAGTTACGATGTCTCCTGTGTGCTGAGAGCCCCGGGGTGCAAGGACAGGGCAGCAGGGACAGTTCAGCCATCTGCAGTGTGCCAGCCCCAGTAATTTGGGATGATGATGATGATGATGATGATGATGATGATGATGATGATGATGATGATAATTTTAAACCATGTGATGGAGAGGATGGGTGGAGTGCAGCCCCTCTTTGAAAACTAACTTGAAGAGCCCCCCTGGGTCGCGCCGGTGCTGCCGCGGTCCTCAGGGCAGGCTGCTCAAGGCGGAAGGTGCTCAGGCGAGTGCTCAAGGTCGTTTTGTCTGTTCCCCCCCCGCCATCTAGGGTAGCTGTGGTGGCTCTGGGGACCCCGGTGAATACAACCTCCGCTCCCGCACAGTGGTCTGCGGCACATGCGGTCAGCCGGCCGAGAAGTCGGGCAACCAGAACACTGGCATCAACACCGTGTCCTCGGGCTCGTCCTCTTCCAGCGTGACCGTCACCCGCAGCTACCGCAGCATTGGTGACTCTGGCAGCATCGGCCTTGGGGACAGCCTGGTGACCAGGAGCTACCTCCTGGGGAGCTCCAGCCCCCGCAGGCAGGTTAGTGCCATTTCCAGACCCCGGGTCCAGGCTGTCCCTGCGCTGCTGGGTCTCCACCCCCGTCCCTGCATCATCCTTTCTCAACAAGGCGGCGCTGTGGGGGTCCCTTCCCCTCCTTCCTTTCCTCCTCTCTTCTTTTTCTCTCGCCCCGGGCACCTTTGGGCTTGCACAAGCCTCTTTGTAAGGGGAGCGTGAGGTCTGAGAGGGACTGGAAAAGGATGCGGCCATAGCATCTCCTCACGCCATCCCATGCTCGGCCCCCTTGGCAGCCCCGGAGCATCCTTCATCCTCCGCGGCTCTCGTTCCACCACTGCCGAGCGTTATCCATGCTGGTAACGTGAATATTTCAGCACTTAAATAGTAATACCCTCAATATTAGTCGGTATTATTACCCTCATATATTACCGCCAGTTCTCAAATTTCTGACTTCAGGGCTATAATTACCCCAGCCAAGGGGTATTTGTTATACCCCAAGGGCCGGGGCGGGCGAGAGCCAGGGGCGCACACAGTCCGGGCGTCCAGAGGGTCCCGCTTGGACACTGCTGCCTCCTTCGCAGCCAGAGCAAACGGATGGTAACGCTGGGTTATTTTTAATTTTCTTCTTTTTCTTTCTTCCTCCCAGGCTCAGGCTGTGCAAAACTGCAGCATCATGTAACTCCGTGGCACCATTCCTGTGTTTCCTGGCCGTCTCGAGCTAGTTTTTTTCCCAAAGCAAAAGAAATTTTCTTTTCCTTTAAAAAACGATATCAAAAACCAAGGTTGGGTTTTTTGTTTTCTATAGCAGGAATTTTATATATATATATATTAAAAATGCTAACAGATGCTTTGATTTTTTTTGTAAAGAAAAAATCTATTTCTATAAAAAAACAAACAAAAAAAAGCTTTTCAGCTTCAAAATTTTTTTAAAACTTCAGCCAAAGACACCGAGGAATTGTGTTTACCGAACAGCCATGCAGGAAGAGATTGTAGTTTAATAGCTCTTTAGATTGTATCTTTTTCGCCAAAGCTTTTTGTATAGGAATGGGAGAAGCAAAGCCATCCCCGTCAGAGCTGCACGCTCCTGCGTGCGTCGGGTGTTGCGCCACGGCAGGGGCGGATCCGCAGAGGTGCTGGGCCGGAGGCTGAGCTGGGAGCCCCGATGCTGTTGCAGATCATCCTGACTGCGCTGGTGGGCACGTGCCCTGGAGGGTCGGTGTCTCAAGCAGAGCACAGCACCTTTGCACACACACACACCCCCTTTTTTTTTTTTTTCCGGATCCGAACCTGAAATTCCTTTTTCTGTTTTTTTTTTTCTTTTTTTTTTTTGGTCTTTTTTTTTTTTCGGTCTTTTTTCCAGGTTTTTGTTTCACTGCAGTGCTGGCGCGGGGGGCCTCCTGGCAGCTTGTGGGCGATGCCCCACGTCTCTCCAAGGCCATGCGGGCATTACCCCCCTTCCCAGCCCCTTGCCCGCGTGCACTCCCATCGCTCCACGTACTGTATTTCCCATCCAAGGCACCTCTTACCCTTTGGGTTTTCTTTTTTTTTAAGCAGCCGAGTTGTGCCTTAGTCAAAGCGGGGGCCGCTCCAGAGCAGGGCTGGGAGCCCCGCGGGACTCTGCATGGCATCGAGGGTAGATGGAGTAGGGAAAGTGAAAACCCACCGGAGCTGCATCCCGGGACCAGACGGATTTGGCGGATGGGGTGATGGACCTTGCTCCCCTGGGCTCGGATCCAGCGGGACCCCCTCTTTGGGAGCTGCTGCATCCAGTGGGGTTCACCCCTGGTTTTTTTGGCTGCGGTTGGTTGGGCTCTTCTCCAGTGGCAGGAGCTCAGGAGCCCGTTTCAGGGCAGGATGAGGCCAAGGATGCTTAGTCCAGGACAGGGCTGGTTTGCCAGGAAGGCGCTGAGGAAGGCTTTTTGTTTGAGTGAGGGGGATTTTGGGGTCCGGCACAGGCAGCTCCCCTCTCTGCAAGGGTCCATCCAGCCATTGATGGAGATTTCAGCTTTTTGCCTGGATTGGGGAATGCCCGCAGCACCCCCTGCCTCGAGTGCATCCTGGGGGCAGGATCAGGTCCCCAGCACAAGCCCCCCCATTCCGGCGGGATCTGGTGAGACCACGTATGTATCTGTGCTTGCAAAGCTTCTGTATTACTGCCTGTATTTCCTTCCAGAATCAATACAGCCGAACCCTTCCCACCCTGTGTGCTGTCGTCATTGCTGCCCGGGGAGGGGGGGGGTGTTGGGGGGTGCTTTGGTGCACCCCAGCCTGGCCCTCGCTCTTGGCCCAGGGCGGGGATCTCTTTTAGCCCCGCAGCCAGGGCTGGGGCTCAGCACCCTACCATGGATAGGGGGAAAGCAGGGTGGCCCCGCGCACCCTGACTCACCCAGGGGGGTGCCGGGGGTGGGATGCCAGGACCCCCCCCCCGGGACCCAGCAAGTGATGCAGAGAGGGGCTGGCAGGGAGAGGATGGAATTTGGGGAGAGGGCTCAGAGGTTTCCTCCCCCTGGGTTTTGGGGAGCAGACATTCCCCTGGATGGAATGGCCGGGGGGGGTGCAGAACCTGAATGAGCCCCCGAGTGCAGGTTTGCTCCTACCACGGGGCTGGCCCGGGCACCCCGCCAAGGGGACCCCTCCAGCCTCTCCCCCCCAGGGCCGTGCCAGGCACTGGAGCGAGGCGGGAGGAGATGCCGGGGAGAAGGAGAGAGCCGTAAAGCCGGCGCGTAATCGGCTTTACCGGGCACAGCGCTGGGGAGCCGCGATGCGAGGGAGCGCGGGCGGGCGGCCGGGGCGCAGGCACAGCCAGGTAGGTGCCCGGGGTGCCCATCCTAGGGGTACCCCCCACCCCAGTGCTCAGATGCCTGGGTCCCCCGCCGCAGCCGCGTGGGTTCACATTGCCCCGGACTTGGGTGCGAGCAGGGCAGAGCCTCGCGAGGGCGAGGGGTGCCAAGGGGTCTCCGGGGCATCGCTGCCACCTTCCAGCTTTGGGCTGGCTTGTGGGGACCCAGCGAGGCACCCACCTCCCCTCCCAGGAGGGCTGGTTACGGTGGGGGATCTGAGAGGTGGGTGCTCGCAGGGTGGCGGGGGACCAACTGCCTCCGGTGCCACCCTCTCTCTGTGCCCCCCTTTGCCCCTCGTTTCTCTCCCAGCTCAGGGGTGCCCGCACCACAATGCCGGGACAGGTACCCGGCACAGCCGGCAACGCCGAGGAGCCGCAGCGTGTCCCCTCTGTGCCGCGCCTGGCCCCGAGGTGGGAATCCAGCCTGACCCCGAGCCGGGAAGCCAGCCTGACCCCGAGCCTTGCACCCCTGGGCCCCAAAAGTCATGAGGCTGGGCCCAAAATAGCGGGTTATTGAATGGCAGGGGGAAGCCGGCCACGCTGCCGGGACCTCGTGCTCCTGCCCAGCCGTGCTACGGGGAGAAATTAGGTCAGGAGGCAAGGGGAAATGTCACGGGTCCTCCCCACGGCCCCCCCACGGGACCCGGCAGGGCTGGGTCACGCCGGGGAAGGGCTGAGTTGGTGGCACTGCTCCGTGCCCCTTCGCCACCCTCCGTGCCCCACGGCTCGCACGACCTGTGGGGTCCCCGCACGGCCCCGCAGGGACCTTGGACAGTCCCTGGGGACCTTGCACAACCCATAGTGACTTTGCGCAGCCCCAGGGGTGCCACGTACATCCCGTGTGGACCTTGCACAGCCCCGTGTAGACCTTGCATGGCCCCGTGGGGACCACGTACAGCCCGTGGGGACCTTGCACACTCCTACGGGGACCTTGCACAGCCTGTGGGGAGCGTGTATGGCCCACGGGGACCTCGCGCAGCCCACGGGGACCACGCACACAAGTGCCTGTGACAGAACTCCAGCCCTGCTCCAGCCGCAGCCCGGAGTCAGGGTTGGGTTCCTCCAGCTCCTCCCGCAGTTCCCGCAGGGCTGAGCCTGGCTCCGGGCTCCCCCGGGGAGGCTAGCAAGAGGCAAATGGTTGCCCAGAGCAGGGGGCCATGACCCGGCCTCGCTCGCTTGTGCACCGAGTGTCAGGGGCTCTGCAGAGTCACCCTGGGGTCCACAGCTGGGTGGGAGCACCGGGGTTTGGGCACGGCAAACAAACGTGGGGATGTACACACTGGGGACCATCAGGCTTTTGGGGGGGGCGGAAAATCCAGCACAAGGAAGCCTTGGAGCAATCACTAGGATGGGGTAGAGCCAGGACTGATCCCAACGTCCAGCAGTCACTGGGGTTCACTGGGCCGGGGCATGGCTGAGCGGGTGCTGGGGGCCCCGCGAGCCCCACTCTGGCCCCCTCCAAGCCCCTGCGTGCCCACGGGGATTAAGGTCAGGCCGCCCAGCTAATCCCAAGGGTGGTTTTAAGATGTGAGTTTGTGCCCGCTGCCACCCCTCCCCACAAGGTTGCACCCCAAGGTGCTGCATGTCACGGGACACCCACAGGGAACCCTTGGCGGGGGAACAGGCAGGAGTGGGGGGATGTGGCTCAGCCCTTGGGGTGGGAGGGGACCAGGGCAGCTCTGCCGGAGGCTTCGGCTAAACCTCCAGCGCCGGCAGGCAAGAGGCACAAGCTCCTTACGACTCCCAGGAAAAGGCTCCCAACTTCCCAAGCCCCGTGGGAACCAGGGCAGCAGAAAGGGGCGGGGGGGGGGAGCAGCTGAGGGGGCACTCGGGTCCGCTCCCCAGCCCTGGGCAGGGCAGGTACCCCAGCATGGGGGTGGAAAGGGGCCCCTGGTTGGCCCCATTCCCGGCTCGCTGCTTTTGGGGGTGTTGGTGCCGGCATCCCAGCCTGTGCAAAGCAGCAGGGCTGGCACCTTTCCTGGGTGCGTCATGCGTGGTTGTGCAATCGCAGGCTGGGGACAAAGTGACTCGCCTGAGGTCGTGCAGGGAAGGCTGTTGCAGAGAGAGGAAGCGGCGATAGACGGGGATCCTGTTTCGGGGCTCAGAGCACCCCACTCCCACACAGCCGGGAAGGGAAGGAGGGCAAGTTTCAAAGGAGAAGTGGGATCTGCTGGTGCCAGTTGGGCCAGGCTTTGCCGCAAAGGGAGTTTCGAGGCAGGGGGATTGTCATCAACCAAAACTGGGTGCTGTGGGTGCTGTGGCAGTGCGGGGATACATGTGGCCTGCTTGGAACCAGATCCTGGCAGCTGCTGGTGGCACGACAGCTGGGCCCTGAACCCCCTCCTGGGACCCCCCAAAGCCAGGTACAGGCAGCCAGAGCCAGCACGGCTTGTCTGGGACGGGGGAGTGGTGATGGCGGGGGGGGCTGAGACAGGGCTGCAGGGGTGGGGGTGCAGGGATGCAGTGTGGACATGGGGGTGCAGGGATGGGGGTGCAAGGAAGCAGTGTGGATATGGGGGTGCAGGGATGCGGTGTAGACATGGGGGTGCAGAGACTGGGTGCAGGGATGCAGCGCAGATGGTGGGATGTAAAGATGGGGGTGCAGGGACATGGTGCAAACGGGGGGGCAGCAAAGAGGGGGTGAGGGGACACAACATAGTTACGGGGGCACAGGAACGGGGTGTTGGACGGGACGCATGTGGGTGCGCGGTTGTGTCTGTGCCAGCGTGTGTCTGTCCACACCTGCGGGGGGGGGGTGGGTGGTGTGAGTGTGCGTGTGTGTGTGCACGCGGGTTCATGCACGTGTGCACGCGTGGGTCGGGGTGTGCGT
>JAVKLA010000088.1:12743694-12754453 GCA_034782735.1 Sagittarius serpentarius
GCCGGGCTGCCGAGGTTCAGGGCCGGCGGGCGGCGGCCGACGGGGGGAGCGGCCATGGGGTGGCGGGACCGGCCGGCGGCGGGGCGCGGCGGGGCGGGGGCCTCCCGCCCGCCGGCCTGAGGTAAGAGGGCGGTGGAAGCTGGGCCTGGGGCGCCGGGGGGGAAGGCTGTGAGGCGGGAATGGGGGTTCGGTTGTGGGGCGGGAGGAGGAGGCCTGGGCGAGTGGCGGCGGGGCCCGGCGGTGGTGGCCCGGCTCAGGGCCGGTGCTGGGGGCGGCTGGACGGTGGAGGTGGGGGGGCCGGGTGCTGGGTGGGGTTGGGGGGGCCCTGGGGCGGGCTGGCTGTGGGGCGGGAAAGTGGGGGTCTGTGGCAGGGGGGTGACGGGGAGCCCCCGGGGCAGGCTGCCGAAGGCGGGGGGCGGGCGGGCGGGCGGCGGGGTGTGCTTCGGGGCGGGCCGCGAAAGCGGGGAGAGGTTGGGGGGCGGGGGCGGTTTGGTAGAAGACCCGCTTGGCTGAGGAGGCGGATGCTGCGCCATTGAGGGGCGCGGGGGCAGGCGGGGAAGGGGATGGAGGTCCCCTGCGCCTCCGGGGCTGCGGGAAGCAAAGCTGGGTGGGGGAGAGAGGGGGACATGCCCGCGACCTGAAACCACAGTGCTGGGAAAGGCTTCGTGGTCTGCCCAACTGCTAATCCGCTCAGTGACCTTGAGCGGGTCCCGTGCCAAACTTCGCACGCCTTCGCCGCCTTTAGAACACGTCGGATTTTTTTGCCCGGCCAAACATAAGCACTGATGGCTTTGCCCATAAGGTAGGAGGGTGGTTTGCTGCGCCAGCTGCCGGCTCCTGCGCACAGCCTCCTGTGCATAGCCTCCTGCGTACAGGAGGTGGGGGGAAGGCAGCGCGAGGCTGTGGGTGTGTTGGGAAGTGCTGGCCTTAGAGTGTCTCTGCCTCGTCGTTTACAGAGAGACTGCTGCTCGTGGAGGAACTGCAGATCTTCAGTGAGGCTGGTTTTATATCCACTTCAACCCTGGGGTAAATTTAAGGAGCGCAACAGTAAAGACTTTGAAAACGGAGCTGCCTACTTAGACCAGGTTCGGCGTAGCGTGGCACAGATAAAAGGCTTCAAATTTGAGAGACTTGTAGTGGATTTGTTTGATCTCGTGCTTTCCCACTTGAAAGGATCTCCACAGGCAACCGCGTATAGTGGCTGGGGCTTGGAAAGGCAGCCCCGCCGCCTGCTTCTGGATGGTTCCCAGGCTGTCATGCTAAGGCATTAGTATGCTGAGCAGGAGACATCCTTGGCCAGGGGTACACAAAGACCCTGTCTTTATTTGCCAAAGAATCATATTTAGGTACAGCTGCAGCAGAAACGGTTTGGAGAACAGATCGATGGGGCTGCATTAAAAAGGAGACAAATTGGGGGGGGCATACTAAGTTGTGGTCTGTGTTTAGAAGACTGAAACTGTATCCTGTAGGTCATACCACAGACTAGCGAGATAGTAGAAGCAGGTACCGTCCGCTTGGTAATCCCCTGCTTTAATTTCTAGGCAGAAATTCAAGAAATGCTTTTCTGTTCACGGTGAGAAGTCACCATCTGTATAGATCTGTTGAAGTGTAGTTTTGGCGTGGAAACTGTTCAAGTGTTGAAGTATAGAACGGCTCCGTGACCTGGGATGGAAGCTGGTGTACTTGTATTTCATTTTGGAGGGCAGGTCAGTTCTTTTGAGATTTAGCAATTACTTTTATAGCGATCTCCCCAAAATTACTTGAAAGATCGTCAAAGAGTTACTGAAACTGGATGCGACAGGTTCACTGCTCTGAGCAAGGCCTTAGATTTAATTTCTGGAAAAATAAATGCTCTCAGCAAAACTCTTGTCTTGGCAGAGCAAGAATTGTGGCTGTGGTGGTCAAATCAAAGCATCCCTGGTGATGCCAGTTTGGCTTCCATCTTCACCTCCCCGCAGGAGGAACGTATGGCTTTGATTGCTTGTGGGCCCTGGGATTAAAGTGACATTGTCTTTCTAATTTAGAACCTGAATGAAAGTAGTTATCAGTAAGAGTCCAAAGAAAGTACAGCTATTTCCTCAAGGAGGTTATGGCTAGAATTCTAAAAACAAAGCGCTAGAGCACATAAAACTAAAAAAAAAAGTCAAGGATACATTTTTAAATTATTATTTATTTGTTTTCCTTATTGCAGCAGTGAGGATTTTTCTTAGCAGGTACACCTTACGTTTCACGTGGGGAGCTCTGTTACATATGGTTCAGTTTTTGGGAGGCAGAGAGTATGGACTAAACCCTCAGGCTTCACCAGGAAATTGCATTGGCTAGACTTTATGTATTTTTTTAAATAAAATATTAAGCTAGTGGGACTCCTAACAAGAACAAAATATGTTTTCGTAGGTGCTGTGTGCAGATAATTCCTGTGTAGGAAGCTTTATGCTGCCTAATTATGCCTGTATTAGTGAACCAGTAATACTGTAATTGTAATCAAAGTAATACAACTTTTGTTTAGACAAGCCATGGTGTTTGTTATGTGTTACCTGTCAAGTCAATCGACTGTAACAATGAAGTGTAGTTTTCTTTGTACTAGGTAAAATAGAGTTTCCCCCACCCTCCCTGTTGGACCCCGTGGATATTTGTTGGATGCCCTTGGGTATTTTTAACTTCACTGCCCATCAGCAGGAGCCGTGGCAGCCTGTAATGCTGTTTGCTCATGTTAAGCAAATACTTTGTTGGCAGATAGGCAATGAAATGGTCTGTTAATAGCATCCATCCCCCCACCCCCCCGTAAGTTCATAATCATAATTTCTTCTCCATGCCAGAGGTAAATAATCACCCATTGTTATGTTACTGTATTTCTAACCAAATGGCTTTTGGCTGTTTGAGCTCTCTTTGTGAAGCCTGCAGTCTGGAGACATTTACGCTGTGGCCTTTCTGCTTGACACTGATACCGTAAAATGGCCCCCAAATTGCTGAATGGCGTTGACTGCATCTCGTGTTAAATTTGAGTTCTCACTCGGTCGAGATTCAAAGTGGATCTGTTTTCAGGTCTCTGGTTTTGGCACGCTTATTCCAGTTTCTGCATTTGCAAGTGGAGCTACTTGGTATTGCTCTGCTCTCCAGCAGTTCCGCTTGTGCCTGTGCACAGACTTCCGATACCCATTTGCTAGAGCCTGGAATACAAGCTGTGAAGCAGCTGCAGTCAAGCCATTTCTAATAATTTAGCAATGTGTTATTGCTGGAGACTCGTAGGCTTTTTTTGATATGGAAAGAAAGTCCTTGTGGTCGGTGAAATAATCAGTTTCATGCTGGGTTGATTCTTGTTGCTTGTATATGCCTGGCCCTGCAAGGAGGTTAGCTTATTCCAAGCTTAGTTAATCACGCACCAAGTTAGAGCAAATTACAGCCAAAAGGGAGGCGGGTGGAGCTACCAAGAGTCTTGTCCTGGGGAAGCAGTTGTTGGTGACGGCCGGGATGTGGCTGCCTGCGGGATGAGACGCAGCGATAGTGCGGCAGGGGCAGGAGCTCAGGGTGGGTCTGCCGGCGGAGGCTGAACCAGGACCTCCCCTCCTCGTCCCTCGGTTCCTGGTGCTCTGAACGCTGCCAAAAGTGGAAGGATGGCAGGTTTGTGAGTGTTACCGTACCAGAAGCGATGATGCAGTATTGGAAGAGAGGATGAACTTTGCTCGCCTTAGCTGAAAAGTCCAGTTAGGCGCTGCTCAGCTGAGAGATCCCTGGGCTGTGATTTTTAACTCTTTCTTTTCAGGGTCTTGGTCATCAACGCGGAGGCTCTACGTGGCTGTTTGCATTTGCCTTGTTCTCCCATTGTTGCTCTCTTTTTCACAGCCTTCTCTTCCCCCTTCCCTGGCTTGCATCACCCTCCAGATTTAGGAAGGTTGAAATGGAAATACCCAGAAAAACATGTTTAACTTGTGCAGTGGATCTGGGAACACAAATGGAGACTTGTCGCTTCCCTCTTTGTACAGAGCCTGGAACTGAAGAGTGACATCCTGACATCTGGGAGCATCACAAACCCGGAATGACTGGGGAGAAGCTGCTTTGGTTGACAATCCATACTCCTGCGCGTTCGTTAAAAGGTAGTGCTTGCTGTTGGAGCAGTGCTCTTCCTCTGTGGATCTCAAACTGCTTTGCAAAGTCTGGCAAGCTTTGCTTTGCAGCAGAGTAATCTGGACTGTAGTGAGAACTGCCGTGTATGCAGACTGCTGTTAGAGTTTAACAGATAGCTACGGTGACATCAGAAGGTGCCGCCATCAACCACGTGATACGGCCCTGCTTCCTGAGGTTACAGTCCCACCGCTCTGCCAGCAGACCAGTTTACACAAGGGCTCTCAGTGCACTTCAGGAAAATCAGCAAAGTTAGGTGACATAGGCTGCTTTAGCTAACTTAGGGGCTTCGTCGTCTACTGAAAGTGTCTCTCATTTCAGATGCCAGCACTTCCGGTCTAGTCGGTCAAGATAGGAGGGCTGAGCCAGGATCTGCTCTGTACTTTTGAGGTAGATCTGGGGCCTACCACCTCTCCTAGCCCACTCCAAGGAGTCATGGAAGACAAACGCAACATCCCCATCATTGAGTGGGAGCACCTGGACAAAAGGAAATTCTACGTGTTTGGGATTTGCATGACTATGATGATCCGGGTGAGCGTTTACCCTTTCACGCTTATCCGGACACGGTTGCAGGTTCAGAAGGGCAAGAGTCTGTACAACGGGACTTTTGATGCTTTTGTGAAAATCCTGCGGACAGAAGGGACAGCTGGGCTCTACCGTGGCTTTTTGGTCAACACTTTCACCCTGATATCTGGACAGTGCTATGTGACAACATACGAGCTCACTCGAAAGTATGTGTCACGGTACAACAACAACAATGCTGTGAAGTCTCTGGTGGCAGGTGGCTCAGCCTCCCTGGTGGCCCAGAGCATCACGGTGCCCATCGATGTGATCTCCCAGCATCTCATGATGCAGAGGAAGGGAGAAAGCATGGGCAGGTTTAAGGTGCAGAACCAAGATGGCAAGCGGATGTTGGTCTTTGGCCAAACCAAGGACATCATTGTACAGATTTTCAAGGCCGATGGCTTTAGAGGCTTCTACAGGGGCTATGTGGCCTCGCTGCTCACCTATATTCCCAACAGTGCTGTCTGGTGGCCCTTCTACCACTTCTATGCTGGTAAGTGAAAGGAGCCTTTGAATGTATCTTATCCCAGCAGACCTAGAAGCCCCTCAGATCGACTCTGAAACTGTGGACCCAGTGTGATTTGCTTTCTGTCTTTGAAAACAAGAGAGAGGGAGCAGAACCTGTCTTGAAACAAACAGCTGTATCCAATTTAAATGAATTCTGCAGATGTGGGGTGGAAGTCTAACAGAGCAGCATTGGTTTAAATACAGAGTTAAAGGATGGGGTCTGAGTGCTAGAGGACTTAAAACTAGATGGCTCTAGGCAAGAGGGACTTGATGCATCTACTTTAACTCTCTCTTCTGCTAATCCTAAATGATGCTTACTTTCTGCGTGGAAGTGAGGAAGGCTGTTGTATGGCATTGGGCAGAGTTTTGAAACCACTGTGTAAATATAATTTGTCATGGACTTACGAGACTTTTATATATAGCAAAAAGACTTCTAGAGCCACAACTCTCACAGCAAAACCAAACAACAGGCAGAGGCAAAGGCCAGATCTTCCCCGCTTTTGTGTCTTAAGATCATGCTTCAGTTTCTGTAGCTTTAAAACCAGCACCAAGCCTTGTGATAAAAAACTATGCTTAACCATATGTTCTGTCTCCCTAGCTCAGCTCTGGTAATCCTCAGGGTGTTCCTAAATACTAAAGATACTGGCCAGCTCAGATTTACTTTATTCCCCCCGATAATCCTTTAGAGTTCTGTCATGTGGCTTCATATGTGGTTTTTAGACTAATATTTACCTAATAGCAATCTGCCTAAAAGTGATGATAATGAGAGGCTTGGATTTCACTGCACTAGGCTTAAAGTATATCTTGGAAATCACCTGCTTTTAAAAATACAGGTGTCTCGAATGATTAGTTTGCTTTTCAGAGTGGGCACATTCTGGTAACAGTGGGGAGCATTGCTTACGCATCAGTGCTGCATTTAAATGGCAACAGCAGCTTGGGATGTTGGTCCAGTCTGAACTTATTGGGAGCGCTCGCTTCACTCTCCATGTCAGCAATTTTTAATACCAAAATCCACTGTATTAATTGTAAAATTTTCATGCCAAAAAGGTTCAAAAGTGGACCTCTAAGAACAAGCAAGCTGATGTGGACAGAACGGAGCTTGCCTCTTCCAGATGTTTGCTCTCTTTCCTAGTCTTCTGCAGTGGAAATCAAGATGATGCTAAAAGTAAGGCCTAGCTGTCAATACATCTCTACTTTGGCTGCCTTTTCTGTCCCTGGACAGCGTGCTGGTCTCGGCTGGCAGCAGCAGGGGTCATTGAACCTTTCTCGGGGCTCAAAGTACACCACTGGCAGTGGTTCAGATCAGTTTTCTGGCTCGTGAACAGAGCAGCTTTCTTCCCTCTTGCCCTAGACACAACCACCATGTCATCTGAAGAAACGGGGACTTTTGGACTGTCTTCCGCACAACTTTAGCCAATAAAAGTGTGGGAGATTCAAATCCCATTTGCCAGGCAGCGGGAGCAGAATGAGGAAATCCCTGGGACGAGCTTATCTCCTAGAGGTCCCACAGCGGGATAACCATGTAGATACCTCTCGGACAGTGTGCTCGGTGGTAGTGACAGCTTTCTGGATCTGTGCGAATCTCTGCAGGCAGCTTCTGATAGCCTTGTCTGAAGGTTTCACTCTGCCTTTCAAAGGGGGGTGAATGTTTCCACGCTCAGTTTTGGGGACGTACAAGCTTACTCTGCCCTGTTTGCCCAGCAGGTCTGAGAGCCTGTGTTTGAGCTGATCAGAGGCTGTATGATGGAGCACTGAGCTGCCAGGGTGTTTATGGGCTTGCTGCCTGTGCTTTGCTAACTTGCTCCTTGATGTAGAAAGCACCACTTAGACATGCTGTGGGAGGAGATGACAGGTTGTAAATCGGGGATTCTGCCCACTGCTAATCAGTCTAAATTAGCAGGTGGAGTTAAGGACCTGATAAGGAGCCACTCGTCTGAAACTTTACACACTCTCTCTCTCCCGTTCCCAGAACAACTTTCTGGCTTGACTCCTAAAGACTGTCCCCATCTCCTCCTGCAAGCTATATCGGGGCCACTTGCAGCTGCAACAGCTTCCACGCTCACCAACCCCATGGATGTCATCAGGGCTCGGGTTCAGGTAAGAGCTCAGCCTGCTTGGCACGTCTGTCTGCAACAACAGCATGACGCAGGGGTGGGGTTCGGTCTCAGCTCTTTGATCTCTGCGGCTTCAGGTAAACTGCTCCCCTTCTCTCTCTGTTCGTAGATTGTTTTGTCCTAGATATCATGCTGCTTAATTTGCACTCAGCATTAATAGGAGGCAGCTCAGGTAGCAAGGCTGGCTTCACCTACCTGGACTGCTCAAATGAGGTTCCCCGGCAGATGTGGCATCCTTCAGAAAAGGAGAGGTGCTCCTAGCAGTGTCGGTTTTAGTGAGACTCGAGCTGTCGTGTTGATCCAGCCCCTTCTAGATGGGGGCAGATGGGTGGAAGGAGGAGACAGGTCTAAGAATCCCACTTACTGCTACCTCTACAGGACTTCTTGCGTCCCTCCCTGCCCTCCTCAGGATGTTCTGGAGGCTAGATCAAGGTTATTGGACTGGCTGATCTGTAGTCTCTAGAGTCTTCAGTTGGAGCAGAACCCCAGAGCAGTTCAGCGTGAAGTCTGGCAGCGCAGTGAATGTTTGTTCTGACTTTGCAGGTGGAAGGCAAGAGCTCCATCATCCTCACCTTCAAACAGCTCATGGCGGAGGAAGGTCCCTGGGGCCTGACTAAAGGCCTCTCTGCCCGCATCATCTCGGCCACTCCTTCCACCATTGTCATCGTGGTGGGGTACGAAACTCTGAAGAAGCTGAGCCTCCGCCCGGAGCTGATGGATTCGAGACACTGGTAGAGGCAGCTAGTGGAAGAGAAACCTTCCTTTGAACCCTCTGAATTTGGATCGTCATGGTTGAAAGCACGGGAGTAGAGGAAAGGCAGCTGCTATCTCCTTTGTCTCTAGCTGGTTTCATAGTACAAGGCAGAAGCAAGAGCAACTGCAATTCACCTCTTTAGATTTGATTGTAATACAATGCTCTGCTGCTGTTTCTGCTTAAAACCACCAAAATGTGACCTTCGGCAACGCTGTTTGCCTGTGACAGTTCATTCGAGAGCAGCCAGGTGTGTGAACGCATCCTGGCAAGTTCTTAATTTCCTTTTTTTAAATTAAAGACTTACTGGCTGAAGGAAAAAGCCAGTTTATTCTTTAAATTATTTTTAATCTTTGCCAAACTTCGGAGGGGGGGGAGTCTAACAGCCTGCAGCAGAGCCCTCTGGTGGGTTGGGGGCTGATTGCAGTTGTCCTGTGGGAAGTTGGAAGAATAGAATAGAGAAGTAAATTTCTCCAGTCACCCATGTGTATTTCTAGAAGATGTGAGACAAGAGTAACCTTGAGCCACTTAAGACCTTATTTACTGCGTTTTGAATAGGTCTGTACATACCTTTTTTTGTATGTTCTTGGAAAATGTTTCCTATCTCTCATCCTTCAAACAGCAAGCTGGCTGATAGGCAAGTTAGGAGTTGAGTTGGCTGTTTGTAATTAGCCGATGGCAATTTTGACACCTAACCTATGTTTTTAATCTGTTGTTATTTAATCCTTTTATTTTAGGGAAGCTTATTCTGATTTCTGGGGGACTGAGTGGTTGTTCTGTGGCCTTGTTCAATGTGAGTGTCAATACTGCATGTTCAGGGTGGCTGCTGCCACTTCCCACCTTTAGTTAGTTTAAGCACAAACAAATGCGGAGTTTGGAAGTGTCAGATTGCTGTGCCGCCAGCAGCCGCGATGAGAACTGAACGTGATGTGAGCTACAACTGGATGTGAGGTGGGGAAGAAAAAAAAGCTTGTACTGGCTTTTGATCCAGTTCAAACCGAATTGGCATGTTCATATTGAATAAGAAGTAATGGTTCACTAATACTTTGTAAGTTTAAATCCTGCTTGTCCTGTTTGGGAAGGGCAAGGACGGTTCTTTGCACATTCTTGCTGGATCAAAATCTTAAGCTATGGTCAGTGTTTTTACCAGATGCAAACTTGCAATCAAGTGATGAAGCAAGAGGCTGCTCTCTGGGGAGGAGGAATGAAGGGACTGTTTGACTTCACTCTGCTGGTCTCGGTGTTTGAGATTTGCCTCTCATGATGCCAGCCCAGGCGTGGTGCTCATCCCAGTTAGTTGTATGTCTGCGGGGTGAGAGATACACCTTCAAATAACAGATTTATCGCCGCCTCTCTTCATCTCACTGCCCTAACAAGGAATTCTTGGTTGCAGTGTTGATCCTGTTGAATAGTGGCTGCCGCCAGGCTCTTAGCTGTCGTTTCACGTGGGACTTGCTAAGTGCGGCTCTTGCCTTCATCCCGACATCTGCAGTTCAGCACGTGCAGAGACTGGATGTGCCACAGTTTCTGCTGGAGGTGGAACGAGTGCCGACAGATGCTGCTGAAGCTGGGAGAAAGACTTTTATGTTTAAGGGCAGTACTCAGTTATAAGGCACAGTACTCCTTAATGGGGTTGCAGAACAGTGATCAAAGGCCTTTTAATCCCACCTTTGTTTTCTGCAGCATTAAGTAAGGTGATGTATGCCCGAGCCACTGACAGGGCTGTTCAAGCAGCGTGTTCTGCAAGCTGCTCTTCCATTGCGTTTTTGTTGTTTAAAAGACGATGCCAGTCGGCTCTTTCTGTAATAGCAGATTCTGCTCTGAAAAGTGGAACAGCAGCATCACAAGATTGCAAGGAAGTATCCTTCGTGCATGGTAGCCCCGTTCTCACACAAAGGCGGTAGTAGTACTGATACTAAAAGAAACAATAATAGTTGGCCTGTGCTGATTACTGGCAGGGTGAGTCTCTGTGTGTGCCACAGAAGTGGCAGAGAAGCACGACTGTAGGGAGACACTCTCAAGCTTGAATATTCCTCGTCTTAACCAGCGAAGTTCTTGACAACTAATAAACTTCAGAGACCTTCAGTTTGATGCCTGAGTTTAAAAGCGCGATAGTCTCAGCAAGCGCACTCGCCAAGGGCGTCTGCCGCTTTCTGTCGTTTCACAATGACGCTTTCTTTGTTTTTTCAGGCAGGTCCCTCCTAGTGCTACTCGGAAGGCAAAGCGTTAAAACCATCACAGGGACTGCACACAAAGCTGTACAAGCCAGAAAAAAACAGGCTAAAGCACCTGTAGTACCTGAAACCACGGATTAGTTGCAAGCCCAGCTGCTCCTTTACAAACCGTAGCTGGTTCTGGTTAGCTCTTACCAGCACTATCTTGACAAGGGGAAAAATTTATTTTCCCTTTCTTTCTGTGCTGAACTTGGATTTCCCCACCACCACCCTTTCAATTCTTCAGGCTCCATCGTTTTGTTTCATTAAATGATCAAGAATATTAGTCGGTGAGGGGGCTCGGGTGGGGGTTTCCACGGGGGTCTCAAGAGAGGGACGGCTGATTGTATTTAGCGCTCTGCTTCAGGGCCTGGCGCGCTGCTTCGACGCGTTTCAGCCCCCTGAGATTTTTATTACTTTTTTTTTTTTTTTTAAGGGTTAAGCCCGCCTGCCTGGCCCCGCCCACCCTGGCCCGCGAGGCCCCGCCTCCC
>JAVKLA010000088.1:12767468-12801131 GCA_034782735.1 Sagittarius serpentarius
GGTTTGGTAGGCTTCCCCCCACCCCGCCCGTCTTTTAAAACCAAGGTGAGAAGTAACCCAATAAACCACTGCTGGTTATTTTCGTTGATCGCAGTGTTGCTGGGGTTGGGGATGCTCCTGTGGGCAGCGACACGCCGAGTCCTGGCAAGAGGATGAATTCATCCTGAACCACAAAGGCAGCGAGCAAAGGGGAAAGGAACAAAGGAAATACCATTCCTGTTAGAGGGACGAGGAAGGGACCCACCTACATTTCATCCTAGGTTGTGCTTTCCTTCACCCGAGTCAAATAATACTCAGAGGGGGCTGGGAATAGCAAGGCTTTTTTTTCTGAAAAGCAGAAAGTTTGGTCAAAGGTAACATTTGAGGGGGGATTCACATATCAAAAACGTACCCGTCTCTGGGGCTGCACAGGAAAAACACGGGCCGGGCTGGGAATCACCACAAAACAAGAGGTACAAACATCTCGTATTTTATTAAGCTAGTCAATGTGTTCAGATCACAGTCAAGACACATGCCGTGAGAGCCCCCGAGCTCCTCCTCGTCCCAGCTGGGGTCCAACAGCCATCCCCTCCGTCCCCCAGCGAGAGTTATCTAAGCACAAATCCACAGGCTGGGCTTTTTTGTGCTACAAAAGGAGGACTGAGGGAGAGATGATTGTCCCTCGCCTCAAACCAAGCAACAGCCCTCTCCCTGCCAGCAGACAGAGCCAGGACGAGCGACACAGGGAGCCCGTGCCAACCCTCCTGCCCTTCTCCATTCTCGCAGCCACCCTGTTTTCTGCCCCAGACAGGCTGGCTAGCTCTGCTGGGCGCCAATAAGGCTCAAAAAAAAAAAAAAAAAAAAAAAAAAAAAAATAAAAAAAATATTCTAAGATGCAAGCAAAAATCCAAGGCATTGCAGGTGGCATCGAGCTGAGCAAGGATGGGAGCAGAAGGAAGAATTGCTTGGCACAGCCCAGGAAACCACTGAGCCCAAGTCCAACAAGCACCAGAGCACATGTCCACCGGCCGTGGCGTGGGGACAGCCCCTGGCCCCAGTGCTGCCTCCACGGGAAACCCAGCGAGCTTCAGCCACCACAGACCTGCGCTCTCCCAGCTTGGGGACACCCTATAAACTTCCGAGAGCTCAACATGGTGGTAACAAAAAGAAAAAGCCAAGAAACACACAACACCACATTAAAAACAATGCTTTCGGCCCACAAGATTTTTTTTTTTTTTCCTTCTCTTTGCTCTCCTTCCCAGTACAACAGGTTACGGGACTAGCTCGGAGCTGGTCTTACCAAGCTTTGAGTTGGTACAGAAATAGCACCATACGGATTAGCAGTGGACCAGAGCTAGCTTTCACACAGCTCAGTCGCTGCCCGACGCGAGCTTGGCGAGGCAGTTTGCGGCTCGCTCTGAGGCTGGCATGAACACGCTGCGGTGAGCTCTCGGGAAACCCCAGCCACAGCACTCGGGAGCCACGGGCAGAGCAGTAAGCCAGGATACACAGAGCCTCCCCACTAACTTTCAAGTTTTCTTTAGCCCTGGAGAACTGCTTAGCGTCAGTGAGCAACCCAACAGGCCAGGGAAATCCGCCTCCTGCTTTTGGCTTCGCGGTTGGGATTTGGAAGCGATGCACCAAATCCCGTGTGGGGCAAACTGGCACCGGCCCTTGAGCAGGTCTGGATCAATTTATACCCAGGGAGGAGACTCCAACTCATTGGGAGTGCTGGGATTGGGGCTAAGAAGTGTCTTCCTTTACCCCAATCTTAAAGACGTCAAGTTGAGCCTCCGTTAGAAGGCAACGCTTGCCAGAGGGGACAGCTCGCCGTCTGCCCTGAGGCTGCTTTGCAGCTACGCTGTTCTGGAGCTTTGAAGTCTCCCACTTTTCAGCGTTGCGTCTCTCTGACTGGGGATGTGCATCCAAAAAAAAAAAAAAAAAAAATCCATTCGGTCCTCAACCACAGTTGCGTGTTCTGGAGAGGAAGCAGGGTGGCACAGGGATCCTTCAGGTGCCTTTTTTAAAAGGTTACTATCCCTCCCGACTCAGCCCAGAGGTACAATGTACTGAAAGATGCCACTGGGCGGTTAAGATTCCCCACTGAAGGGCTAGGGCCTTTTCCTCCTCTCCAGGTGTGCAAAACCTCCGGGTAATATTAAAACAACCCCTTCGGAGACCAGAGCAGTTACTGATGGATGGTTATGAGGAAAGTAAGGCAGCAGCCTTGCCGCCTTTTAGAAAGAACCCCTCCGCTGTCACCGTGCGGCCCCTAAGGGGGCTCACTGCAGCTCAGCAACATCATCTCGTTACAGAACTGTCAAGTTTATTTACTTTTGTTCTTAAACTGCCTTCTGCGTTCAGCCCAAACAAGCCATCAGTCTGATTCAGGACATGGATGGACTGTGCTAGCCCATCTTCTGCACTGGACTGTGACCTCCTGCTCCCGCCCCGCTCACTGACAGCGCCAACCTCGTCTGCTGCCCTGACCCCACAGCAACTGACTCCCAGCACTCATCCTGCACCCCCGGCAGCCTGGGGAGCTACATGAACCGAGACACTCGTCATCGGCGTGACAGGCACTCCCTTGCGGTTGCTGCTTTATTTGCATTGCTCTTTTCTCCCCTCAAGACCCAGCTGTGGCCAAGGGAATACCTGGCCCAGAGCAAAGCTGAAGAATGCCTCCAGCTCCTCACTATTTTGGTTTCAGCCAAGCAATGCTCTTTTCTTTACCAGCCCCGAGTGCGCGCTTTGCACTACGCGGCCAGAAGGGAATGACAATTACGCCTCTCAGGACTGCAAACACAACCAGGCTTCAGCTCCAGCAGACCTCCAGAAGGGAGCTGCGGACTGCAGACCCTTCTGATGTGCTTTGCAGCAGGGAGGTGGATGGTTTTCTTAAGCAGCAGGGGAACAACAAAAAAAATAAAAAAAAAAGCACAATCCACCAGCTGTCCATCCCACTGAGCCAGGTTCCACCAAACAAGGAGTGTATCTCACCAAAACTGAGCAGCACTCTGCAAGTCAACTGAGGGGCAGGAGGGGCAGCGACTCCACTCTCCGCCACATTGCTCTGGCTCGTACACTGAAAGCCAAGTCCCACAAGGTGATTCTCTTCTTTTTTCCCGCCCCATCAAAAATAACGAGCTAGACAAACGGCTTCAAATAAAAGCACTGGTAGCACTGGAGGAAAGAGCGACCGACAAGCTTCACAGCCCATCTTAGATCTCTAAGAACACCCAAGATGAGCTAGCATCTCTGACCTGCCGTTCCGCTTATGTTGTTTCCTTGGCTTAGCGTAGAAAAGCACCGCGAGTTTCAAGAGAAGCTGCAGAAGGAAAAACCTGTAGGGAAACCCTGTCACTCTACCCCCTCCACCTGCCTTTCAAACCACAAGGTACGGACCTTGTAGGGCCAGCTCCAGCTGTAACTTAAAGCTCGGCATTTCTCTTTGCTGTGCTACAAGGCTGCATGCTGCAAAGGAACGGAAATTGGAATATAAATGAATCCTCTGGGACTTGTGCTGTTTTTTGTTTGGTTTTTTTGTTTGTTTTTTTTTTAGTTTTCAGTTTTTACCTGAAAACAAGGAACATCCTGCCACTCCAGTACAATGCGTCATGCTAGGAAGTCTGCACAGACTGGAGTATGTTACTTGTCTTTCCGTATTATGCCCCTTTTGTAGCAGCTTCTGGCTGGCCCATGTGAAAAAACACGCAAACGTAGAAGATAGTGGTTTTTACTTGCATAGCTGCTGTTAGTTCACGTGGATGGAGACATCTGTTTCTTGAGTACATTGACACAGATGAACTACAAAGAGGCCGTTCAGCCTACCTCCCGCTGCTTTGCTGTCCTGGGAGCAACCCGTTTCTTCATTTCCAAGCATCAGCGTGTGACAGGATGTCAGACACAGGTTGCGTGAGATGCTGTCAGGATGGAGGTCCGAAAGGTCCCTCACAGGTCACACGGGGAATTAGCTCTTCCAGCATCCGTCCAGGTAGCATTATCCTTTCTTTTTGGGATGCTAAAAGCACTGAACGGTTTGTGGGCTCAGTCCTCCTGGGCAGCGGCAGTCACTGCACTGCCTTTGCCTGGAGGGACGTGAGGAGGAGGGGATACAAACACTCAAGTTCTGCCACCCTCTCTAGCACGGCATAGCAGCAGTGGTGTGTCGGAACAACCAGCAGAAGAGATAATGGCTTTGAGATCCTCCTTCCTCCTCCACACCTCATTGCAAGATTTAGAAGGGCAAGGAAAATAAAAAAAAACACCAAAAAAAAAAAAAAAAAGAGGCATTGGGTCCTTGGGAGATGTCTGCTCCATCCCAGGGTCACAGCACTCAAGCCAAGTGGTTGAGCCTTATCAGTGTTTAAATCCCACACGGCTCTCCTCTCTCTTCCAGCAGCTCTGCTGGATTCCACTCCTTTTCTCCAAGGTCTAATGCTGGAAGCAAAAAAGTAGGAGGGACTGGGGAAGGAGGAACAGAGTCCTTTTCACCTCTCTCAAGCAGCCCGGCCAATCTCTCGTTGTTCGTGACGCATGCAGCTCGTAAGGAGAGCAAGGATGTGCACCAAGCCCATCGGGGCACTTCAGACTGCTCTCTCCTTGCAGGCCAACATCCCTTTGCACTGAGCCCGCTCCAAGGGGGACAGGGAAAGGAAATAAATATGCTTGTTCAAAGAAAAAAAAAATTATATTAAGAGCTTTCCCCCCCTTTTAAATAGCATAATTGTTTCCTTTTCTCTCTGACATTGGAAGAGTATCCAGAACCCCAAAGGAACTCCACTTTTTCTTTTTTTTTTTTTTTTAATATTATTTATATATATATAAAAACTAAGAATTAAAAGGGAAAACCCCTTGAAAAATAATTAATTCAAAGGAGGCGGGGGAAAAAAAAAAAAAAAAAAAAGTATAACTGCTTTCCTGTCACCAGATTGCCAAACAAGAGCTAAACACTCTTTGGATCTTCTTTCCCAAGCTAGGAGGGCTCCATTTCTGCTGCGCTGGTTTGGTTTCATTTAAGTAAAGTCCACGCTTTAGAAGCCGCCTGCCCGTTTCAGATGACCAAGCAAGCTTTGGGGAGGAATGGGGGGGGGAATGAATGACTGCCCGTCTCTCGCCCATCTCTGCCGACTGGGAGAAGGGCAGAGCTCTGCCTCGGCCGTGCCGAGGTGCCTCTCTCTTCTCAGAGCAGTTGGCGCCGTCGGAGATGTACAGCCGTCTGGTCGAGATACAGGTGGAGGGTGTCTGTGTGCGTGCCCAAATTGGATTTTTTTTTTTGGTAGATAATTTTGTTATTGTTGTTGCTGCTGCTGCTGCTGCTTCTTCGTGTCTAAGTGTCGCCCGGATTTTTGTTTCCTTTGTTCAGACGCTGCACGTTCCGAGAGGGAGAGAGAAAGGTACACCAACCCGATGCCTTTCTGAACATCAGCCCATCTCTTTCCACTGCTTGTAGAACTCCAGAACATTTTTTATTTCTACACTGGCACTGGCGGCTGCCTGGATGGCAGACTGCAAGCAAGCAGAGACAAAACAGGTTATTTTTTTTCTTGCCTTGCCAAGAAGACTGCCCTTCACAACTTGGAGATTCTCAAGACTGAGTCTGTCATGGCTAAAAGGCCCAATTCTCCTTCATGCTAAAGTTGCTTTGGCATGAGAGGCCTGCACACACATGGAAATTACTTCTCCCACCTCCCCCAGCATACTTTGCACCACAAAAGCATGACAAATCAAGGGGCCTTCGAGGAAACAGGAATCACGACTTACAAACTAAATTTGGGAAATCCAGGACAGTTATTGCTCAAGGCAGAAAACATGAAAAAAAAAAAAAAATCTCTTGCCAATCAACCAGATTTTAATCTTGCTACAGAACAGAAAGGCTCAGTTCAGCCAGACAAAGAGCTACTGACCTGCATGGGCGCTGAGAACGTGCTCGGGTCCTCTAGCTGAAAGCCCGTGATGATGGTGACCATTCCTGTGGTGTCATCTTCTCCACTTCCTTGGGACACCGTCAACTGTTTGCAGCTGTCCAGTATTTTATAGAGATTCCTGCCAGATAGATGCAAGAAAAGAGAAACAGAGGGAAAGTCAGAGGGAAGACCACTTGTTTGTGCAAACAGTTTCATACATGCTCAGGACAGGTAGAAAGCAGGACTGTTTCTCTGTTGCCTGTTGAGGGCTTTTCTGAGACCCTTCTTAGCACCAAGTGTTTGGTGCTACTTGAGGCGCACAGACGGATGCCCTAACACTCTCTCTAGGGAATTTTGCAATTACTTATATTGGAGCACCAAATCAAGCAAGCTGCATGATGCGTCCCAGTGCTACCAGCTCTCCCCAAAGCCACCTGCCTGCTGGGAACCAGGGTCAGATATCTCCAGATGCTGGAATCTTACCAGGCATCTAAATCCTGTCTCTTCAGTTTATGCCTCTCAAAGCTCTTCCCAACATCTTTCTGGCAACGAATGTACCTAAGGAAAGATCAGAGTCACTGAGCTCACACGGAGACCATCACACAGACTGAAGTTAATGCTCTACAGCAAGTCCACCAGGTCCTGCAGCAGCCTTTTGCAACACTGGCTTTTATCAACCAAAATAACACCCAGAGGCCTGCCCAAGGAATCCCCTGTGAAATCCCTTAGATCACCTCCCCTGCCTCATCCCCATCCCTGCGTGCAGTTCACAATACCGCAAGTGTTTCAAAGCCCACCAGCCCTGACACAGGTCTTGAAGATGCAGTTTGTCTTCACAGAAGCACAGCTGTTTGTCATTCTACAGCTAACCCAGGCAATAATGCAGTACAGCTCTTCCAGCACTCCTAGCACATCAGCAAAAGGCACTGCTCAGTTTTATACACTCATGAAGAGATGCAACTCCCTCCGTTCCTCAGAAGCAGCTACACTTCATGGCTGAGCAGCAACTACAAGTGCATCTGGAGAACCAGCCGCCAAATCTGTTACTTCAACACCTTCGCTCTCGCCAAGTGCATTCCCAAGGCCTGGCTTTCCCTTGGCCCACTCCTCACTCTGCTCCAAGGGATGCACAGCCTGCTCCCACCATTGACATTTCCTTCCACCCCAGAATACACCTATTCCAAAAAGCAAGGGCATATTGCATTGCTCTCCCACTCTCACCTGTTTCCCTTTTTAAATTCTGCCTCCAGATACCGGATGCTGTCCCGAGCACCTGCGTTCTCCTTTTTCAGGAAGTCTAAGCCATCAATCACTAACAGGAGAAAAAAGAAGCAAAAACATCTGGCTTTAGCTAGACTTCTGCAAACTAATCCAGATGTGTCAAGAATTCCTCATCCCACTGAACTGCCTCTGATGCATGGCAGCAGTGGCTGCCACAGGAGGCGGACGAAGCAGAGGGTGAACAGGGCCTCCCTCTTTCCAGCTGTTCTTCGATACGCTATGTTAGATTCCAAGCACGGGCCCCACATAAAACAGGCCCCAAAAGTGACAGGTGGAAATGGTGTTTCAGCTGCTCCAGCTGAAGTGAAGGACAAGAGTAGCAGGAGAGAAAGCCACCACCTTGGCCCACAAGGCCTCCTAGCAAGGAGGGGAAGGCAGGCTCAGTTATTTGACGTGGAGTCCCCATACCTGTGCGAGGAATGATGATTATGAACCTCCCGCTGGTGGCCAGCTGCTTGACAACAGCCAGGTGCTGGCAGAGAGCCTGGGTGTCCGGGACAAGGTAAGGAGACATGGCTGACTGCGCTTTGGGCTGCTGGAGACTTCCCTCCAGCTGAGAAACTTCCAGCTGAAAACAAACACACACGCAGAGACACTTGCTTCACATTTCTGCTGAAACAAACAATCAAACAGGGCAAGACTCGCCCTTGCAAAGCTCTATCAAGCCCTTCCAACCTCCCAGCACATGGAGCAGAAGGCTGGATGCAGCCGGTGGGACAGAGGCAGGTGACTGTCCCACTCTACACTGCACTGGTGCGGCCCCACCTCGAGTACTGTGTGCAGTTTTGGGCACCTCAATATAAGAAGGACATCAAACTATTAGAGTGTGTCCAGAGAAGGGTGACCAAGATGGTGAAAGGTCTTGAGGGCAAGACTTATGAGGAGTGGCTGAGGTCACTTGGCTTGTTCAGCTTGGAGAAGGCTGAGGGGTGACCTCATTGCTGAGGGGTGACTTCATCACAGTCTACAACTTCCGCAAGGGGGGCAGCGGAGGGGGAGGTGCTGACCTCTTCGCTCTGGTGACCAGCGATAGGACATGAGGAAATGGAATGAAGCTGCATCAGGGGAAGTGCAGACTGGACATTAGGAAAAGGTTCTTCACTGAGAGGGTGGTCAGTCACTGGAACAGGCTCTGGAACCACTCCAGGGAAGTGGTCACGGCACCAAGCCTCTCAAGGAGTGTCTGGACGACGCTCTTAGGCATACGGTTTAGTTTTAGATAGCCCTGCGAGGAGCAGGGAGTTGGACTTGATGATCCCTATGGGTTGCTTTCCAACTCGAGATATTCTGTGATTCTGTCTTCGCAGAATTGACGGCCTGCCTCTGTGTGGGATGGGAGCAGAGATCTCCCCTTTCCCTTCCCAGTTTCAGACATTTCAGCCACTACCCTGTCAGTTTTCAGGCTGGAACCAGCATCTCCTACCTGCAGTCGAAGCTGAGCCATATCTCTCATTAGCCTGTTCCGACGAGCTTCCTCTGCAGCCTAGTTACAAAAACAAACTTCCGTATCAGTTAGCAGGAGAGACACAAGCCGACACTAGCACATGCTTCCAGAAACAGGGTGAAAAGGGGACACCTGAGCAACTTTAAGGAGTAAAACTTTCATCTCCCACCAAAGATCTGTGATTATAGCTACAACCTAATAGTAACCTGCAGGAAATTGCGCCAAGTACAGAGAATTAGCCCGCCTCTGCCAACTCACCATGTGAAACTGGGCTTGGGCCTGGTGCAGCAAGTTGTCTTGCTCCGACTGTGCTATGCTGATGAAGATCCCAAGCTCTGAGTTGAACTGCAGGATGCTGCCTTGCAAGTGGGTAATGAAGTGGCCAAAGCTCCGAATGCAGCAAATCCGAACAACAGACTGCAAAGAAGCAGACAGGCAATCACCAGCCATGTCTCCCCATGGGGGCTGTAGCCTGCGTCAGCTCTGACCGTGCAGCAAGCTCGTGCTTTTGGAAAAGGCAGAAACTGCTATTAAAAAAAAATCCAAAGGAAACATTTCTGATAGATATGTGCTTCTGAAGACAGAGACTGCAGGAGAGGGCTGCAGGAAAGCCTACAGTTGGCCACAAAGCTTTGAAGTACTTGCAGTCTGGGCTTCCCCAACTCAAGAAAACCTCAGAAAACACCAACAGGCTCTCCCCCATAAATCTCTGCTCAAGCCCTCAGTGCTGGGAAAAGGAATCAAATAAAACAAGAATCTGTATCTGATTTTGGGGCAGGCACCACTCTTGGCTGGGCTGCTGAGCAAGGGCAGAAAAAGGTGAGCTCACATGGGATGGGAGATTGCTGCACTTTGCTCCAGCTGCCCCAGCAGCTTGAGATGACATTCAAGACCTCAGCCGCCTGGACTGTGATTTAACAAACATGGGTCCCACACCATGCATCAGAGTAGCGCCCTCAAACTGAGGCAGAAGATGTTCACGTATTGCCCGCTCCAAAGGAAGCGGATTGGTCTAGCAAGGCAAGACAGGAGAAGAACAGTCACCTTTTTCTGCACACCTCCACCACCCAGAAATGATCACCTTGGCCCTTTCTGCTTGGGAAAACAGACAGAAGTGCTCTACGAGGGGGCACAGGGTGCCACGGGAAGTGAGATTTCACAGACTTTTGCATTTACTAGAGAAGGATGACAGGAAGTATCCTGCAGCTCCAACCAAATTCCCTTCATTCAGGGCAGGGCAGAGACAACAACTCCTGCCCAGACACAGAGGTCAGGAGACTTCATGCAGCAAAGCTGGCAACATGTGACACTGCTTCCTTTCATAATGACCCTGACAGGGAAGAGAAGGCAGGGCAATTTTTTGGACACTGATTTTTGGATAGACAAGTGACTGCAGCAACCACCAGTAACATGAACCCACTTCAGGCTCAAAAGTTTGCATCAGTTTGGGGTCTTTTTTGGCAAGAAAGAACTCGATCTTCACCTGCACAGCTAAGACAGGCTGTACCTCCAGAAAGGGAAATGTAGCTTGTGCCAAGATTCAGGATTTACCCTGACTCACCTCCTCCACTGCTGAGAAAATGGGCCGGTCCTGCTCAAAGTTAAACCTCTTGTGTGCATTCTTCAGAGGGGGAAGATTTCGCAGGGCCACATCTTCTGGTAGCAGCAAGTTGGCTTTCAGGTCTGGGAGCTCAGCACCACTCAGAACGTCCTTGACTTCATTACACAGGGCCAGCCCTGGAGAACACGGAGGGGAAGCACAGCAATATATAGTGACTTAACCAACTGATGTGGGTCAAAAAGGAAAACTGCTTTAAGGCACACAATCTGTAATGATCAAGGGCAGAGGTTTCAAATTACATGCGTGCTGTGAGCATGTGTTGAAGGAGGAACAAAAAGGCCACCCACAATATAGAGAGTAACTGTCCCAAAAAACCTGCTGAGGTGCACCACTTCAGAAAAACTGTAGTTTGGAAGGTTAGCTTTCCCATTCGTTCCAACAGACAAGCATCCCTGTTTAAACTATGCTTCTCATCAACCATGGGGATCTTTAGGCTGAAGTAACAGGGCACATCACGTGCATTTGGAGCTTCAAAACTAGTTTCCACAACTGCCGTGACAAAATCATACCCTTACTTACGGTCTTGACAGTTAATTCCAGTCGTGTTGGCCACACAAGGACTTCACACACACGGTGCGAGTGTTGCAGTATATTGTCAGCCATACATAATGTATTAATAGAGCTAAAGTCTACAGGACACTATTTAACTGGAATGGTGTTCAAACACAAAACCAACACATGCATGATGTCACTTCCCATTGTGCTTATAAGCAAACTGCTACGGGCAAATCTCTCGCCCCGGGATCTATCACACACCATGGAAATCATGGATGACTAGGCTTGCTGAAACATTACATTGCCGCTTCCTTCTCCAGTACCTGATTCTTGCAGGTCTGCAGCAGAAGGCAGGAGGTTCAGGAGCACAGACAGCCTGTTCCACAGGCTCTGAGAGCTCTGCAGGAACGAAACACAAAAGGCCACAGAAAACGTCAAGTCAGATGTATGCAATAACCAGGCCGCCTGGGCTTTCCAGCATCTTTCACAGACCTCAGAATGCTGTATGAAGAGTAAACTTCACTACACTTCTTAGGTCAAGATTATCTTAATTCAGCTGGTGGGGTATTTAACATCACCTTCTATCCAGGACTGGGGACAGTAGCTTCAATACGCCCTCAGCATCCCAGCCCAGGGGAACTGAACAGATGCAGCCTTGGACCAAACGCCACGCACAGTTCCCACCTGAGCACACATGATGATGAGGTCCGTGTTTGTCCTCAGCCAGTCCAGGAACACCTTGACAGTGAGAAGCAGCCCTTCGTTGGTCACGATCTCTAGCTTCTCCTGAAGCGACCGCTCATTCCTGCAGGATTTGTTACTTGAAATGCTTTCCTCAGAGTCAGACACATCATCTGGAAAACCAAGGGAAAAGCAGGATGGCAGGCATGAAACCCCTTGAGAAGCCAAGCCCTACTGGTATGAGAACAGTGCTGGGTTGGTAAGAGTTGAGTTGAACTTATCCGTGCCTCCACACATCCTCGCAAAACCAGTTCCCTATCCCCTATGCTGTTGATAAGAGTGTATCACTGTCGCATTTTCTTCTTCGTTGGGAGAAGATTGCTAAAATCTCCCCGTGAAAGTTTTACAACGCCTTAAGCCCTGCAGCAGCTTCTGAGACGCTCACTAACAGAGCAGGGGGAAGGAGCATGTGCCGGCACAAGGACCGTATCATTTACGGCAGAGAACAGAGCCAGTGATCACTGTTTAGGTCAACAAGCACCAATCTTCAGGCTATGCAAGAGAAGAAAATGGTAGGGCTATTTCATGATCCAGGGCCCGGGTGATTTTAAATACTGAATATGCTTTGCAATCTTGTAATTCTACAGACCTGAGGATCTCAGAGCCACTGCCAAAGAAACTGCACGCGAGCTACATGAGCGACCTGAGGTCAAGGTAGCAGCAAGCTAGGAATCAACGATGCATTTTGCTACCGTTTCTTATCTACCTGGACTTGTGCAAAGCATTTGATAACTGTCCCACACAACATCTTTGTCTCTAAATTAGAGAGGCATGGATTTGACAGATGGACCACTCGGTGGATAAGGAACTGGCTGGATGGTCGCACTCAAAGAGCTGCGGTCAATGGCTCAGTGTCCAAGTGGAAACCAGTGACGAGTGGCGTTCCTCAGTGGTCGGTATTGGGACCGGTGCTGTTCACCGTCTTTGTCAGCGACATGGACAGCGGGATCGAGCACGCCCTCAGCAAGTTTGCCAACGACACCAAGCTGTGTGGTGTGGTCGACATGCTGGAGGGAAGGGATGCCATCCAGAGGGACCTTGACAGGCTTGAGAGGTGGGCCTATGCCAACCTTAAAGTTCAACAAGGCCAAGTGCAAGGTCCTGCACAGGGGTCACGGCAATCCCCAGCACAAACACAGGCTGGGCAATGAGTGGATTGAGAGCACCCTGGAGCAGAAGGACTTTGGGGTGTTGGTTGACAAGAAGCTCAACATGACCCAGCAATGTGTGTTTGCAGCCCAGCAAGCCAACCGTATCCTGGGCTGCATGAAAAGCAGCATGGCCAGCAGGTTGAGGGACACAATTCTCTCCCCCTGCTCTGCTCTTGTGAGACCCCACCTGCAGTACCATGCTCAGCTCTGGGGCCCCCAACATAAGAAGAACATGGAACTGTTGGAGCGAGTCCAGAGGAGGCCATAAAGATGATCAGAGGGCTGGAGCACCTCTCCCATGAAGACAGTCTGAGAGAGTTGGGGCTGTTCAGCCTAGAGAAGAGAAGGCCTACAAGAAAGCTGGAGAGGTACTTTTTTTTTTTAATAGGACAAGGGGTAATGGCTTTAAACTGCAAGAGGGTAGATTTTCATTAGATGTAAGGATGAAGCTCTTCCCTGTGAGGGTGGTGAGGCATCGGAACAGGTTGCCCGGAGAGGCTGTGGATGCCCCATCCCTGGTGGTGTTCAAGGCCAGGTTGGATGAGGCCCTGGGCAGCCTGATCTAGTGGAGGGTGTCCCTGCCCATGGCAGGGGGGTTGGAACTCGGTGGTCTTTAAGGTCCCTTCCAACCCAAACCATTCTATGATTCTGATTGCACAGTCATTTCTGCCTATTAGCACAGCAAGCAATTATCATTCAATAAACCCTCAGAATCAAAAGCGAGGAAATAGTTTATTCAGAAACCATCCCTGATTAGAGCGTTATGACCATTAAATAGCTGGAGTTTTGAAACAGCACAGCTGAGGCGAGAAGAGCTCAAAGCTAAAGATCACAAAGCTAAAGATCACATGGGTTAATTCATTCAGCCTGGCTCAATCAGCCTCTCATTTTCTACATCTGTAAAGGTATCATGGCCACACTATTCAAGTACTTTCCTGGAGCTGCAACATCTGCGTAACCCATTGAAGAAAAATGTTAAACAGACCAAAAATTATTTGTTTCTTCCTTAACCCTCATCTCTTTCAAGTGGCTATGAAGCAATGCCGGGAGCCAGTAAACATTAACATGATCTAATACTCCCCCTTCAAATCCTGGCCCAGGCAAAGCTTGAATCCTGCCAGTGCTGCAGGCCCATTGAATTTGGCAGCACGATGCAAAAATGTTTCCTTGCTCCAGGGAAGCTGGGAGGAATGACAAACAAGACCGAACAGGCCCATGTGGTTTTATCTGAAATACAAACAACTCCCTGTAGTGCATCAGATCTCCCTTTCAAGCTGTTTTTTCCCAGAACATTAGTCAGTAGTGTAAGTTGTATGGTAACAGAGACATTGCAGCTCCACCTGCTGTGCATCTGCCGTGTTTGGTTCAGCCCTGAGCACTCAGCAAGGCAGCGTTCAGAGGGTCACAGAAAGAGGCCCTCAACTCCTCTCGCGTGCACCTAGGTCACATCTTACAGACAAGCTCCTATGAGAGCTTTGCAGAACTCATAATCTGCCGTCTTATGGAGAACTTCCTGGACTGCATCTGCAACGTCCATCACCAGAAATGCTAGTAACTGTCTGATTACAGAGCTTTCACACGGGAAAAAGGAATATAATCCAAATTTTTAATACCTGCTGGAATTATCCTCTGCATTATCAGAGCCGCTCACCATTTAGCCTGTTGGGCAGAACAACAGACAAGCCTGGCCAGCTGCAGGTGTTTCCTTTGCTCACTGCACATATTCCTGGATGTCAGGCAGTAAGCGTAAAGCTCCTCCTTCAGGAAACACCCAACCCAAGACCTGCCCAAGTACTTGGGCAACCTGCTTCTTCAAACCTGGCCAAAGGAGAACTTGCACCATGATAAGGGGTGGGTTTTAGGAAACAGACTGCTACGGCTTGCAGTTTTCTACGCAGAACTGCAACAAGTATTTTGAACGAGGTCACTGATCCTTACCTTGCTCTGCCAAGCTGGGCTTCTCCAGATCTCCATTGACACATGGCTTGCTTTCTGTTCCATCCTTCAAGACGGGTGGTTCACTGTTCGGTTTCAGAAGGATGTTGCTGAAAGTGGGAGCCAAGCGAAAGCAGCGTTTGGTCTGAAACAGCTGGGTGGACATGGCCTGGAGATTACTGGCTATGCTTGCGTCATTAGTGCTCAGGGAAGCTGGCCCATTGACTGCTGGATCCGAAGCCTCAATTTTAGAGATGCTTGGGCCCTTGGAGTCCCCCAGCCCACTGCCATCCACACAGTTTTTTAAGGCCTCTTTGGGCCCACTTTTGCCTTGGCTGCTTCCCTCCTCACCTGGCTCATCCTCCATGTCCTCCAAGTCGGACCGGGATTCTTGGCTGTTCATGTCAGAGTCCGTCTCCACATCAAAAGCAGCTTCTGCTTCCTCGTCACTCTTCTCTGAGCCACTTTCAGAGCCGTCGCTACCCTTTATGGAGCCCTGGCTGGAGTCAGAGTCAAAGCCCTCGCTCAGGTCACTCTCATCCACCTTCTGGGGGTGGCGGCGGCGGCGCAAACAGGAGAGGCGGGAGTATTTCTTGCTTTTCTTGCAGTCATTCTTCCGTTGTTCCTCACTGGGCTGATGATTGGCCAAGTCAGCTTCAGCTTCCTTCTCAATCGAGTTCAATGGCTCCCGTGGCTCCTGGTCATCTGCAGGCATTTGAAATGAGACCACAAGT
The DNA here is from genome assembly GCA_034782735.1 of Sagittarius serpentarius. Classification (NCBI taxonomy): domain Eukaryota; kingdom Metazoa; phylum Chordata; class Aves; order Accipitriformes; family Sagittariidae; genus Sagittarius; species Sagittarius serpentarius. Next base: position 12,782,756 of record JAVKLA010000088.1, read on the forward strand.
TAAGAAAGTCCCAATGTGTCACACAAGCTGCCTGGCAGCCCTGAGCCTGGGGGAACAGTAGTGCAAATTTCAGCCATCACTTCTTAGTGTCTTTAACCAGAGAACAAGTAATGGCAACCCTAGAAGAATGACTCACTTCCTAAAAGCTGCCCAGAAAGGCTTGGGAAGCCTCGATTCCTACTGCCCAAGCTGTGCTGCTCCGTTATCAGGCAGCCTCAATGCTGAATGCTGCTAGACCAGCACAAAATACACAGCTGAATCTTAAATCTTTTCCCCAGCTTCCTACAGCCTGAGAGCCAAGTGACTCCCCACAAGCAGGGCAAGGGCATGTGCCTGTCAGCTTGATTAAACCAGCCACTCCACCCTGTAACTAGACTGAGCTGACCTAATCCCTTCCTTGACCAACACGCTCACAGCCTTTCCAGCAGCCCTGTGTCACCCTGACAGCCTCAAAACCCATGCAGGGGAGGAGTCACTCATTGTTGCTTTTGATCAGAAAAACTCTAGGCTTGCGTTCTGTGAAATATTACAAACTGACTGTTTGCAGGGGAAAGATTCAGCAGTTTTCTTCTCTACCCAGCAGGATCCCGGGAAACTAAAGATCTGGTTTTGTTTGAGCAGAGATGAGGTATGCTGAGCAGGGCCTGCTTCCCTTAGACACTGCTCTGCCCAGGTGTTTCACCTGAGGTCATCTCCTCCATGGAGGAGAAGAGAGTCCAGTAAATAACAGCAAACAGAGAGACAGAAGATAACAAGCACAGATTGGAGTAAACAGATGATGAATGAGCTGCCAAGAGATACAGAAAGGTAACTCCCTACAACAAGGAAAGCAACATTTTCATCCTGTGATGATTCTGATACTCACAGAGAGCATCTAAGTGGAGACTCTCTCAGCAGATTACCCATCTTCAGGGATTTCAGCCAGTCAAAGATCAAGATGTCTCTTAACACCACTCAAGCACTGCACTACACTACAAAACCCATGCTCAGGAGATTTAGGAAAGAAAAGAAAGAGCCAGCCCTATAGGCAGGCAAGTGGGGAGACCCAGCTTATACTGTCTCTGTTCTCTTACCTGTGCCATCACTCTGAAAGGCTGGGACTGGATTTTCCCCTTCTTCTAGCTCTGCCTGCAGGCGAATATTGACGTGATTTATCAGGTGAGAGAAGAGGGCCAGCGTGAAAGCGATGGCTGCACTGTACTGCTTTGAACCTGCAACAAGACAGTGTAATGAGGTGGAGGACACTGACCACTAGTCCAAAACATGAATGCCAATTAAGAGAACATCTCCAGCCTAACCAGACTGCTGAATGTTAATCATTACATTTCCGAATGGCCAAATAAAGCACTGGTTACCTGCCCTCTTGAGGCTGTGAACACTCATAAGGCAGATGATCACCATGCGAAAGATCAGGAGATCAGGAAGGAAGGAGTAGCCACTCTCATACTCTTCTTCATCTTCGCTAGTTGAGCTCAGATTAGGAGGAGAGGGCAGGTAGAACAAGCACAGGTTGAAATCCTCCAGCACAGACTGGCAGAGAGATGTCAGCTCAGAATCCAGAGAGCTTAACAAGAAGAAAAAAATAAACAAGAATTATTATTCAAGACTCAAGCTCCTGGCAACGCCTGCATGGAATCTGAATCAAAACTGGCACTTAGGCTAGCCTTTAGCACTAGACAGGATGAAGCACCAGGGAATATACTGCAGGTAACAACAGCTATGGGAAGCAAGTGAGATTAATCAGAGTATGTTTTTCTCTCCAAAGCTGCTAAACTAAAGACAAACAGTAACTACAGCACCTCCCTGCAAAGAGGTGGGTCACCAAAAAATATATGACTTTTTCCCTGGGAGCTCAGGCAGTAGCCATTAAGATACACAGGGCACTTCAATGCGAAAGGTAGCAGAAGTTTCAGATCCACTGCTCAGTTAAAGGATGACACTGCAGCGCACAAACCGGGGACTCAACTTTTCCTCCTCCCGTGTCTCTAACTTGCAGCCCTCTAAGAATATTCCAAAATCCTCTGTAGCTATTAGCTACTGCAAAGGAAGCACCCACGGTATTCGGTATAATGGGCAATGGGAGTCTCCTAGTTACAGAATAAACTCATCTGCAAAACATCTAGCAACTCCTTTTCAGGGGGCAATGTGCTTAGGAAATGGAAGTAATCTCCAGTTTTCTTATGCGCTAAATATGTGTTAAGCAGTTATCAAATGAGTCTGAAGTTCCACTCCGGTATAAGTCAGTATCTGAAAGCTAATCCCATACTGGGCTGCATTAGCAAGGGCACAGCCAGCAGGTTGCAGAAAATTATTTGGCACGTGGAGTACAGCATCCAGTCTTGGGGTCCCCGGTACAAAAACCCAACCAAACAAAAAGACACTGACAAACTGGACTCAGGGGGAACAGAGATCATGATGTGTAAGTAGAGGCAAAGAGAGTAGAGTTTGTTCAGCCTGAAAGAGAGAAGGCTCGAGAGAGTATAATCTTCTGTTTTCAGATGCCAACAGGTGGTTACAAAGGACTGAGTAAGACTCGTCTCAGTGGTGCACAGGAAAAGGAGAGGAAGTGATGGGTACAAGCTGCAGAAAAGGAAAATGAAACTAGATGCAAGGAAAAAAAAAATTCCACAGAGAAGGTGGTCAAACACTGGAAGGGGGACCACAGAGGTATCAAATCTCTGTCCTTAGATCCACACAAAACTCAGCTGGATGAGGCTCTGAGCAACCTCATCCAACTTCACATTTGAATGTACCTTTACAGTGGATCCTACTATGGGGGAGGACTGGACCCCTAGAAGGTCCCTTTCAACCTGAACTCTTCCATGATAAGTTGTAACTGTAGCCTGTGTATAAGCCCTTTAAAACACGTGCTCTATTCCAAGCAGTAAGGGGTTAATTTACAATCACCTGAAAGGCTCCCAGCAGAGACAGAGAAAACCCAAGTTAAAAAAAAGTCACACAGCTGTACAAAGCTTTCCATTTATTCTAAAATGAACAGGTTATGCCATTTGTTTCTCTGAACAAGGTATTTGATTACAGATTTCCAAATGCAATGAACAGCCCTGCACACGTACAGACGGTGACTCTGCTGTCCTATTAGCCTAAACCCAGTCCTTGCCAGGAAAAATCATTTGATGATTGAACAAGGCAAGAAAACACCAAAGGCATAGTACAGCACAGAGACGAGCTGCAAGCTCCGGAGGCTCTGGAGTTCAACATTCACTCAGCTACCGGCTTGATTTAGCCAGAGTCACAAAGTATTTAACCCTCTGGTATTTCAGCCTCCATTGGAAGACAATCGTCTTCGTTCTCCCTGCAAGGTTAGAAGACTAAAGTCTTGGACCTTTTGGCAGGAAGCCTCAGCACAAGCACTGTTAATCCTCCATGGAACAGTCTCTTTCAATTCTGAATGCCTGCTACTGTGAATTATCAATAGAAGATATAATCTGCCATAACCTTACCTGCTCTTTGGCTGCAAAAGACTCTGCAGGTACATAAAGCTCACCAGCAACCTCTTAATGTCTTTGCCTCTAGAACGATTGAGAAGAAAACACTGTAAAGCAGGTACCCCGTCATGGAGGTGGACTAGACTAACAAAACTCTATTAATAGGTAAAGCAAGTCTCACCTGAAAACTACATTCTGATGAAACTGGAGAAAAAAAGACAGCTTATACACTTCTAACTTTCACCAATATGCCTCAACCCTCATGAACAGTCACCAGCTCCAGCGGAGAGTGAGAAAATCCCTCACCTCAAACTCTACACCTAGCCAGCATTTAGCTTTTCTCCTGAAATTATGACCTGAGAGATCAAGAATGGGATCTAGACTGGGGCTCTCAAAATTCTGGGAACGGTCACTGCCTTGAATGGGCCATCTACCAGTTCCCGCCTCCCAGAAAGACACTACTCCCAACCCAGAGGATGACACTGGTGGCATTGCAAACCCTCAGCCTGCACCCCTCTCCTTTTCTTTTCCCTCTTACCGTTTCTTGCTTGGAGACAACCTCCTGGTTTCACATTTCTTCAACTGGTGATACATTTTGGCTGCTTTGTCATACAGCCGCTTCAGGTTCCCATAGGCACCTTCAAAGGACACTTCAGACTGGATACTGAGATACCAAAATAGAACACATCAAAAGTTACCTTGCCACAAGGTTGCTCACATTTTATGGCTTTAATTTACTGGAAAGTTACTCGGGCATCTAAGCATGAAGACAGGTACCTAGTGCTTTTGTTTGAACACGCTGGGCTACTTAACTCCCACTGATGTCTTCAAACCCCACTTCAAGCTGCACCACAGCTCCATCTGCAATGTTTACATACCTTTTCAAATTTGTGCCTTAAGGCCATGTTCAGATAACTGAATTCCACCCACCTCACTATGCGGGGTGCCTCACTCAGCACCTCCACTCCCCTTCAAACCTGGCTCTCTAGCACAGGCAGAGGGTCTCAGATGAAACCCTGCCCTCCGAATGCAGCCCTGCACATATGTTTTAGTGACCAGCATAATGGTTTGGTTTGACCAAGGCTCGCTCTTATTATTAGTCCTGCTCAAGAGTGAAATAAACCCATCTCTCTCCCCCCTCCCCGAAACCCATCTGCTGAAAACAGTCACAAGTCCAAAGTAAAGGAGAAACAAATCCGGCACCAGCAATCACAGTGCGCTGATTCTCTGTCCAGGAAGCCAAGATCCTCACGGACACTCACCAGCGTAAGTAGCAATAGGTAGCTTCCACATTGTAGTATTTGCTCCCTGCCAATGTCCCCAGCTGGTTAAAGGGCATCCCTGTTGCGAAAGAGAGGGGCAACGGAATTAACTTACAATTCCCCAATGGCCTTGCTAGAAAGCAGATCCTTTCCCTCTCACTACAATTCCACACGGGAGGGAAGCCAGGAGACACAAACAGTAGTAAAGCTGCAGCACAAAGGTCTGGACTACTCGATCCTTCTGCCACCCAGGTTTTTCTTCTGTCTTATAGTGCTTTTAGATCCTCTCCACCTTCCTGCCAGTTATCTACATAAGAAAGCAGAGCATACAATGCCTCCTCCTCTGTAATGATAACGCCATGGCCTTTACTCTGTATTCCGCTTGACATAGACATCATCTTAACAGCATTTAAGAGTTCTGTCGCAGCTCAGTGTGGTACATAAATTTTTGTCACTTATTGGTATTTGGGATCAGCCTGTCAAACAACTCAGTGAGAACTCTGCAAAGATAAGGCAGAGAGGACATTTTTCTGGAATTGCACACTTTTTAAGATAAGACAGGCCCTCAACTCTTGCTACAATGTGTTGTCATAAGGTAGTCACTTCTGGAGAAGAAAGCAACACGTGAGAGTTTTTTTGCAGGGGTAAAAACAGGGAGATGATCAATAATGCTCTGCTTCTGGCAACGGACAGCTGGATCTTCCCTTTGCCAGACAAGCGCAGCTTTACCACATTCATGGAATTCTGAGCTTCTTGGAGGTTATCAGATGAGTAAGTTGAGGTCATTGGCAAAGAGCACCTTTGCTTTAACTCCTCTCTTTGGCTTGCCAGCAAGAGAGATTCTCAAAGAAGTAGTTTTAACCAGAGGATAAAACCACTCCTCTCTCAGCAGCAGGACAAAAAACCTGAGCAGCGTAGTATCACAGAGTATTGTTTTTAGGTTGCAGCAACATGATTTTGACAACTAAAAATTCACGGTAACTCACCAATTTGTGGTGCAACAGAAAGGGCTTGATAGTAAAACCGCTCAGCCAGCAATTCTGTGTCCACACCTGCCAGTTCATTCTGATAGCGAGCTGAAAGAAAACCACACACCACACATCAGAAATCAGAAGGCGGTGTCTTCTCTTCCCCTCTGCAGAGAAGCACAGTTTCCCTACAGACTGAAAATACCACAAAACTAGCAGTACTGGCCAAGTCAACAAATCCATCAAAGAACTGCTCTCGGCAAAACACAGAAACGTTCTGAATTTGCCAGGCCCGTCTGAAGCACTTTTATTTTAACTGCACTATTCTGCACATCACAACCCCTGCCACTTCAAGCAAAGGGGATATCCCTCAACACTTGCGGCACCATGTAAGCAAAAGGAAGAAATTCTTCTGCTCTACGTGTTAAGTGCTGATTCATTTATCCTTGAAATAACTCAGAGTTGTGCTCCACTTCCCAGTACCTCAAACAGACTATATTCTACTACAGCAGAGTGTGAACTCTAAAGCAAGTCAGCTGACCTAATAAAATACCTGGCTGTGGCTAGACTGGACTTTATTAATTAATGATTTAAATTTTTTTGGACAACAGTAGGCATTTTGGAACCCTTAGGTGAAAGCATCGCGAAGAGGTGAGCACACTTCTCTCTCACCAGTCAGGTAAGTCATTCTTACTACCCCCATAAGGCATTTATTTGCAATGCCATTTTTAGGCTGATTCATGTGCAACGATAATGCCAAATAGCTTTCAAGAGCGTGAAGGCTGCTGCATGTCAAGCACATTTACCCGCGCCACACTCCAAATAGCTGTTTTTCGCCAAGTTACATGTTTTCTCACTGCCTTCCCTCCCACATGTTCACAATCAAGCAAGAAGCTGACACACTTACCACGCACTTTAGGAGGTCGTGACTGTGGGATAGACATGTCTGCTATAAAAAGGATGACATACAGCCAGACACAATGACGAAGAACCTGGGGCTTTGCAGTGGCTTACCACTCTGGATTGATTCACAATATTGCTTAACAAATCTGATTTTCAGTCACACTTGTGCTGATGACAGCAGCTCCATAAGGCAACCTTAAAAGCATGTCTGAACTGAGAAGTCAGCTCACTTTTGAGTTTGCTTCACACTGTCCAAACAGCATAAATGAGAGCAAAGGCTTCCATTCTTGCACAGCCACGGACACAGTTGTTTATCAATAGCAGACTCCTCTACTTGCCCAAAAACAAAGCTTCTGTAATTTGTAGCAGTTCAGTCAGCCACAAGGATTTTAGCTTATACCAGTCACTGACAAATGTGTCGGAGGGAAACCAGTGTCTGCAAGTAACTATGGCTGGTGACTAACAATGATAGACTCAGCACTGTACAGGCACCATCTTTTCAATGTATTAAAGGTTGCCCTGAAAGACGATGCTGTTCTTACCTAGATCTCCCAGATAAACCAGACATCTGTGACATGCCATCTGTGCCCACTCCATCTCCTTCTCCGATGCAGACACAGGTTTCTTGCAGCCTACGTGAGAAATATGAAGCCACATACACCAATGGGTAAAGGCTGCTGGAAAGACACACGAGCAGCCTACACCTCTGCCTGCGACACCCAACATTTCACCAGATGAAACCAAAGACCACATGGTCAGACCATACTGTTGGCTGCCATCTATAGCATCTTATAGACCAGCACTGGATCACTCTTGTTGTCAAAATGTGGAAAATAAATGTAGAAAATACACGTAGACACCGATGCTCACCACTCTCCCTTCAATTCCCTGCTGATTAGGGGCAGTGCATGTCACCACATCACTAACAGTCACTAAAATGACTGTCACTCAGACTTTGTCTACAAGGTATGCCACAGAGAGCTGGCTCCATTTGCACTCAGATGAGAGGACAAAGGCCAATTCCTGTCTACAAGCCATGTGATCGTGTTAACATAGCACTGAGCACAAGCTAATAAGGCCTGTCAAGAGGCTGATTTTGTTAGCATGGCTAATGAGGCCTTTGGATGGGAGCCGGTGCAAATCCCTGGAAGCCAGAACAAAGTCTGAGCACACTTGCACCTGGCAGCAGTGTGCAATGTGGACGTACCCTCGGAAACAAACTCATTGTCTCCAGACTGAGATCTAGATTTAGGACTGGCCAACCAAAAAGGGAGGAAGAGAAGTAAAACAAGGAAAAATTAGGACAGCGAATCTGTGTTGTAGACAGGGCAGCTGCAGTCAGTTAGGAAGAACTGCCTTTGCATCCAGAGGAGGGCAACCAAGCTGGTGAAAGGCCTGGAAGGCATGTCCTGTGAGGAACGGCTAAGGACTCTGGGCTTGTTTAGTTTGGAGGGAAGGAGGCTGAGGGGCGACCTCATGGCTCTCTACAGCTTCCTGAGGAGGGGAAGTGGAGAGACGGAGGTGCTGATCTCTTCTCCCTAGTATCCAGCAATAGAACACGTGGGAATGGTTCAAAGCTGTGTCAAGGGAGGTTTCGACTGGACATTAGGAAGCATTTGTTTACCAAGAGGGTGGTCAAACACTGGAACAGGTTTCCTAGAGAGGCGGTCGACACCCCAAGCCTGTCAGTGTTTAAGAGGCATTTGGACAATGCCCTTAATAACATGTTTTAACTTTCGGTCAGCCCTGAATTGGTCAGGCAGTTGGACTAGATGATCGTTGTAGGGCCTTTCCAACTGAAATAGTCTGTTCTATTCTACACTGAACTTAAAAAAAAAGGCAGCTCCAGCAGTGGAAAGTGTCAAAAGCAATAGGGGAAGGCTCCAGCCAGCTGATCTGAACTAACTTAAGCCATCAAACATGACTCAGTTCCTGGGAGGGGCTGCTGCTGGCAAGACTGTGCTTCCCAACTCCCCATCAGCACCTTCTCCCCAGCCAGCGGGGCCATGGCTCAGCCGAGGCAAAGGCTACCGTGTTCACGCTTCCTCCCCAGAGAGCATATACTGCCACTGGGCAGACCAGTGTCACAGATTCAGTCTAGGTTCAGTCTTCCTGTTGCCAAGGGCTTCCACCTTCTGGAGGAGAAAATTCCCTCAAGCAGGAATCCCAAAGGAAGATTTTTAAGACCAGTCCAGCCTGCAGTCTGAGTTGCTTCCCTCTTGGCTTAGTTTAAAAGAGTGGAAGTGAAATCTGGAGGCTTAAGTAACCAGTGAAGAATGGTTCCCACTTACTAACAGGCACTGTGTGAGTTGCATTAAACAAATACACGGCCTTCAAATCTGTGTCCACGTACGCTATTGGACCTATCCTCCCTTTCCTTTTTGCTTTGAAACCTCTTGCTCCCATTCACATAACTGTCAAGTTGTGTCCACCCCAATTTCTAGTTCATATGGGATTCTTACACATCCATCTTTTCCAGATAAGTAAGGTTACATCTCTGTTACCCCGTTACATACTTATCAGCTGCATCCTTTTAATTAAAGAGCCTAAACACATTAAGAAACCTGAATAAGGGGAGCCTTTCAAATGCAATCATGCACCACAGGGTACAGACCCACCTGGAACACGCATTTCAAGAATTTATTAATTCTGCAGTACGGAGATACATTTCTCAAAGCAACAGTCACCAGGGACATCTGCCTTTTAAACCAACATTTCAAAGCCCATCATGATACAATCACCTCCCACACCCAAGAATAGGATACCAGCAACTAAAACATTTTATTGCTAAAGACATACTAACTTCTCTTATGCCAGTTTCTGCTGTCCTCTGCCCTGCCAGCTTTAAGAATGTCAATTAAACCCTTGCTAATACAGTTCACAAAACACAGAGAGGCTCCATTTCTCACCTGGACCCACCAGAACAGAAACATGTGCCTTGAGGCTACTGAGCAAAACCCAGGAGTAAATGTGAACAAACTATTACAAGTTAAGCAAGGATGCAAATCCATGTGCAGCCTTGAGCTGTTTCAAGACTGTAAACACTTTTATTCTTCCTCCCCTAATAGGTAAAATACCTCAAATTACCCAGCATCTAAGGGCATGCGCAGAGGCGGTTACCTGAGACAGCTAACATACCTTACTGCATTACAGGAGCGTCCTCACGTTCTCAGTCCAAGATACAACAGCAGTTTCAAAGCTACACACAATACAACTAGGAAGTACATGAAGGGAGCACAGATAGAAGGGGCACCAAGAGGAGGAACAGTATCTTACATCTAGTGAATAGGATGTCCTGTCAAAAATCTGTTGATTTCAAGAACTATTCCCCCAATGGCCTGTTAGTCTGCTTTAATTAAGCTTTTAAAGACTTGCCATACAGCCAGAAGTGCTCTTCAATTTTCCATAAAAATCTGCCATCACTAAACACTTACTGAAGAATTTTCTAACAGCTTTTTCTTCCTGTTAGAAACCCTTCTTTCTTCCCTAGTTTAGTATTAAAAAAAACCAACAAAACACTGCCACGGAAAAGAGAGCAGGACAGTCTGTTCTAAACAGACAACTGGCTAATCGGGGTGGGGGGGGAGATAATCCCTTGAATGCTGACACAAAGACGGACTAGCACAAGGGGAAGCCACCTGTCCGGGATTCGGGCCTTACCCACGAGTCCAACACACTGAGCACTAACCTATTAGAGGGTCCGTTACATGCGTCCAGTCAATACAGCACTGCAGCTCTAGCTGATAGTGAGACTGAATGTAGAGGAGAAGATGCTGGTAAAATCCTATGCCAGCAACTAAGTGAGTCCGGTACGCACACTCCAGAGTGCTACGGCTGTGAATGTGCTGGAGGGAAGAAAAATGAGAATGTGTTAATGCAGTCCGGTAACATTTTAGGCTGGCCACCCAAGTTATATGAAGCAAGACAGTGGGTAGCTCAGCTGTAACTGGTTTTGCACAGTTCTGTACCTCCTCTTGCTCAACAATGTTGTACCTAGTGGTACTTACTAAGGGTCAACATCAAGGAGAGATACTTGCTGCAACAACAAATAAATAAAATCAAGGTGTCTGCTTAGAGCACCTTAAACACATTCAGACAACCAGGTCACCAGGAGAGAGTTCATGGCATTAGAAAATACAAGTGCAAATACTGTGAGTATTTTCCAGTGATGAACTCTAGTAAAAACAATCAGCTCTAACAAAGCCTCTTAAGACCATCGTTCCACATGGTGATGAATGTCTTTTGAAGATGGGAAGACAAAAATTAAACAAATTATGTTGAAGTACCTTCTGCAATGGCAGCTCTCTCAGCAGATCATTAAAGCTCACCTGCCCACAGCTAGACAAAAAGCATACGTCAGCTCCATGATTAACATTCAGGGGTGCCTGGCTTCCTGCCCTGTGTTCAGACAACTTCTCCAAGCAAACGAAACTTTTAACTTGGTCTCACCCACTGCACAGCCAGAGACTTTCTCATGCCAGAGCCACAGATACCTGCCTTTTTATTTGTTTTAATGAGCTGGATAACTTCATAGTAAACTTTTCTCCAAAGCAGTTCTTCTGCTTTTCTTCCATAATCCACTGGATGCAAGAACATCAGCTTCACACACAACTCCCGCAGCCTGAGATAGACAGCAGAGAATTCACAATTAGCCACAGCAGCTTCAAATACAGCTGCCACTACATAAGCACAGAAGAGGAAAATCTGAATTCATTACGAGGGATGAGCCAGGCCATCTGGTGATGGTACAGCTTATATCACTCCCACACAAGAGCATCTGGAAAAGCCATATACCTAACCAGTTACCTTGGCTCAGCCGGCCATCAGCAACTTCCTAAATTGCAGTAATGTCAAGAATTGTCTTGACAGCTTAAAAAATTAGTAGGAAAAATCAATCTTGCTAGGCACACTCTGAACCTGGTAAAAGATTTCAGACACATATAAGTTTCTTCACCACACAGTTTTTTTAAAGACAGTTACAAGGAAGGCATTGGCCAACATGAAGATGACTTAGTTGTATTACAACGACACCCAGGAAAGCCTCCAGACATGGACTGTATGGTTAGGTGCTGTTCAAATACAGATCTGAAATCTAGCCTCTGCTTCAAAAACCTGGAGGGATCCCAGGTCAAGAGGTGCACTACCAATGGAATACACTGCAAAACTGCAGATTCAAAACCTCCACCTGTTGTTTCACATGGATTTTCCCCAGCCAAATATAAAAAAAACCAAGTGCCTTGCCCAACTTACTTGTTCCTCAAGCTGATGTTCTCCGGCTTGAACACTTCTTGATACGCTGCCTTATTACCAAGGATGAGATCCAACCGATGAACAGCCTCTACCACTGCTCTGCAAGGTAACACAGAAAGAAGAGTTTCAGAATAGCAGGTTATCTGGGATTATTTCATGGGATGTGGGATGTCTGCACAGAACCATACTAGCCAAGCTAATTCCATTATTAGCAAGCCGCATTATACCACCACACCATATTAATTGATTTCCTTTCTGCACTCCATTTTAAAAAGCTTATGGAAAGAAGGAAAAAGCAGAGTTACAGACACTGTAATGATTTTGCTGTAAATCAGCTGTTCAATCACCAGTTACTACTGCCTGTCTGGTCAAAAATGTCAATTATTTCTACACTAGCAAAGTCAGAAATGTCTCTGGACACGTTAGCAACTTTCAACCTCAGCAATTAAATCATGCTATACATACACTCAGATTAATTTAAACGTCTTGAACTCTATGAATAAAAAAATGGATGGATTTCTAACGGTTACTGTTTTGATAGGGTAAGAGTCAAACCTCCACCAATTCCTGTTTCCTTACCAACTCATGTATGAAAGAAGGCAACTCACATCATTCTCATTTGCCAAAACTTCCTGATCTTCGTTACAGTGCTTCATTGATCAAAGCCCTTAAAGATCTCTCAGTGATAGGTAACAGAGATACTCAAAACCAGCCTAAAATATGAAATTTGTTATGAGATTTTTCCCCTGAAAGCCAGCTAAAAGACAAAGGAACCTCCAAACCTCTGAGTCATGCAAAAATATACTTCTGTGAACCACTGCCCAAGACTGTCCTCCTGGAGGAGGAATACCACACTGTGCGCAAAATCTCAAGTACTCAAAAGTTCGCAGTTATGAACAAATCAGACTACAACTCCAGAATGTTGCGGTGAAATAAACCCAGGGACTTACGGAAGCATTAGCGCTGACAGAAAGTACCCTCATCAATATCTCATGGACAGTTCGATAAAGCACAATCGACCAGCCACGTTAAACCCTTCCTACCAAGAGAGGTCATCTCTAAACCTCTGCCTTTGTTAAGTCTGTATTTGAGGTCAATAAACTGACTCCTGAAATTAACTTTTCCCAGCTGTTGACCCTATATGTTGTTCTTTAAGAAATATGTCCTCCAAGCCATCCCCAGACATTAGCTATCACACTCCACAGGTACTTGTTCTCCCCCTCAACTTTACATCTATCTACCAGTCATTCCTCCTTTGCTCCAATACCTTTACTGCTCCTACTGCTGAGCCTGCCGCACATGGAGAGCTGTTTAACAGGAAGCCAAAGACAACCAAAATGCATTGTAAATACAGAATGAGACAGATGCGATCACAGCAAAATTCTGCAAAGCAGAACAGTTAGATGCTGCTACCAGCCTGTTCCCCCTCCCCAAAATCTCCATTGTCTGCAGAATGCAAACCCCCTCATCACACTTGCAGCACAATGCAATGACTGAACCTTCTTTCTGCACACATGCACAAAGGGTTGCCAGACTGAATACAGGGCACTCACACGGCACTTGCAAGCAAGAGCATGCAAAATCATATGCTGAGGAGGTAGCCTGAAACCACCACCACTTCCTTGAAAACTACAGATATTACTGTAAAGTAACTGACAGTTTCATATACCAGTCCCTTACTAGCAAGGCAAATCTCCTTTCACAAACCCACCACACCAAAAGAAACCTCCCTGAAAAAAAACCAGAACATTCAGGAGCTCAAAGAGAAAATGTCCCATCTCATGCTATGTCACAGGAAGCCTTTCATCCAAGGGTAACTGGAAACCTCATTTATTTTCAGTAAACCACAGAACCTGACAGAAGAAGAGAAGTGTAGAGAATAGTCTTATGCAATAGCTTGGGAGATCAAAACACCACAGAGTTGAACCAACTTCTTCCTAAATAGTCGTGAATAAAATCAAGAATAGAGTAAGAATCACACAGAAGCCTGCTGCTAACCTTGATATCCACAGCCACTTCTGCTCACTAGCATCTTTCTCACACAGCCAGAAGGTCCTTTGCGAACTCTGACAACCTAATACCCTCAACAGCAAGCAACGCAAGCGAGTAAAATGCTTTTTGGTTTACAGGTTAAAGGCAGTTAAGTATGAAGCATTCATCCAAGCTCACAGAATACTGGGGAGGAGGGATTAAAAAAAACAGCAAGCCCCCCCCGCCCCGTTTAGTTTCCCAAAAACAGATCTCCACAAAGCAGCAGGCAATAAACATATCCTTACTGCAACCTGTGATTAATGTCCTGTCGCTGCATCTCTCAAAAGACCCTCTGCAGTGAGCGCTGCAGCAGGAAACGAAGTGTGGCTCACAGGGAACCGATTTGTTTCCTATGCAGAAGGGTGACTAGAAGAAAGGGGAACTGCTGATTCATTTCATTCCCAGAAAGAAGTATGGGAAAACTATGATCCTCTATTCCCAAAACAGGCAGTCTCTGCATCTTCAAAGTAGCCGTAAAAACGCGTTCACTGTGCACCGAATCAGCAGCTGCTGTGTGTCTGATACAAGTTCACATGTCACTGACACCTCAAGGTGGGAAATGATTTCACAGTGACTACAAACAGTCGACACCTGCATCCAAGGACATGGCCAGCCCTCAGGGTGGGATGTCCCATGTGCAGGTGGGAACCCCTGTGTCCAAATCCTCATGTGCAAGCTGACTGTATTCAAAGGCTCAACACCGACTCCTTCTCCTGCCACTTACTCAGTTCAGATTCCTTTACCGGCACATGGTCCAGGCTCTCTCACGGCCCAGTAGCTCACCTGCCAAACAAGCCTCTTACTTTTTTATCTAAAAAAAAGCCCACAAAACCTCATCTGAGAATCCTCCCGAGTTCAGCAGTGACAGAAATGCATCTTGACACTGTGCAGCATGACACCATGAAATGACAGGAAAGAAAAAGCAGTTGCCAGAACCCCCTTTACAAGTTACAAGCAAAACAGACAGCTATTTGGCTGCCAAGAGTATCAGTGGGTAAGAAATGTGATCAAGCAGTTAAGGAAAGCCTACTCACACACACCAGGACTCAAATGCCTGCCAAATGTGAAGTACAGAAAAGTTTCCTTCCAGGGACTATCTGAGCAGGGACATTGGAGGGTATTTCACCTTCCGCTCGAGCACAGGGTGGGAGGCATCCCGGAGGGCGTCTCCAGTAGAAACCTGTTTCCTACCACAGTCAGGGATGGACACATGAAGACACTGGTTGCTTCTGCTATTTTTTATGGGTTCATAAAGAAACAAGAGAGTTGGTGACTTGAAAGTAGCAAGATTTATCTTTTAGGATGTGCGTTCCTGAGCCATAAGGCAGAACCCCGCTAAAATGTCTTCTTATCAGCGCGAGCTCCATGGTGCTGCTGGAGGAGGCGCAGACAGGAGTAAAGAAGAACCTGTGACAGCCAGTGATGACCTGCAAGGATCCTGTGTCCACAGTGGTGAGGGAAAGGGGACGCAAAGTGGTCCAAAGTGGTGAGGACAAAAAGGTACAGGAGCCAGCCTCACTTCAAAAATGTTAGGAAACTTCAACACAGGCGCTATAGACCATGCACTGATTAAAATGCCATTTAGCATTTGTGCCTTGGGTGGCTGGAGACCATGGGCTGAATTTTCCTTAGCAGTTAAGAGGCCAGATTTTGTCCCAGTACCCATTTTTATACCTGCTGGGTTTAAACGTGGCTTTCAGGCAGCACATCAGAACCACAGAGGAGGCAAATCAGATGCCAGTCTATTAAAAGAACCAAGTACAGCACATCACGCCAAGCGGGTGGAAATGGTCCAACGCAAAGTCCTCTTCAGCCACGTAGACCCCGACCTATCACTTTCCTTCTGTGCCATTAATATTCTCGGATGGGGCAAGACAGCAGGCAGAATTATTTGTCCTCTCTCTATCTCTTTATTTAATATACCACTAAGAGCCACAGTCTCTGAGGAGTAAGACATTTCTCAGGGAAAAGAACTGCAGCCATTCATTTGTATTCTGGTATGTGTCAGTACACAAATAATACTGCCCAGAACAAGGCTGGCAGACAAGAATAGTAACGCAAAGCCAATGAGCTAATGGTTACCCAGAATCCAGAAAAGAAATCTGTAAAACAAATCCAGTCACCCTACGCTAAAACATGCATTGTAAAACAGCACCCAGGATAATCCAGTTGCCACTTTCTGAGGTGAAACTTGGGGATTATCAATCTGGGAAGACTTATATGAAAAAGATCAAAGACCATCCTACGAACAGCAATGGGCAACCTCATCTCCACAAGGACACTCCAATGGCCAACATACTTGCCAAGGACCGTGGAGACCTGAGCTCAACTCCCACTGCTCTCACAAACAGACACAAAGCTGATCCCATGTAAGCACAGTTTATAGGTGGGACTGTGACATTCAAACACCTGTGATTCAAAAGCACTGTTTAATCCGATGGCCAAAACTTTCCAGAGACAGTCAGCCATCACACAAAGTACAACATGCTTCTTGGAGGACAGGAAGTTACTGCTTCATCTGACTGAACTTCAGGCTGAAACGGAGAAGAACTGACAAGAGAGTGGTAAGGTAGAAAGCTTGCTAAGACAGCTATTAGCTACGTAGCTAGAGAATTTGTGGCCACTGCAGATATTATAAATCCTGCACTAAAATCACAATACTTACTTCCAGCTAAAAGAAGAGCCATCTCTACAGGAGTGTGATTTTCTTTTTCTGCTATAAAGCAATGACACACCATACTCTGCCACAAAAATTTAAACAGAAAACAACCGCTTCCTTGCATTGATGACCAAGTCCACGTCTGGTCAAGGGACGCTCACTTGTGAGCTCCAGCGGCATAGTGAGGTACTGCTTGTCAGGAGAGCTAAAAAGCACACACATTCCTGGTCCACTGTGACCACAAATTAAAACACATCTTAAACCATGATGAAGGTGGTTTAAACAAAATGCATTCTGTTTTGCAAGCGGGAGCACATACGTCCTCTGCAGTCCTGTCCGCCACACCTCAGGCGGCAGTGGGCAAGGTGTTGTGGAGCACTAGCTCAACTACTAGCAGATGCAGGAAGCCATCCCTAAGATCAAGTGGGGTATCTCAACGTCCCAGCAGGTACAGAGCTCCACAGCCCTGGAGGCACTTCCAGCATGACAACGCAGCCCACACCTCGGGTAATCCAAGCCATTGTGTTTTACCACTGACCTTGTAATAAGAAAAAAAAAATGCACCTAATATAATTTCAAAGCGCAGGGAACATGCTTGTACGAAGCGCATCATGGAAACAAACAAATTCTAGTAACTACCACTGAAACCTGCTATTACTGCTTTGGACTTCTGGGCAAGGATCTTGCCAGATTTCTCAGAGGGAGGCAAGCTTTGCCCTGTTTCAGAGGAGAGCAGTGAGGTTCCAAGAGACGAAAGGACATGTCCAATGTCACCGAGCAAGTCAGCAAGACAGAAAATGGACCCTGACATAACATCCATCTCTTGCCTTCATCGTTTTGCTCACCTTCGAAACCACACAATCGCTGCTGAAACTCCACCATGAATCTGCTTTACTGATGGAGGAAATGAGACGGAAGGGGACAATTTCTGGGCTACACTCACAAAACAAGTCATCAGCGGAGCAGAGGCCAGGCACCTCAGCGCTGACAGCGTAGCACCTCATCCCTGCTGGGCTGAGCTGACCAAGGCCATCATTATTTCCTGAATCTTGTCTTCTGACGCTATTTCCAAAGCACAGCGCAGAGATGTAAGTGAGAGTGGAGTCCCAGAGAGTGCTTTATTGGGAAGATCTGCAGCTAGAGCAGTCTTGCCCTCCACACAGCAGGAACATGCCCTGGATCAAGCTCCTGCTCATCACACCCTCTTCTCCAGCACTTCCCATGTAATCTCAGTCTACTGCCAATGCCAGGGACCCCTTCTCCAGCCCCCCTCTCCCTGGATGCCCTCCACATCTTGCCCTTATCCCACTGCATCTCAACATCTCCCTCCCCCTCAGCCCCCATCATCTCCTACCCCACCTCCCTGAATCCTGCGTAACTCCCTCCTCCACCCTGACCCATCTCCCTGGGTGCCCCATGCCCCCTTTCCCCTGATCCCCTTCTCACCCTTCCAGCCCTTCTTCCCCCCATCTCTCCATTGTTCTCCTATCTTGCCTGGAACCCCCGCAGCTCCTTCCCTCACCACCCTTTGTTTTGACTCATCTCCCCTGGATCCCCCATATCCCTTTTTCACCAGTGCCATCCCCCACCCCGTGTATTGCTCATCTCCTCTGGATCCCACACAACCCCCTTCCCCCTGTTCCCTTCCCCCAGTCTTCCCTAAATTTCCCCCTCGTCCTTTCCCTTCGCTCTGCCCACTTCCCCTGGATTCCCCCCAATTTTCTTCACCTCAGTCCTCCCTAAATTCTACCATCCCCTTCCCCTGCTTTCCCCAATTTTCCCTAAATCCCACCATCTCCTTCCCCCCATCTTTCCTGAATATCCCTCCAATCCCCTTCACCCTGGTTCTCCCCAGGC
>JAVKLA010000088.1:12811770-12823251 GCA_034782735.1 Sagittarius serpentarius
TCACCTGCCGCCGGCCGCCCCCGGCGCCCCCCCGGCCGCCCGCCGCCGACGCCGCCGCCACCGGCAGCAGCAGCAGCAGCAGCGCGCTCGGGGCCATGTCGCGATACACGCCCCCCTCCCCTCACGTGACCGCTCAGACACACCCCCCCGCCCCCTTAGAGGCGCCGCGCCGGAGTCTTAAAGGAGCCGCCGCGCTTTAGAGAGATGCTTGGGGTGGAGGGGAGATGGCGGCAGCGGCGGGTGGGGGTGGGGGGGTGTCCGCACCCGGCCCTGGGGGGAGGCCTTTGCGTCACCCTCCCCCCTCCTCCCTGACCTGCATTAAATGCACAAACAGACCAAAACGACACGTTTTATTTTTGAGGCAAAGAGTCTCACAGTTTAATTAACCCAGAGACTGAAATTAAACATCAGTATCTCCACCCAGAGCACTGGCGCGTACATGACACGTCAGCCCTTTCCCCACCTTCGTGGGTTTTTTTTTTTTTTTCCTCCCCTCCCTCCCACAGACTTCAGACAAACTTTTCCCCAGCACCGCCTCAGGCTGGGTCTCAGGCCAGGGTAGTTTCCTCGAGCTCTTCCGTAGCCAGGTCGGAGGTGCCTGGATCTTCCCAGCGGTGATGTGACCCCTCTTATTCCTGGGCTGCCTCTGGCGCAGCGGGCTGCTTGCTTTGATCATCGCCTTTCTTTTTGTGCCCCGAAACAATGTCATCAATGCGGAGGAGGAGAACTGCAGTCTGGGGAGAAACCCCGTACCCAGGTCTAGTCAGGAGCTCATCACAAAGAATAAAATCCAATCTACCTGGCTTTCACACCGTTAATTAAATTATTCTCTCAGCACAGCACGTCGCAAGAGAGCACAGCAGAAAGGACACGGTGCCCGTCAAATCCAGGCGGGAGCAGTCAGTGGCTCCGGCACCTGCCAGGGACGCCCCACGGAAAAGGGGACACTAATTATTTCTAGCTGACTGACAAGGGACACAGCAGCCCTTCAAGCAACTGCCCTCGATCTAACACCAGCGAGCAAACGCTCAAAATGCGATCTTTTAACACGGGGAGGGCAGCTGACGCAAGGCCGCTCAGACGACCCAAAGGACAGAAGCTCCCAGGGCCGCTAACTGGATTCCAGCACATTGGTGGCACTGAATTTCTCACAGTCACGGCTCCGGCTGTCACTCGGAGCAGCCCATCCTTGTGAGACTAACTAGTCTGCACAGTTTGCAGAAAAAGGGGCGATGGAACACAACAACTTTTAGCCACAGGACCAAAAATCAACCCCTCCGAAAAGCCCACGTACGGGCTCCCGTGGGTGCTGCATCCCTTATCATCACCCCCCCTGCGCCAGCCAGCTGAAACGCTGGCGCGCACCACGCGCGGTTTGCGCTGCTTACCCAAGGGCACGAGCAGTAACAACCTTCCCCTCTCCCAAGAGATACACTAGAGGCTCTTCAGTTCCCCCCCCGCCTCTCCTTACCTCTACGGCTGTTTTGTAGGTCTGCAATTTGACTGCTAAAGGCTCCCAGATCCCCAGGTCCTTCATATCAACTAAGGCTCCGGTCTCACCGTTCACTCCCCACGTCTGGCTGCCTTCTTGAGTGTGTTTTGCCTGTAAGCAGAAAGACAGGTCACCGCCGACGGAGGAAGACAGCAAATTCACCTTCTGGGAATTCAAACTGACCACGGGCGCAGGCAAACAGTAAAAGTTCATTACAATTCTCTCCATTTATACAAGAGTGTGTTACTGAGCGCCACCTGAAACAATTATATCCGAAGTTAAGACTTGGAAATATTCTCTCTCGTGCCATCCAATCTAATCTCAAAGGAAGATTTTGACTTCGTTCACCCTCAGGGTTTTGTTGTTTTGTTTTTAAACTCTGGTACTTCAAACAAGCTATTTAATTTCATTTTCATGCTTTCAAATTTGGCACAAAACTTCAGTAAAAGTGTCTGCAGCCCAGCTAACACAAAAAAACCCAGCAACAGTCTTCCAATCACCTTCAACGGATCAGTTACTTCAACACAGGTTTCCTTTAACAGAAAAGCCTACTGCAACTACTAAAAAGCTGCCCCCTCAACGGCCTGACAAGCTGCCCCCACCGAAGGGCACTGCTGTGGACCGATGACTGATCTGAGGAGTAGGACGCAGCAGGAAGGCGGCCGAATCTCTTCGGACGACCCCAGGCCACGTGCCTTACCCTGAGCGAGGTCAGCACACGGATGGTACTAGCGCCGCAGTTCTGGATCAGGGTTCGGGGAATGACTTCCAGAGCCTGGGCGACTGCACGGTAGGGCCACTGCTCCACACCCGTCATGCCTTTGGACTTCTCCGTCAGCGCATGGGCAACGGCCATTTCGGTAGCTCCCCCTCCTGGCACCAGCTGCGGGTCGATGAGGACATTGCGACATACCTGCATGGCATCCTGAAGGTTGCGTTCTACCTCCTGCAACAGGGATAAAAGCACAGATTTATCGGCTGCAGGGAACTGTAGCACACCACCAGCTGAAAGCACAGCCCGCCAGTCTGGTTCCTCTGCAGCACGCAAGTTCTGCCTTCACTGCACAGTACAGCCCCCAAGACGGGAATTCTGTGTCGCTTCAGAACCCAGAGGAAACCTGCGTGTGCTTCGTTTGCACACAATAGCTGCTCAAAAGGAAGCGATGACTTACTGACACCGAGAAGGTGGCCAGGACGGGAGGGGAAGCAGAACATTAAACTAAAAGAGGGCAGATGTAGATTGGATATAAGGAAGAAATTTTTTTACAATGAGGGTGGTGAAACAGTGGCACAGGTTGCCCAGAGAGGTGGAGGAAGCCCCATCCCTGGAAACGTTCAAGGCCAGGCTGGAAGGGGCTCTGAGCAACCTGATCTAGTGGAAGGGGTCCCTGCTCAGCGCAGGGGGGCTGGACTAGATGGCCTTTGATGGTCCCTTCCAACCCAAGCCATTCTATGATTCTATGTAATAACTTACGGCTAGGATTTCCTTGCTGGCTCCACGCAGAACGATAGTGCAAGCCTTGGGGTCTTTGCAATCAGTGATGAACGCAAAGTACTCATCTCCTATTTTTTTAACTTCAAAGAGCCTGGCTCCGGTTCCCACATCCTCCTCCCGCAGCTCATCTGTGCGACTCACAATGCGAGCTCCGCAGGCCCTAGCACACAAACAACAGTCAAGTTAGATGCTTGCAAGAACTGGGGAGAAAGAGTGAGGTAAGAATGAAAACTGCATGCCACAGGCAGCAAGAATGGGCGCCAGCAAGGAGAGAGCATTCACCTGGCGATCCTGTTGTTGTCCGTCTTTCTTACTCTGCGGATCGCGGTGATGTTGGCTCTCATCAGGTAGTGTTGGGCCAAGTCTGAAATCAGGTTTGTGGAATTTTATTGATGAATCAGCAGGATTGCGAGAAACTTTAAGTCTTTAAAGAAAAAAGGGTTATGGAAAGAAAAACCTAAATGTAGCTTCTTAAGCCAAGCTGCAAGGCAAAATTACAGTGCAGGTTTCCATGGTTATATTTTGGTATCGTTTCCAAATGCTGGAAAAGCAAAACATTATCCTAAGTGTCCATGTTCACAAGGCAACCTCAAGAACCAACTTCAATGGCTGCAATGTAGAACTATTTGCTAGAAAGCTAAAAAACAAAACAAACCCAGGGTCATGTTCAAAATCAGGTTTGGGGTGTGTGTGTGTGTGTTGTGTTTTGTTTTTTAAAGTTACTGAACGGTGTGTTTAACACAACATGAACCTTACTAAGATGAATTTGACACAAAGAAGGATCACATGTGTTATTACCAGAAATTCCTTTTTCTGTGATGACCAGATCTGGCTTGACTCTCATCAGATCCTCACAAATCTGCTGGATGTATTCTTCCTCCATCTGCAGGATGCGGGCAAAATCTTCCTCCCGTGTTATTTCAATATCAGTCTGCACAGAAAGAGGTGTAAATATCTCACTGTATTCTTCCCAGCCCTTCACCAAGTTAGATACAGATCCCCTGGCTTGAGGTGATCTTAACTCCTCCACTATCGCCTAGGGAAGAGTTAAGGAGAACTACACAATGAGAAATACTGATCAAATAAACTTTGACGCTGTGTCAGTTTAACATTAGTGTTAATTAAAGCACAGAAACATTTCTTTGACTCTTGACCATCACTTAGATGCACAAAGCACTGTAGCTGCTTCAGCGAGTAAAAGCACTGTCGCCACAGTTATATTTTTCTTTTTTCTCCAGGGTACTGACCCCACAGTGGAATTAGCCTATACATGCAAGAGGTCTCTGAAAAGCACAACACGAAGAAAGCCTTTTCCCACTCATGCTTTTAACTAGCTACCTGGATTTGTTCACTTTACTAGTCTTAAATCAAAAGCTGCCGACCTCTCTAACAGGACTTGCTTTACCTGGCTCTCTCCTTTCTTGTACTCCAGCGAACAATCCAGAAGGACAATGCGTGGATTCTTAATAAGGCGACGCATTCTGGGATGAGTTACATCTTTATTCACCATGATTCCACGCAAAACACAGGAGTCTTCACTAAAACCACCTGGAATCTGACAGACAAGAAACGGGGGAAAATGAGGCACGTCAGTCAACTGTACGAAAACCTGCATTATCTGTGCTCCTGGAACTATCCTTCCCACATACTGGAAAAGGAAAACTCTCCCAAGTAACCATGATGCATCCAGGTCACAGCCTGAGTTAATTTTAAGAGCACGCTGACTTAGATTAAGTGAAAAGCCACGGAAGAACTTGAGAAACAGCTCACATCCTATTGCCCGGCAACATGTGCTTGGAAGATGGAAACCAAAACAACTGAAATGACCTTTTTGACAAACATTCTATAAGAGTGGAAATAACTGCCCGTTTTCACTGTAAACCAGCAAGGCTGATAGCACTGACAAAGATATCTTCAAGGGTTACGTTGGCAGACTGCAAACCAGTAGCACAAAATTCTTCCCACTGCATCCTAGGAACAACTTGTTCAGAAAGAGAAAGGGGCACGCAGATAAGAAATGGTTCAGGACATACTCACCTTTTCTACTTTTGCATATTTTTTAATATCAATTTCCTTTCTGCCGTTTTCTTCAAACTCCACGGTCTTAACAGCATCAAGAGCAATGCTACAGGCCAAGTCAGACCAGCGGTTTATTGCCTTGGTATTTATAGCACTCTTTATTATTTTAAGCATCATCTCTTTGTTGTTCACGTCTACTGGAGTGCTGAAACAAAGGAAAAACCAAACAGTAAACTGAGTCATACTCCAAGCCACAATCTATTCATAATCCCATTAAGTCCCTCTCCAATTATATTAAGTTGTATTTTACTAACATGATTCCCTGAAGAATCACCTTTAAGCAGTACAGAAACCCCAGACCCCTTCTCTCCAACTCCAACCAGCCCATACTCACCCAATCTTCTTTAGAATACTGATCATGTCATCCAGAGCCTTACGATAAGCCCCAATGATCACAGTTGGGTGCATCTGCTGTTCCAGGAAGTGTTCAGCAACAGAGAGCATCTCTCCGGCTAAAACAAAAAACAAACCACCCCAGTTCCCCAGATAAGTTAGTAGAACAACCAACAGTCGAGACCGGAGAACAGCATACCAGACAAAAGGTATCTGCTATCCACGCAGAGAACTCTAACGGCACCTATACCTTTCTTTATACTTAACCGTGCTTATCTCAGGGAAAGAACACAACTTTCCAAAGCACGGAGCTGATCACCTAAAGATCTAATGAACGTAGCATTCTCTTCCATGGTAAAAAAAAAACCAAAAAACCCCAAAACCCAACGATTAATTTTAGGGCTCGTAAGTAACGAATGTCTGTCTCACTAAGGCGTACTTGCTGGGCTCTGATGAGCAAAAAGGGCGAACTTCAGCCTTAACCCTTTATAAAAAAGTATGTCTCATTCACGCTCCTTACCAAGGATAATTACAGACGTGGTCCCATCTCCAACTTCTTCATCTTGAGTACGGCTAATCTCTATCATTGATTTTGCAGCTGGATGCTGGACTTGAATCTGTGCAGGAGCAAGGGGTTTGGTTTTGGTCCAGAATACTGAAGCAGAAACTTCTTGCATCGCTCAATGAACAAATACCACCACACCTTTTAAACAATCAAAGGCATTCTGCCTGACTATAGCAAAGACTTTTCTTCCTTTTTGAGACCGAAAAGAAGCCCTCGTCTTTCACAATATTATGTCTCCCACAGTTTTTCAGGCATTACGATTTTTGTGACGCCATTTTAACAGCACTTGCACCAGGAAGACGACAATGTTTTCTCGGTTTAATCATGTGGCATTGTAAAAACAAACATCTACTCAAAAGGTTTGGATGCAAGTGATTATAGCTACAATTACCATCGAATTTACATCAGTCTTGCAAAACCTCCATGAAACCGTACCGCCCTGGGATCAAACCTACTTTTCTGAAGAGGTGTGCTGGAAATATTTAATTCCCCCCTCCCCCTCCAGTTAGCACCCTTCTTGGTACTGCTGTTTAGTACGTGCTGGCTCTCAAGACATAAGACGAAATAACATGGTTCCATTGGCAGCTACATAACTGTATCCTGGAATATTCCGACTCGCATGTTAAGGAAGACAATCACTTAGGAGACACTTACTTCTCTAAGAATAGCATTGCCATCATTGGTCATCACGATCCCGCCCATGGGGTCCAAAAGCATCTGCAACCGAAAGAGGAGCGATATTTGCACTGACCTATAATACGCGTGGTGTTTCTAGTCAGTATGCAGCACAGGTATTTCGGCAAAAGTTCTTACCTTCATCATCGCTCTTGGTCCTAAACATGTTCGGATAATGTCAGCAATAGTCTAGGAGGAATAAAAGGAATGAGCCAATACAGGACGGCATCAGAAAGTCTAAAAAAACCATAGTCTATATGAAACAAGCAGCCACTGCAAAATTTAAGTGACCCAACGGCTGCAGTTGCTTAGATGCAAAAGTTAAGAATTGTGTGGGAATGAGAACACAGGGATTAAAAGAACACTGGCACCACACTAAATTCTTATCTAAATCAGCTGTCAAAATTTATACACTTTCAGATTTTGCAGAGAAAGAGGTTTTGGTGGGTGCCTTATGCTCAGCCCCAGTTGGGTGCATCTGCTGTTCAAGGAAGTGTCTGGCAGCAGAGAGCATCTCTTCCACCATCCCCGCCATGTCCAGTTACATTGCACCTATTGTTTTAACACTGAAAATTCACTTTCTATGCTGCTTCTACTCTGGATTCATACAGATTAGAGAAAACTTGCTTCAGATCCAGTTTTCCCTCTTAAATATATAAATACATATATATATATGCACACATACTAAAAAAAAAAAAAAAAAAAAAAAAAAAACCACCTGACAGGAGAATACGTTACCTTAGCAGCAGTGATGTTTCCAGTCTGGACTTTTCTTCCAGACTCACGTTTCATATTCTGACCTAAAGTGCATTAAAAAAAATTAAAATATTAAAAGTACAAATATAACATTAATCTGATTTTACTAGGAAGTCCAAGACTGAAAAAGTGATACTGACAATGCAGCAAAGATACCCTCTCAGTCACACAGACTTGATATATGACCAGATCTAAACTAAGAGTTTACAATATAAATATCACAGCCACTGTAAAAAGCACGGAAAAAGTTTCAGTGAAAACCAACATTCCTTATTATAACAGAATTCCTGATTAGCGTTGTAATTCAACTGAGACAAAACTTCACAACCCTGAAACATAATCTCTTCCCCCAAGAAAATCAAACAGTGGTGACTTGCTAGAATCTGCAAGATTCCACAAAGCCTAGGAACTGCTGCACAGTAGTTTTCAGTCAAAAAAAAAAAGTTACAGACGCACAAACACAGAAAGTGGAACACTGGTTTAAAATTAAGTTTTATGCATCACTGTTACTCGGCCTTTGGCACATGAGAGTGAGTAGCTACTGCTGTATCACAGGCTCACAACCATATCTGGGGACTAGCTGTCAAAAGGGTCTGCCCCGAAGAATATTTAGGCTTGGTGCTGCTTTTCTTTTATGACAAGCCTAGACTGGATGAGCACAGATTTACTTCAGGAGTGGATGCTTGTGCATAGAGGTTTATAAGACAGAACAAAAGAAAGCAACAGTAAAAGCAGCACCAAGAAAAAAGCAGCACCTACAGCAAAGGGGCCCTGGGCTACAACAGCCTGCCTCTTGGGTTAACAGGGAACAGAGCAGCTGGAGAGATCAGAATGAGAAACCCGAGCAGAAAGAAACCCCCTAGGAAAGGCTCACAGTGGAGCCTGGGGAGAGAATCACAAAGTGCAAGGGGCTCAAATGGGACAGCACAAAGCAACGTGCTGAGCAACACACGAGTAGAAATTACAGCTGAGAGAAGCCGAGACCTGCCAGGAAAGGTTTAATGAGGAGCTGGGGGGGGTCTCCGATGCCCTCAGACCTCCCGCGCAGGGAACAAAGTGGGGCCCGGGAGGGGGGGCCTGGCCCATCAGGAGCGGGCAGTGGCTGCAGAGAGCCTGCGGGGACTGAGAAGAGACAGTGAGGGGAGAGCTCAGGGCGGGGCGGGGGCCGGGGTCCAGCGGAACCCCCCGCAGGACAGGAGACCCCCGGCCTGGCCGGGCGGGGGGGGTAGGGTGTGTCTGTGAGGGAGTGCCCGGCCGCGAGGGGGAACCAACATGGCGGCGAAGAAGAGGAGAAGGAAAGGGGGACCCGACCCCCCCGCCCCACAACCCCCCGGGGGCCGGCCCGGCGGGCGGCGACACTCACTGAGCACGAGGACAGGGCGCGGGCCCATCATCGCGGCGGCGGCGGCTCGAGCGCGGCGCCCGGCGCGGAACCTTCTGGAGACGGCGAGCGCGAGGCGGCCGCGCCGAGAACTGCCGCTTCACCCTGCCGCGACACCCTACCCCCGCCTCCCTCCCGCAATGACCAATCCCGCCCCGCACCGCCGGCCCGGCGTCCAATAAGGAGGTGGTGCTCCTCCTCCCCCACCCCCTCCCACCCCCCCCTCCAACGCTTGAACAGCAAGTTCGGTTGAGGAGCGACGACCCAGCGCATGGGCCTGCGGCGCGTTGGGCGGGGCCGCGTGGTACTGCGCATGTGCGGACTGCCGGCGCCGGGCATATGGACGCTTGGGGGGGACGACTCACTTTGCATATACGCAAAGGGGCCGGAGGAGCGGTCGTAAGGGGGACACTGTCCTGCCGCACTCCCGTAGCATCTGGAACGCACCGCAGCCGGGATGCAACGGCTCTACAGGCGAGCTGGGAGGCGGATCGGCGTCTCTGAGAACCGTGTGTGGAAAGGAGGTCCTCAACGTGTCCGTCCTCCCCCCCCTTCCTCTCAGCTCCGTGGTCTCGCCCATCGGCGCGGCAGGCTGCCGCGGGGCATGCTGGGAGCGGCAGGTCGTGAGGCGGCGGCCGCCCCCAGCCGCCGGTTTGGCCCCACCTCGGCCCCTTCGGCGTGTCAGAGGCTGAAGCGGAGCTGCCTGGTGCGACCTGAGACCCTCCCACTGCCCCAGAGGCTCTGGTGTCCCCTCGGAGCAGAGCTCCTCGGCCTGCAGCTGTGAGGCTTCCCCACAGCAGCCATTTCCGTCATGGTGCGCTTCATCAGGCCCGTCCAGTGTTAATTACAGGCAAAGAGGGCACAAAACCAGTTCCGTTTGCCCGTTCACGGCCTGTGTGCCTAGAAGAGTTTTCAGCTTGGCTGATTATTTTTTTTTCCCCACCAATTGTTCTGCTCAATAACAAGGCTTTGTCTTCCTCTCGCGTAATTACTAGCTCTCTTCCAGCTCACATGGACCCACCAACTGTTAGCCAGGAAGAGAAACGTGGAAGAAGTAGGTTGGATGCATTAACCTCTGATAGCCAACTGCGGCTTGAGTAAGGTACTTTGCAGAGAAATTCAAGCCGCCTCTTTGTAAAAAGCTCTAAGCTTCTTAGGCCAAGGACAGGTATTTTCTCAGTGCTTGTGTGATGGGGTCCTAGTCTATCCTGGCACTGCAGCAAACCCTGCTGAGGTGTGGGAGAGAGAGTGGCAGTGTGGCTACACTGCCTCAGTGTCCATTCATGTAAGCTCTGTGATGCTTTCCATAGTCTGCAGCTTGGATAAGCTCTGCGTGGGTCAGCAGGAAAAGAAGAAAGTGGGTGTATGTAGAGCTGTTGGCAAAGGTTGGGAGTAGGGAACTTTGATAAAAGAAAGAATATGAGGTGGTAACATGGAGCCAGGGGCTGGGGCCCTGGAGAGGTGGATTCATGGGCTGTGTGGATGCCCCATCCCTGGCAGTGTTCAAGGCCGGGTTGGATGGGTCTTTGAGCAGCCTGGTCTAGGGGAAGGTGTCCCTGCCCATGGCAGGGGGGTTGGAACTAGATAGATGATCTTTAAGGTCCCTTCCAACCCAAACCATTCTATGATTTGTGTGTGTGAGGAGGAATATTGTGTACCTACAGAGCTGCGGGTTTGTGGCCCTTCTCCCACTAGAGGTCTGCAGGCAACTGCCTGATAAAAATGCCTGAGAAACTGCCATGTTTCTTGAGACCTCTCAAGTCTTCCTCCAGCGCTGAACACCGGGCCCGGTGGCTTTCTGTTTTGTTTCTGGTTTTGCAACAGGATGGTCAGGACATTTCCTAATCTGTTTGAAACAGAAGGGTGGAGCCTCTCTGGTGTGGAGTTAGTTAAGCAAAGCGTGAAGGTATAGTTTTGGGATCTGTGTGCTAGGAGAGGTGTCCCACCTGATGCTGGAGGAATTTAACCCTCATCCTCCTCCCTGCTCATCCTCTTCTCCCTCATCGCTTTACAGAGCCTCTATGCAGTTGGCAGCACTGGTGAGCTGGGTGGAGCTGCTGGCCATCCTCGTCGTGGGGGTGCTGCTGCTCCTTGCTGAAGTGCTCTTCCGAGCCATGGTGGTCATCGGGCTTCTGCTCTACGTGCTTGTCACCAACTGAAGGCAAAGTGGGGAGGGCGCCTCTTTTTATCCCTTATTCCCAGAGCTCTTCAAGAAGGAGACAAGAGGAGAAGCACACTGACCTCAGAACAGATGGAGAGAAACACGAGCAGTAGTCAAAGGACGAGGGGAGGTATGGCTGCCTTCTGGCTTCCTGTGGTACATCCTTGCTTGGCAGCTTTGCTGTCTTCTCTGCCAAAGCACTAACTTCAGCAGTGGGCCTCTAACAAACCCAAACTACAGGTTGAGGCCACTTGTCCCCTTCTCCCTAAGGGGAAGCTGAGTCCTGGCAAGGCGTGTTCCCTCAACAACCCCTTCCAGACGCAAGCCTGTCCTGCCGCTGACCAAAACCCCAGCGTGCTGTGCCTGAGGCTCCGCTGCGGGGCCTGCAGTAGGGTAGGGGCCAGGGGCCAGCACTCTGTGTTCTCCCCCGGAGGGTTTACAAATACTATTTTTGGACTGAAAGCCGGTGTTTCGCAGACGCTTCTGGGAAGGTGCTTCCACCCTCTTCGCCCAGAGGGCAGCCCCAGAGCAGCAGGAGGGGCGG
>JAVKLA010000088.1:12836288-12878654 GCA_034782735.1 Sagittarius serpentarius
AGGGGAGGTGCTCGGCTGGGGCGTCGGTCGGCAAGTGGTGAGCAATTGCACTGTGCATCACTTGTCTTGTGTATTCCGATCCTTTTATTATTATTGTCATTTTTTCTTGTTATTAGTGTCACTGTTAGTTTCTTCCTTTCTGTTCTATTAAACTGTTCTTATCTCAACCCATGAGCTTAGCTTTATTTTTTCCGATTCTCTCCCCATCCCACTGGGTGTGGGGGGAGTGAGTGAGCGGCTGTGTGGTGCTGAGTTGCTGCCTGGGGTTAAACCACGACACTGTAACACAAGGGAAGGTGAGGGCCAGGACCAGCTTTCTGTCCTCACCACTTCCTTTTTCCACATCCCTACCTGCTCAATGTTGTACATTTGCCCTAAGTTCCCTCGCCGGTCTGGAATTTCTTCAATGACACACTTACTTTTATTGTTCTATTGCTATGTGAAAGATAACCAACAAGGACGAAAACACTCATCATATTCTCAATATTTAGTACAGGAAAACAGAAGAATTGATAATCCAAACAACATTGCTAAATGTGGTAATACAGGTATTTTTTTTTTCTCTTATCTGTTATTTGTGGCAATCTCAGCTGTGCTTGTAACAGAGCAGGATGGAAAACTGTGAATATATATGATTTAAGAATACTCTTAAATTTCACTTACTAAAAAATGGATACCTGAACTTTAGGAATTGACATGTATTCTTTTGCTGAAAGAATCAGATTGCTTGCCATGAAAGGCAAAGCCACAGAAGATGAAGTGCCACAAAAAAGTGCACATTTTACATGCATGTAGCTAAAAAAGCAGTTTACCTAAAACAGCAATTAAGGCAATCTTTATATAATGATGTAACTTTGCAGTAATTATTCACCTCGTAGGTTGATTCTTGTATCTGGACTTTTATGACTGCTGCACCAGTTGTGATTCCCAACACCAGAATCCTGTCTCCTTGGTTTTCTGCTCTTTCCAGCTCAACAATGTAGTCTGGGGAACAACAGTTGGCTTCCGAGTATTTTAAAATCAGCATAAAACCGAAATAATTTTTGCTAGGTAGACAAAAATCTCCATCATCATTTCAGATTCATTAATACAGACAATGTGGGTAGACACGGATCCCAGGACTACACTGATCAAGAGGAAATAATAAGCATAGAATTATGGAAAAAACAGGTTGAAAATATCTCTGTGGGTCTCTAGCCCAGTCCCTGGCTGAAAGCAGGGCCAACTTCAAACTTGGATCAGATTCCCTGGGATCTTGTCCAGTTGAGTTTTGAAAGCTTCCAAGGACAAAGCTCCAGTGCTTACCCCAACTTCAGGGTGAATTTTTTTTGGCCTGCTCTCCATTTTAAAATTTCCTTGCTGCAACTTGTCACCACCACCTCTTGTCCTTTCACTGTGCACCTCCAAAAGGAGTGCAATTTCACCTTCCCTACTACCCAGGGCAATTAGAAACCCCTTTCCCTTCTCCCAGGCTAAACAAACCCAATGCCAAGAGCCTCTCCTAATACATCTTGTGCTTCAGACACTTCTTTGGGGATCTCTGCCAGACTCTCTCCAGTTTCCTAATCTCTTTCTTGTATTCAAGGACCCAAAAAATGTACTTTCTGTAGCACTCTGAGCAGATTTGATGATCGCTGTCTCAGAACTATCATGCTCCATGATAACATTAGGTTAGGCTACTACAAACTATTTTAAACCCTACAATACTTACTAACATTCAAACCAAAAGCATTCTCTCAGCAGACTGCTCCATTATGATTGTCTGACTCCAAAGACTTCTCGAGAAGTCACTTCCAACACTGCAATACCTGTGATGGCTCCAGCTCTCAGGAGACCTTGATCGTGTTCCTCAAGGACTGAAGAGCTGGGGTAACACTGCAAGACTTGAAAGCTCACAGAGGCAGCCCCTTCCCTTAGTGAAGAACAAAATGAGAGAGGTCTGTTAGACTTAGATAGTCTGGCAGTTTGTTTCACTCAAACTTTTCACGGCCACTAAAGTGACAAGAAACATCAGCAGCTAATGCTTTTTTCCCTGACAATCAACCATATTTTCAGGATGCTGCTCTTCAAGTTCTTCTGGTTCAGTATCACACTGAACTACCAACTCACAGGTTCAAGGGTAGCAGATCAGGGTATGGCTTCATACCTGTCTATGAAGTCTATGGCTTCAGCCTCGTGCCAACAACCTGAGCACCATGAAGGCATATTTTCTGGAATGGATTTGTTAAACTGAATGTAACGAGCAGATGCAGCTGTCACACCAATACACATTTGCAGGCCACGGAGTAACCCAGGAGATTCCCCAGAAAGGCACAGTGTAAACCTACCAGACAAAAAGAATTATATAAGCAGACACTAAGACCTACATGTATGCAAGAGATCTGCTTTTGTAGCTCTAGAGGAGTTAATTTTCTCAGATTAATAACGTTGCTTTGTCTGTCAATGCTCAGCAGAGAAAGTTTCGCCAGTACAGAGCTATACCTTTACAATTTGACTACCATTTTCTGCTCCATGTTGAACTATGCTTAATACAGACTTTTTCGACAGAAGTTTGAAACCAAGTGTGCCTCAAATTCTCAGTCATGCAGCAGGAAGTTCGCAAGTCTCTGCTGAGTATCTTAGGATGGGAAAAATAAGCTGACAGACAGCTTCATGCACTAACAGCAGAGAAACACATTGTAAACTGTCTCTACATTCTGGATTTTCCTTTCTTTGTCTACCTGTTCGTGTACAGCTCCAGTTGAGAATTCGTGGACGTGAAAATCTGTTCAGTGGAAAACGTGGGAGAGAGTAGTAGCATCTTATCAAATACTTACAGGCAGAACAGGAAGAAATTACTACGTAGAGATTTTTTTAAAAAATCTGGATTAATGACAGCTGTTAGGAGTGAAAGAAAACCTGTTATTGATCAACATAAAAACCAGACATGAACAAAAGGAGGTGTAAACCTCTTTATGCAGGTCTGCCCAACACATACACCTGGAAGGAAGCTTTTTCGATGCACCTGTCCATGCATACTGCCTGCAAGTTTCTTCCACTCAAAATACACCTACTTCACTAACAAGCATGACCCGGCACTTACCGGGATTTGCACTTCATCCAATAGTTTAGTTTCCTTCAAACTGTCCAGCAGATGCATTCAGACACTGCACTGTTACCTTAATACTGGTTCTACCTGCTGCTTTTGTATACACCACCATAGCAACATTATTCTTTGACGGGACCTGAACAGAAACCTGTTAGAGGTACAGCACAGCTATCACTACAGGTCAACCAGTCCTTGCATTAAGTGGCTAGTTTTAGTAAGGAGATAAAGTGCCACATGTAGAAACAGAACAATCCCCTTTTTCTTGCATTCTGTTCCGAACAATGAGATCTTCTAGCACAGATGTGATTTTATCTGTTCAGACTTCGCTGCTTTCCATACGGCATACAGAAGTTTCTAACGGCACACAATCTCACGCACCTCCATCTGGGCCATACATATAGTAGGTAAAGAAAATTACAGCAATATCATTACAGAGTCAAAAGTTTTATGCAAAATCTTCTGCAAAGGCTTGCGTGTTTTGAAGATTTTGAGAGCGAAAAGATGGAAAGAGCGTGAGATGCCCTAACTTCATATACTAACTACAATCGACTAGGAAGATAGCACTTGAGCCAGTCTTCAAGGCTCATCTGCTCAGTTAGGAATCCTAAATGCTGCTTGCCCCATCTCCTGATGCTTTCAGCCACAGCACTGGGTCTCAGATGCATTCTTGGTGGTTTGCTCCGTACCTCCTTGTGTCAAGGAAGAAGGTCTAGAACATCTCTTTTGCTCACTGACCACTGGAGTATCAGTTCAGGGTTAGCACTGCCAAAGGAAAACGGAGTCAGCATGCTGTTCAGCCCCACCATGGAGACCGTCATCTACAAAGGAAGAATATTGTCACCATGGAAATTGGAAGTCATCTTAGGTTTCCTGTATTCTGGGCTTTTCACCTCAATCCTGTACGAAGAGCAGACAAATCACTAGAATCATAGAATCGTTTCGGTTGGAAAAGACCTTTAAGATCATCAAGTCCAACCATTAACCTAGCACGGCCAAGTCCACCACCAAACCATGTCCCTAAGCACCACATCTACACGTCTTTTAAATACCTCCAGGGATGGTGACTCAACTACTTCCCTGGGCAGCCTGGTCTAATGCATGACAACCCTTTCGGTGAAGAAATTTTTCCTAATATCCAATCTAAACCTCCTCTTGCGCAACTTAAGGCTGTTTCGTCATGTCCTATCGCGTGTTACCTGGAAGAAAAGACTGACGCCCACCTCACTACAACCTCCTTTCAGGTAGTTGTAGAGAGCGATAAGGTCTCCCCTCAGCCTCCTTTTCTCCAGCCTAAACATCCCCAGTTCCCTCAGCCGCTCCTCATAAGACTTGTGCTCTAGATACTTCACCCGCTTTGTTGCCCTTCTTTGGACATGCTCCAGCACCTCAAAGTCTTTCTTGTAGTGAGGGGCCCAAAACTGAACACAGGATTTGCGATGCAGCCTCACCGGTGCCGAGTGCAGGAGGACGATCACTGCCCTAGTCCTGCTGGCCACACTATTTCTGATACAAGCCAGGATGCTATTGGCCGCTTTGGCCACCTGGGCACACTGCTAGCTCATATTCAGCCAGCTGTTGACCAACATCCCCAGCTCCTTTTCCACCGGGCAGCTTTCCAGCCACTCTTCCCCAAGCCTGTAGCGTTGCGTGGGGTTGTTGTGACCCAAGTGCAGGACTCAGCACTGAGCCTTGTTGAACCTCCTACAACTGTCCTCAGCCCATCAATCCAGCCTGTCCAGATCCCTCTGTAAAGCCTTCCTGCCCTCAAGCAGATCAACACTCCCGCCCAACTTGGTGTCCTCTGCAAACTTACTGAGGGTGCACTCGATCCCTTTGTCCAGACTGTTGATAAAGATATTAATCAGAACTGGCCCCAGTACTGAGCCCTGGGGAAGAGGGCTTGTGACTGGCCACCAACTGGATTTAACTCCATTCACCACCACTCTGTGGGCTCGGCCAGCCAGCCAGTTTTTTACCAAGCGAACAGTACGCCTATCCAAGCCATAAGCAGCCAGTTTCTGATGGCCTTTCCCTCATCCAGTAAGCAGGTCACCTTGTCACAGAAGGAGATCAGGTTAGTCAAGCAGGACCTGCCTTGCATAAACCCATGCTGACTGGGCCTGATCACCTGCTTGTCCTGTACATGCCACATGATGGCACTCCAGATGATCTGCTCCATAACCTTTCTCAGCACCGAAGTGAGGCTGACAGGCCTGTAGTTCCCCAGATCCTCCTTCCAGCCCTTCTTGTAGATGGTCGTCACATTTGTTAACCTCTAGTTACCTGGGACCTCCCCAGTTAGCCAGGACTGCTGATAAATGATGGAAAGTGGCTTGGTGAGCACTCCCACCAGCTCCCTCGGTACCTCTGGGTGGATCCCATCCAGCCCCAAATCAGGGCACATTATATGCTGTTAGAAATTGAACGAATGCTTAAAAATCGGGAGTTGAAGGGGAATGAAGATACATCCATTGTAAACTTATTACCAGTAGTATATTCCCTGTGGTCCTTTAAAATACAAAACAAACCCTGCTCTCCCTCGATTAAATGACTAACTTCAGTGAAAAGATCCTATCCTCTTCCCACCACCAATCAATTCCCAAAGCATGTGACAGCATTCCAAATGTCTACAAAGCAATTTCAGAAAGCACTGTGCATTTGTGAGCTAAACCACAACTGAGGTCAGCACCGCTACTCCAGGCACTTGTGTTTTCGCAGTTCTAGGCTCCTCCTCCCCAAGCCCGTGGTACTTCTCTGCTGCCGTCCCCTGCACACTCGCTCACAGCCATTTCCCAGACCCCAACTGCAGTTCAGTGCAGAGCTCCAGCCCATTACAACACTCGAATTCCTCACATTAGGTAAACAGGACCAAAGCAGCCAGCCTGAACAGCTGGACAAGGCTGTTGCTCCTGTTTCATAAGCTAGTAGTAGTACTCACTTCAGCATGCTAGAATTACTGATTCAGAGAACTGAAGAAGTTCTTCTTACTAATTGCATCACTCAAGTAAATACCTACCTCAGGGTTTAAACTCACAGTAAGTTATTCGCAGAAGCCTATTAGGGTAAGAATCCTCCTTAACTTCTGGCCAACAGAAGTTTTCAGTATCACCTACAATACCTACCTCAGTGGCTGTTGTAAATTTTGTGGCAGGTACACAAATTCTTATTGCTTTTAACTGAATTACTTCCAATTCCACTGGATCCTGCAAAAACAAAACAAAACCTAAGCTTTGAGACATCCATGCAAGTAAACTAAACAGCCTGAAGTGGTCTATAGCTCTACTTCTGAAACAAACTGTCCAAATCCTGCTTAAGGGCTCAGCTGTTTTTTGCCAAGTGGGGAAGGTTTAGCTACCGCATCTCCAGGAGCCGCCAAGTAGGGGGTTATATTGCCGTGCTGGCTTACCATTTCCAAACTGTCACCTCCACAATGCTGGTAACTGCTGACAAAACTAACATACTTAGATCTCTTTTTAAAGCGCTCCGATTCCTATTGACTTCTCTCATGGATTGAATATTGCCTTTAACAATATCCCCCTGGGGGCGCCAGAAAGCAAGACAAAAGGAAAACACGGGAGAAATAGCAGCTTCCCACCCAAGTGGTAATGGCCTCATCTCTAGTTTACAGTAGGAAACAGGGGTTTTACAATGACCTCTTCCCTTTAGCTGTCACGGTACAATACAAGATCAAATATGCCATTAATGGGAGTTTTTTGCAAGGCCAGCTTTTCAAGGTCAAGGCAACCAAGACAAACCATTAACATTCTTTCCAAGCAGAAGGGAAAGGATGAGACAGAAAAGAATATAATGGAAAGATACCCGTGAAAAAACAGTAACTTTTCCTGTGTCTTTGCTAACCACCTGGATAGCGCCCTATATCATGGCTATTCCAACTGTCCTTGCCATTACTTGTCCAAGTCAGTTAACCTCAGCAATGGAGCAGTTAGGGACAGAGAAGTGGATGATAGACTGTGGCTGGGGCCACCTTCTGACATCACCTGAAGTCTGTATCAATAAAACACAAGCTGTTCACCAAGGAAAACAAACACACATGTA
Source organism: Sagittarius serpentarius (assembly GCA_034782735.1). Lineage (NCBI taxonomy): Eukaryota > Metazoa > Chordata > Aves > Accipitriformes > Sagittariidae > Sagittarius > Sagittarius serpentarius. The sequence continues at coordinate 12,843,433 of JAVKLA010000088.1, forward strand.
TTAGTGAATCTAAACCCTGGGGTTTAGGGAATTACTGTCTCCAGTTGCCTGTCACCCACCTCTCCTGAAACAGACCAATACTGAGGGGGAAAGGAAGCAATAGGTGAAGGGGAGTGAAAAATTCTAATTTATTCAGAAGAAGTAATGCTCACCTGCATCATATTGTGTGGAATAAGAGTGATCTTCTTTGGAATCAGTTTAAATGGAGGAAAGACCTGGTAAAAGGGAAAATATTCTCCTGTAAAATGTTATACACATTTCTTTTTTGTGAAACATCACTAGACAGAATACTAGGACTGTTAGCGTTGAATCACGCGAGCCTGTCTAAGGAGATCTTGACACAGATTTGTTACAGAGTACAGAGATTTCTAGTGAGGGAAGCAATTCTGCCTTCTGAATGAAAGGACTAAGAGAAAACAATGAATACTTTGCCAAAATACAGAAATGGTATCAATGGTCCCTGACAAAAATTATTTATAAGGTCCTTTTTTATATGAATCTAAGCGACATAAAACATCAAGGCTTCAGAGTATTGTTATAAGTGGGATTTATTTTTTTTTCCCTTAAAGAACTTCGAAAAAAAGGATTCCATGGTGGGTCAGAAACTCTCAAAGGTGAGCAGGTTTAAAAGCTGTGCACTCTTAACTCTACTTTCCAAGGAGCAGAAGTAAATCTTCTTCCCATCTTGTCCCAGGCCGTAGCTACCAGTTGTCCGGCTGACAGCAACAGCTCAAAGTATGTACAATTCAAAATATTCTCCCACTTCTTCCATTTCCCTGTGAAGACACCTTACCATGACTTCACCGTCCATTTCCTGTACGATAACTAAGAGAGAACTCAGGCAGGAACTAACAGGCAAGTTGTGACTACTATACTATTGAGGCTTGAATTTTGAGATATCCATAGTCCTAGACAGAGGACACATAGAGCTCCAAGTAGGAAAATACCTTCTAATAAATACAGTAAGTGTGGGGGTATCAGTTCCTCTGTCAAAAGAAAATTTATGGACTGACCTACCAAGTCTGAATTAATGCAGAGATATATGACTGTTTCAGATGTGTTTCATATGCCGTGTGTTAACACAGAAACACAGGCAGTGGGAGGTGAAAAAACATTTTAGTCCTGCAACCAGGAATCTCAAAGAGCTTTACAAATACGAGTTAATTGCCACAGCCAAAGTTGTCCCTAAAACATAATTCATTAACATTTTACAGAAGGGTAGAGATTCTCCTGAGAACTCACTGCTAAAGCTGGCAATTACAGTTCTGACACCTTTCATGCACTCTACCGACATTTACACAGCGAGCCAGCGAATAGCAAGGGCGTCATAAATAGGTTTTCTTCTGTCATTATTAGTTCTGGTTTTTTTCAATACAAGGTGAACATTACCAGTTAGTACTTAAAAGTGCTCCAACCTGCCAATTGTATCGCTCACACAAGTGTAACAATAGGAGATGCTGCTTGCAGCTTCAGCTTCACGTACTTGAAGTTACTCTGCAAGGGAAGTCGCTGAAAACCCAGGACTTGGTAACGACGACAGATTTGCCAATTTCAAGCCAGATTAAAAAGAAAAGAGAAGGGGAGAGGAGAAAGGAAGGGAGTGCTTCACACATTTTTCCTTGAGGGCTTATATCCATGTCCTGCTCTAGATGGTTAATCCTAAGATCCGCCTTGGTGCTGCCTCCTCTCAGGGAAATACATCCTACCACATTAGGTTTTAGAAATGTCTGAGCTTCCCTAAGACTGCACCACCTTATCAGTGAGATCCACCTCCAACTCACGCATGTCAGACACACACAGGTAGGCTGTAACTGGTCCCAGGAATCCCAAACAAGAGATCATACATTTCCAGGCTTAAAAATCCAGGCTGCAAAGGGATGACCTATACTGAAAGCAAAGAGGCAAAGACACAGTAACTGAAGAAAATACACATTTGTGTCTATTATAGAGAAGTTAAATTTACAGAAAGGAGATATTCTACTCAAAAGCTCAAAAGCCATTGCTCAAATCAACCACGTTGATCGATGGTAGGCAACTACATTGATTTGACGTAAGAAAAGCTTCACTGGGCTCAGTCCACACAATTCACCCCGGAACACAGGCATGTGACCAAAGAACAAGAGAACAAAAAGACATGAGAGAGGACGATAGAGGTAAAGCGTAGTGGGGATAGACCAGTTGAGGAGAGGAGCATGGCACCTCTGGAAAAAGGCAAAGAGTACACAATTTTATCAACAAAAAACGGGGTTTCCTGGAGGGAGCTAAACAGAGAGCAGTGTGGGAGTAGAATGGTTACAAGGCTAAAGAAGGAAAATTAGAGTGTTTTGGCCCATTCAGTGCCCAAGATTCTCATTGAGCCTCTACTGGCTAGATGTTTTTAACTAACTTTTCTTCTGGAAGAGGCTCTCACACCAAGGCCATCATGATTTTCCTATCCATAGTCTACTTCACCTGAAGTTTATATCGTTACAAGACTTCCATAGGATGGTGTGGGAAAGCAAGGAAAGAGGGTGACAGCTTGATGGGAAGGTAAATCTTCACCTCCTGCTCATGGCTGACTGGTATGGGGAAGTAAGCCTCAGAGCCATCCTAAAAACAAGGGGGAAAAAGGAAGCAATCTTTCAAGCAAAGTAGCTTACCATCAAAAGGAGAAAGCTCACACTTTTAACTGTTAGCAAATGACAGGTAACAGAGCTAGATGCTTTATACAAGCCTGAGCAGGTCTGAAATCCTGCAAAGAAGATTTGTACTGATTGCTTAGGATATAAGCTTAAAAGCCACGTATCTGAAATCAGTTGTTTCTTTTTTGAGATAATCAAAATGTCGCTATAACACGGTGGATTGCCTCCAAAATATTTTGCTCTGTATAAAATTAGAGACGCGTCTGTGGCTACATTTATATTAGTTCCTGAACACCTTTAATTTACATTCCCAGGTGTTGAGGCCAGTTGGCATGGAATAACTTGCTTCTGCTTTGAAACTCATCAGCTTTGAAAACTACATCTAATTCACCTATGGAGAATGGTCCCTAGAACACCCTCATTCCAAAACTTTGCCTGGAAATTGTTTGCAGGAATGCTACCTGGCAAAGAGCAAGTATGCCAGGGACCTGCACGTGGTCTAGGTAAGAAGCAGCCATGCTACACGCAGCTCAGGTAAGAGCTGCTGGTGATCCGACACCAGAGGAGAAAGTTCAAGTCGCTGCTGTAACTCAGTTTTTCCTGGCTTTTCTATCAAAGTGCCTGGTTTCTCACATTTCTGAGGGAGTCCGATTTGCCTCTTGGACTGCTCACAACTGCAGAAACTGCAGAAGGCTTGGTCTACGAAAACCTCATAGAGAGTAACTTGCTCTTGCAGGAAAAATATGGCATAACTTGAACCACAAAGCCATTCCTTTCACATAGGTGTGAACAAGAGTATTATTATACAATCTGAGGGACTAGAAAAAAAAAATTCTGAAGAAAATTACTACCACCTTTGCCTCTTACCTGTAGAAGAACAGAAACCAGTTTAGCTTTTATCCCTGTGATGCCATCTTTCAGGACCTGAACTATATGGTAAGACTCATTACAAGAAGACAGGAGCTCTTCAAAATACTCTTTAGAAAAATGGTGAGCTATTCTCACGTTCTGCAAATTGACAGTGATCAGTGAAAACTCTGTCCCCTTCCAAGGCAAACCCGATGCACTTTCCATAAACACAGAACTGTGCATTTCTGTGGAGGTTTGTAACACAGTAAGAAGATTGGTATGGATGAAATGTGAATAGAAACGTATGTGAGAGACCGAGGGAGAGACTGAGATAACAACACAGCAATTTGTTCTCTCTCTCTCATTTCCTTATTAGTGCTAAATATCTGTAACAGTTCATCATGGCACTCCCTTTGGCAGCTGCACGTTGTTAACTAAAGCATACTCACATCATATACATACACTTTAGTGCTGTGTCATAAACTTCTACAGTGATCACACACTCTCGCTTGGCTTCCAGTATCCACCTGTCTCCTGGGTAGACAGTGAAACCTGAAATAAAACATGTGGTTTGCTCCCGAGAACCATCAACAGCAATTAATGGTGGTAACACATTTTTCATTAAGAAACGCAACTCTTATTATCAAAAGTTATTAATCTGCACATTAATAACAGAAGCTCTCCTAAATTGGCTTGGAAACCCGAAATTTGCATTACGCTTTGTCCTAGAGCAATGACAGTGACAGTGATGCTAGTTTCTGCTACAGAGACTTCTGCTGCCAGTGAACAGATTTCAGTGCAGAATGGGGGACAGCCATGAGGCAGCCAGCACTTACGGCCAATGTGAAACTTTCTGGATAGGAGTTAGTGACTGAAGCAGAAGGGCTCTCATTATTCATCCTCCAAAGTACCCAATATCATATAAAAACTAATTCTTGAATCCAAACACTCTCCAACAAATGAAGGCAATCACAACACATGCTTTCCGAGCTCCGAGGCCCATTCTCTGTTGCTAATCTTTAGTTTAGCTAATTACTCTGATTTAGAGAGCAGCCCATCAAACAGAGAAAAGCCAACTTCAATTTTCAAATCAGTGCACTTGAAGAGATGCAGTCTGCTTTCGCCTTAAGATTTAGATGCCCACTGCCAACATAATGGATGCAATTACATTGTAAAGAAGTATGTTCCTGATTAAAAAAAAAAAAAAAAAAAGTGAGTTTTACAGTCAAGCTTTTGTCGTCTTCTTACCTAAAAATCCAGCTTCTACAACATAGTGCAATTAGGAAGACCAGATGCAGCTCGCATGTGAACATCTTGTTTTTGTAGAGGAATTCTTTCAGCATTTTCATTTTATTAAAAGAGAATATGGACATCCTCAAAGAGCCCAAGTAACTACTCTGAGAAGTTAAAGCATTCAGAGAAATTCAGAATCAGACCCCAAAATTTCCTGTTTGCCTTTACAGTCTCTTTTACTCACAGTCTCTTTTTACTACAAATCAGGTTGGCCATACTTGGGAAAGAGGACGGGCACATATTGGGAGGTAAGATCTAGGAGGAGCTCTATTTAGAAGGATACTGTCATGAACAAAGACAAGACTGCTCTGTCCCAGCTGCACTGCTCTCACACTGGCTGTCTTCACCTCCAGGCCACTGGAAGAAGATCAGACCCACCAGGTGCAGTAACTTGGTCACGAAGTTCAAGCTCGTAATGTTCAAAGAGAAGTTCTAATTCTGCAAAAAGGTCACTTCACAAATTACAGAAATCTGATAATCGTCTACAGAAAGGAGAATTCACACAGAGACCAAAACTCATGGATTCTTGCTAGCTGACGTAGTTAAACCAAACCCTTTAAATATGAAGACAACAAGAAGCATTTCTTTCTCAGGAGGAAGAGTTACAACTTTGGAATTATAGCAGGAGAGCTTATCGCACAAGTAGTACCTTCGATGTCCAGAGCTCTCACAGCCAACTCCAGGGGATAATTGTCCACACAGAGTTCTGAGGTTCGGGAGATAATTTTAATACTATCATATCAACAATAACATCGCAACGGAGTAAATGGCCTGTCACTACAAGAGAAAAAATAATCCTTAATTCAGCATCTACAAGCTCACACTGCCTTCAAAACTTGTGAAAAGCTAGTATAAGTGAAAATAATGAAGAATAGCTGGCTTCCTGTCCTATAGAGCCTGAATAACATGCTGTCACAAACCGTAGCTTTTTCGACAGAATAATTAAATAGTTCTTCTTTGTATTCACATCTATGCGTAGAATCCTCCGTTCTATGAATTCTTACTTTTCTACCTACTATGTTCCTCAGCCATCACAACACTGCTTAACTTTCTGGCTTCTGAAGACTGAGCAGATACCAAAGCTTTTTGGGAACAAATGGCACCATTCTCATAAATGGGCTCAACAGTGACTATATCGTAATGTGAGGAAGGCCTGGAAGAAAGACAGAAAAATGTTCTTCCCCGCTCCAGTCATAGGTGTATCCTTAAATGGGCTGAAAAACAGAAAGTGGCAGAGTGCTTAAATAAACGCAGGTTTATATTATCATTAAAACACTCCCTTTTTTTGTATTTGTTACTGTAATAACCTGCCTCAATGCATTTTCTCAGTGCTGGGTAGAGCTCGCTCACAACAGCTCACCTATCAAGTTCCAAAGGTGCATAGGCCAACAGCTGATGGACCCTCTTCTCCAAGTTTTGATGTTGACACTGGCCAACAATAAAAGCCCAGAAAACAAACCAACCGTGCTCTGGCTACACAAACTGGCATTCCACAGCTAAGCACACGCAGATGGACAACACACCCTCAGTCACCTGCTCCCTGTCAGATCGCAGAGGCCTCTTGCACTACGGTGCTTCTACACAAGGTGAGAGCCTTCTGTCTCACAAGCACACAGCACAGCCATGCCCACCACCCCACAGAAAGACCCTGAGCTCAGGGTTTTGCTGTTTTTTCAGGACAGGCCCTTGTGCACTCCAAATCTTGCCCTAGCCGAGGAAAACAAGCCACTCACCCGTCCTCCGTACATCCACCCTTAGTCCCTTCTTTCTCTAGCCCTGTTACCAGAGGGTTCCCACCTCCCCAACACTCCCCATGGCCTTTTTTTCTCCCCTCAACACCACTCCCTTTTTCACCAGGAGCAACGGCTCCTGCTTCCCCATAACACTGCCGGCTCACCAGGAGTATCAACCCCCCCTCAGCCTCTAGCTCCCAGGGAACACAAAGCTCCGGGCTGAAGGACAGCAACACTTTGGGCACATTTAGCTTAAAGGCGAAGAGGGACACCACCAAGAACGGAAGGAGGTAGAGAGGAGCACTCAGTCAACTCCGCCCCGTCCTGTCACACTGGAGCCACAATGGCGCTGACAGCCCAGCGCCCGCCCCCCTCGCGGCGGCCCGCGCATGCGCGAGGCGACCCCGCCCACCTCCCCGCTCCCGCCCAGGCCGACTGCGTGACCCTCCGCCTGCGACGTGCGCATGCGCGCTGCCGCCTCCCGGTCCACGGCTTCCTCTTCACCACCCCCCCACCCCACCCCACCCCCCAAAAAAAAGCTGAGGTAAAAGAGGGCGGACTCACCCCCGCAGTCCCGCTTTAACGCTCTGGCCCCGGGAAGGATCAGGCGAGCCTGGCCTTACCCCACCCCCGGTCTCCTCCCTGAGGGACGGGCACCTGCCCTGGTCTTCAGACCCACCCTCATCCCCCGCAGGCCCAGATGGAGCCGCTCCCACACAGTAAAGCTCTGCAGCCAGACAGCAGCATGGAGGGATTGGTTTTTATTTCAAAAGACAGTAAGACAATTTTTCAATTTAGTATCAAAACACTTGGTGGGGTTCCTTTTCTCCAGATTGGCCCCTAAAACTGCTACAACCAAGCAGCATGCTCAAACCACAAGCTACACACTGCGAGCTTGAAACATCTCCACACTCACACCTCACAACAACTACACATCAGCAATGCACAGCAAGATGGCTTGTACCTTATTAAGACACTAAGAACACTCCTGGCCAGGAGGGAAGGCCTCAGTTCCCTCCCTCAGGGTAGGCAAAAAAACTTCTCCAAGAAAGCAAGGCTGTTGTACTTAAGCTGTTAAGTGTAACCCAGCAATGAGCGATAAAGCTTGGTGCATCAGCACTTAACGAAGGCAAATTCAACCCCTGTGTAGCAATGGGTTAGAGGGGCCACGGCTTCTCTAAGCCCACCAGGAAAGGGAGTGGCCAACAGTGGGGGGGAAGGGAAGGGAAACAACCTCTGTGAAGGTTCAATTGTTCAGATAACAGGCTTGGCTTTTAAAAAAGGTCTCCTTTCACCCAAGTTGCTTTTCCACAACACCAGGTTACCTTAAAGCTGAGAAACTGAAGTGCTCTTTTGGCAAACAGCTCCTGGAAACAAAGTTTTCCCAACAGGCTTCCATCCCTAGCCCAGCTACTTTGATTCAGTGGCCCCCAGCCAGAACCATCACACCTTCTTTCCTCCCCTGCCAAAGCAGGATGGTCCAGAGCTGATTAACAGAAGGTTAATACCCAATTTTAAAGCCAAGAGCTTTGAAGTGTAGCTCACCAGCCTCACGAGTTATTTGGAATGTTTAACAATGGTTGCTACAAAAAAAGGTAGTTACAAAATGTATACATCTCAAACATGCTCCCCAAACATTATTGCATTGTTTATTTCCCTTAATAATGCTGTTTGAAGCTCTGCCCAACCTGATGGCCTTTAACCCTGAGGCAAAGGACAAGATTTATGTTTGGTCAAGTTGGCAACAGAAGGTAAACTCTGGTCCCCAAGGGTTAGAGGTCAGCAGCAGCTGGGCTGGCCCCCTGGGCATCGTGTGGCAGAGGCAGTGGCAGGGATCCATTACATCTCGTTCAGGTCTAGCAGGGTCTGGTCCAGCATTCTTTGCGTGCAGAGATGCTCCTCTTTGGTGGATTTCAGTTTATCTGGCAGGAAGCAAGAGTCAAGAGTTACAAGTCAGCTTCAGACAACTGAGAAACCTTTGCCAAAGAAAGCTTGCGCTAGCCCCTTCCCAGCACACTGCCACAGCAAGTCCTGAGTGGGGGTGCCTGGCTGGGTGCAGCTAGAAGCTCTGAAGTTACCTGGCTCATTTGTAGCCCTTGCCTCTCGCATTGCTGGTGCTCCCAGTCGGCACAGTCACGATGTACTTTTAGCCAGTGCGCTAGGCCGTGTTTTGCATGCAGGTGCCTCCGACTGTAGCTAGCCCCAGGGCTTCAACACTTCCAGACAGCAGACCCCCATGGCCCAGCAAGGCACCCAAGAGCAACGTGGATGTAAAACACACTTAGAAATCACCCCCTGGAATTACAGCTGGTTGTGCCCCCCTTCCCCCCAGCACAGGACAGAGATGCCAAGCTGGTCACCAAGACCGCAACTACCTAGCAGCAGGGAGCAGACAACCATGCCTCAAGGACAGCAGGGAAGAGGCTGTTTTCAGTGAATGGCAGGCAGGGAGCAAGTAGGAGCAAGGGTGCTGCAACTCTGCCCGAGACTACAGACAGCTGCACTGTCAATTCTCACATGTTCCTTAAGCCAGGAGGAGAGCTCACATCAGCAACTAGCACTCTAGGTAGGCTTTAATCCAAAGGTGAGCCCACCCTTATCACTGAAGAGATCCACACGCTGGGACACTGGACAGACAGGCTGTAGAAATATGTCCTTTAGGTACAGGCAGTTTCTCAAAGCTGCTCCCCAACCTCCCCGGGGTCAGAAACTGTGCACAGAGCAAGAAGCAGCCTTCCTAGAGCACTAGCAACTGCAGCATTTAAAGATTTAAGTACCTGCAGGCACTCAAGACACAGCTTCATGCTGTGGATTTTGGGACTTGCTTTCAAGATGTCCATGAGTTTCCCAACCCGTTCTGGGGCTCTGCAGCTGCACTGGGGTCAGGCCCCAGGAATGACCGCTTCCCCCAAACCTTCTAGGTTAGGACTCAACTATATAGGAAATTACTACAGGTATGCAGTGTCTTACAGACCACGAGGTCAGTCATTTATTGTTAGAAGCCATCATTCCATGCAGCGGGAAATCCTACAGTCATTCAGCTAACAGTAAATTAAGTCTTAGCACTTGACAGGCATCTTTTAGCAGACATAAGCCTAACTTCACCCCACCCCTCTCTTGGTGGGTGCAGCCATTCTGGTTCCAGGGAAGAGCCAAGCAGGACTCCCTGGACAAGCGAACAAGACTGCTCAAAAAACAGCCAAGAATAGAGGTTACCTTTACCAAAAAAAAAAACCACCCCAACTCTTAAATAACTTAGAGGATAAATTCTAGTGCCCCATTAAACAGCAGCAATTGCATAAAATTTGCAAGTCTGCCAGTCTTAAGAGTGATCAGATTTGATTTCACTGTGGTCCACAGCATTGGTGGTCGCAATAAGCTTGTTTAATGGTATTAGTGGGCCCCCTTCTCAGTCACACAGATCATGCAGCGTTAACTTCAGCTCGTTAGAGAGCAGGCGGTTTTTCTCAAGCTGGCTGTACAGGCGCTCTGCAGCAGCAACAGGATTAGGGGAAACAAGAGGAAGAGAAAGAAAAAGAGAAAGGGAAGGTTAGTAGAGTACCAAGATGAGCACATCAAATAAGCTATCTCCATAACACGTGCCTCTGAAGATCAAGTCTAGGCTATTACACAGATGAAGCCAGGGAGAACAAAGGTTTGTCTTACTCTAAACTTGTGTTTCAGCTCAGGAAGATCACAGAGGAAACCAAGTACAGGCAGAAATGGAAGTGCTGCCAAGGGCTTGCGAAGGCAAAGAAAGGAAGAGGAGAACACCGGAAGATGAGCCTGCAGGCTGGGCTGGGCTGTACCCAGGTAAGGAGTGAGACTTCGGATGTACTTTAAGCCTGTGGAGCACTGTGCAGAAAGAAGTAGCCCTACCACAGCTGAACCAGAAGCACCTTCCAGAGTGAGCCACACCACACAGCAGTGGGCTTGATGGGGTTTTAACATTAGGACAGGGACACCAGAAGAACTGAGAATGACAGCATCTCATACCTGACCTGGAAGACACTCCTCCTCCAAGGACATCCCTTTATGCCACACTAACAACCCACCACATCTAGACAAGGACTGAAGGCAGTATCTGCTTCAGGCAGGTACAGGACAGAGGAAGTTCTGGAGCACAGGCTCCTATTTTACATCTGCCCCAGAACAACTAAATGAGCAGGGCACAAACTGCATCTGAGAGTCTTCACCTCCCACCCAGTTCCTGTCCTTACAGCCTCGTGGGGCTCTAGCAGCCACGCTCATCCCCAAGGCTGGTAGCAAGCACATGTGTTCATCAGCAGCTCCAGGGAAATGGAGAACCCAGTTTGATCTTCTCCCAGGACAGGTCACCTCTTAGGGCTGCAGCCTGTCAGCCACAACCAGCCACCACATAGAACCAACTCAGCATCTATCTCTGCCCGTCTATGCGGGCAGGGTCCTCCCAGCCTGACAACTCCAATTCCTGCATTTGGGGGAATTCCAGGCAGTAAAAAATCCTTATATGACAGCTTCCAGCCTAGCAGAATTAATCATCACAAACTGTAGCAATACGTACAGCATGCTGCCTCCACCTGATGGGTGAGTATAAAGCACAGGAATTCTTGCTGGCCTTAGGCTTCTTCTCAAATCCTTGTACTAAAAGGTCCCTAGGAATCTAGAGCACCCTCTGAAGGGTATCTACACCATTCCTCATTACTTTCAACCTAGGAATATTTTGCTCTTGAACAAGACCTGGCCAGGTAACATCCAGGACACTGAGTCAAGCTGTTCATATGGAGCAGCCAAAGCACATCCCCCTCTCCAGAGTCTCAGCCCAGTCCCTCCAGTGTGACAGCCACACACCAGGGGGAAGCTCACCTTCCCCCAGCTACCCTCGGCTCCTCTCAGCCCTCAGCACCTGCTCTAGCTGCACCTCACTCTGCAGGACACAGGGCAGTAATGCTGATTGATTGTCCCTTCTTTAAAGCCACCGAGGGACCAAGCAACAGCCAGAGAAGCCAACAATCTCTGTCCCACCAGAATCTAACTAGAAGTTGAAGGAAGTCGGGGTATGGGGCACAGGTATACTCTATCCTGGCCTACACTGGAGCCTGCCTCGCACATCAGCTACTACTGCTGCTAGGGACTTGCTCTCTGGCCTCCCCGCTGATCCACCCCCCGTGGTGATCAAGGCTGGTCCTGGGTCTCCAGCATGGCAGAGGAGGAGAATGAATGGCAGTCAGAAGTACCAACTGCTGTAGGCTGGTGCAACAGCTCACAGCCTTCAAGCAAGCATTGCTGCTTATGGACAGGGACCTGTCAATCTACCCACATGAGGGAACAGACTGACTGAAGTAATTAGCATGACCCTTTCTAGACTTCAGGAACAGCTCCTGAAAGTGGAATGCTTGCCCAGGTCTGCTGGGGCTAGCTCCCCTGTCTGGCCTGCTCCCTTTTGCACCCAGCCCGCAGGGCAGCCTTACCAGCCATCCTTGCAACCTGAGGAGCTCCAGGACCTGTGCCTTCTGGTCAGCTAATCTGCATTTGCAGCACTCCTGAGTTAACAGCCCAGCTCACAGCAACCAGCCTGCACAAGCCCAGCAATCCAGTCAGATCAGAAGCCTCTCAAAACCTTCCAGGGCAAAAGTTGCTTCATCCACCCCCCAGCATGGAGTTCCATCAGGAGGAGCAGGGAAAGGGCCTGCCATAGCCCAGCATTCGATAACATCACTTGCAACACCACTGTGCAACAGCAGAGCAACCAGCTCCGCACAGTGCGAGCCAGTAATAAACCCACAGCTGACAGGACCTCCCCACGAGGAGGGAGGCTGTTTCACAAGGGCAGGGTGCCACCTCCCACCTGGCAAGAGCTGGCAACTGAATGCTGGGCTGGAAGCCTCCGCGCACCCGGACGCTTGTGACAGAAGCCTTGCCCCTCCCACAGGATCTAGACCCCCTACTCCAGCTGCAGGTGTTGTTACTGAGGAGTTAGTTACAGGTTCTTGCTTTGTGCTTAGAGGGCACAGAGTTATTGCCCCATACCCCAGGAGAGTCAGACCACCACCTGCCAGATCTTTCCAAGCTATTACCCTTTGAAATTCCTTGTGGGAATGCTCCCTCCTTCCCCACCCAGACCCAGCAGAGAGTGAATAGCCCTGACACAGAAGAGAGAACAGGCTAGGGCAGCTCAGCGTGTCTGGAGTATCGTTACTGCTAGTGCCATTTGTGTGGAGAATGGAGTGACACAAACCTGAGGAAACCATGGGAGGTGTCCCATTTCATCAAAACTCTGTTCATGAAGGGCTCTTCGGGCACTGTGGCAGATGAACCGATCCAGAAAGGTAAAAGTATTTGACAAGCCACCACGAGGCAGCACATACAGTTAAAAGAGGCTGATCAGTGTTTATGACACCAGAGCAACCAGCAACAGACTCGGACCAGCAGTGACGCACATCAGGTGTTTGCAGTCTGCCAGCAGCTGCAGTGCTCAGTGTAAAGCTCCAAGCCACACTCCCAGGAGGATCCCATCACCCTCAACCCCTATGTGGGGAGGGAAGGACTCTGCAACACAGAGATTCCCTGGCTCAGATGCCCACAGCCCTGCTGCGGTGCATTCTCACTCCTGAAGCAAGGGGCCATACATCCCCTCCCACACGCACAGGCAGCACCTCACACCCAACCAGTCCTGTCCAACTGGAAACCAGCCAGAGCTCACTTGACATTTATTAGCTTTCACACCCTGCCAGCGACCTAGTGACTATCAGGTGTGGTGACTTCCCACTGCAAGCCAGCATTTGGCAACCGATGCCAGTGAACACTTACAGAACAGGCAGGTGCAAGGAGTGTGTTCAGCCAGGCCGAAGCAGGCACAGCTCAAGGACTTCCTGCTACAAACCCCAGCCTCCCATTTGACCCTACAGAGCATGCTGCCTGCCAAGGCACCATTTGCGGAGCTGCAATTCACAGCTGTGAGCCAATAAGACACCCAAAGGGAAAAATCCAGCACATTAATGAAGTCTGTGTATTCCAGCATGGGTGATGAGGGTTACACCGGTTTGAAGGCAACATTGGAACAGTTACTCTAAAGGAGCAAGTGGTCACTAGAAACCCATTTCTCAAAAGCACCAGTCGCTCCATTCATTTCATACAAGAATTGTTTTCCTTAAAAAAGGTGACATCATGCTCAAGCAAGAGGCAAGAGAAATACAAAAGGAGCTTTATGGCTCTACATAAGATATGCAGATGAGAACAACATACTCCCAGCTACACCCAGACATTGAAAGGGCAGCCCCTCAGAGCACAGCAGTGTCTGGCACATCGGGTCAAACAGAGGGAGCTTTGTTTAGGAGCAAGTGCAGCATAACTGGGGGGCTGCTGCTGCTGCTGCTGCTGTCAAGCTTCAGTGTCTTTACAGCACTCGTTCCCAGGGATGCCCTGTGCACAGTAACTGGAAAAAGGTACTGGAATTCAGAGCGAGATGATGAGAGCATGAATGCAGGGTGCAGATGCAGAACAAGCCACCAAGCAGAGAGGCAAATCCAAAGTGGAGTTTGGAATCACAAGACTTATCTGTGTGAGACAGAAGGAGACACTAATTTTAAGAGAAGCTTAAGTGTTTGTGCACAGCAAACTTTGCTTAGGGAGCTTTTGGACACTAGCATTAAGGCTCTTCTTCTGCAGTGCAAGTAGCTGGCCTCTCCTTGGTTAGTGGTAAGGACTGTGTGGAGCAGCTGTTAGCAGAACCCACCACAAATCTGAACAAAAAGCTGAGTAGCAAAGTTGCACAAACATATACGTTCAGCTACTTCCACAGATCAGTTCACGATCCAGCCCATCTCAAGCCTGTTATGGCAATTCTTAAGGAATCCACTCAAGTGCTATCCACAGCCTCTTCCAGGAGGAAACCTGAGACCATGGCCCAGTGGCTCCAGCAGGCAACTAAGCCACATTACCTTAGGAAGCCTTTCCCAGTGGGACTGGGAATTGCACTCGTAGAGTTCAAGTCAGAACCCTTTCAGGCCAGCACAGCACTTAAGTGTTACACATGCAGATCACAAGGACCTAGAGTTAGAATACAGCATGCTGCAGGGAAGCCTCCACAATCCTCAAGGCAGAGATCTGTAGAAGTAACCTAGACAACACAGTGCCATTGATTCTCCAACTATGAAAATCACCGCAAACCAAGCAAGCTCTGGCGGTCTAGCCTGCTGAAGCAAGAGGCGAACACCAGCCAGCTCATATTTACATGGAAGTCATGTCATTCAAGGCGTGGTCCAGTTCCTCACTAATTGCTTTGTACTTCAGTTTCTGGGCATAGAGCTCATCTAGAAGACGTTTAGGAGGAGAACAAAAGGGAAACAATGAGGGAAGGCAGAGGAGTTCTTCCAGCACCCTGGGGCAGGAAAAGCAGTATGGGATTCATGAATAGAAGAAAATGAAGTTAGATGTGGAGCCATGACGACTCTGTATTAGTTCCCGACAATGAACAGGAGGGTTCCAACAGCCTGAGGACAGTCTGACCAGCCAGTGCCTTCCAGGATTACAAGCCAGCTCCAAGGGGAGCAGAGCCAAGAACTCAAACCACATCAGCTTGTGAGAACAAGCTGCCCAGCTAGGTCAGCAAGAACCACTGACAGGCGGAGTAGCAGGGAAGGGCAACTTCATCCACTTGGGGAGAAGCTTGCTACACCTAGGGAAGGCACAGATCAATTGAGGTGCTTTGTTCTCACCTTCACTCTCAATACAAAAACCAGGTTGGGAGAAGTCAGTCACGTAATAGTCCTGGGCAGAGGGAATTCCCATTCTGTAGTACACAGCTAGGCAGGGTGAGCCAAACAGACGGGCCACACCTGTGTTCTCCATCAGATAATGGAGCAGACAGGCAGATCACCCGCCCTCAGGGGAGGGGGCAGTCCTAAAACTTGTCCTGATGCACTCCTTGAGCACTGTGCAGAGCTGGCACAGACTTCTCCCAGCTCTGGCTGCCTAGGCTACAGTACAGCTGGTAATGTTGTTAACGGCTTGACAGAGCACCGAGAACTTTGTCAGTTGTCATAAACTAGGTCACTTCAGCAGCAAGGCTGGAGACCAGAGCCAATTCTCGATCAACGAGTTTCAAGGCGAGCATGCAGGGATTTGGAGGAGTTTTTGCAGTTCCCAATAAAAGCTTGCCCTGGATCATGAAGTGGCTCAGATTGCTGCTTGGCTGCGGTTCTGGAACAGCTCAGCTGACACCATTGCTATTTCTAGATAAAAAACCTCCTGAGCGACTCCAGACAGTAGGATGTGGCTTTGAATCTCCAAGACCTGGCACTAAAAGACCACAAAGGCACACGCTGTGGCTGAGGCAGGAGGCCTGCAAGAGTTTTGGTTTACCAGCACCACCACTGCAGCCACTGCTATCCACAGAAGAATCCGGCCACAGCCCCAGATTTAAGGGAGGCAGTTGGAACCTTCTCCTTCCACAGCTTGGGGAAATGTAGGATTCTGCAATGGCTGGCCTCAGGAGCATGCCCAAAGTACTGTGAAACCAGGAACAGGAGGAAAGGAACCCATCCTTGGCACAGGCTGACCACCACACTGCATGGATGGGGCTTCCGGTGACTTAATCTTGAGCCACGACTGACACTGGGGAGTCTGAGTCTTCACAGGCGCTGTTTGAAGACTCACTGACTACTGTGGTTGACTTGCAGCAACAGTCTGCAGCAGATAGCCATGTGCATGAGATTCTGCACACAAGTATGTTATCGTAACCAATTCCTGTTGGGTTCAGGTGGTTTTTTTCCTATGCCACTCCTTAAATTGGGTTAAGCTGGAGCATAGGAATCCAGTTACATTCCTGAGGACATCACAACCAAGACACACCAGCCACACTATCTGTCAGTATCAGTCAGATACGGCAAGGTGTTTGGATCAAGAGCTTGAGACCTACCGCAGCACAGCCAGGGAACTGTTTCCACAGAGTAGATACACATGGGGCACGACTCTTGAGCCCAGAGGCATCAAGCCTCACCTTGGAGGCCAAGTTAGGTCACACTCCGAGTATTGAGGAGCAGAGCAGTGTCTCCACTCTCCAGCTATCTGGGAGACAGCCTTCCTCAGCTCCCCACTCCTCACCACAAATTCTTTGGCTTCCCATCCCCAGAATGTACCTTCCAAATCATCAATGGTCTTCTCCAGCTTAGCTACAGACCGTTCAGCAAATTCAGCACGGGTCTCCGCCTGCCAGACAGAAGCAAACCAGTTACTACAGCAGCTTTGGGATACAGCAAAGGACTACAGAGGCATCAGTCTGAGGACATGAAGTCTCCCACCCTCCACATCTCTCCCCAGACAAGCTGAGGTCAGCTCACCCAGCTGGGCCATCCCAACATGGTCACTCACCTCTTTGAGTTTATCAGTCAGGATCTTGATCTCTTCTTCATATTTATCCTCTTTTTGAGAGTACTGTGGAAAAGGAAAGAAGTCAGCAATCAGCAGCCCTCAGCAGCCCCAGGTACCTCCCACTCCAGAGAGCCCACAGCTACAGAGGGAGGCTTAAACTCCTCTCTGCCGTGCACATGCCCACAGAAACTTTGAACTGGGAGCTGTTCACATCCCTACCCTAGTCCAACAGAACTGTGTCAGGCAGCAAGTCCCACACCATGCATGTAACACAAACTTGGGCACAGAAAAATTCTCATCCCAGCAGCATAAATCAAGTCTGCCCCAAGGCAGGGAAGGGCAGCCAGACTTCCCACACTCACAGCTTCTACAGTCAACATTGGCCCTGCACTGAAATCCGTTAGCTCTCCTGGGAGAGCAAGAACAGTTCTCCTTGCTTGCTTAAAAGGCTGCAGTTGCATCATTTCCATCCCAGTGGGTGCTCTGCTGTCACACGCCCTCCTAGCAAAACAGAAATGTTTCTGGCCCTTGGACAAGCAGCCCTACCTTCTCAGCCTGAGCCTCAAGAGACTTGAGATTGTTGGTCACATTCTTCAGCTCTTCTTCCAGCTCGGAACATTTACTGTGGGGTTTCGTAAAGAAAGGGGGGAGAAAAAGGAAAAGAAGAAGTGGGAGGGAAAGACAGGAGAGACAAGAAGTGAATCCATGTGCAGGAAAGACCAGGAAGTTCTTTAGGAGACGGTCTGCTATCAGACTGGATGGGACCCTGCTTTGAGGCACTTATGCGGAAAGCAAGTTCCCTTCCCACCTCCAAGTTCATATTTTAAGTATTCTGCCAGCACATGCGCAGGGCACTGAGCTGAGCAGCCGAGATGTGGACACAGATTTCTGCCGGACCTGGAGTCTTCGTGTAGAAATTGCATGTTTAGTTTGCTGTACGGAGGGAAGCTGTTCTGACAGACAGATGGACAGCCACCACCACTCAGACAGGAATATTTAAGCGCAGAGAGGACAGAACATTCCAGGAGAGAGAAAGATGCAGTTAAGCTGAGGGGAGGAGCATAGCAAGATGACCACAAGAGTTCTGGTTTAATGGTTCGAGAAGGGAAAGGTTAGTACCTTTTCTTCGGCAACAGACAGACACTTCAAGTTCTGGTCCATCACTCTGATCTGCTCCTGCAGCTCCCGGCAACGACTGTTAGTGATGGTCACACGATGGCACAAGCCAGGTGGGGGCAAGGGTCAAAAGGAGCACCAATAACACAATACCACAGAGCAAAAAAGGGGGTAGGGGAAAAACACAAAAAGGTCATGGTCACGACATGCAAGTCTGGGCAGGAAGCACGGTGCTACTGCTGCGCACACACTAACTTTGTTAGACAAGGCCCAGAGTACAGAAGGGCCCTGACCAGCTTCTCCAGGATCAGCTAAAGCATCCAGACATGTGAAAGGAGCCCAAACACCACAGTTTGTGTGTCTGCTCCGAGCAGAGGAAGTCCAGCTTGCTGCTCAGCAGTGCAGAATTCTGTAGTGCTTACTGCAAATATTTTAAGAGGCCAGAGACCAACCTCAGCCGCAGTTCTGCCCTTGGACATCCCACATGCCACTTCAGCTCCCAGCCCGCGAGGCCTCTGCCACTTTAGGACAAGAGCTGTGCGCTCACGTGCCCTGTAGCAATGTGTAAGGATCCTGTGACCGTATGTACAAAGCAGTGCTGGTGAATACCGAGTGGAGAAGGATTCTCTGGCCTCGCTAACCAGGGAGTCCCTCCATGCAAAGGGGCAGAACATCTCCACTACAAGGCAAACCACGTCATCGCAAATTCCACATCCTCAGTGGACCTAATCCTGTTCCGAGCAGGAAAGCACTTCCGACTCTTTCATCTGAGGATCTAAACCCACCCTGTGCTTCAGGCCTTGTGTAACAAGGTTAGAAATGCTGTGTTAGTTCCCATGCAAAGGTAGACGTGCCAGTTACATGTGAGCAGTTTACTCACGACTCTGCAAGCTCAGCTCTCTCTTCAGTACGCTCCAGATCGCCTTCTATGATCACCAGTTTCCGAGCAACCTGGAAGGGAGAACTGGAGTTAAGAGGAAGGAAGATGATGCTGTTCTTGCAGGCTGCACAAGGCAGTAAAGGGAACGCCTGCAGGAGTCACAGGAGCTGCCAGAGTCTTTTGGCTAAGGGGAACACTGAGGTAGCTCTGCTGAGAGCCAGGCTCTCCCCCCAGGTTTGCTGAGGAAAGCCTGTCAGCAGGAAGAGGAGCCACTGCTCCTGGCCAGGGTCAGCTGTACTAGAGCATCCAAGGGTCTCACCTCCTCATACTTCCTGTCCGCCTCCTCTGCAATGTGCTTGGCTTCCTTGAGCTGGATCTCCTGCAGTTCCATCTTCTCCTCATCCTTCAGAGCTCTGTTTTCAATGACTTTCATGCCTCTGCCGAAAAGAAAGCACAGGGAGGGGAGATGTATAAAACAATCCTGTACAAGCCAGCAGCGTAATGACTTTCAGAGCATTAACAGTGCTCCCCCAGGACCGCATCACTTCCTTATGAGCCACAACACCTCTGAGCGCAAAATGTTGCACAGGAAGGCAGATACACCGCTGGGCTGATGCAAATACAGCAGCCTTGATTGCTCAGAATTAACTGTTCCTTGGAGCATTACTCCAGTAAAGTCACTGGGCTCCCAGACCAAGGGAAACATGGTGCTGCCGAGAAGAACAAGCCTGGCTGTCTTAGGGACTCCAAACAGCCGAGCCAAGCACTTTCCAGGCTGGAACACAGGAAGAGCCAAGTCTGTCTTTATGGCAGGACATCAGCTGGGTCAGGCTGCTCACTACAGCCTGTGCACCCATGAAGCACACCAGCCAACTGGAAGTGGACCGCTCCCCTCTGAATCACACCGCCAGGTCAGGGGCCGTCTGCCAGAAGGGAGGATACTGGCAGAGGCAGCAGGAAGAGCAGCTTCCCCACCAGCAGCCACCTTTACAAGTCAACAGTGTCCCAGAACCCGCTTATTTCTCCTCCCTTGGAGGCAGGGACGCATGGTAGCGCACAGCACTTACTCGCTCCTTAGCCTCAGGTTCCAAGATACTCACTCAAGGCCAACAGCATTGTTTTAGTTGCTCCGCATAAGCAGGTACCAACTCCCACATCCAGCCTTGATGTGGTATCTACTTCCCACCCTCCAGGAAGCCCAAGAGGTTGATGGCACCGGGCCCTCAGTCAGGAACACGTCAGAGATGTTTGATGGAGTGAGAGCAGCAGCCCTTGCTCACCTTTCACTTTCATCTGCAGCCTTCTCTGCCTCTTCCAGCTTCTGCAGAGCTGTGGCAAGGCGCTCCTGGGCTCGGTCTAACTCCTCCTCTACCAGCTGGATACGGCGATTCAAAGATGCCACTTCTGCCTCAGCCTAGAGGGAGCAGATGAGGGCGACTCAGTCTGTGGCAGGTATAGCAGTCAGTGCAGGGCAGCTGAAGTCTGCCTTCAGGTCAGCAGCAGCACATGGGAAGCCAAAACAAAGCCAGGGTGCTTTATCCACTTTCTTAGAGAGGGTGCACTCCCATACACTTGCAGACACGTTAAGCTTCACAACGTTTCACACGCACACGCTTTGTCCACGCAGCAGTCCTCCTGAAGGTTCCTCGCCTGTCAGCTTGAGCTGACATGACAGTCTAAGCCATAAACACTAAGTAGATGACTTACACTAATGGGTCTTCTCTGCAGCTGCTGTAATCCTGCCAGGCCATCAATCACAGTCCTATTTAACCACCACACCAGAGCTCTGACAGCTACCATTTAGCACAAAGTCAGGTTACTCATGTGATCTGGACATGAGCATTGCTTGAAACAAGCCCTCTCATCAGCAACGTGAGAAAGATTAACAGCTTCAGGGTCAGAGGTCTGCCAAGCTGTCTCAGGGTGCTGGCAGGCCAGGCTTTCTACAGCGCTTGCCCCAACCTGGGGCAGCGGCAGGGCTCAGCCGATTGCTGTAGTGCCCACAATCCCAGCAGCTCAAGCCCAGAGAGCCAGCTATGCTCTACACTTCCTTCCTCCCAACAAATAACCCAGAGAAAGACCAAAAGCCTCATCCAGTCTTGAGACAGCCACCGCAGTTCAGTCGTACATGCCAGGAGCTGGTGAAATTGCCGAAGGCCTGCAGGCACCGCGCATTTGCCAGAAGCACGACCACAAAAGTGTCTGAGGCTTTAATGAATCAGCAGAGATCAGAAGCCATCACATCCCCTCCAGCCAGGCCTATTACAGCAGCACTGCTATCCCACCACTGCTAGACCACGAGGCATCTCCTTACAGCCCAGTCTGCAGCAACCCCGACCAGAGCCTGGAGGGAAGCCTGGATGCTTTGGGGACACTAACACCCCACCTGAGCCACCCCGGGGGAACCCAGAATCCTGCTCTCCAGCAGGATTACTGCACTGGTATGGAGATGCACAGGGCTGCAGGCATTTCAGGGCAGCAGTGTGATCTCCTACAGAGACCTGTGCACAGGCACATGCCAGGCATATACGAAATATCCCAGCTGCTTACAACAAAGCAGCCTGCAAGGACATGCTGCTTCTAACCATGCCCAAGGAGGGAGGAGCAGAGCGATGAAAGAAGCCAGTGTTAGAGCAGGGCCTGACACAAATCATGTTCAGCTCCCAGGAGAGGCTGTCCGAGCTCTTCCCCCCAGTTGGCAGCAAGGTACTCAGCAACCCCCCCCAGCATACTTCAAGACCAGGCTGTGAGAACACAAGTTGAAGAGGAGCTCCCACGCTGGCATGCCCTGCTCTTCACCAGGGAAACCCGCAACACTTTGATGCTCAAACAAGGCAGCGCTGCAGCGTGCTGCCCCAGAGCCAGCCCTGCCAGCAAATTCCTCCAAAGGAGGAAGTGGTCTGCTCAAAGAGGAACAAAATGATACGTTAAACAGAACTGGGAAGGAGACTGCTTGACACACACGTCTTTTGCCTATTAAAGAGGCAACAAGCTGTCAAGGTAGAAAGCCTCCTCCTTCTCCCAGGGGATGGAGACACACCAGCACAGCAGACCGCTGTTTCCTGACCCCCTGAACCACATCATTTAGGCCCAACTTCCTGCAGGCAGTGCTTAACCCACCCAAAAACCCCACCCTTGCATTTAAAGAACTGCCTCTCTCCCTCTGCAGAAGGGTCCTTACACCTCCCTTTCTGCTTCTCCTCAGGGGATACAGCTGAAGCTGTCAGCCTTCCCCAGAGCATGGGGACGACAATTCCAGGCAGCCTCACTGCCGAGCAGCTCTCTCCCGTTACGCCGTGCTTCCTTCAGGAAGACAGCCCTGAGTCAGGGAGCTACCGGGAGCCCTGTAAGCCAAGGGCAGAGCTCGCCTCAGCCTTCGTGGCTCACCATCCCTTCCCCAGGCTACGAAGATCTAACAGGGACATTCCTCAGGACCCAAGGGCCAGGCCACAGGGCAAGTACAAGACGCGACTACACTGGGAGCACTTGGTTCTCTCCCCTGTAGCGAGGCTCCAGCAAGCTGGGAGAAACACACATGTTCCCATGACAACACCGCTCTTGCAAGAGAATTCCTTATGTGGCTGCAAAGAAAGAGCCCAGCTGAGGTCTGGGAGTGGCCTCGTCCCACTGCGCGGCAGAAGCTTCTGCCATCAGCCTCAGTAGCAAAGCCTGGCCAGTCCCAGAGCAGCAACACCACACCGCTCGTCGCAGACATCAGACCTGGGCACTGCAGGTGGAAAAGCCTCAGCTCCATGTTTTAAACAGAATCAGCAGCAAAGTCACTGCACAAATTTGCAGAAAATCATGCTCCGATCCGAGCCCGTCACCCTCGAGGACCTGCTCTGTGTCACCCCATCCACCGTCCCCACGATGACGCCAGCCTCGCCTGCCTCCCCGGCCTGACAGAGATGCGAGAGCGGGCACTCGCCAGCTCAGATTCTGCCGTGGTTACTCCTTCCTTCCCTCCAAGCAATCCCAGCCCAGTCCCTGCCCGTCCCCAAGACGCTCTCACAAGGCTGCCAGTCCCAGGAGCAGCCTGCCCCAGGCAGTGGAGATCCCCGCTCGCCGGATTCCGGCAGGATGCAGAGCTTGGGAGTTTTCCACTCGGCTCCTGGAGCACTGGCAGCATCACGAGTGAGATCACTTCCATTTTATCAGTACATGCCAAGGCTACTCACACCTTTGTGCTTGCAACACTGGGCCAGACAAGATGGCCGGGTTCCTCCCCTTCCTCTCCAGCAGCTCGGAGTGAGCAGGCACCCAGGGAACCTGGCCGGGGACCGGGCACCCTCCCCACCGGCCCCGGGTGCCCCCACCAGCCGCTTTCAGCTCCGGCCTGGCTCGGGAGACCGGTAACGATGAAAAAGAGATCCGCCGCCTCCCTCCAGCTCCAGTCACTCCTCACCACCGGCCGAGGCATCGCCGGTGGGGTCCCGGGGACCCCAGCGACAGCCGCTGCCACTACTACGGGACACACGGCGGGGACGCTCGCCGCGCTGCTGGCTCGAAGGGGAGGGACCCCCGCCCCCCGGGACCCCGGCAGACCCCGCGGCGAGAGGCGCAGAGCCCGCATCGCTGCGCGCTGAGGCCGCGCAGGAAGGCAGCGAGAGCCGGTCCGGGATGGCGCAGGCCCTCCCGCAGCCCCGGGCCCCGCAGCGCTGCCGGGACCCGGCTCGGAGCGGCCCTCCACACCGCCACACCCGCGGAAGCGCCGCCCGCCCCAGCTCTAGCCCCTGATAACCGCCGGCACCGGCGGGTCGGCACGGCCGGCTGCGCGGTATCCCCCCCCGCACCGGGGGCCGACCCGCACCGCAGCCCGGCCCACGGCACCGGCGGTACCTGCTCGCGGTTGCGGCGCTCGGCCTCCACCTCCCGCTGCAGGCGGTCGGCCCGCTCCTCGGCGTCATCCGCCTGCTGCTGCAGCACCTGGATCTTGCGCTTCACCGCCTCGATGGTGGTGGCCCCCGCCATTCCTCCCGTCCCGTCCCGTCCCGTCCCGCCGCTCCGCGCCGCGCCGGCCCCGCCCTGAAATACCGGAACCCACAGCCCCGGCCCCCACAGCCCGGGAAGTGACGTCACTTCCGCCCCGCCCGCGTTGCTGTGGAGACGGAGAGCGGCCGCCCGGCTCCGCGGCGGGGCCTGGGGGACACCGGGACCTGCCCCGCACGGTACCGTGCGCCAGGGCCAGCCCCACAGCGGCCCGAGGACCCGGGCCGCGCCCCACACGGGCCTTCACGTGCTGCCGCAGCCCCCCGGCCCCCGCCCTGCCCCTCGGGGTCCTGTGGCCGGGCGGCTCTGCGGCCCCGGTAGCGCCGTGGGGCCGGGGCAGCTCCCCGGGGCCGCCCTGTCCTTCAGCCCCGCCGGCCTTATACGGGCACCGCCGGGCCGCAGCGGCGCCGCGTTCCCGGGGGCTGAGCTCATGCACGGCCAACCCCCGCCCACCCCCGCACCCCGCCAGGCCCAAGAGCCCGCAGCAGATCACGCTCCCCTCCGTCCTCCCCGGGGAGGACGGGGCTGTGGCGCTTCACGGCACCGCAGAGCGCTGCTGCCGGGCTCCCGCATGCCAAAACCCGCTCTTGCGACAGCTTTAGCCGTTGCTAAACCTCTTCGGTCTCGGTCAGGGCAGAAAACACTGCTGAGAGCGGCGTTCCTCTGTGCTGCAAGGGTCACTGAGCCCCCTGAGAGCTTAATAAAAACATAACCAAGACCTGTCGCTGCCCTCACTCGCCACGAAGCCTGTTTGGCAGCGCTTCAGGCACGCGAATAAAAGGGAAAGGGGGGCCGGGGTGCAGCCCCTGAGCTGCCTCCTAAAAACCTCGGCAGCCGGGCAGGCACATGCCCCAGGGATGCGTTTGCCAGGACGGAGAGGGCTGGCATGCACTCGTCCAGCCAAACGGCTTGGCACATCCCCCAGAGATGAGCTGGCGACCGAAATGGCCTGACCCTGTGCGCTCCCACTGGCTGGAAGGAGCTGGGAGTCAGCTCTGCGCATCCAGCGCTCCGGGGTGCAAAATCCCTCCTCCCGTCCCTCCGCTTCCCTGAGCCAGCGTGAAACCAGGGGAGCCCCAAGAGCCACCCTAGGGGTTGGCGGCCAGAAAAAGGGGGCTCCAAATGCACAGAAAGGGATTAACAAGTTGCGAAGAGAGTGGGGATGTGATCGTCAGAGCCGTGGTGTGACAGCAGGGAGGAGAGTATGAAAATGCCAGCGGGGAGCAAAGGGAGGGAAGAAGGGTGCGAGGGAGGGAAAGGGCTCCCCAGAGCTCTGCAATGCCGCGCTCGGCATGTGCCAAGCTTCAGCACAGGGCTGGTGCTGCCGGCACGCTCCGCTGGGGCTGGGACAGGAAACCGCAAGCAAAGCTGTGGGGTTGATGAACCGGCCAGGGCTCAGGGAGAGCTTGGAGTTCCTGATTACACCCTGGACCCCAGCTCAAAGCCAGGACGTGCCAGCAAGAGCCAGCCCAGGCGCTGTGCCGGGGCTTGGAGCTCTTCCTCATGGCCCAGCGTCAGCGGTGTAGCACGAGGGGTAGGCTTCTGCCTCTGGGCTGGACATCAGAACTGGGCTCATCGAGGGAGAGGAGCTGGGGACTTTCTCCTGGCTCCCACAGGAGGGAAGATCATCTCCCCGACGCTCGGCCCCTGAGATGCCACAGCCCCATGGGGTGACAGCCCCTCTGACTGCCAGGTCCCAGCGGGTGATGAGCGGGGCCAGACGCCACGCCACGTGATGGCCGGGAGAGCGGCCGGCCGGTGAAACCCTGCACCGCTCATGCCATTGTTTTCCTGGAAACAGCGGCCCACAATAGCCGGGCTGTGCAGTTGTTACGCTGCCCACGCAGCCTCCGCCTGCCCAGGGAGACGAGGGCTCCCTCCTGCTCTGGAGCTTGGCTCCTCCGCCAGCAACTGTGACTTGGAGCTTCCTGGGGAGATGCATGGACCCCATGTCCTGCGCTCGAGGGGCTGCTCGCTGCCACCAGCCACTGTCGCTCTGCCCTCAGCTCGGGGTCCCCATGCCCTGCTTCGGGGATCCTGGCCGCCCAGCCTGCTCTCTCCCTGCTCCCAGGCTGCCCCGGACATCCTTGCCCAAGAAGAATCTGGGACCAGCCCCTGCCAGCATCCCTCTGTCCCCTGTGTGGCCGTGGGTGGCCCTCCCAGGATGTGACCTTCCTGGGGTCACTTTCTGCTCCCAGACACCTGCACAGCTTTGCCAGGAGTGCACCGAGCCTGACGGGGACTTTCCTCCATCCCCAAGGCTGCAGGGAAGGGCTTGCAGTCCCACTGGGAGGGTGACAAGGGGAGGGCAGCCAACCCAGCTCCCATCCTGCACCCTATACGTACGTCCGCCGCCTTCTTCTCCGCCAGCTCCAGCTTCTCCTGGGCGTCTTTCAAGGCCTCAGAGTATTTGTCCAGCTCATCTTCTGTCCCCTTCAGCTTCTTCTGCATGGCGGCGAGCTCATCCTCCAGCTGGAAAGGCAGCGGCAGTCACTGCAAGTGGACACCCCTCTGGACCCCTGCATGGCGGGAGGGCCCTGCCTGCCCCATCCCAGGCTCAGCTCTGCCCCACGGCATCCCTCCTGTCCCATCCCAGGGCCAGCTCTGCCCCACAGTGTCCATCTCCGTCCCACAGGCCACCAGCTGGCAGGGGCTGAGCCCTGAGCAGCTCTCAGCATTGCCCCACGGCATTGCGACCACCCAGCCCCCAAGCTATGGGACAGTGGCAGCTCTCGCACCCTTGTACCCCTTGCCAAAGCCTGTGTTGAGTCTGGGCTCAGTGTGGTCCAGCAGGGGCAAAAGCCATCCCCCTCCAAACATCCCCGGGCTGGGGGCTTCTGCCGCCCACCCTACCTGCTTGCTCCGCTCCTCTGCCTGCTTCTGCTCAGCCTCCGCCTGCTCTGCCCGGTCCAGGGCGTTCTCCTTGTCCAGCTTCAGCATCTGCATCTTCTTCTTGATGGCCTCCATCCTTGGTGGCACACGGGCGCCGGCGGCGGGGCGGCGGGCAGTGGGACAGGCAAGGGGCAGGCAGGGCGGCAGTGCTGCCTGCCGCCCCACTGCCCGATTTATCAACTCTGCCCTGCCTGCCAGTGCGGGGGCTTTGCCTTTCTTGGGCCGAGCCGCCTCCCCACCTTCCCAAAAAGTCTGTGCTCAGGACCCATTGTCTGCCCTGGGGGGGGTCCAGGCAGCCGCAGCCTTATTTGGGCTCCTGAGGACAGCTGGGGCGGTTATAAAAAGAAGCAGCAGGTCTGCAAGCGGGGGGTCTCGCATTGTCCCGGCTGCCCACCCCCTCCATGCAATGGGACACCCTGGCCGGCATCATGGGGACACCGTGCTCCCACCCGGCACTCCCTCGGGACACACTTGGGACATTGAGCTGGGTCCCTGCAGCACCAGCAGCGAAGCCCCCCCGGTTTGTACCCCACCTGGGGCTTGGGAGGTTTTGGTGGCCCCCGGGCTGACATTTACCCATGTCCGGGGGCAGCGTGGAAAAGGGCGAGCTTAGCCCAGTGCTATTTTAAGAGCAGGGGCTTAGCAGCAGCCCCTGGCCCAAATTATTTGGCACAGCAGGGAATAGCGGGGGGAACCGGGCCCGACACCCAGGGAAGAGCCCCCCAGGGAGCCCACTGAGCCCCGAGCCCGGCTCTGGCTGCGTTGGTGCTTGGCGGCGAGGCAGAAGATGCTGTTGGCAGCTGGAGGAGCAAATTCCCCAGGCGCAGAGAGGAATTCTCAGGGAGAGAGGCGGCACTTCCTACGCAGCCGGGGGATTAGCAGCCTCCTTGCGCCAGCCCCAAGGTCTCGCTGAGCCTGCGAGCCAGGTCAGGATCTCCCACGGGGAGACCCACTGCTCCCATCCGGGGACAGATTTTGGGGGAGGGGGTCAGCACCCAGGGACCCAGGAGACGGAGACCGACCCCGGTGGCAGCTCCCCACTCCCCAGGCAGGACAGCAGAAGGCACAGTGCCCGCAAAGGGTCCCGAGCAGCCGCTGCACCTCCATGCCCTGGTAGCCATAAATAACCCCGTGCACCGGGGCAGCGGAGCCAGTGGTGGGCACGGGGCCACGTGCCTTTGTCCTGGGATCATCCCAGGCATGAGCGGGAGGACAGGTGGTGAGCGCTGACCGCGCCACCATCCCAAATCTCTGCTGGCCCCCAGGGATGGGGGCTCCCGGCTCCTTCTTCTCCCCAGCCCCACCGAGGCGGGAGTGCAGTGCGGGCAGACGGGTTTTATTGCAGCAGCGAGAGGGCAGGCACGGGGTGCGGGAAGGGGCACGGAGGGACCCTCCACGCTCCCCTCTGCCCACGGGAGGAGGCAGGCAGCATCTTGCCGTGTTGGCGCTGGGCATCCCTGGCGCTGTAAGAATATGTTTGATATTTAGTTGGTTTTCCAATAAAACAACCTAATATCAAACATATCAGACAGAGGCAGGGGCAGGCGGAGGCAGATGGGACCCGGACCGCAGCTCCCTGCAAGAGAAGGAGAGAAGGAGAGGTGGAGAGCTGGAGGGGGGGGTTAAATCCTTGCTGTTTGCCTGAGCAGGACTCCCCAGGGCACCGTGCAGGCAGCACCCTGGCCTCGCCTCAGCATCTGGAGGCCGCCTGGGCAGCTGCACTGGCATTGGGGTGCTCTGGGATCCCGTGCCCGAGCAGGAGGCATCCTGCAGCGGGGACAAAGCCGGAGCAGGCCAGTGTAGGCACAGTCTCCTGGCACGGCACGGCACGCCACGGCACAGCATGGCATAGACTCATGGCATGGCACAGCACAGCAGGTAGCGCTGCCCGCTTGTCCCTGCGCACCCGGGGCCAAGGGGACCCTACGTCCGTCACTGCCTTACCTGGGCCGGCTCGGGGGGCTCCTCAGTGGTCTGGCTCCGGGGCCGCCCAGCTGCCGTTTATAACCGCGCTCAGCTGCACCCGGCGGGGGGACACGGCCGGCGAGCGCCCTGGCCCTGCGCACATGGCCTCGTTCCCATTAATTACCACCCATCGACATCCCCCTGCCCCCTCCGTGGAGCCCCGCGCCCTTGCTGCTGAGCGCTGCCGGTCAATATGGGTCGATGGCCCCGCGCCGCCTGCTCCTGCCCCCGGTCACACTCCACCGTCATTAGCAGGGTCGTCAATACCGGGGAGCCAGCCCCGTCCCGGCAGGCTCTGAGCTACTGAGGGGCTGCGCATGACCCTGCCCAAGGACGAGCCCTGGCTGTGCCCCATGTCCCCTCCTCCTGTGTCCCTGTCCCCTCACTTTGGGGGAGCCCCTGGGACCCCCTGTCCATAAGAGCATTCCCTCCGTGGGGTGGCCAGAGGAAGTGGCTGCCTGTCACCCTGCCCCATCCCTCACACGGATGTGGCCCCCCCCATGCTGGGCACAGGTGGGTGACAAAGGCAGGACCCCTGACCCGCTCTGGGGTGGCTATTGGGACCTGGCTGGCGGCGTCCAGCCACGAGGGCACATGGGGCCTCTTGAGGTGCTGGGGGCACGTGTCTCCCCACACCATGCTGGTGATTTGCTGCAGCAGGATGCACCAACCTTGGGAATGGTGTTAGGGGACTCTGTGGGGACCCAAACTTTGAGGGGTCAGTGGGGCAGGACATGGGGCAGCCATGGGCACATCCCCTGCCCCGCTGCCTGCTTGGGCTGGGTGACCAGGGGCTCCAGCCCCTCGGGGAGGGGCAGCAGCACGGCAGGGCCATGCGGGGAGAGTGGCAGCGGGGATGGCAGGGACACATGTGGCAGCAGCACCGTGCCAGGAGCTGGGTGGGGGCGCGCACGCAGCGGCAGCTGATGTGATGCAACCCGACAGCCGAGCTAATGAAGGGCCGTGGGCAGGGGGTGCCGGCCCGGCAGCCCCCAGCCCTGTCAATAAGCAGAGCCAGGGCAAGCGCTGATGGGCCCTGGGGCCGGGAGACACCAAGGTCGGGCGCAGGCAGCGGGGCTGGGAGGCGGGGGACAGGGTCCCCTGAGTCGGGGAGCAGACGGGGGTTCGGGGGTGCCCAGAGAGTGAGTGGGGCCAGGGAGCATCGCACCCAGCCCAGCCGGGCTCCTCTCCTGCTGCTGCAGAGTTGTGCCGCGCAGCCAGGAGCACCGTGCCACAGGAGACAGGGGAGCGTGGCCGACACTGGCACGGCACGGCGGGACCCATGCCAGGAGTGGGACCCAGCCACAGAGCATGGCGGGCTAGCGGAGGCATACTGGCCGTGCTGCCATCTCCCGGCGTGGCCACGGCTGGGACGGCGTGCAGCATCTGGCATGCGCAGGGTCGCGGGCAAGGTTGCCGGATCCCAGCCACGGGGATTGTGCTGGGCCGCATCTTCCCTCCACCTCTGCCCAGGGCTGGCCCACGTCCCCGCATGCAGCGGACGCAGCCCCCATCTTGCTCAACGTGTTTTATTCTCAGCCAGGAAGCTGGGTGCTGCCAGGCTGGCGCTGAGCCCACCAGGTCGGGCACTCACAGCCGCTCCACGTAGGCGGCCTTCCCGAGCCGGTGCAGCTCCCGCTGGTGCTGCTGGTGCTCATCCTGGAGGAGCCGGCGCAGGGCGGCTCGGCGGACCTGCCGGGCACAGGAGCTGGTGCTGAACTCCCCGTCCCAGTGGCTTGCCGGCGCTGGGAGATGTCCCAGGATGTCCTACTGGAGCAGGACGAGGCAGGCACCCGACCCTGGCGGCAGAGGGCTGGGTGCACCCAGCCACGCCCGACCCACGCAGAGGGCTGAGTGCACCCAGCCACGCCCGACCCACGCCCAGCCTCACCACAGTCTGCTCCTTGACGGCGAGGTGCAGCTCCGACTCCACGCTCTGCCGCAGCGCCCCGCAGGCCGTGGCCCAGATCCTCTCCCAGCACTGCGGGTGCCCCCCGGCCACCTGCCCACAGCTGTGGGGACACAGGGTGGGCAGGACAGGGTGCTGGGGGAACACCAGCGCCTGCCTCCCCCCACCCCCGGCTCGCCCACAGGGCTGAGCCCCAGCTCACCCCATGCGAGGGCTCCCCCTCGCCCGCTACCCCCCAGCACAGGGGGTTCAGACCCCCGGGGCACCCTTTGCCAGCTCTACCTCTCCAGCAGCCTTGTGCAGACGCTCCCCTTTGCCAGGACCTGCAACCGAAGCAACACGTTTGCGGGGGGTCCAGGGTTTAACCCGCACGAGGGGGGATGCTGCACCCCGCTGTCCCCAACTGCTCCCGGGAGCCCCAGGAGAGCCACCTTCCCAGCCCCTGCCCCATCCCACCTCCTCCTGCTGGAGCGAGGGGGTCTGGCTGCTTGCCACTGCCATGGCTGGGTGCCGCAGGGACCCCACAACCACCCTCTGTCACTGGCATCCCCGTTACCGTGGCAGCGGCACAGGAACCAACGCAGCCCTGGATCTGGCAGGGAAGGGTTCCCTGCAGTCAGAGGCCGACGGCAGGCATCCTGCTCGGGGTTAACTGTCATTTTATTAAACAGCAATTAAAAAGAGTGCAGAGGCCCAGGCGAGGCGCAGGGGTCTCCGCCCCACGCGGTACACGCTGCGGTGACTAGTGAGCAGCGGGCACTGCCGTCGGCCTGGCAGGACGCAGACCGCAAGTCGGGGGCGCGAGCTTTTGCCCCCGGGGGCTCGGCAGCCGCTGGTACACGAGGCGCTGGTGAGACTGGGAGGAAAACACCCCCTCGGCAGGACAGACAGGATGTTTGAAGCTGGTATTTGTCTGCCCGAGACGTCCCCAAATGCCCAGTTGCAGGAGAAAGAGTAGAAACTGCAGCCCAGAGAGGCACCTCAGCCACAGCAGCTGAGAACTGGCCACCAAACTATTTACACTCCGTCCGGGCACCCTGGTGCACAGCCCAGGCACACAGGCAGGCTGGGCACGCCTGGCTGAGAACAGCAGGCAGCAATGGTGCCACACGGAAAAGAAGAGCATTCACCCTTTGGAAAGAAAGACGAGTGGCTTCAGAGCCCAAGACCGACACAGACAGGACGGACAGACAGCATCAGCCCCCACCGGCCGTCACAGGGGAAGAGGATAGGTGGAGAGCGCTGGCTGGGATCAATGTCTTTTATAAATAAGCTAAAGCTAATCAGTTTATTCACAGGGCCAGGGCTCCAAGATGTTGCTGGACTGAAAGCCTCAAGCCTGAAGCATGTTCCAAGCCTGCCGCAGAGGCGTCACAGGCCGATCCCCTCCAGGTTCAGCAGGCGGGTGCGCAGCTTTGAAATGGGCTCCTGGCGAAGGCCAAGCTCCACCAGCCAAAACGGAGCCTCCGCCGAGTGACGATCCCCAACATCGTGCAAGAGGGAGACCCGAGAGCGCAGCCACTTCCTCCCGACGCCGCCTGCATGCCAAACTGCGGCCAAAACCCGCCCAGGACACCAGCCGCACCCAGCAAGGGGCCCTGCTCGTGGGAGGTCCCCGGAGCAGTGCTCCCTGTGCGGCTCACAGGGTGCTCTCCAGCGTGTTGTAGTTGTCCTTGAAGCTCTTCAGCTCCAGGAAGTGTTTGGCACGTTTGCTCTTCTGGTTGGAAGGCAGGTAGGTGACCTGGATGGTGGCGGGGTTGGAGACTTCGGGGGAGAGGGTGAGGTCCTTCGCTGCTGACTGGTGCTGCCGCTGGCTGCTGCCTCCCCGGGCCTTGGTCCTGCAGGGAGAGGAGAGGCACCGTCACAGCTGCTGCCCTCCCCAGAGGAGCCGCCTGACCATCGCGTCCATCTGTCCGACGTGAGGCAGATCTGCCTTCCGGACGACAGCACTCACTGCGGTTTTGAAAACCAAGGCTGGCGCTTCTGCGGGTGCCAGGCATGGAGCCCGCGTGAGCTCCCTGGCTCAAAGCGGCCCATGCGAGCAGGAATGTGGACTGTGACCAAGTAACAAACCCAAAAACGCATTAATAGACGGGCTGTAAGGAGTAAGTAAACCTGGAAGGATGGACAGGCGTAAAAAGCTCATGTCTCAGAGGCTGGGTTTTGCCCCCAAACTCGTCTCTGTTCACACCTCCGCAATGGGCTGCTGGGGCCCAAGAAGCCACCACCACACCCCAGCTACACACCTGGGCAGTAACACTTACAAGTTTGCCAGCTCGTTCAGAGCATCCTGGTACTTCAGATATTCCGGTTTCCCAAAGACCTGGACACAAACAGAAGAGATTGTGGAAAACCCAGCTGAGGTTACAGCATGACCTCAGCCCAGCTGTCAAACTGGAGCACAGGAGCAGCCCCCTGCACTGCTGCGGGGGGCCGGGTGATGCAGTGCTGGCGCTTACCCCAGTGCCATAGCGGGCACTCTCGTACCCATCCAGCAAGGTGTCAATCAAGGCTTTGCGGATGCCTTTGAAGGAGGTGCTGGAATTCCGCAGTTCCAGCAGGTAGGCACAGAAGTTCTTCCCTATTAAAGACTTCGGGTACCGGCCCTCTGCATGAAACGGGATTTCTGGAAAATAAAAAGGGACAAAACAACGAGCTGAAGTGCAGGTAAAAATACTTGTGTTCACCCACAGACAACGTCAGCAGTTGGTGGCTAATTAAACTTCCCACTACACATGCTGCCTCCATTTGCTGACTGCTCCCGACACGTGAGTAAAGCCGATCCTCAGGCTGCCAGCCTCGGATGGGATAAGAGACTGCTATTCCCAAACGAGGACCTTGAGCCTTCTCATCAGGCTGCTGGCTGACGTGCCGCACCCTTATTTCCTCCACACACGGTCTCTCTCCACTATTCTCCTCCCACTCCCGCCCTGAGCTCCCTTACCAGATGTTCTGATTGCATCCAGCGCCTTCATCCTGTACAGGTAGTTATAGCAACCTGGCAAAGAGAAAACCCAAACTGAAAGCTCTGCAAAGCCTGGCAGCAGAAGGGAGGTGGGGAAAGCGGAGAGGAGCAGAGTGCAGAGACACTATCTCATGTCGGCTCGCCAAACGCCACGTTGCGACGGGACAGCCAACAAGAGAGGCCAGCGACGCACCTTAGCCCCAGGGGAAAGACCTGCTGTAGTGGGACAAGCACTGGACGGAGTGGCCTCCGACTGACGTGCAGCAAGAGAGGGTACCTTGTGTCTCCAGCTGCAGAAGCCTGCTGTCATCCTCAGCTAACAGCCGGGGCTCGTACTTGATGTCTTGTACCCTCGACAGTCTAATGTCGATTTCTTCCTTTAAATCCTGCACAGCGGGGAAGAAAAAA
This sequence comes from Sagittarius serpentarius, assembly GCA_034782735.1. NCBI lineage: Eukaryota > Metazoa > Chordata > Aves > Accipitriformes > Sagittariidae > Sagittarius > Sagittarius serpentarius. Next base: position 12,877,403 of record JAVKLA010000088.1, read on the forward strand.
AAAATGTTTACAGAACACTCTCTTTGTTTGTGGGATCACAAGGATGATAACAGTCAAGTCCTGGGGGCCCTCTGAAATAAACCTGCTCCCTCTCCAACTGCACATTACCACACTGGGGTGGCAGCTCCTGGAAATGTCCAATTTTGAAGCAGATCCTGCCTGCCCCTCCGGGCACGGACGGGTCCGTAGGCGCAAAGGAGGGAAGGCACGTCCCCACCGCGGGGCTGCGCGCACCCACCTTGGGCGCATGCTGTCCGACAGGCACATGGGGTCCACGGCGGGACTTCATCGCGAAGCGCATGATCTGGCGTTTCACAAAGATGAACAGCAGCACGAAGACCTGGAGCACCACAGCAGGGATGGGGGTCAGGCGTGCCAAACTGCACCCCGGGGGGGTCTCACAGCCAGCCTGGGCTCAGCACCACTGAGACCCTGTCCCAACCCCGTGGACACCCCAGGCCACGCAACTACACAGCCTCACAGACCCCCGCAAGCCCGCCAAGCACAGGGGTCCCCGTTCAGCCCATCAGGAGCCCCATGAACACCCGGGGCCGGCCCCACAAACACCCCAGCCTCCACAGAGGCTCCTATTCACATCCTCTCCCTGCCCCACAGATGCCAGGACCCCACGGGCACTCCGGCCCAGCCCCGTTAGGGCCCCAAGTCCAGCTCGGCGCGAGTTCCCCTGGGATGTGTCTCACGGGAGCTTTATGCACGCCTCGAACCCGGCCCCACGGGACCCCACGGACACCCCAGGATCGGCCTCACAGGGGCCCCACAGACACCCCCGGGGCCGGGTTCCAAGGGGGCCCGGGCCCCATGGAGACGCCAGGCGCGTCCCCCTGGACACACGGGCCCGTCCCCGTCCCCCCGGCCGCCCCGCGCCCGCCCGGCTCACCAGGCTGCCGTAGGCCCTCACCAGCACCACGTTGACCCCGGAGAGCCAGTTGCTGCCGGCCCCCGCCATCCCCTGCCCGGCCCGGGGCCGCACAACATGGCGGCCGCCGAAGCCGCTCTGCGCCCCCACCACGTGAGAGCGAGCGGTGGCGCTCTCACGTGACTCGGCGCGCCGCGCTGCGTCACACGCGCGTGCCGCCAGGAGAGCGCGCGCCCCCCCCCCACCGCCGCCACCGCCCCTCCGCCCGTCACGTGGGTGAAGCCGGGCTGGCCCCGCCCCGGAGGCCTCGTCACGTGATGGGGGCGGGCGCCGCTGGTAGTTGTCAGTGTGGTGAGACCCAGGTAAAGTTGGCTG